>OX244042.2:18144110-18773138 GCA_945859785.2 Tridacna gigas | reverse complement strand
TATCTGGCAATGTACCAAAACTCTTGTCATGTCATTATATAGACAGAATTATGCACCTTGAAACATGAAAAATACAGACAAGAATGTTAACTTTTCTTTTCTTTTTTCTCAGCTCAAGCAGAATGTCAAAGATTCGTCGCTGATCACAATACAATGTTCCAGTGTGAGGAGTGCGAGAACTTTTTCAAGAACATGAAAGATTTCCAACCACGTCCATGTATAATCAGCAAAGGCACTTCCGATTGTGAAGAACCTCAAGTAGAAAAAGATGTTACTTGGACTAGAGATCAAACTCGGCTTCTAATTCATTTATATACAGAAAATATTAACGCTGTTGAAAGTGGAAAGATAAAGAAAAAGACAATGTGGGACACTATTACTTACCATTTTAAAGAGAAAGGGTACAGTTTCAGTGCTGAACAAATATGTAGCAGGTGGAAGTCTATTATGAGGGCTTACAAAAACACTAAAGACAACAACAAAAAGTCTGGGAGTGGCAGAAAAACCTTTGAGTTCGAAAAGGAATTAGATGAGATGTTTGCCAACAATCCAGCCATCGTGCCTATTGCCACTTTGTCATCCAGCTCATCTGCAGGTAAACGTTCAGCACCTGATGAAAGCGGTGATGAACAAACTTGCACCCAAGGTCCTCCCATGAGAAGGCCCAGACTCATTCAATTTCCATATAGTGTTGATGTGGTTTTACCAAAGATAGGTTTGGGATGGGGTTATATCACCTGGAAGTATAGAAAATGGCCTGTCACAAGGAAGGGTGTTTAATTGTAAGGGTTCATAATGAAGTAATTTGTGCAGCGAGATTAAGTTTTTTACGTCAGTCAATTGAACCTGATATACTCCGATGCGGATCCACTTTTATTTCGTCACATAAGGTTACTTTGGTTGAGTAAGGTGCATTAGGCCAATGTCACAAAATACTAGTGAATTACGTTACAAATTTGAGGCTCTTAGTATGATGCTATAAATAAATCATTTAAAGTCTCAAAAGCTGTAATTCAAGCATAAAAGGGTCAAAGTCGTCAATTTCATATCAATTAATTGATCAAAATACATTGGTCAGGACCTGTAAACGCTGAATGTGAAATTTTGTATTTTTTACGTTTAAAATGCGAATTACGTTCAGAATGATACAGACAAAGCATATATTACATTTTAAAAATAAGATCTTAATTTATGACTATTCCGCATGTTAAACTAAATCTTACGATTACGTCACTTACAGTGACGTAATTTATTCATTATATCGTCATTTCCGAGTGTAAAAAGTTTATATTTTACAACTGAGGCTGATCGCTTGAAACAGGAAAAATCAGAGGTATGCTTTTTTTCACTTTAAACTACAAATTTCTGAATCGCTGTTATGGTTTTAATGTTTTTACACGTAGATTGCTTCTCTAAGCTTTAGTTTGATTGTTTTATTGTTATATATGCACAGTATGCAAGTTACAGATCTGAAATTAGCATAACGTAATTCACTCAAAATGTAACGTAATTCACATGGTAATTTTTCGTTTTTGTACTTCCAGATAATGGTTCGCATGACAAATGCAGAGCGACAAAAGAGATATAGAGAGAGGAAGAATTGAGAAGAGGGGAGAGGTTACTTAAAGAAAGAGACAGAACGGGTGAAAAGATATTATGTCCCCACCGCAGAATTAAGTGCTAGAAAACTTGCTGTTCGTCGTCAGAAGATACGAAGTTGCATGAAAAATAAGAGAAATGCTGTAAATCAATGCAATGAGACTGTCACAGATATTTCCAATACAATTCCTGAAAGTCAGACAAATGAAGATAACGGCCCATGTGATTCAACAGTTCAAGAAACAGTTGTTGTTGGGCCTTGTTCATCAAAGATGACGGTCAAGATGAACTTTGGTATGACAACCAAGAACAGGAAACGCAAGGCAAATACAAAGTTGCAAAGTGCAAACAAGAAAGTTAAGTACCTGAATGAGAAAGTTACCGACCTTCAAAGAAGAAATGCTAGCCTCAGGAAAAAAGTTCAAAGGCTGAAAACTGCATGCGATAAAGAAAGTAAAGATCATATCATTACAGAGGCAAACGAGAATAATCTTACACCAAAGAGCAAAACAACAAAGCAACTGAAAGACTTGAATATAACGCCAACTTCAAAGAAGAAAATCTTTAAGCGTTTGCACTTTCAAAATTGTCTAGAAACAGAAATTAATACAACGGGCAAAAACAAACAAATAAGTAAGTCATGGCTTCGAGTGCTTGGGGGAAAGATCATGCAGAAGTACAAGATGAACAGAAACATAGCAACTTACACAGGCATCGATAGAAGAAGATTTCGAAGAGTACGAAATGGCGTGAAGGGACGCAATGAATGACAGCCAGAAAAGAGAAATGAGTTTAAAAGGATGGTTATAGAGTTTATGGAACGTGATGATGTAAGTATGAGTCTGCTCGGAAGAAAAGACAGCAAGAAAGTGGGGAAAGTGCAGATACAGAAACGGGTACTGAATGATTATCTATACAATCTGCACCTAAATTTCAAGGCCGAAAATGGTTCGTCAAACGTCGTTTACGCCCAAAGCACATCCAATTGGTGCAATTCTGTAACAGAAAAACATGTCTCTGCCAACGCCGTCAGAACATGGCCGTGAAAAGCAAAGCCCTGAGAGAGTACAAGGTCATTTCAACGGACAGCCCTGGCGTCTTAACAAAGAAAATGGTTGATGCAGAAATCATAGAAAGTATTTCAAATGTCCCGGGAGATAGAGTGAAATTTTCTGAGTGGCAGCGTGTGACAGTTATGAAGAAAGACAAAGAGTTCAAGAGAATGCAAATAGTAAATATTGATGAAGCAAAAGGTGAATTTGTAGAGAGAATGAAAAGAGATCTAGATGATTTTAGAAAGCACATCAAGAGGGTTAAGGCTCAATATGAGCAGTCAAGATGCCTGAAAAAGGAACTTCCAGAAAACCATATCATATGCCATATGGATTTCGCCGAAAATTATTCCTGCTCCTTCGCTGATGAAATCCAAACAGCTTAGTTTGATAAAAGTACAGTGACTCTCCATCCAGTTGTACTTTACTTCCGAGAAGATGCGACAGGCGAAGTTAAACGTAAGTCCAATGTAATAGTTTCCAATGAGACAGCTCACACCGCGTCCACCGTGTTCGCTTTTATGAAGAAGATAGTTGAAGAGGTGAAAGAGATACTGCCGTCCTGCCAAATGATTCATTACATGACTGACTCGCCTACGTCCCAATATAGGAATCGGCAGATATTTTCCATAGTGGCAAAACATGATAAGCTATTTCCGGACATTAAAGCAGCATGGCTCTATTTCGAGGCGGGTCACGGGAAAGGCCCCTGCGATGGGGTAGGGGGCACTGCAAAACGCCTTGCCGACATGGCTGTCCGTCGTCACAAAGCCGTGATTCAGAATGCAGAGGATTTTTTCAACTGGGGGAAAGGCCAAGAAAGTTCCAATCTGAAATACATATTTGTTGAAAAGGAGGAGTGCGCAGCTGCACATAATGAAATGTCTAAAATTATGGCTGAAAGGTACTCTTCTTATCCACGCAGTTGTGCCTCTTGGAAATGGCGGAATAGCTACAAGAGAAACGTCTTGCCACTGTTTGAATTGCTTTAGTGATGGAAAATTCGAAATTGGCTGTCCAGAATAGAGGAGGCATATTCTTGTTCCTGAAAAAGAAAACGTTTCGCACATGCCCGAAGAGTCTTTAGAAAAGGAAACAAGGGTACCAGAAGAGCCCAAGTCTCCCAAAGCCAGTACAAGCAACGAAACATATGCAGTAGATACATATGTAGCTGCTTTGTACAACGAGACATGGTATATGGCTAAAATTCTTAAATATGATGAGTCTGATGGGGAATATTTTATCTCATTCATGGTACAGAGCAAGAAGGCATACAAGTGGCCATCACCAGCTGATACTGTGTGGATACAAGGAGAGGAAATCCTTTGTTCTGTTCGAAACCCTGTAAAAATTGGAAGAACAAGAGAAATTTACAAATTTGACCAAGAAGGTATTGACCGCATTATGAACTATTTCAAGTAGATTTTTCAAATGCAGATGTGGTGATTAATGTCACTGTCACTAGAGTTTTCATTACCATTACAAAAACCACAACATCTGCATATTCGCCATCATCAGTTACATTTACAATATATACAGGTGGAAATGATCGAAGAAAATGTTCAGTTATTTAGGACAACTGTTGAAATGTTAAAACATACTTTTTTTTGGGGGGGGGGGGGGGAAAGGGTGTTTCTAGCTAATTTGTGAATGTTTGTGAATTACGTTATATTTGGAATGTAATATTCAGAACTACAGTGTTACAGTCAGGATATCCCTTTTTAGTGTTATTTTTGCATTAGTGTGTTTGAAATATAAGACAGCCAAAGCAAGTTCTGAATTAAGCAAAATGTGTTCTTCAAAAATACACAAAACTATTTGAATGGTTTGCACAATTTTGTTGTTCGATTTGAAATTTTGAGTTTTATATGGATTAATTGAATGAACTCCATAAAGTTATCATAAAGTTATCATCTAAAGTGAGTGGTTGTTAACTCGTTTTCCTTCATTTGGGCTTTTTCATACATTTTATACATGCAGTGAATTACGTTACGTTTCCAAATGTAGATTTACTTGAACAATATACAATAGATGTTGTTTCTTTGCATCTAATACACGTTTAGGATAGAACTAGATACATTATTTTAACAGTTCTCATATGAATAATATACTTTGCGTCAAGAAAATCAATTCTACACAAAGTTATATTCATATTGGAATACTTTTATCTTTTTTGAAAATTATGTTTCCTTGAATCAAAGAAATATCAATTTTCAGGATGCAATGTTCGATGGAAAGGATAAATGTCATGTGCGAAAACAAAGTCCATTACCTCTAAATCTTATTAAACCAAAAGAAGGACTTTAATCATTGTTTTCAAAGCATATACTAGAGATCTTGCATATTGATACCAAACTGTAACGTAATTCACGTCTGGAATTGGTAGGTACTGAATGTGGTAAAATATTTATGCAGACTATAGTTGCCGAGATTCCAATTTGGGGTTTCTCTATCTGTTACACTCCATATTGAAATATTAACTACTTTATATGGATAAAATAAGCAAACAAGAGGGCCATGATGGCCCCGGACGCTCACCTGAGTCAATAGGCGAAATTCGCTCAACGTGCATAATTCAATTTCTGACCAATTGTCAGGTCAATTGAACTTAAAATGTAGCCTCTAGCGCGTCAACAAGGAATTTCCGTAAGTTGACCTAGTGACCTAATTTATCACCCCACGTGACCCAATTTAGAACTCATCAAAAAATTTATCAAGATAAACATTCTGAACAGTTTTCAAGTTAATTGAGCAATAAATGTGGCCTCTAGAGTGCCCACAAAGTGTTTCTTAAATTTGACTCAGTAACCTAGTTTATGACCCCAGCTGACCCAATTTCAAACTCACCCAATATTTCATCAAGACAAACATTCTGACCAACTTTCAAGTCAACTGAGCAAGAAATGTGACCTCTAAAGTGCCCTGAAGGTATTTCTTTAATTAGACCTAGTGACCTAGATTATGAGCCCAGGTGACCCAAATCCAAACTCATCTAAGATTTCATCAAGACAAACATTTTGACCAATTTTCAAATCAATTGAACAATAAATGTGGCCTCTAGAGTGCACACAGGGTATTTCTTTAATATGACCTAGTGACCTAATTTGAAATCCCACATGACCCAAATTCGGTCTCATGTGAGATTTTATCAAGACAAACATTCTGACCAATTTTCAAGTCAATTGAGCCAAAAATGTGGCCTCTAGAGTGCCCACAAGGTATTACTTAAATTTGAACTAGTGACCTAGTTTATGATCCCAGGTGACCCAAATCCAAACTCATCCAAGATTTTATCAAGACAAACATTCGGACCAAATTTCAGGTCATTTGCGCAATGAATGTGGCCTCCAGAGTGCCCACAAGGTATCTCTTTAATTTGACCTAGTGACCTAGTTTATGACCCCAGGTGACCCAATTTCAAACTGACTGAACATGTTGTGCTCAGGTGGGCTAACAAACTTAGAACAGGTTCACTACCTACCAAATAACAAAGCTCGATGCCTTCAAAGTTTAGAAAAGAAGAATTTTAAAGTTTTCCTTCTTTGTTCCTATGTTAGAACTTGTGATCCCCGGGGCAGGGCCAGTTTTGACACCAGGGGAAACGTATGAACGAACTTGGTAGAGATCCACTAGGAGATGCTACATACCAAATATCAAAGCTCTACGCCTTCCAGTTTCAGAGAAGAAGAATTTTAAAGTTTTCCTTCTTTGTTCCTATGTTAGAACTTGTGACCCCCGGGGCGGGACCAGTTTTGACCCGAGGGGGATCATATGAACAACTTGGTAGAGGTCCACTAGGAGATGCTACATGCCAAATATCAAAGCTCCACGCCTTCCAGTTTCAGAGAAGAATTTTAAAGTTTTCCTTCTTTGTTCCTATGTTCGAAATTTGTGATCCATCGGGCGGGGCCAGTTTTGACCCCAGGAGCATCGTATGAACAAAGTAGGTAGAGGTCCGCTAGGACATGCTACATACCAAATATCAAAGCTCTACGCCTTCCAGTTTCAGAGAAGAAGATTTTTATAGTTTTCCTTCTTTGTTCCTACGTTCGAACTTGTGACCCACGGGGCAGGGCCAGTTTTTACCCCAGGGGCATCATATGAACCAACTTAGTAGAGGTCCAGTAGGAGATGCTAGATGCCAAATATCAAAGCTCCAAGCCTACCAGTTTCAGAGAAGAAGAATTTTAAAGTTTTCCTTCTTTGTTCCTATGTTTGAACTTGTGACCCCCGGGGTGGGGCTAGTTTTGACCCCAGGGGCATCATATGAACAAATTTGGTAGAGGTCCACTAGGAGATGCTACATACCAAATATCAAAGCTCTATGCCTTCCAGTTTCAGAGACGAAGAATTTTAAAGTTTTCCTTCTTTGTTCCTATGTTAGAACTTGTGACCCCCGGGGCGGGGCCAGTTTTGACCCGAGCGGGATCATATGAACAACTTGGTAGAGGTCCACTAGGAGATGCTAGATGCCAAATATCAAAGCTCCACGCCTTCAAGTTTCAGAGAAGAAGAATTTTAAAGTTTTCCTTCTTTGTTCCTATGTTTGAACTTGTGACCCCCCTGGGTGGGGCTAGTTTTGACCCCAGGGGCATCATATGAACAAACTTGGTAGAGGTCCACTAGAAGATGCTAGATGCCAAATATCAAAGCTCCACGCCTTCCAGTTGCAGAGAAGAAGAATTTTAAATTTTTCCTTCTTTTTTCCTATGTTCGAACTTGTGACCCCCGGGGCGGGGCCAGTTTTGACCCCAGAGGCATCATATGAACAAACTTGGTAGAGGTTCACTAGGAGATGCTACATACCAAAGGAGGAGAAGATGTTTAAAGGAATTGTGGACAGACGGACAGACGGACGCCGGACAACGACCCATCGTGCTCAGGTGAGCTAAAAATGTGCGGCCGATGCTCTGTCAAAAATTGGACCATTTAACTGAATTTGGACGTTGAGGTCACGAAGAGCTTGATAGCAGCCATTGACAACAACAATAATAGCAGCAGCAGCAATGCTGATGGACTTCCATCTGGAAAATAGATGTCTTTTTTTTAAAGAAAGTATTCACTGAAAGGGTAATTTTGTAATACCACAATTAGCTTAGAAAAAGGAGAAATATAAATCAGCTTTGATTTGGATCAGATATCAAGTTAACTATTTCCCCCCCAAAAAATGCATTTTGACGTGTCTGCGGTAAAAGTCTTTTGCAAACACTTTGGAAAAGGGGAAATCGCTCGTAACCAACTATTTCTCCTTTTCCTACAATGTTTTTCAATCCCATTGGAGAACTTTTTTTTTTTATCAAATTTGAAATTGTTGTCTGCAAACTCTGTCAGTTTGAACTTGGGTCAAAAAAAAAAAAAAGGAAAATTTAGGAAAGGGCTAATGTATGATTCGACACTATACCCGAGCTATTCATCATATACTTTATACGTAGGTATACCAACAATGTTTTCAGGAGCTTTCTTTCTCAAGGTTCTTAAAAGTCAGGATTGTGTGGGAATGGGTTAAGCAAAAGATCTGTGTTTCATTCTTGACTGTTTATCAATTTGTTCATTTAAGTCGGCAATCAGTAAGTTGCTGATCAAGTTTCCATTAACCCTTTTCCAAATGTTGAATTAGGGGTCCTGTGTGGCTCAGTGGTAAAGTGTAGGAATCGTGACCTGGAGGCCCCGAGTTCGAGCCTCGTTGACTCTACAGGATTTTTCATGGGAGTGTCCTTGGGCAAGACACTTTAGAGCCCTAGCCTAGAACTGGTGAAATCCAGGAAAACATATTTAAATGAGCTGTTTGAGCAAATGGTGACCTTTTGTTTTTAGCCCACCTGACCATGAAGTGGTCGATGATCATTTAAGATCTATGGATGTCTGTCTTCCTTCCACAATTTGTTGATTACACTCTAGCATCCCTAATGTTAATCAATGAAGACCAAATTTGGTCAAAGTGTATATAGCCATTAGATCTCACATGAGTTTGATTATGGGTGTGATAGGACCAGAGTTACCTGCCCTTGAATTTGCTACATTTCACTTTGTTTACACTTTAGCAGCTTCATTTCTGAAGCAGTCTTCTTCAAGTAGCATATTCAATTATAGAGTGATCAAACTTTGCTGACACTGTTTATAGCTAAAGTCTCTTCACCACTTTTGAATATGGCTGAATTTGGCCAGTTAAATGAGCAATTATTCAAACTTGCTGACAGTATTTAAATCTATAATTTCTCAGACAAGGTCCATTGAGGCTGAAATCTCCCCTTTAACTGGGGATGTATGTCCCCTTGAATTATCAGAAAATGCCAGATTTGACTTTATACATTCTAGCATCTTCAATTATTAAGGGATCTGTGTCAAACTTGCTGACAATGTTTACAGCCATCATCTCTCAGATGATCCATCATGTAGAGACAGTGGTAACTGAGTGAGTGATTCAGCGCCAGCATAGCCTTCGCCTTCTTGTTTATATACTTTTGTTGTTAGCTCCACAGGGCAGGAAGTGCTCAAGGGGAGCTATTGTCATCACCTTTGTTTGTAGTCTAGTGTCAACAGTTTGTAACACCATTTCTCAAAGTCAAAAACATGAAAGAAAAGAAAATGCTCCTTATGGGAAATTTCTCTTTTTGTAATAACCAGTATGTTATCTACCTTATCCGAGTACTATAACTCGTTTGTACCAATCCTAAAGATGCTTTAATATTTTGTGATTTCTCTTTAATTACTAAAGATATGTACTTAAAACTTCATACAATTGTTCACTATCAAAAAGGAAAGTATACCGCAAGGGTTGGTGAATGTCTATGCATTATTGAAAAAATGGTACCCTTTATTCGATTTTTCACAGAAAAAGCCCCCATAGGTGAGCGTTGGCACCTGCATGAAGTGTGCTTTTTTGGTTTGTTTGTTTGAATCATGATCACACATTGGATCAGATTCAGAAATTTAATATGATTACGGTGTTGGTAGTTTTCTATGTTGTAAAAATAAAAAAAAACAAACAATTCATTATCATATCAATCAAAGAATTGTGTTGAAAAGAGTGCCTAAATTGACCAGATTTTTAAAATATAATTTAGTTTTGAGGCATTTTGTTAGTCATGTACAATTTTAAGACCTCTGTAAAAGCAAAATATATTTAGCTCAACTGAGCTCAAGGTGAGCTTTCGTGAACCATCAGTGTCCGTCGTCCGGCATCATAGGTCGTCTGTCAACTATTTCTTTATAAACCTCTTCTTCTCCTAAACCATTTGGCCAATTGCAGCCAAACTTGGAAGAAATGTTTCTTGTGAGGCCCTCTTCCAAAATTTGTGGTGTAAGGGCATGAAAAAAGGGGGATTTTTAATTTTTATGCCCCTGCATCAATTATAGATCGGGGGCATATAGTTTTTGTCCCATCTGTTTGTTAGTTTGTCTGTTTGTTCGCAAAAAACTTTAACGTTGACCATAACTTCTGAATGGTAAGTGCTAGGGCTTTCATATGTCACATGTGTATTGCGTATGGCAAGAGCTTTCTGTTGGTGTCAAGGTCCAGGTCATCTATCAAGGTCATCTGTCAAGGTCACATTTCTGAAAATTGGCAGTTCGCGGGGGCATTCATGTTTAACAAACACATCTTGTTTTCAAAAATCTTGTCAGAAACCGTATCGCCTAGGGGTCATAAGTTTTTACAAAGGCTTATAAAGTGAAAACTTGAAAAAATCTTTTTCCAAACCCAAAGGCCTAGAGCATTGATATTTGGTTTTTAGCATCATGAATTGGACCCCTTCCAAGATTGCTCAAATTATGGCCCAGGGGTCAAAATTGGCCCCAAGCGGGGGTCACAAGTTTTACATAAGCTTATATAGTAAAACTTCAAAAAATCTTCTTGACCGAAACTGAAAGACCTAAAGCATTGATATTTGGTATGTAGTATACTGTAGTTGACTTTACCAAGATTGCTAAAGCAATGGCCCTTGGCCAGTGAGAATCAGGCCTAAAATCAGTACCATACTCGCTTCAACCTTGGTAGCAGAACGACTATCTAAAAACAAGTGCACCAGGGAGATCGTGATTTACAAAAAGGCATCAGCCATGCTGTCAGTGGATATCAGGAAATGCCTACATTTTGGCAGCATATATAAACTAGCTGCATATAACAACAAAACCCTTCTCCTTTTCCCACAATGTTTTCTACCCTTCCCAAAATAAATTTCAATTTTTCAGCCACATTTATTTTATCATCTGCAAATCCTTTCAATTTGGACCTGTCTAAAATTTTTTCGCTTGGTAAAGAGTTAAGCTTTAGAAAAAACTTGATTGCTTTAATGTTTACAAAGGTTTCCTTTTAACCTGTCGGGATTATAAACTTTCGGGATTGTTTGGTAAAGGGTTAAGGGTCTTTACTATGCTTATATAAGAGATGGTTTTGGATATGATTGATCGCTTGTATGCCGTTTAACACAATTTTTCAACAGTATTTCATTTATATCGCAGTGGTCAGTGCACCTGTCTATGCTATCCTGGAAATATTTTAACCAGTACTCTGCACAATATTCTTCCCAAGCCACTGGTTGCTTTCCCACACAGCCATTGTTAAAACAATGGACAGCCTAAAGATAGGAATGAATCCTGTCACAATGACTATCATCAATCCTCGGAAAGAATATTAATATTGGCCAATCGAGGGGATCAAACCAGCGACCTCCAGTCCTTTGAGATACCCACGGAGCTATAGGGCTCAGCCTTTGGGATATTGAATGATACATAAAGCCTCTAAATACCACACAAATCTGTGATTTAAAGGCCTTTAGAGTAAGACAGAGATGGGAAATTTTCTAGGAAAAGAAAATGATTCACAAAAATAAAATGCAACTTCTTTTTGCAACAATGTTTTCTTCCAAGATCCACAGGAAACTCAAATCCACTCATTGAAACTACATGTACATCCAATTTATCGCTGGCAAGTGCTTTGAATTCGGACTGTTTAAACTTTGTTGACAGGTATTTTAATAGTCTTGTCCAAATTGAAAGCATTTGCAAAAATTTAAATGTGGCTTAAATGATAAAATTTCTCGTTAATACAATAGAAAACATTCTGGGATTTGGAGAAATTGCTGGTTACCAGCATTTTCTCCTTTTCCCAAAATTTTTTGAAAAGGCTTCTTCTTTAGGGTACTTAAAAGTCAGGGTTGTGTGTAAAGGGTTACATAATTTAAAATACACTAATTTTTGTTTAACCCTTTCCCAAACAATCCCTGGTTTTTACGGGTCAGGAATAGAAGCCTTTTGAAAACATTGTGGGAAAAGGAGAAAACGCAGGTAACCAACATTTTCTCCTTTTCCCACAATGTTTTCTGCCCTATCATATAGAAAAATCATCTTTTTAGCAACTGTTAATTTGTCATCTGCAAAATGCTTTGAATTTGGTCGGTCTAAAATATGCCGTTTGGGAAAGGGTTAAATGTTAAAAAAGGTTGTTTATTGGCATGGTATTCTCAAATTTCAGAGAATGCTGCAGAGACTGTTCAGTAAAGGATGTTCTGATATTATAAAGAGTTCTTTTGTGTTATATTAACCCTTAAGTCTAGATGGCAAAACCTTAGATTTCATCTATATTAGTAGTAAAGGAGGGGGGCTGCGGGACAGCGTCCCGGAGCCCCCCTCCCTGGAGCAAATTTGTCCCCCTACAGCCCGCCGTGGCGGGCTGTAGGGGGACTAAATGGCCGAACTACCGGTGATTTGGCGGTAAATCGGCTTCCGCGCGTAGGAATACGATTATAAATAGTTCGCTACTTAAATGTAGTTCCGGCTAATGTAAACAAGCGTTTTGATTGGTCGAGACGATTTCCCGCCAAAATTCGAAATGGAGGTGTATCACATCACAGCCTGGCTTAGGCAGAGAACCGTCGGACTTAGTCTTTTTTTTTCCACAATTTGATTAAAAGTAGTTCCGGCTAATGTAAACAAGCGTTTTGATTGGTCGAGACGTTTTTTTCCCGCCAAAATTTGAATTGGAGGTGAATCACACCACAGGATGGTTCAGGCAAAGACTCTGTAGGACTTTTTGCTTTTCCTTCGGCTGTTTTTCCTTCAACTGATTTCCCTTTGACTGCTGATCTCTTTTTACAGCTGTTCCGATGGAATCTGTTAGTCTTCGAAGACTGGTTTTATCAAAGTCGAACTCCACCGGAATCTTCACAATAACAGGTGTACTTGACTGTCTTTGCTGACATACGTCTCGATGTTTCTGTTCAATGTTTTCAACTCCTCTAAAATCTGAGTTATTGTAGCATCTTGTTTTGATATCATTTGTCGCATCTCTTCCTCGAATTTGTTAACCGATCCTATCATCGGATCAATAAATGTCGAATTCATGGTTGACGATAGAATATCTCCATTGTTTCCAGTCTGTGGTAAGGAGTTGTCTAAGATGTAATCGGTTAAGTTGTAATCGGCTAAGGTGAGATCCATTTTTCCGTTAACAGTATGTTTTACTCGCACTACTCGAGGATCGAGAGCCGAATGGTTGTAGAGAAATATCGTCAGCGTTTTATAGACTGGTAGGGGG
Source organism: Tridacna gigas (assembly GCA_945859785.2). Lineage (NCBI taxonomy): Eukaryota > Metazoa > Mollusca > Bivalvia > Cardiida > Cardiidae > Tridacna > Tridacna gigas. The sequence goes on along the minus strand of OX244042.2, from coordinate 18,759,953 downwards.
ATTGACCTACTTTGATACAGAATTAAGAGCGCGGACCCGGTCGGAAGCACCCACGAATAATTATAACACTTAGAGAGAGAAATGATAGAAATCTGGGGTACTAGCTAACCGATTGATCTGATCTCTATTGCGAATGTAACATGTGCTATGATTGAACGAAACAACTGAATTCTAGTCAAGCAGGGATTATATTGTCTTTTTCGATTTTTATACATAGTTATATCGGTTACTTGCAAAAGGATGAACTACACTATATTAGGGAATATTATTTGGAAATGAAATTTTCTTAGAGTTATGTAGATTTTTGTTTGACAAATTTGAAAAGATAGAACTTTCTTGACGGTTGGTAGCCCTGAAAAGGGCTGTTTTTGAAGATTTGCATTTTTTCAACCTCTTCCTCTATCTCTCGCAGCCTCTAGCTCATCAAGTAACATGATAAGTAGTGCTAGCTCATGACGCAACTGCCGTCGACATAACCATTCTTCTAGCCAGTTCCCTATTGAAAGATATGCCACTGCACCAAACATGAACATGCAAAACATTTTTATTCTCGAGTATTGAGAGGAAAAATGATTAAATGAAAACTTTGCTGACTTTCTTTATACGTTTTACAGATGGATTGACCTACTTTGACTCAGAATTAACGTTATCCAATCGTTAGTTTCGTTATATTTTCTTTGAATAAGTAAAGATAGATGAAAACAATCCTATGCGTTCCGGTAGGGATCAGGACTTCTGATGAACTTAGTCTTTTTTTGGAGTGTAATTCTCTTTTTTTTGATAAGTTGAAGAAAATTTACTCTTTTCTTAAATCAGAATTGACTTGGAGTGACAATTTGAAGAAAAGATAAAACTTTCTTGGTGCATGTTAGCCCTGAAAAGGGCTGTTTTTTCACCATTCTCTGTAATGAAATTAATTTAACTATCGGTTAACTTAATTCCAAAACTAGAGAAAAGATAGAGGACTTTAAAACTTCTCATCTGAATCTTCGGGGAACAGTTCACGCCGAAGTTCGTTGATCTCTTCAACTTTGGCATGGACATACTCATTATACATAATGAGTACTCCTTTAATTGCACAAAGTTTTATTTTCAGGTCATACTGAACCGCTCTGCTATTGCACTTATCGTAGCGTTTTTCCACCCCACTCAGACGAATTTTAAGTAATTCAATCTGTTTGCACCCCCTTCTAAGCCGTCGCTCTGTTTCAATCAATTTGAATCGTTTGTCGAGGGTTTTCATTTTCAACCGTTGAGAGGCAAAAACTGATTAAAAAAGAAAATATCCCCGTCTTTTATAGGCTTACAGTAGGACTGACCTACTTTGATACAGAATTAAGAGCGCGAACGAGATCGAAAACATTCTTTGGATTGGTAATTTGAAGAAAAGATAGAACTTTCTTGTTGAATGATAGCCCTGAAAAGGGCCGTTTTTTTTTAATGAAGATTTATCCTTCACTGGCTGCGATCGAGTTGTTGTTGTTGTTCTTCTTCTTCTTCAGACTGCACCACAATGAAAGCTTGACAGCAATGATTACACCGAATCACTACACCATAGTCTTCATCATCGTCATAGAACCCCTCATCTGGTTCTGGGCAATTGTGCTTTTCTCCAAGATAGTGTAGGATACGAAAGCATTTCCCACACTCTATTGCGCATGGTTTATCGCACTGAGGACAATAAGGAAAAAATATAATCATTTTTCTCGTCTTGGTATACTTTACGATTTCTTATTCGTGCTGCTCGAGAGAAAACGAGAGTCGAATGGTTATAGGAGAAGTTCACTGGATTTTTTATAACTTGATGGAGGGGATTGACCTACTTTTGACTCAGAATTAACGTAGGCCAATCGTCAGACTCGTTATATTTTCTTTTGTAAAAAAAGGAATGTTGGAGAAATGACGGGAGTGGGAAAAACGGTTGGTCTTGGCGGGAGTGGGAAAAATGACGACTCTTCTGATAGGACTTAGTCTTTTTTGAGTCTGATGTAACCGATGTTTTTTTCGATCTGAGGAATACATTTGTGAAATTGACAATTTGAAGAAGCAGTCTTCCTGGGTATTGGGGCCCTCGATCCTAAAAGAAGGAGAGAGTGATTCTAAAAAAGAACCACTGTTTTTTTATCCATTATACAGGATATGCCGTGATGACAGAAAGATCTTTATACCTAACTACGTCCGGCAACTCAAATCCATCATTGCAGGCGACGACTTTACAAACATACGCCTCTTTACCGTCTGCATCTTTTCCGATTTCAACAGGAAATTTCATTTCAAAAATTATCTTGTTGAAACCTTGCAGTTTAATACTATCACTATGTTCTACAGTAGATTTTACCATTTCATAAATTTCTGAAACGGAAAATCTTCTAGAGAACAAGCTAGGTTGAGATTCATCCAATTATCGTTCTGCATCGAAATAATGTTTTCTAATGAAATGCTCATAATTGAAGTACTCCTTATAGCGTAAATATTTCCTGCTATAATAAGATTGAGGCGGAGTACCAAAACCCTGTCTCACGGACATATCGCTAGAATATAGAAATGGATAAAAAAGATAAGATAGAGAAAGAATAAAAGATAGGAAAAATTTCGCCAACATTTTATAGCTTGGTAGGGGGATTGACCTACTTTTGCAATGGAATTAAGAGCACGAACGGGGGCGAGAGCATGTAGATAGAAAATTCATTCACATAGAATGTTATGATCTAGCTACAATTTTCCAAGTCTGAACTTTTTTTGGGGAGAAATCAAAACAGACGACTTTTTTAAATTATTTCTTTATTCATTCAAAGTTTTTAACAATTTCATTAAAAAACAGTAACGTTTAAAACAAACCAAATGTTCTAACACTATATTTCATATATATATATATATATATATATATATATATACAAAGACATTTTCTTACAAAGCATTGAAGATACATTTATATACAAAACATTGACAATACAGTTTTTTACCTACAACAATTTTTACAATGCAAATTCACAGATACCTCGATTTTTCCACTTGTCTTCATGTTCCGCAACAACTTTGTGCAATTGTTCATTACCCAAAAACAAACGATATACACTGTCCAAACCACTATATTCACACGTTCCTCTAATTTGAAAGACGTTTTTGAATACGCCTTTTGCTGAAAGAGTTGAAAGTACGATTTTTTCTGTTACATCTCTATCAAATAGGAAATAGCCTTCCATGATATCCACTCCTTCTACATTATCTCTTGATTTTGTATACCGTAAGTAAAAGTTAAACAGACCTGATTTTGTATTCAGCAGGTTCAGATAACTTTCTTCTGGTCTTCCTACGATAATGAATCGCCATCGACTTGTGGCTTGCAATTGTTTAGCGAAATAGTCGCTTTTCCACAAACAAGCTGTTAAATATCCTTTGATAGTGGTATCGAAATCTGAGTCAGTCACCAGCATTGCAATAAAGTCGTGTATGCTATACAGCTTACAGGATGTCTCTCCTTTTGCAACGCCCTTATGCAATTTATCTATCCAAAGTTTCACACAGTTGAATTTGAGGGTGAATTGTGTTCGTTCATCGAGCGTGTGCAGATGGATGAAATCTCTATAAACTTTTTCACGTAGTTCTATTGGTAAAGGTAACATTTCACTTGACATGATTTTCACTTTTGATAGATCCGTCTTACTTTGATCGTTCACTTCAAGTCAGTGTAACACGGTGTTGTTTCTTACAGTTATTTATACCCTCAAAGACTTATAGGTCATAGGGTGCAGTATCGTTACAGTGCAAATTCACAGATACCTCGATTTTTCCACTTGTCTTCATGTTCCACAATAACTTTGTGCAGATGTTCATTACCTAAAAACAATGGGAATTTGCTGTCCATTTCACTATATTCACGTACTCCACTAAATGGAAAAACATGTTTTGAAATATCTTTTGTCGAAAGAGTTGAATATACGATTTCTTCTGTTACATCTCTTTCAAATAGAATATAGCCTTCCAGGGTATCCACTGATTCCTCATCGTCTTGAATAGATCCTCTTTTGTAGCGTAAGTAAAAGTTAAACAGAACTGATTTCATTTTCAGGACGTTCAGAAAACTTTCTTCTGTTCTTCCTACGATGATGAATTGCCATCGACTTGTGGAATACATTTGTTTAGCAATATAGTTGTCTTTCAACAGACAAATTGCTAAATAAGCTTTGAGAGGAAGATCGAAATCTGTGTCGTCCCCCATCATCACAATAAAGCTGTGTATACCATACAATTTGCAGGATTTTTCTCCTTTTACAACTCCCTTATGCAATTTGTTTATCCAAAGTTTCACACATCTGAATTTAATGTCAAACTGTACTTGTTCATCGAGCGTGTGCTGATGGATGAAATCTCTATAAACTTTTTCACGTAGTTCTATCGGCAAAGGTAGCATTTCACTTGACATGATTTTCACTTTTGATAGATCCGTCTTACTTTGATCGTTCACTTCAAAACAGTGTAACACGATGTTGTTTCTTACAGTTATTTATACCCTCAAACTTTTATAGCCATAGGGGACAGTATCAGTACCGTTTACAATCACTCTTTTGGTGTATACAGAGCGAAAGGTTTTTGTCTGTGGTTCGCTGGTGACTGTTCTGCCTCTATGCCTTTTGATTCTACAATCATACTGAACTTTAATTTCTATTGTGCGATCCAAAGCACATTTTGAATAGGTGTCGAAATTCACCAGCTGATTTGTATTGTGATCCAGAGTAATTCCCTTGACTTTGCATTTGCTTTTTTCTTTTCCATCTTTTGTTCTCATTTTGTAAGCGTAATTTTTGGGTCCTAACCCCCTGAAATGAGTAATTCTGCAATCAGGTTCTTCATCGGTCCATTTTCCTAGCCTACTGTTAATAATGGGAGGGTTCCACAATGGAGGGTCATGAATGTACATACAACTGTCTGTATCGAAATACAGAACTCTATCCCCCAGTCTTTCAAGAACGCTGTACAGTTCCAACCTTGCATAGGCTGTTACGTAAGACGCTACAATAACATTGGCTGTAGCATGCGTTTCGACAAAATCCATCTTTTCTTCATAGTTGACCAAAATGAATGGGCACTCGTTGTCAAAGATTTCCACATACTTTACCGTGTATTTCGGGTCGGTAATCAAGTCGAAATATTTAGACGGTTCTCTGATGTATTTCGTCTTGCTCATGTTTTCACGCTGTGCTAATTTTCCCCAAAGACAGTTCAGCATAATCTTAGCAAATGATCTTTTGCCAGGGTTTTTTTGAATGCATTTAGGATCGAGACGAATCCCTTCGGCTTCCTCATACTCGCGAATGAACTGTTCCTTTTCCGAGTCTGTTTGACACCATCCGGGATATCCACTGGCTTCTTGCTTGATTTTCAAGAAATTGTCCACATAACCTTTAAAGAATTGGTCTGAAACACAGTTGAAATGCCAGATTTCATACGCTTGTATTAGCTGATAACCACAGTCGAGAGCTTTGAACAGTTCAAATGTAACCCAAGTTCCAACCAGCGCTCTCTCTTCTTCTTCATGGTTACAAACGTTTGAGCTTTCTTGTGCACATTTCATACAAAGTGGAAACATCATCTTATTGTTACAGTGAACTGGAAGAACGGGGTGAAACAAGCCAGTTGGGGGTAGAACTTTGCATTTAATTAGACCTTCGTACTGACGAATATTCTTCATGTCAATACTCTCAGGAGTCAAGATTGTTGGATGGCCTACAGGGTAGAATTTATGCTTGCAAACGTAAGGATACAGTGAGCAAATGTCGATGTACTTGATTTCCTTTTCACTGCTTTCCTCAACATCATAGGCAATTTTTATTGCATTGCATCTGCCTCCAGCCAGACCCTCTCTTGGTTTGATGGGGTCGCAGTTCGGACATAGACTTTCAATGGTTTTTTTATACTCTTTGTCCTTCTTCATCTTGGCGTCGAATTCATGCTCCCATATGGTCACGACGTTATATCCCATTCTTTTGATGGTTTCTAATCGTTCGATAGTACTGTTGTACAATTCATCCATTGTTTTTCCATTGATGGGGCTGATATATTTTCGATCGTTAAAACATTTCTGAAACCAATGAAATAAATCCCCGAGGAATTCATAGACAGTGTTTGAATTGTGGTGAAAACCGTCTACAGTGTATCTCCCTATTCGAAATTCACCACCATTTTTGGCATGTTGAATATGAATCCCTTTTTCCATAGCAATGGTTTGAATCCAGCGTATTGCTTTCATAGAAAACCGACGCCTGACTGGATCTTTGCTTGAAATGATGGCTATCTGATCTTTTGGTAAATAATCTTTTCGCCAAATCTTGTTACAGGCGCCGGCGATGGTAAACGACTCTGAAAATGGACAAATCCCACTCTGTTCGATGAACAGCTTTCTGAATTCACCACATCCTCGTCTTAGGATATCAACATCCGATCGACAGTACAACTCCATCTCTTTTTGAAAATTGAATTCCTCACCGTTTTGAACTTTGTCATTATACCAGACTATGAATTTCGATCGAGCCTCTTCAGACATTGAATCGGGTTTGTAATAAGACATGTCCAGGTACGGACCGACGTAATCCCAGAATTCGTCTGTATTTGCCCAGTGAGGAAAGTAACCTTTTTTCATTTCTTGAAGACCAAACGTAGTTGGAAATTTTGCCAACCCAAAGTTCATGAAACTAAAGGAATCGATCAAACACACGCCATTCAGTTCTAACTTCAAAATATTATTCCCATTCATGGTCAGTTCTGGTTCTTTCATCCCAACGTTGATAATGTGATTTAGAATAAATTGACCATCATACCCTTTGAGATTATGGGCAATAGCTATGATTCCTTTATGATGCTTTGTAAAGAGCCAGTTGCAGAATTGACTCAAAGTTTCTTTTCCTTCTTCGAATTCACTGCATGTGGAACAATGAAAATCAAGTGGCTTATCGATACATTCAGCACAGGCTCGATGTGCAATGCAGTAATTCGGAATGTGTCTTGCTGGCATTCGAAATCAAAGAAGATGAACAAAGGCTTTTTGGCTATGGTAGAACTCGTCTCATCGTCGCTGTCGTGTTTCATCTTACTCTGGTAAGGTTGAATAAAACAGCGATGAGAGAAGTCACCTATTTTCTTGCAGATATGACACTTTTTCTTTCCCTTACAAACATGATTTCTCTTTCTGACAAAAGCCTGGGTTCCACATTTTGAACAAAGTTTCACTAATTCACAAATGGTTTTCTTCTCTTTACCTTGAAGCGTTTTGTGTTTTTTCAAGCATTCTGCACTGAAAAAACATCTATGAAAATTGGAGCAAACATACTCTTTTGATTCCGATGGACATTTTCCAGCACGAAAACAGCCTTTACAGATCTTTGAGCAAGTATGGTCTTCCCGATTCCTGTAACGCATGTCGCAGAACTCACAATAATAAGCACAATCAAGAAATCCTGTGATGGATTTGATGTAATCATAGTGGTTTTGATGAAAGTACAAATGTATGATTTTACTATCGTCTTTCACTTCTGGATGTTCAAATACTTTTTCCAATCTTGAATGTTGTTGATGGACTTTAATAACAGTTTTTCTCATACAAGAAATCTTGAATTTTTTTGTATTCTTCAAGACCTACAGGCTGTGTCGACGAAACTCCAACTTCATTCATCAATTTCTCGGCTTCAGTCTTTTGAAGTGGTCTGTTTGATCTTTTGATGTTATCCCCATCTTCGGTTCCATTCTTGGGTGTTTTCACGTTCATGGTGATAAATCCCCACAACAACAGCTCTTGCAAAACATAGATGGTCTTGATTGTCGATTTCAATAACCGAATGTTTCTTCTTTGCAAAAACTTTTGAATCCAATACTTCTGTGGCCCTAACTTTTTTTCCCACTTCCACTTGGGGGTACCGTATGTGTAATATCGAATGTCATACGACCATCGTTCAAGACGAATTCCCCATTCGACTGTAGAACTTTTTCAATCTCGTCCAACATAGTATGACTCTCTAACTCTTCTAAATATAGAAAGGGAATATGAATTCCCACGTCTAATGAAGGGTGATTGACGCTAATTCTAATCATATCCCTCGATTCAGCTTTTAACTTTTGAACGATTTGTTGGATAACATCGTCAAATAAGACGGTCAATTGCTGTGGTTGTAACTCATCGAATTCCTTAAAAGACGCCTCCAGTATATGGGATTCTGTATTGAATTTTCTTGACTTCTTTTTTCCCACTTCTGTTAAGGCGTATAGACTCTTCAGATCCAAAAAGTCTACTTCTTCCTTGGGTGAAAATGACCCAGCATGACTTTCTTCTTTCTTGGGCAGAAACGACCCAGCATAACTTTCTTCTTTCAAAGATTTTTTGTCTTCTTCTTTCAAAGATTTTTTCTTTGTTGAGACTTTCAAAGATTTTTTGTCTTCACCATCACTTTCTTCTTTCAAAGGTACACTTTTTCTCTTTTTGGTTGACGGTGAAAATTTCTCATCATCGCTTTCACCATTGCTGCTACTGTCTGGATAGACTAGGATTCTTTTTTTTTTTTGCCGGTAGTAATTTTTTTCTCTTTTTCGACATTGACTGATTTGTCTCATCACCACTTGTACTGTCTGAATAGGGTACTAGCCTTTTAGACATTGTTTTATGGCTGATTATAAGTCAGACAATGACCCAGAACTAAAAAAATCCTAGCTTTTTTATATCTTTTTTCAGGCCGAACGTGTATAAAAAGAGACGTTACGATTGAAATCTTCATCATTCTTCGGAAAGAATTCAAACAGGACAACTGGCAGAAAAATGAGTGGGTTCAAGCTACAAAGTACAACACCAAAGAGAATGTACCTGTATGTTAACCCATACACCCACGATTATGAGATCACCAATATTCCGTCAAGATATCAAGTCTACCATACTGGAAACTACGTGGGATCATTTCTATTCCACCAACATTTTGCAGAAAAAGACGTCTATCGTGTCACCAGAGTCCTGGATCAAGCAACATTCGACAAACGCCATGGACTGGGTGATATGACAACGAATATTTGTTTTACATGCAACAGATCAGGACATTGGGCCAGACAATGTCCAGAAAAAGAAAATCAGATGTGGAAATTCGTTTCTGTCTTCGTGGACCCCTACAGTCACGATGTCAAAATTTCGTCAACAATGGAAACTGGTGGTGAATTCCAACATATGAAATACGTTGGGGCTCTATTATCCTATAAAGTAGACGAAAATAAATGGAAGACAAGATCGTCACAGACTGCAACTTCATCGACCGAAAATCAGATCGAAAAGCAGATCAAAAATATGGAGCATGATAACACAGAAATCAGCGATACAGAAATCTGTAGAATTCAGGTAGATATATATGATAAACCACAACAAAGTTCGCAAAAAAATAAACTTTCTTCAGAGGATACTCTTATACTCGATCAAAACAACGAACCCTCTTCAGAGAAGGTGTCAGAAGAGGAGCAAAACAATCAACTTTCTTCAGGATCTGAAGAAAAGAAAATCAACGAGAAAATCAACGAGAAAAGAGAAAAGAAAAAGAAGAACTGTTTCTTCTGCAAAACAAAAAAAACATGGTGTAAAAATCTGTCCAGATATTGTGTTGAAAAATAACAATGATGAAAACAATGAAGAAAACAATGAAAAAAAGAGAAAACGCAAGAGTGAATGTGAGCCTGACATCCCGAAGAAAAAAAGAAAAACACAGTGAGTTGTAAAAAATGTGACAACATTTTTCAAAGAACTATTTCAAAACGACTCATTTGCTTTTTTCATACTCGAAAGGATTCATTTATTTCTGCAGTTCAATGTTTCATTGTATATATTTTTTGCAGTTCAATGTTTTCATTGTACAAAAAAGTTTTAAATAAAAAGTTTTAAATGAAATATAAAAAACATATGTATACGACTTGACTTTTTTGTTTTTGACAATTTGAAGAAAGTAAAAACTTTCTTGGTATTGGTTAGCCCTGAAAAGGACTGTTTTCAAAAATCAAAAAGAACGTATTCTTCACCATTTCAATGAAGGATACATTCTCATTAACTTAGTCTGCCAGCCGCGATGTTCTGTTGGCGGTATCAGCTTCGTCAAGTCGGGGTAAATATTCCCCATCTTAACTATTGGGGTACGAGTATAAAACTCATACCCCCGTCTCTCAAAAAACTCCAGAAGAACTTTATGTTTAGTCTCTTCCTTTCTTCTATTTCATCTAGCTCCTTCTCCATAGCTTCTTTTTCCCATTTCTCTTTCACCTCCTTCTCAATCTTCTTTCCACCAAATAACCCACAACAAAATTTGGACAACTTCATCATGAAATGAGTTAATACAAGAAAAAAAAACGTTGTCTCTTTTATAGCTTGGGAGGGGGATTGACCTACTTTGTGTTAAAATTAAGAGCGCGAACGTGGGCGAAAGCATGTAGATAGAACATAACGTACTATATGATCTATCTACAATGTCTAAGAGCATCAGCTCCAAAAAAAATGTAACGAAACTAATGACTGGCTAACGTTAATTCCAAGTCAAAGTGGGTCATTCCCTCCACCAAGTTATAAAAATCAGCGAACTTCTTCTATAGTCATTCGACTCTCATTCTCTCGAGCAGCACGAATAAATCATAAAGCATACCAAAGCGAAAAAAAGAATTCAAAATATGGAACAGATAAACCATCAAATAACTGACGCTCTCCAAGACTATTTAAATGCCGGTGAAGACTTATTGGTATTAAGAACGCAACTCATAGAAGCTCAAAGACATCTAGAGCAGATATCACAGCCATACAGAGAACTCGGTGAAAAAATGCTTGAGCTGTTTATGCAGACAACAACTCCAGATCTCATATTAGTTGACGTTAAATTCGGGAGAAAGATCACTACGAATGACGGGACAATGACAATTACGAAAAGAACTGGAAGTTGTCCCATCTGTCGTGCGAATTTTGGTTGCTGTCATTAGACGAGGAAAAAAGACACAGAAAAGACAAACAGTCCTTTTCAGGACTAACCAATCCCTAGAAAATCTATCTTTAACAATTGTCAATTTCGCAGATGTGTTGTACTTTTGCAGAGAGAAAAAACTTTTAACAATAGAAAAACTTTTTTAGTGATAGAAATTTTTTTTCGATTTAAAAAAATCTTGCAGAGAAAACTTTTTTTAGTGATAGAAAATTTTTTCGATTTAAAAAAAATCTTGCAGAGAAAAATTCTTAGCAATAGAAAAAAACTTAAAGACAAAAAAAATCTTACAGACAAAATTTTATTGATAGAAAAAATTTCGGATAAAAAATTACGGATAAAAAATTTCGGAGAAAAATTTTTTACAATTAAAAAAAAAAAGTCTTGCAGATAAAAAACTAGGGACGAATAAAACTAGGGACGAATAAGTCTAAGGTCGGGTAAGTCTAGACGAGCTGATTTCCGGGAAATACCGAAAAAACCCACACTCAGATCATATAGTCAGGCAATGTCTAAAGATCATACTGCTAGGAGTCAAAGAAAAGACTAAGTCCGACGGTGATAGAGAAAGATTGAGACGAACAAAGACGGAAAAAAGACTAAGTCCAACGATGGTGTTTGTGGACCATATTCACCTCCCTAGAGAGGTGGGATATAGTCCCATATCGTGGAAAAAAGACTAAGTCCAACACGGTGGTAGAGAAAGCCTGAGGCAAACGAAGTCGGAGAAAAAAGACTAAGTCTAAGTACATGGCCTCTGCCTGAGCCAGCGTAAGGAGGGAATATAGGCCATATCGTGGAAAAAAAAGACTAAGTCCTACAGAGTCTTCGCCTGGACCATCCTGTGGTGTGATTCACCTCCAATTCGAATTTTGGCGGAAAAACGCTTGTTTACATTAGCCTGAACTACTTTTAATCAAATTGTGGAAAAAAAAAGACTAAGTCCGACGGTTCTCTGCCTAAGCCAGGTTGTGATGTGATACGCCTCCATTTCGAATTTTGGCGGGAAATCGTCTCGACCAATCAAAACGCTTGTTTACATTAGCCGGAACTTTTTTTAAGTAGCGAACTATTTATAATCGTATTCCTACGCGCGGAAGCCGATTTACCGCCAAATCACCGGTAGTTCGGCCATTTTGTCTCCCAACAGCCCGCAAATTTGGGGACAAATTTGCTCCAGGGAGGGGGGCTCCGGGACGCTGTCCTGGAGCCCCCCTCCTTTACTACTTATATTGTACAAACAGCTGACAGTAAATTTGAATTTGTATCAGAATGGTTGAAAACATGAATAGAAAATGAGAAAATACTGATTACCACAATGTTCTCTATTCTCTTTTCTCAGAGGCTCTTTCAAACAAGAGATTTTATGGACAAGTTTTAATTAGAAAAAAAAAAAAAAAAAAAAATTAGAAAAAAAAACTTTTTACCTTTTTTTTTTCAAGGGCCACCTGAAACACAGCTATTTTTTTTTTTTTTTTTTTTTTTCTGGCCTAAGTCAAAAAAGAATGTTTCGTGTAGCATCACTTTATAAGTGTTCTCAAACAGGATTGTCAGATGAATGGTCAAGCAGTGCTGGCAACACCCATGTTAATACTGAAATCTAGTTGAGATTGTGGCAGATTCCCCTTTGAATAAATATAATTATTTCATACTGCATATATTGATGCAGCACTGTTTTCACTTCCACTGCTGATCATTTGAGTTTTCAGAGCCATCATATTCATTCTCATGTTCAATGATAATTTGAAATATTCAACAGTGATACCAAACATTAATTATTAATTTCAGGCTACCTTGAAAAGAAGAAGAGATTGCAGGACTTAGATGCATTTTTGAAGGATGTTGCTTGGGCAGAAGAGGAGTTAAAGGGAGGTAGGCATTTAACAACTTGAAAGTATGAAATCTTCGAAAAACAAAAGAAAGCCTTTACTTAAATAATAAATCATTATATGTATTGCATTGGTTTAAGCAGATTAATTGTTAGTTTGAAGCCTGATTCTTTTCTGGCGTTACAGATCAGGGAATTCTATTTGACAACAATTTGATTTTTGTACTTTTTTTTCAGAGAGAGCCAATAAGGACACAGAAGTTACTGGTCACAAGTCAAGTTGTGGGAAAGATAAAGACAAAGATACGATAAGTGAGAACAAAGCAGATGGTGAGTTGTTGATCAGTTATACAAAGTATATATGTATGTTGTGTAAAGGGCCAGAATTGCATGTAAAATCGGGAAGTTAATCCAGGGTGATACTGCCATGTCTAAGGGCCATCAATTGCAAAAAAAAAATGTCATTCTGCAATTTTTATTCTGCATTTTCTTAAGAAGCTGATTAAAAAAACATACATGTATAGTACTCCTCATTGATACGGCGTCATCAATGGTACCTTGGTATTTCAAATCTGTGTTCATTTGCATACATAAAACCTTCTACCAAATGGAATTTCTACCTAGATAATTCTTTCTAAAAACATTGAGTGATAGTTTGATGGCAAAATGCATTAAAACATAAGATACAACCCTTAATCACCGAATAGGAACATATTACAAGTGAGTTATTTGAGTTACTGTAACTTGAGGTTAACATGAAGCACAATCCCAAACGAATGTATGTTTTCATTTCAAAGTTTTTGTCAGAAAATGAATTGAAAGAAAACTTAGCTATATTATTGAGGCAGGTTGAGCCCTGATTCTATTAAAGAGACACATCTTTGGACACTTAAAGGGCCAAAAAGTCCTAGCTGACAAGACCTGTGTGTGGCTGGATCATGTTTAAGGGCCATATATATATATGGACCGATAAGGGACCAGGTAAAAGTCTTATTTAATGAAAGAAATGTTTCTTCTGCAGACAAAGACAATGGTAACAATCAAACTCCAGACAAACTGGATGATGAAAGTTCTGTAAAAAAAAATCACATGGTTCAGAATGAAAATAATGACATAATTGGTGAGTTTATTTGTTAGGTATGACAGCTTTTGAAAACACTGTGGAAAAAGGAGAAATTATTCATAATGTGCAATTTCTCCTTTTCCCAATGTTTTCATTTCGCTTTGAATAAGATACAGCTAAAATACCAAAAAAACAGTGGAGAAATTACTCATTAGCTATTTTTCTTTGTATTCAAGAACAGTTAACTTTTGTTTATATGTTCTTTGTCAAATGCTTTTATATGAAAACACCTTCTACACTGTGTATCAGAGAAAGGGTTAATAGGGTCTGTCTGTGTTAAGAATGAGTAGGATTCAGATAGTTGTATTCGATAAAAAAAATGTCCACTCAAAATTTTGACACAGAAATGCCAAAGAAACTGGATGATGATTCAAATCATTTAGCAACAGAAAATCAGGTAATTGATAAGAAAGCTTATGTTATAATTGATGAATTGATGATTTACAGACTTTGTAAGACAGTAACGAGTGCTGTGATTTTGTAAGCCAACGTGAGAGTTTTTAGAAGAATATTTAAGAAGACACTTTTTTTATAATTACCGTTTTAAACAAAAAGATACTTAATGTAAAGACTAGAGCTATGAAATATGTAATATTGAAGTAGGAGTAATAAAATTGTGGATGCACAATGCATTATGTCTCTGTAGTGCAGATGTTTTGTCAGAAAAAGAGAAAAAGCACCATTGCAACTTTCAGTTTGAACTCTGATTCTCATAAAGGGACATGTGTCTCCTGACACTTAAGGGGCCAGATAAAAGTTCATGCCTGAAAGCAGACTTAAAGGCCCTGAGCCTGTTAAAGGGCGATTTATGTTTGGACAGGAAAGGGGCCAACCACTTGCGAGTTGATAAAAATGAGTTTTTTTGTGAGATAATATATATGGAAACAAAAGATATTTACTTCATATACAGACTTAGTCATCAAATATGCCATTTGTAGAGCAATAAAGTGAATGGTGGGTTCACAACCCATTGTCTCTTTGGGACAAATATTTTTTGGAAATATTAATAAAGGAAAACATGCCATTATTGTGGCAACTCTGTTCTGTTAAAGAGCCCTAGGTATCTTCAGACTCATCAAGAGCTAGAAATTTCTATCTTGCAGAGAAACAGGTCCAGATTCTGTGTAACGGCTTAAGTAATATTGAGACAGATGAGAGGGGCCAGATAGTTTTATTTGACAAAGAAAAATAATTTCCACTTTAGACAAAGACTAAAATGATGCAGATCCTCTTAAGGGCCTTATTTTTATTGGGACAGTAAAGGGGGCCAGATGCATTTTTTTCTAACAAAAAAAAAAAAAAAAAAAAAAATGCTGGGTTCACAACCCATTGTTTCTTGACTGTCAATGTTTTGTCAGAACTTCATGTGCTGCTAAATTAGGTAAGAGGGCCCTTCGAACTTAGTGTTCCATTTCTAGCCAAGGGGCCATGGCCCCTTATTTTGTTGCTCAAATGGAATTAGGGAGACACGGGGGAGTGAACCAAGTAGTTTCAGAAAATGGCCCTATAACACAAGTGTCCGTGACTAGAGTATGGATCCCTTAAGGGGCCAATCTGGTTGACCATGTTAAGGTTAGGAGCTATAAGTGGCCCATTAAAGATTGACATGGATGGCCCCTAAACCAAATGTCCCTTTCCCATGAAATACAGATACATGCCATTATCATTTCAACTTCTAGGTTAAACTGTGATCTGTTAACCTATTCCCACACAATCCCTACTTTTGACGCCCCTGAGAATGAAGCTTTTAGAAAACATTGTGAGAAAAGGAGAAAATGCTTGTAACCAGCATTTTCTCCTTTTCCCACAATGTTTTCTACCCTTCACATAACAAATTTCAGATTTTCAGTCACTTTTATTTTGTCGTCTGCAAATGCTTTTGATTTGGACAAACCTAAAATTTTGTCTTTTGGTAATGAGTTAAAGAGGCATCTGAATCTTTGGACATATAAAGGGCCAGAAAATTCTATCTTACAGAAAACGAAAACAGACCCATACTGGTCCTGATTCTGTTTTAAGGGCCATAATTATATTAAGGCAGATGGATGGCCAGATACAGTTTTATTTGACAAACTAATTTCTACTTTAGTTTAGGCAAAGACAATTATGATGCAGAAACTCCAGCGAAACTGGACAATGATTCAAATGGTTTTGTGATTGAGAATGAAAATGATGTTGTAAATGGTGATTTACTGCTTTTGTACATGTGCAATAAAAAATCTGAAAGACAAATTAATGTTGTATTGTATGACCTTACAGATATTTTAGAAACTAGCAGAATTTGTTACAAAAAACAGTATTAATTCACGATAATTTACATCCATGCAATACGCAATTTATAGCACCAGTAAGAAATTGGTTGGTTCACAATGCATTTAGTTTATTGAGTAGAAATGTTTTGTGAGATTAAGGAGAAAAAATTAAAATTAACTTTTCTCCTAGTCTTACCCCGGTATGCAATCGTTAGGGCAATATTTGAAAGCCCCTAGCTTAATTTTCATTAGTTTACCTTGTATTGTAATGGATTTTTGACCCTGTGATGTATCTTGTTTTTAACTATCAAGCACTGATAATTGTCGAACGTGCTGTCCTCTGACAACTAAAAAAATGAATACCACAAGAAAATGGTGGGTTCCCAACTCATTGTCTCTTGACTGCAAATGTTTGTTAAAACATGAAGAAAAAGAAATTATCATTTCAACTTCTAGGTTAAGCTGTGATCTGTTAAAGGGCCATCTGAATCTTTGGGCACATAAAGGGCCAGAAAATTCTATGTGGCAGAAAAACGGGCCAGTATAGGTCCTAATTCCATTTAAGGGCCATAATTATGTTACAACATAAGGGGCCAGATACAGTTTTATATGACAAAAAAATAATCTTCACTTCAGACCAAGACAATTATGACGCTGAACCTCTAGCAAAACAGGATGACAATTCAAAACAGATGATTGAGAATGAAGATGATGACCCAAATGGTGAGTTGATGATTTTTAGCTCGGCTGTTTTCAGAGAAAACCCGAGGTATTGCTATAGCCTTGGCATCGTTGTCGTCATTGTAGTCGTTGTCATCGTCATGCAAAAACTTTGACATTTTGCGATATCTCTGGTATTACTGAAGGCATTCACTTAAAACTTGGAATATATGTTCATTATCAATCTATACTATCAAGGGAGGTAACTCTAAAAGCATTTTTGTAAGAATTATTCCCCATTTTTCAACTTAGATTTTTTATCCACTACCCTGCACCCAACAGCTGAGCATCAGGCACCCGCCTTGTTTATTCGAACCATAGAGTATCTAAGATTTTCAGAGTTCTTTGGTGTTGTAAATAAAGTTAAGATTTTTGAAAAAGAAGCAGATAACAACTTTTAGGAGTTATTTAATATTCCGGCTTTGGCAGGTAGCATAGACATAGATCAGCCTGCACAGACATGCAGTCTGATCTTTGCCTACACTACCTGCTTCCCAAGTTAACATTCAAGAAGCCTTTTCACAAGAAAATAATATATAATGATTTATGGTAATTTTTCAAAGATAAATGGTTGTTATCAAATTTAATTCAGCAGGACAAGGGTTAAGTGCAAATATTTGGGCAGAAAGGAAGAAAAAGAAAAATTGCTATTATTGTTGTGGCTGTCAGGTTGAGCACAGATTCTACCAAAGAGCCATATGTATCTTCAGACATATAAAGGGCCGGAACATTCATTTGTTATCTGATCCTGTTTTAAAGGCAATATCTGTATACTTGAAATATTAGGTCAGAATGTTTTGACAAAAAAGTTTCCTCTGCAGACAAAGACCGCATTGAAAGAGAAACTGGAGCAAAACTGGAGAAAGAATGTTTTGTGGTAAAAAATCAGATGTTCAAGAATGAAGATGATGATATTGGTGAGTTGTGGATTTATCTGATGCACAATTTTTAGGGTCTTCCTATTGAAAGCATCTGATGAAAAATATACAAACCAGGGAACAACTAATGCTTTCGTTTTCTGACAGAGTAGAAAACATTGTGGGAAAAGGATACATTGCTAGTTATGAGCATTGTCTCCTTCTTATACAAAAGTCTTAAATTTCAGACTTGTCAAAATCAGCTTCTATGAGATGAAGGGTTAAAGATAAAGAATTTTCAATACAGTCCAACATCCTCTTGTGTTGTGATAAAAAACTGAATTTTGAAAAGCAAGGACATTACAACATTTAATTGTCAGTTAATTTGTTTTAAAATATAGTTTTTGCCTTGTCCGTTTGTCTGTCCGTTTGTCTGCAAATAAAATTAACCATAACTTTTAAACGGTAAGTGGTATGTTTCTCATTTTCCACATGTGTAGTCCTTGGGACAAGACCTTTCTGTGGATACCAAAGTTGAGGGTATCTGTCAAGGTCAAGGTCATCTATCAAGGTCAAGTTTGGTAAAAACTTTAACCAAAACTTTAACATAGCTCATAACTTTTTGATGTTTGTCACAGGGCTTTCATATTTCACATGTGTATTTCATGTGACAAGACCTTTCTGTTTGTATCAAAGTCAAGGTCATGTATAAAGGTCAAGGTCATCTATCAAGGTCACATTTCCGAAAATTAGCAGTTTGCGGGGCATTTGTGTGTTTAACAAACACATCTTGTTTTCTTTAGTTCCTGACACTTCTAGAGATGATGATGAAACCCACCAATATCCTGCTCTTAACTTACTTGGTGAGTGTCAGTAAATTTTCTAGTGTTTAGTTAACTATTAATGCTGTGTAGGCAGTCTGAATTGTCCCTAATTGTTGTTCACTGGCAAAGAAATATAACTTGGTCATGTATTTAAGTGATTTTTTTCCCTGCTTTAGTTTTTTTCTGCAACTTTTATCTTCACATCCACTGATAGACTTTAATTTTTTTTTCTTTTGCTTGAATTGGAAAATTCTTGGTTAGCCCTTTCCTTGATATATAATATAGTCATTTAAAATGTTTGAAGAAGATGGCTTAACCTCGTTCACACATTTTAAGTTCACCAGAGCAAAAAGTACTTTTGGGGAGCTTTAGGAGTGATGGCCGTCTGTGGTTTGTTGTCATCTGTCAACAATTGCTTTAACAGTCATCTCCTTCTTAACCCTCGGCTGGATTTGAAAATAATTTTACAGAAATGTTCCCCCATCGACCTCTGTAATAATTGCTTTTTTAGCTCGCCCGGGACGAATCATTTGGTGAACCTATAAAACGACTGTACAAATTATTTCCTTTGTATTAAATTGGCTCTATCAAGGGAATCATAAGCCTAGCATGGGCTTATATAGTGACAATTTAGAAAATCTTTTCCCAAAATCAAGGCTTAGAGCTGTGTCTTTGGTAAGTAGATACAGAAGGAGTCAGGTGAGCCATTTAGTGCCATCATGGCCATGTTGTCTTTTTACATCTTCTATCGCCAGGTTGTACATTTTCAAAACCTGCTGTACAAAACACATCTCCAGTCATACCAGCAGAGGGTCTGCAGGTTGTTCAAGAGAGTGACATAGAAGAAGATGTTGTTGATTCAGTTGAAACCCCCAACATTGGGTATGTAAACGACAATGAAAAGATTAACATTGATGAGGATAGCGGTGATGATCAGATTTATGTTGATTCTGATGACTCGTTTAAAGATCCTGACTACAAGTATGAACAGGACAATGAAACCAGTGACTTAGATGTTTATGAAGAAGGTATAGCATTCCAAGAATTTGTCGGTCAGATCACGGTGGGAGATAAAGAAGTTGTAGAGAACCAACCCTCTACAGTAGAGAACCAACCCTCTACAGTAGAGAACCAACCCTCTACCAGTGCAGTTAAGTGTACTTATGGAACAACTTCAACAGATAAGGTAGATAAGGTGGGCTTGGTTTCAAAATCTGAAATACCTTGTCAACGATCTGTCCCGGAAAAGGATAAGTTGAGAGACGAAAAATATCCAGGAATATATATAAAACGATACGATTCTTCAAATAAGGGGAAAAAAAGGGATTAAAAAAGACAATCGTCCTTATGACACAGTCCATGCGTGTAAATTTTGCAGTGGATTATTTACTCATATTCAGGATCACCTGGAGAACAAACATAAAAAGGAACCACAAGTATTGAAACTCCTTGAATTGAAGGAAAAACTAAAAAATCTACAAGATCCTAATCAGCAAAAGCTCATAAAACAATACCAGTGTCTTCTAAGACATGAAGGTGATCACCTACACAATATAAAGGTAATTCGAAATAAAGATGGGGAACTTCTTGTGCAACGCAAGGCATGTGGAAAAGAAACCTTTGTTTATCACAACTATGGACCATGTCCAAAATGCTTTGTTTGGTTACACCTTGAACACAGTCTTCAAGCTCATAGGAAAAAGTGTAATGGCCTTGAAGATACCAGCATCATTGTGTTTGGACAGGAGAAAAAAGGCCTGAACATGGCAGTATCAAAAGCCATTATTGGTGAAGGGTTAGAAATAGATAAGTCATGCCCACTAGTTAGGAAGAACGTAATGCCAATCATACGCAATGACGAAGTAGGCAAACTGGCGAAAGAAGACAGACTTATAATTGAACTTGGAGAAATTTGGATGGTGAAATCTTACGGAAACAAATTAGCAAGAAATAAGACAAGCTCATTCAGGATGAGACTATGTGCAAGACTTCTTACTGCTGTCAGAGGATTAACAAAAGTACCAAATCTGAGTGTCAGAGACATCCTGTGCCCAGAATATTTCGATGATATAGTCAAGGTGACACTCAACCTATGTGAAAAAGATGATCAAGAAAAGCTTAAGCACCCAAGCGTTGCTGTAAAGATAGGTTATGACTTAGGAAGGTTAGCTGGATTGAAGCTTTGTACATGTATAAAAGAACAAGACAAAGAAGGGGAATCGTCTACAAAGCAATTCTTGAAAATACTAAAGTTACAATGGCCTACAAAAGTTTCCAAGTTTGCTCACTTGTCTGTTAGTGAGAAACACTTTGACAACCACCGGGAACTACCCCACCCTAAAGATATTGCAACTATAGCAGAACGTTTAGTAGGGTTAGCAAAAGAACTAAAGCTGTCTGAAGCTGGTCAGTATCATGAAGTTGTTCAAGTTGCACTTCCACGTTTGATGGTATATAACCGTAGAAGAAGTGGTGAAATTGAGGTGTTACAGTAAGTATTCTGCTTTGAATGGTGTTTTACACTGCTTAACCCATTACTCCACATATTTTAATACATTCAAGTTACAGCAATTTCTCCTTTTCTCACAATATTTTGTACAATATCACAAAAAATAATTCCATTTCTCAAAAACTGATAATGTTGTCTGCTGATGCTTTCATTTTGGACTGGTCTCAAAATGTTATATGGGGTAATGGGTTAATACTTCGGTTACATGTATTTCTTGACAACTTAATGAAGGTTCATGTGAAATGAGAAATCACGCAAAAATATTTCAACTCGCGCACAAGCAATAAGCCACCATGCAACATAAAATATCCTGAAACAAAGTCGATGGGGTATTTAATATCGCAGAAAGTAAAACTACATTTTAATTAAAGAAGTATCTTGTCCCTAACAAAAATGTATTTGTTAAAATGAAAAATTATGGCCATGTTCTACAAAAAGCATGTAACTGACGGTACACATTGTGGTAATTTGTCGATAGATTTTGAAGAACACTAATTAATTAACTGATAACTATGCTCATTCATCTTGGTTACTTCTCTTTGAAACTAAGCCGCCATGTGCAATGATGCAGCTCTTGAAATAAGACTTTTTTTTCTAAATTCCTGCCGATATAGAGAAGAACTTTTACGGTAATTATGTAAGTAACTGATGGACAGTCCACTATTTTAAGGTAAAGGACCATTTGTAAGGGGCCACTGATAGCTCCTAACCTCCAGCTGGTCAACCTGAAGGGTCCTTGCCCAAGGTACGGACACTTTTGGTATAGGACCATATTTCTTGGTTAACTCCCTTAAGGCCCACTGAGGCCATTTCAGCAATAAAAAAGGGACAATGGCCCCTTGACTCAAAATAGTGCTCAAAGTTTGTATGGGTGCCTAAAATGGCTGTATAATACAATTTGGTGGCAAAGCCTGATATTTAATGATTCTTATTGATGAGGGGTTCGCTGCTGCAGTTGTCAATTCCCCCTTTTCTGGATGCACCACTGTAGTAGTATGGAAAATATTGTGCCAGAAAGAAATAATTGCAATGTTTTCAAAATGATACTAGTTGAGGACCCAAGAAAACAGTATACAGTGTAGTACTGAGATAATCCAAGTTTTTGTTTCCCATATTTTTCTCTTGCCACAGCATTGAGAGGTACCAAAAAAGAACCATTCAAGTAAATGACGTAGAAGAGTCTCTTTTGGGGGACCTAACAACGTTGGAAAGGTACCTTTTAGAAACCCAGGAACTTATGTGGATAAGAGGAAAAGTATGTTTTTCTAAGTATTTACACAAAAAATGTGTAATAAGCTTCTGTCTTTTGCACGAACTTCATTTTCTTTAATAGTAATTTTCAAAGGAAGTACAAGGATATGATATTTAATTCACTTTTTGGGAAAAGAGTGAATTCATTGTCATAACCCTGTTGTTGGCATCTACACAGGCATAGACCAAGTTTTTTTATTAGGTCCAACCTCATAACACTGTAAAAGATGTTCACTTGAAATTTGGGAATACTGTTTCACTGTCAAAAAGAGGAAGTGCCCTGTATATGTACTTTGTATGCCCCCGCCATGTAATGGCCAAAGGGCAAATAGAGTTACCTCTGTCTGTCTGCGTGTGTGGGTGGGTGTGTCCCATAATTCTCATCAGGAGCATATCTTTTACACTTATGGATGGATTTCTAAATAACTTGACACAGTTGTTCCCCTTGAGGAGTACTAGTGACATGCGAAAAGTTTGTTTGGATACGCCCAAGGTCAAGGTCACAGCTGAAGGTCAAGCAGTATATGTGGGGGCATCTGTGTCTGTGACACATTTCTAGTTTCGTTTTAGCTCACCAGAACATAAAATGCTCAAGGTGAGCTTTTCTGATCACGCGATGTCTGTCTTGTACACCGATCTCACTATAGACACACGATGGAGGGTATAGAAAGGATTCAACTGGGTAAACTACTAATGATCCAAGATAGGAACATGGTCAATGAATATAGGGTCAAAGGTCTTCAGGGGATTCAGTTCACAGGTTTGTTTTAGATGGTTGTTTCTTCAAAGTTTCTTAACCCTTTATAAACACAATATTGTGTTTTTATGACCCCCAGGTAGAAAACTATGTTGGGAAAGAAGAAATTGCTAATAACAGCAATTTCTCTTTTCCCATAACGTTTTTACCTTACCAGAGTACTAAGACTTTTTTGCACTAAATCTGAAAACTATTGTCTGCAGATGCTTACAATTTTGGACAGCCTAAAACTTTTCCCTTGGGAAAGTGTTAAAAAGCAAATTTAACCCAACGTGAGAATGTTCTTGTATTACAGGCACTTGGTATGCAATGGGTTGGACATTTTGTTTTAAACATCATAAATTTGACAACCCAAATCACAGCAGATCACAAATGCTTGGAAACTGGATGGAATCCAGAAAGAAAAACTTTCCAGGCTTGCCTGGGATGTTGTTGCAGCTTGTGTATTTTATCTTAAGTGGTAGAAAATATTGTTAGAAAAGTAAAGATTACTCATTAAGACTAATTTCTCCTTTTCCCACAATGTTTTCAAAAAAGGTATTTATGTTGGTTGCAAGAGGATTCTTAAAACAAGCTGAAAAGGAGTAATTGCTTAGAAGCAATTTCTGTAAGTAATTCCTCCTTTTCCCACAATTTTTTCTACTCTTGTTTATTCACAAAGTGGCTTCTCACAGAAAGGGTGTCAGCCTGATTAGCTCAGTCGGTAGAGCACTCCACTTCAAACCTCGAGATCGCGGGTTCGATCCACGGGCTGACCAACTAACAAACTGATTGTCTTTCGGATGAGACGTTAAACCGAGGCCCCATGTGACAGTGCTTTACACCGAGCACGTTAAAGAACCAGGCGGAGCTCATCAGTAGTTTCGTCCTGTATCCTTGCACTATCCCCCGTAACAACTAACCGTCTTCTGGGGGCGTCGCTCATATGGGCATATGCTACGGTAGCGACGATAAATAAACGGAAATACAAACAAACAAAATACCGAAAGGGTTGTCTCCCTTTTGTCGAGCCCGCTTGCGGTGATCGAGACAATAGTCGTCACAATGACACTTTGGAGTATGTGCGTGCATGCATTCGTTAGTTAGTGCATCCATCCGAATTTGTCCGGAGCATAACTCCTACATTTATGTTTTGATTTCAAAATTACTTGGCACAATTGTTCTCCATCATGAGAAGATGTGCCATTTGAAAGAAGTTTTTGGATAGCTTCAAGGTCAAGGTCACACATCAAGGTCAAAATTTTGTCCGAAGCATATCTCCTACATTTATGGATAGATTTTAAAATAATTTGGCACACTTAATCTACATCATGTGTAGATGTGCCATTTGAAAGAAATATTTTGATAGCTTCAAGGTCAAGGTCACACACCAAGGTCAAATGTTAATTTTGAACTTGTCTGGAGCATAAGTCCTACCTTTATGGATGGCTTTCAGAATCTTATGGCAGTTATTCTCCATCATGAGTAGATGTGCCATTTAAAACATTTATTCAGATAGGTCCAAGGTCAAGGTCACAGTACAAGGTCAAAGTTTGCGGGCTTGACACAAGTTGTCCTTGGACAACCATTCTAATTAAAGATAGCACAGGGGTATAAATTAAGGGGGTTTTGACGAGTCTTGAATTTAGTACTTCTGAAAACATAGTTAGGAAAATGAGATATTGCTCAAAACAAGCAATTTCTCCTTTTCCCCCAGTTTTCCAGTCAGAAACTTGAAGCCTTCTTTGTCCTTGTTTCATACATATTTGCAATTGCATAAATCTCATTTGTCATGTCATGTAAACAGATTCTGGTAACAACTAACGAACACAAGCCTTTCATATTTGACAAGTGCATTATATGGGGCAGAAGTTTTCTACATACTATTAGTTTTAACCTCAAAGTGTTACCTGTTATTGCAGAACTTTTACCTTTGTCATGACCTTTGCATTCACAAGCAGATGACAATATCCTAAGGATTTGCTTGTTGATCAATTCTATCTAACTAAATGAAACGAGTAGTTGTTGAATGCTGTTTTACTAACCAACTGAGAATAGTCAAGCGTGCTGTCTTACAGACAGCTCTTGTTTCTTTAATTTGAATTTGCTGGTGAAACTTGTTTACCATTTCTTATGCTGAGCATAAAAACAGTACAGATATGGTGCACATATTTTATATTGATTTTGCTTTAATACTGGTACATTTTTATGCAATTATGGGATGTTTGTGACCTTGCACAAGTTCTTCCTTTAATATTATTTTTTCTCTTTTCAGACATAATTGAAACCTTTGATGAAGGAACAAAACAAGGACCTGAACCAGTAGAGGACCAATATATCTTTAATGGTGAGTTTTTTCAAAGTCCATTTGGGCTACCACATGTATTTTGCTTGGTTTCTGGTAAACCGGTTTTTCCATGCAAGATCATCGTAGTAACCAAGTGGTATGGAAGGTCGTAGGTTTGATCCTTTATGGCTCTAAGGTTAGTGCCAGGATCCAGGATAATATGAGTAGCAGTTATACCTTGAACCCAGGGACTTGGAGTTGTCTCGCCTACAACTTTAGCGGAAGGCTGACTAAGATATCACTTTTACGGCGACGGCCGTTTCATGTTAAGTCTTTTTCTTGGAAACTACTTGTACAATCCAACTGAAACTTCACACATGTCCTCAGAGGGTGATAAACGCTTCTCCATGCCAAGTTCCATAATTCTAACATGCATTTTGAAGACATAATACCCCTTTCAATCTTAGTAATTTCAATGTTAAGTTTTCATGATCAGTTTTCTTATTAGAAACAATGGGGTCCATTCAACTGAAACTTCACGTATATCTTCGGGTGTGTTTGTTTGTTCGGTGTTAAACACTGTATCAACAGAATTTCAGTTATTTACTGGCGACAGTTCACAGATCTATGTTTCCTGGACATTTTATTTTACCAGTACTTGACCAGTCACATTATCCTGACACTTGCGGGCCAGTGGTACTGCTATCCCCATAATCCTGAATGCCAATGGGGAAAGCCACTACTACCAATTTTTAAGTCTTTGGTCTGAGACATATAAATCTGTGGATTTCTTGTTGTAATAAAATAATCAAAAGATGCTTCTTTAAAAAATTTTTTTCAAGATAATGGTCAAGACATTTCTTCTATATACATTTCATTTTACTGTTTAGAAATTCAGATTACTTATGACAATTTTTTTTCAGAGGAGCATGTTGATGGTGAAGAAAATACGAAAAAGAATAAAGAATCTGTTAGACAGAAGTGGACAGCAGATGAAGTGGATGAACTCCAGAGACTTTTCCATGTTAATATTGAGAAATTGAAGTGCTCAAATACCAAGGATATTATAAAAGCTAAAAAAATCAGTGAAAATGAAAATGGATTTACTCACCTTAGAAAACTTGAAAACATAAAGAAAAAAATGAGCAACACGATCATAAAAATCAAACATAACAAGTAGCAAGCAGTGCATGAACCCTTTTCCTCATAGAAGCAGTTTTTGAGGTTTCTGAAATTTACAACTCTTGAAAACATAATGAGAACAAGAGGGCCATGATGGCCCTGGGTCGCTCACCTTAGTAGAGTGCCTTTAAGGTTTTTCTTTAATTTGACCATGTGACCTAGTTTTTGACCGCAGGTGACCCAATTTCAAACTCATATTTCATGAAGACAAACATTCTGACCAATTTTCAAGTCAATTGAGCAAAAAATGTGGCCTCGAGTGCCCTAAAGATATTTCTTTAATTTGACCTAGTGACCTAGATTATGACCCCAGGTGACCCAAATTTGAACTGGTCTTGGACTATATCAAAAGAAACATTTTAACCAATTTTCAAATCATATGAATAATAAATGTGGCCTCTAGAGTGCCCACTAGCTATTTCTTTAATTTGACCAAGTGACCTAGTTTATGACCCCAGTTGACCCAAATTCAGACTCCTGTGAGATTTTACAAAGACAAACATTCTGACCAATTTTCAAGGCAATTAAGCAAAGAATGTGGCCTCTAGAGTGCCCACAAGGTATTTCTTTATTTTGACCTAGTGACCTAGTTTATGGTTCCAGGTGACCCAAATCCAAACTCATCTGGTATTTCATCAAGACAAACATTCTGGCCAAATTTCAGGTCATTTGAGCAATAAATGTGGCCTCAAGAGTGCAAACAAGGTATTTCTTTAATTTGACCCAGTGAACTAGTTTATGACCCAAGTTGACCCAAATTAATCTTATGTGAGACTTTATAAAGACAAACTTTCTAACTAATTTTCAAGGCAATTGAGCAAATAATGTGGCCTTGAGAGTACCAACAAGGTATTTCTTTAATTTGACCTAGTAACCTAGTTTATGACCCAAGATGACCCAATTTTGAACTCAATGAACTTGTTGCGCTTAGATGGGCAAACAAACTTAGAAGAGAATCACTACATACCAAATATCAAAGCTCTATGCCTTCCAGTTTTAAAGAAGAATTTTAAAGTTTTCCTTCTTTGTTCCTATGTTCGAACTTGTGATCCCCGGGGCTGGGCCAGTTTTGACCCAGGGGCATCATATGAACAAACTTGGTAGAGGTCCACTAGGAAATGCTACATACCAAATATCAAAGCTCTACACCTTCCCGTTTAAGAGAAAAGGGAATTTAAAGTTTTCCTTCTTTGTTCCTATCTTCGAACTTGTGACCCCTGGGGCAGGGCCAGTTTTGACCCAGGGGCATCATGTGAAAAAAACAAGAGGGCCATGATGGCACTGTATCGCTCCACTGGCTTATAAATATAAACCATGAAGAGAACTCTTCACTATATAAGCCCTTATAAAACTTAGACCCCGGGGCTACAGTTGGACTAAATGGGGAATATGTGTATTAGAAGAATAACATGCCAAATTTGGGAGTTCTTGGCCTTATGGCTAGTAACAAGACGGTTTCTGAACTTTTCACTCCATAAACCCATGTAAAACTTGTGACCCCTGGTGCAGGGCCAAACTTGATCCTAGGGCTGTAACTTGGGCCCTCTTTGTAGTTGTCCACTAGATAATGCTATAATTATGCAAAATTTGGTAGCCTAAGCCTTATGGCTATGTACACCAAGATTTAAAAGTTTTCCCTATGTAAGCCTAGGTAAATCTTGTGAACGCCCCCCCCCCCCCCCCAGCATGAGGCCAAATTGACCCCAGGACTATAATTTGGGCACTTTTGGTAGACCCCAACTAGATCAAGCTAAATGCAAAATTTGGTAGCTCTAGGCCTTATGGCTAGGTACAGGAAGATTTTTAAAGTTTTCTCTATATAAGCCTATGTAAAACTTGTGACCCCTGGGGCAGAGCCAATTTTGACCCCAGGGCTATAATTTCAAGAAACATGATAGAGGTTTACTACATAAAGCTACATGCCAAATTTGGTAGCCCTATGCCTTATGGTTTCAGACAAGAAGATTTTTAAAGTTTTCTCTATATAAGCCTATGTAAAACTTGTGAACCCTGGGGCAGAGCCAATTTTGACCCCAGGGCTATAATTTCAAGAGACATCATAGAGGTCTACTACATAAAGCTACATGCCAAATTTGGTAGCCCTATGCCTTATGGTTTCAGACAAGAAGATTTTTAAAGGTTTCCAATATTTTTCAGTTTTGTTGCCATGGCAACCAGAGTTTTTGAAGGAATCAAATTCTTTCAAGAAATTCTGAAGAGGACCATGGCAGGATCATTCCTGTGAAGTTTCATGAAAATTGGATGGGTAGTTTCAGAGAAGATGTTTGAAATAAAAGTTAACGCACGGACGGACGGACGGACGGACGGACGCACAACGGACACCGGGCCATGACATAAGCCCGCTGGCCTTCGGCCAGTGGAGCTAAAAAATTGGTAGAGGTCCACTCTGAGATGCAACATATCAAATATCAAAGCGCCTCACCTTTCGGTTTCAGAAAAGAAGAATTTTAAAGTTTTCCTTCTTTGTTCCTATGTTCGAACTTGTGACCCCTGGGGATGGGCCAGTTTTTACCCAAGCAGCATCCTTGGAACAAACTTGGTAGAAGTCCACTAGGAGATGCTACATACCAAATATCAAAGCTCTATGCCTTCCCATTTAAGAGAAAAAAAAAATAAAGTTTTCCTTCTTTGTTCCTATGTTCGAACTTGTGATCCCCGGGGCAGGGCCAATTTTGACCCCAAGGGCATCATATGAACAAACTTAGTAGAGGTCCACTAGGCGATGTTAGATACCAAATATCAAAGCTCTATGCCTTCTAGTTTTACAGAAGAAGATTTTTAAAGTTTTCCTTCTTTGCTCCTATGTTGGAAATTGTGACCCCCGGGGCGGGACCAGTTTTTGACCCCAGGGGCATCATATGAACAAACTTGGTAGAGGTCCACTAGGAGATGCTACATGCCAAATATCAAAGCTCTATGCCTTCAAGTTTCAGAGAAGAAGATTTTTAAAGTTTTCCTTCTTTGTTACTATGCTCAAACTTGTGACCCCCGGGGTGGGGCCAGCTTTGACCCCAGGGGCATCATATGAACAAACTTGGTAGTGGTCTGCTAGGAGATGCTAAATACCAAATATCAAAGCTCTACGCCGTCCAGTTTCAGAGAAGAAAAATTTTAAAGTTTTTCTTCTTTGTTCCTATGTTCGAAACTTGTGACCCCCGGGGCAGGGCCAGTTTTGACCTCAAGGGCATCATATGAACAAACTTGGTAGAGGTCCACTAGGAGATGCATCATGCCATATATCAAAGCTCTATGCCTTCTAGTTTTATAGAAGAAGATTTTTAAAGTTTTCCTTCTTTGTTCCTATGTTGGAAATTGTGACCCCCGGGGCGGGGCCAGTTTTGACCCAGGGACAATGAAAGTAAGATAGATCATATCGCAGATAAATGCAGACTCCAATAATATCTCTAGATTTGTTGAGTATAAAGCAATTAAACTGATTCTGTTTGTTCTTTTTAGTCAGCGAAGCTCTCAGCTTCGCGGACTTAAGTTAACATACAAAATTCTGTCCGAAAACAGTTCAAACTGCCCTTGGAGGCTTAACCACTGAACTGTACACCATTCAAATAGTCCTAATGGAATTTTGATACTTTTAACAAGTATCTATCTATTTGCATTTAAAATGAATAGATTTATGTGAGAAATTCAGACATAAAACCTGGACATGTGTTCATTTTTAGATCTAAATACAAAGGTTTGGCCATAAAGTTTAGCACAATAATATTTCCGTCATAGCTGAAGGGGTGACAGATGTTTCGGGAACAGACGAGTTCGGTAACATAGACTTAAAAAGTAAATCGATTGGATGTTTCGGTAACAAAGCAATTATTATTGTGTTTGTGTTCTGTGACGTTCTTTACACCTAATGTATGGCTTTGTTTTGTTCAAACCTTTTACTTTTGCACTTTTCATCCATTGATAAATCTATAGGTTCAAACCTTTTATTTTTTCACTCTCTACCGCTTTTCGCTTGATAGATAGGCAATACACATGGTCGATACATACAGCATGAAATGGGGTACATAACAAAAATATTATTTATGAAACATAGTGGAAATTACAAATTAAAGTTTTAAATAACAGGGTTTGAAAAAAAAAAAAAAAAAAATCCATGCGTTGGGTGTGAAGAATGTCACGATACATAAACACTATATAATTGCTTTGTTACCGAAACATCCAATCAATTTACTCTATAAGCCTATGTTACCGAACTCGTCTGTTACCGAAACATCCAATCAGCTGAAGTAGGCCTAAATATTGAACGCGCATCTTTCACGAAAGAAGGTCACGTTGATGAAGCGGACAAATAGATTTCAACCTAAACCGTTAAGGTAAGTCATAAGTTTCGTTTTTGTACAAAATGGACTAACTGACTTTCTTTTTCCCTTATTTATTATGCATTGTATTGGCCCGGAATGTGAAAATAATACTAATTCTCACAGTGCAGATGCAGGCCGACTTTTCATTCGTAATGGGGCCTTGTCACATGTCTGGACATTTCCTGTTGTCACAGTCTTATGGTTTAGGCCTGTAGTGGTACGAGATGGCAAGGTGACGAGTCCATGTTGCCAGTCTGGGTACCAGTAAAATTCCTGGCCCGTGACCTTGGGAGGAGAACCCCAGTTGACATCCGTTTTCCGCTCGAACTAGACGGTTCATAGAATTAGCCTGCTGAAGTGCGAAGCAAGGGATAAATAGAAGAGCTAATTACAAGTAAGAACCCCATTATAGGAAGAAGGTAATTACTTTACTGGTGGCAGAAGTGTTTAACGGCCCATTTAGTCATCTGCTTTTGATTTATTGGTAGAAAACTTGCTTTCCAAGTCGAGCCTCGTTTTCGATACCACCATTTTTCGAGAGCTGACGCACACTTCCTGTTGCGTTAAACCCTTTAACAAACTCCATAGGTAAAATACCTATAATTCTTCTTAACTAAGGCCCATTTTAAGACCTTGTTACAAAAATAAATTACTGCTTTGGCCCTTTGCTGGAGTTTTTCTGTGATCGTCAGGTGTCTGTCTTCAAGTTTGCTGATCTTCCCTAGTCATGTCTGTGGACAAATTGTTAGCACGCTCCATGCCCCTTTCTGTCAATTCTTGTCCCATCCAGGAATTAACTGATATCCCTGGTGTGGGCTGGGATATTGCCAGGAGCCTAATGGGCATCAGAGAGGAAGGACAGATAACTCTACCTGTACTAGAGGCAGTGACTAGAAGAGTTTTTCATCATCAATACCTTGAAAAACTGGATTTCTCTCCTGCTGGGCTGACCTCGGCAATTCGAGGATCAGCCCGCACAAAGACAACAAGCGAAAGAAGAACAGACCAAGGGGCAGAAGACCTGAAGTCTGAGCACCCGGGCACTTCTGGGTTGCCAGACGCTCCTCACACACCAAGAGGGCTGCCAACGCCAGTTCCAGATTTCCAAAAATTGGAGGATGAACTAAATGCCATGCTGGGAGAAATCAGCATGCGGGGTGGGGCGAAGAAAAAGACTGCCAAAGAACCGAAAGGTAAGTTATCTTTCAGTGCCGACCCTGATGAAGACCTCCAGAGGCGTATGGACAGACTGCGACCACCAAGAGTGAAGCAGGAAAGGGTCCGTGTTTCGCAATTGGCACACGACCGCCAGCAGCCTGAAAGTTCAAGTGAGGAGGAGGATGTTGATACAGGGAGGCCTCTATATAGACCTTCACTGTATACAAGAAGCGAGGTCTCCGCTTTAAAGAGTCTACCAAAAACTCTGGTATATGACGGGAAGGGAAACTGGCAAGCATTTCAGCTAAAATTTGGCAGGTTTGCTGGTGCCAGTGCTTGGACAGAGCAACAGTGCAGAGATTGCCTGTTGCACTGTTTGACCGACAAAGCCCTCAGCTATGCTGCCATGATCCTGCGCAGGGATCCAGATTTGTCGTATCGCAAAATGATGCGCAAACTGGAGCGACGTTTTGGAGCAGAAGAATTACCAGCAGCTGTGCAGGCCAAATTTTCCCAGGCCATGCAGTCAAAAGGGGAGACTATGGAGGAATGGGCAGATAGAGTGCAAGCGATGGCCACAGAGGCTTTCCGAGAACTTCCGGAAAGATACTCCAACCAGCAAGCGATAGCCCGTTTTTGCCAAGGCCTGTTGGATGCAGATGCAGGCCATAATGCGTTTATGCGGTCTTTCAATACAATTGAAGAGGCCATGAATGAAGTCCGCTTGTTTCAACACTCGAAACAAGCCATGGCTCACAAGCAAAAGCGTCAGCCAGCTGCCTCAACTGCAGCTACTGACTATGACAGTGTTCAAGTGTCGGCCGTTCAAGAACAAAATCAAAGCAACGTGCAGCAGATGCTGGAGCGGCTTCAACTTGAGCTTAAAGAAGTCAAGGAGAAATTGGGCAGGTCCCGGCCAGTGGGAAGGGGGAGAGGTGCAAGGAGGAGAAACACAGGGAAATGCTGGATGTGTGATAAAGATGGTCACTTCCATAGAGATTGTCCTCTGAGGAAGGATTTAAACAAGGAGGGGTCAGCCGTCGGAGCCAAAGCTCGACCCGACAACCAGTAAAGGGCTCCATAGAACATCCAGAACCAGTAGAGCCATTTGATTACCAAGATAATCACAGTATTGCTCCAGAATCAATTTCGACTACTTCGAAAAATTCTGGTTGTAGTATAGTAAGCACCATAGGGGCACAATTTGCAGGTATATCACGAAAGGCTATGCCTGAGTCGGCTTCTTCCGTAAACCCCCAGAGCAGAGAAATTGGCGAAACTAACATAGATTTACCAGTAAAAGTGTGTGTGCTTAGATCAGTTTCCACATTTACCATACCGGTGAATGTGGGGGAACACAGAATTACGGCAGTGGTAGATTCGGCTGCAGAAGTGACAATTATTTCAGATAGATTGTTCACAAAATTGAGAAAGCAGCCACCTAAATTAAGGGAGGTAAAGCTCGATACAGCCGGACGTCAGCTGTCGATGGTCGGTTTTGTAGCCGGACCGATTAAGTTGAAAATTGGCACAACACACTATAGTGGTCCTATCTATGTAGCGCCAATCGAGCAGGAAATGCTGTTTGGTGTTGACCTATTGACACGGGGGTCAGCAGTTTTGAACATTGGTAAGGGAACATTGACATACAATGGCTATGAAATCACCATGGGGATGGGCGACTAGGACGGGACGCCACAGGTTGCTAGGGTTACCGTCTCTAATCGCAGAATTGTTCCGCCAAATTCGGAGGTACAATTAAAGTGCAAAATGGATGAAGATATGCCAGATTATGTCATAGAGCCATGTGAAAATTTAAAAGCATTTGGGCCACGAGTTGTACGTTCTGCAGGTGCAACACCATACATGTGTGTTATAAATACTTCAGACAGATACCTGACCCTCAAAAAAGGTCGGGAAATAGGACGAGCATACCCAGTCGAGTCCTTTGTATCTGATTCGGACCAAATGATACCGGATGCAGATCAGACGAGAGTACAGCAGGTGAGAGATGAAACTGATGACAATACCCCATTGTTGTCAGAGCACTTGAGAGAGACCTTTGAGAGATCCAAAGGGCTTCTCTCTGAAAACCAACAGATTGGCTTAGCGCAATTGTTAGGCTCTTTTGAGGATGTGTTTGCCAAGAATGAGTTCGATCTCGGTACATTCACTGAAATTGAACATACCATCGATACAGGAGAGGCCAGGCCAATTAAACAACGGCTTAGGCGCACACCAGCATGTTTCGTTGGAGAAGAGGAGGCACATCTGAAAAAGATGCTGGACGCGGGAGTCATACAAGAATCAACATCAGAGTGGGCGTCATCTCCAGTACTCATCAGAAAACGGGACGGCAGTGTACGATGGTGCATTGACTATCGTGCATTGAACAATGTGACAGTAAAAGATGTTTTCCCATTACCACTGGTAGACGATTGCCTAGACACACTGTCAGGCAATATCTGGTTTTCCAAGCTAGATGCTAATTCGGCATACTGGCAAGTCAGCGTTAAACCAGAAGATAGAAGAAAGACAGCTTTTCATACAAAATACGGATTGTATGAACATGTTAAAATGGGATTTGGTCTTTGCAACGCGCCAGCAACCTATGCCAGGGTAATGAACCTGGTCATGAGGGGACTAAGCTGGAAAACAGTGCTAGCTTTTCTCGATGACATTTTGGTCATGGGGAAGAGCTACCAGGATCACTTAAACAACTTAAGTGAAGCCTTGCAGCGTTTCCGCAAGCATGGTCTAAAACTGAAACCTAAGAAGTGCGTGTTTTTTCAGAAAAAGGTTGAGTTCCTTGGAAGGGTGGTAAGTAGTGACACTCTATCGATGTCAGAGTCTGTAACAGAAACTGTAACAACTGGCCAGTTCCTTCATCTTCTAAGGAAGTTGAACGGTTTGTAGGTCTGGCAAATTACCACCGTTGTTTCATTAAGGATTTCTCATCAGTGGCAAAGCCATTATTTGATGTGGTGGGAAAGTATAAATTTAAATGGGAAAGGGAACAGCAAGAGTCTTTTAATGCTCTAAAAAAGTCCCTGGCTAGCTCACCTGTTTTAGCACTTCCAAGACAGGAAAGTTCATTCATCCTGGATACTGATGCATCTGATTTTGCAATAGGTGCAGAACTCATTCAAATCCAGGATGGGAAGGAGAAAGTGGTTGCTTATGGCAGTTACTCTCTCACCAAAGAGCAGCGGAGATACTGCACAACAAGAAAAGAGCTACTTGCAATAGTGCGTTTTACAAGACAGTACAGGCACTACTTGCTTGGAAAACAATTTACCATTCGTACCGACCATTCAAGCTTGACATGGTTGTTGAATTTCAAAGAACCACAGGGTCAGTTGGCTAGGTGGATTGAGGAACTGTCTCAATATGACATGAAGCTCGTACATCGTGCTGGAAATAAACATGCTAATGCTGATGCGCTTTCTAGAAAGCCAGAACCAGCTGATAAATGCGACGAGTATTCCTCTGGAGTCCCATTGGCTAGTTTACCTTGTGGGGGATGCAGTTACTGCGAGAGAGCCGACAGTCGATGGGGAGCTTTTACCCGGGAAGTTGATGACGCAGTTCCGTTGACATTGCAGGCGATGGCTGAGATTGGAGGTGGCCACTCCATGGACTTCGCCACTGGGACCGGGTGTCATGAGCGGGAACTGGTTGCCCCACGGCAGGGCGGTAGCAAGACACAGGGTGACGTACCGAAACAGGAAGCGGAGGTCTTCGAGATCAGGGCTGGTGTTTCAAAATGGTCACGGAGTGATGCAGGCCGCGTGTCTGGCTCTGACGGAAATTCAACTGGTGTCAACAGCGACAATGGCAAGACGGTGGATGGTAAATCTGTCCAGAATTTGCAAGTAGGGAGTGAAATTGCAGGATTTCGATCCAGGTTTGCAAGTGATCCTGCGGACGTGTTCATAGATATAGTTGCAACTGAAAGCAACTGTACTGTGAAGGTTTGCGGAGTACGTACAGACTCCGCAGATGAGCAGTTTCAGTGCTGGGGTTTTGATGTTACGGACATAAAAAACGCTCAGACTGCAGACAAGGAACTTTCTTTGATCTTGAATTGGCTTTGTACTAAGGCCGAGCCAAGGAACTGTTTTTGTCAAGCCCATGTGCTAAAGCGTATTGGCTTGATAAGGAGTCCAATGCACCCAAGAAGTATGGTCACAGACACCAATCTCGCGACACCAGGAAAGACAAGCCGTCCGAGAGAAGGCGTGAGGTGCCACATGATGACGGCCGGAAAGGTCGTCATTATGGGCACAGGGAGGAGGCAAGGCCTGGCAGACACCACAAGTCAGGTCATGGAAAGAGGTCTTATACTGAACAGCACGAGTTGTTCAGCTCCGCAGAAAAGAAGCCGAGGATCGAGACGGAGAGGCCACACAGGACAAGGATAGATGTAACTGTTTGTCCTATTCCTGGTTGTGGGGAGATTGTATCGAGGACCCATGCGTTCAGTGTCCACTTACCAGGGATACTGGATGACAGAAGAGGTTTGAGCCAGGAGATCACCCGCAGTAGGATGAATCTTCTAAACCATTGCGCAAGCCGGATAGTAGGGTGCCTGGATGTGTCGATCCTTGCCAGGTATATCTGCAACCTGGGAATGGTCACACAAGCTTGCGCAGCGATTTCCAAACCCACGAAAAGGGCCTTAGACAGCCTGTGTGAGGAAATGGGATCTCAGATCCAGGAAGAATACCAGGTGGAAACAATGAATTCACCTGCATTGCTTATGCATTGGAGAGTCTTCCTGGTGGTTCTGCGATGTTTGGACAGGAAGACGAGGGAAAGCCTGTGGGATGACTATCCAGCAATTTCCCTGCCCCTGGACCAGAGACCTCGCGCTGTGGACAGCCATTTCCATTTGGACAGGATCCGGAACAAATTGGGCAATCAAGCTGCTACCTTCACAGACGTTCTGAAGGCGGTGGACGCCAACATCGGCGACGAAGTCTGCGTTGTGGGCGGGGTGGCTGTATTTTGCGACCCTGCAACATACCCAAGCCAAGAGGAAGTTGCCCAATTAGCCTCTCAGGGTGTGGGAGTAGCCGTTGGTCTTCATCCGAAGACCAAGAATGTCAGTGAGGACAGCTGGAACAAATTTGCAGCTTGTCTTCAATTAGAAGGTGTGCGCGCCCTGGGAGAGGTGGGTCTGGACCACTTCAAGATCGACAGGACCTTGTGGGACCAGCAACATGTTGTCCTAAGTCGTGCCTTGGACCATTTGACCCCTGACAGGGTGTTAGTACTACACAATAGGGGCAATGGTACAGAGATGCTGGAGCTGCTGTTCCACCTCAAAGGGGTGGTGCCCAAGGAGCATAGGATCCACTTGCATTGCTATAGTGGTAATGCAAGTACTAGAGACAGGTGGGTGGCGACATTCCCAAACGTCCATTTCGGATTCACGGGACTGGTGGCGGACTTCAACGCTTCACAAAAGGAGGCGTTGCGAACCTTGGAACCAGGTAGACTGCTGCTAGAAACGGACGCCCCTTATTTCAGCTTTGGGCACCAGATTTCTACACCTGCACTACTGGGCACAACAGCTCAGCTAGTGGCAAAAATTCGAGGAGAAACCTGGGAGGACACACTATGGGTGTCAGCAGAAAATGCGAGGCGGCTGTACCAGCTACCCACTCCTTAGTGGGCTACGGCACCCCCAACCCTTAAGGCAATTCTTAAAGGGGAGCGGGGAGAGGAAGGTAGGAGTGGATGTCAAGTGAGTGTCTCACACAGAGTGTGATCCCTCACATGCCAGAAGGGTTTTTCATGGTGTCACCAACAATCTGGTGATCACTAGGAAGTTTACGGAACCAGAGAAAAGTCACCCTGCACAGGAGGGCCCACTCCAATCAAATAAAGTTGGGGGGAGTGTAGTGGTACGAGATGGCAAGGTGACGAGTCCATGTTGCCAGTCTGGGTACCAGTAAAATTCCTGGCCCGTGACCTTGGGAGGAGAACCCCAGTTGACATCCGTTTTCCGCTCGAACTAGACGGTTCATAGAATTAGCCAGCTGAAGTGTGAAGCAAGGGATAAATAGAAGAGCTAATTACAAGTAAGAACCCCATTATAGGAAGAAGGTAATTACTTTAGGCCTATTGCTCGCATTTTTTATGCTCTCTGTGATTGTTAAACTGTTCGAAGCGATTGTTCAGGACTTGTGAAATAAAAGTGTCTGATGAAATGCATAAATTTGTTCTGCTGACGATTAGTAGGCCTAACTTGTAACAGTAGGCCTAGATTTTCTGAGTGGAAGAAGATTCGGACCCGAGAAGATTCGGCCTAACCTGAAAACTGCAGAAGGTTCGGCCCACATACGAGAAGATTCGACCCAAGTATGTAGAAGATGGCGGGCTATTTCAATGTTTCGTAAGCAGAGGAAGAATTGGCCATAATTTTAGACTTTGATACCCTCGTAATATTAGATCGAAGATGATTATAGGAGCAAGTTTTTCATAGATCTATTTTGAAGACAATTAAAGCTGTTTGAAACCTATGGATTTCAATGACACATTCTACAGTTTTAAAACTTTGATACTGTATGTAATTGAAGGTTTTGGACCGGTCTATTCAAAGTTTGAATCTCATTATCTATACCTGCTCATTAATTGGAGAATTGTAATTGATAAATTATGGGTACCTGTATTATGATTAGTTAATTTTCTATTATTTGTAGCATATTTATTTACTTTGTCATTTAAGTCTGTACCAAACAATCCAAGGTTTTTATGACCCTGAGATGGAAGCCTTTTGAAAACATTGTGGGAAAAGGAGAAAATGCTGGTTACCAGCAACCAGCATTTTCTCCTTTCCCACAACGTTTTCCACCCTGCTGGAAACAATTTCAATTTTTGAGGTACTTTTATATTGACATCTGCAAGTGCTTTCAATTTGTACCAGTCTACAATTTTGTCGTTTGGTGAAGAATTAAACATACAAATCATTAAAAATAATAAGAAAGATTTTTACAAAAACCTTTTAGAAAATGCCAAGAAATTAGCTAAGGAAACATTGTGGCAAAAAGGAAAGGAGCTTTCATCAGTTATTTCTCATTTCTAACGAGAATCTTCAGCTCTACCCAATACCACCCCATTTCAACCCAATTCCAATTTTAACAATTTTAGAAAGAAACCTTGTGCTGACTCTGTAGGAAAAGCACGTCCCAAAGAAATAAGCTTAGGAAACATTGTGACATCATTACTTATTATTTCCAGGATGATTCAGTCACTAATTGATACAAAGGTAGTTTATGGCATAAAATACATACATGTGTATTGACATGGTAACATTTCAGCAGAAGTCTATATGATACCCCTTTATGTAGAGACCTGGTGAAAGTAAATCGTCGTGAATTACAATGCACTCATCTGAAAAGAATGGCGTATAAAATATATGTTTCTTCCTCCAAAGTATATAAAAAAAAAAAAAAAAAAATCAGTTTCCTATCAAGAGCTAATTGTTAATTCTTAATGCTCTGTTGATTTACAGTATTTGCAAGGGTTGTAAAAAGTAGTGTGTAAGGATATATCTATTACAATCAGACAAGCGTTACCACTTTGTGAAGTGTGAATGTTGATTGTTGGATTGAAATCGTAATTGTTTCTACCCCTAATTGTATGAATAGAAATAGAAATTTTTGTACACTGTTGAAGAAGCAGACGTTACAAATGTTTGGTGTAAAAGACCAGGAGAGACATGATTGCAAAAAAAAAGCTTCTTTACATACCATCCCGAGTTTTAAAAAGAATTTTGGAAAAAAAAAAAAAAACTGCTTGCAGTAATGAAATTGATGGGAAGCAACAATTTCTCCTAATTAGTCTACTTTTTTCCAATCAGGGAAAGATAGATATCATCCATGAAGTTTCATTTACAGTGATCTGCCAAGGTTTTGATACCAAAGGGACAACGTCCCTCTGGTGTACAAAAACTGGGGACATTTCTTAAAATTGATGGGACATACAAAATATACAATGAAGCCGCTGATTTATAAAGTCGGTTTCCAATACTTTTAATGATAGCAGCTATGATTTATCTGATGACGTAGCCTTGAGTGTCCGAATTCGTGATGATAAGGAAACATTTAGATAAAGAGTTCAGGGAGGAAAAAGAAATTCCTTGTCTGCATAAATTAATCCTATCGCATAAAAACCAAACATGCGGATTGCAATCAGCCTTCATTAGCTAAAATGGCCTGACCTAATTCCGGTAACTTAGTAGTAATACTTCAGAAATTTCGTTGGCCACTGTTTTTAGCTCTACTGGCTGAAAGCCAGCAGAGCTTATGTCATGACGGAGTTTGTCGTCTGTCCATTAGTCTTTATTTGTTTACAAGATAAAGTTTGCATTTGTGGTCAGATTTTTTTGTGAAACTTGCAGAGTTTCTTTATCTCATCAATAGCTTCAACCCTATTGATTTTGAAAAAACAAACAGTATGGGAAAAGAAGCTATTTCAAGTTGCAAAATTCCATTTCTTGTTTACGCGATAAAGTTTGCATTGTCGTCAGATTTTCGTGAAACTTGCACAGTTTGTTTATCTTATCAATAGCTTCAACCCTATTGATTTTGAAAGAATTCCAACAAATAGTATTGGAAAAGTAGCCATTTCAAGTTGAAAATTTCCATTTCTTGTTTACGCGATAAAAGTCGGCGTTTGTGGTCAGATTTGGCTGGATTCTAAACATTTAGTTATGAGAAATTTCCCTTCATTTTTGTTCACTGTTCAGTTCACTGTGTCTACTTATGTTGCCTTAGTGGGTTCAAGTCCAGTTGCAGGAATACGTTTTTGTGTTTTTCGTCGTTTTATCTTTTTGCATCATGAGTTCATAATGTATGTTAGCTGAAAAGCAAAATCACTGCCATTTGAGCGATTTCAGGCCCTTCAGGGCCTGTAGTTTGGTGAAGGGACACTGTTTGGAAGTAATAAAAATGGATTTTACAAGCTTTTCTCTCGAAATTGAACAAAATCTGACCATTGGGTCCAGTGTTATGTGCCCTTTAACTTCCAATAAAAGTGGCATTTTGAACTTATGAACACTGTACAGCCTTTAGCTTTCATCCAATCTTTGAGATTAACACAGGTCATAGATACGTATATGAACTTGGTTCATTTCAAAATTTAGCCAGAATTATCTGGAGTTTGACCATAAGCAGAAAAATAAAACATTCTGGAGTTGATCACTTTTTGACTTTGAACTGGAGTTGATCAGTTTTGGCCTTTGTACTGGAGTTGATCAGTTTTTGACTTTGAACTGGAGTTGATCAGGCTTTCACTTTGAACTTTTGGAGTTGATCAGTTTTTGACTTTGAACTGGAGTTGATCAGTTTTTGACTTTAAACTGGAGTTGATCAGGCTTTCACTTTGAACTACTGGAGTTGATCAGTTTTTGACTTTGAACTAGAGTTGGTAAGTCTTTTACTTTTAACTACTGGAGTTGATCAGATTTTGTACTTTGAACTGGAGTTGAT
Source organism: Tridacna gigas (assembly GCA_945859785.2). Taxonomy (NCBI): domain Eukaryota; kingdom Metazoa; phylum Mollusca; class Bivalvia; order Cardiida; family Cardiidae; genus Tridacna; species Tridacna gigas. Next base: position 18,718,416 of record OX244042.2, on the reverse strand, counting down.
TGGTATTGGAGTTCATCGGTTTTTGACTTTGAACTGGACTTGATCTTATAATCCAGAATCCTTTTGGAGTAGACCTGTATGTATGTTCAACCATAACTCCTGCAAAATTTAACATGTAGAATTTGAAAAGCTTAAACAAAGCTACCAATCAAATGTCCAGTCATTCCAGACTTTAAAATCTTTTGTCTGATTTTACTTATACAAGTTCACAGGTTATACAGAAACAAACTTGTCACGTTACTTGAAAACTTTGTGTATCACAGAAACGAGTATGGCTTACCAAAAGATTTGCTCTGCACATTTTCACCAAGGAGCAAGTTGTCTCCCAGTGGATGCAAGAGGGAAACAATGTGTTGCTAACTCATTGATGTTCTTGATAACTTGTACAGAGAAAGAGTGTTTGGTGATGGAGCCCACAGATTTAAATTTGATTATGCATTATGGTAGTTCCATCTATTGCCAATTGAGAAATCATGGCCATGCAAGTGATTACATCGCACGAACAGAAATTCCAAGTTACCTTTTGTATAAATCAAAATGGGTGTCAGTTAAACATAGAAGTGTTGTTTCTGGATTCATATATATGAACATAGAAATTGATAATTTCAACTTGTTTTCACTTGAATTTGCATTCACGAAATTGCTCACCACTGGTAAAGGACATTTACTCTTGGTTTTTAACCAAATTTGCATTGGAATTATGTATGATGGATTTGGTTTTTATATTTTTGACAGTCATTCAAGAGATTCTTTTGGAATGTTTAGTCCAGAGGGCAGTTGCATTGTAGGATTTGTTGCAACTTTGGATAATTTGTGTAGTTTCTTGCGTGCTCTTTCAAGGTCAATGGATTGTACTGATGTTAATATGCAATTTGATCTGCACTTCTTTGAAATCCATTTCTTAAAAAAAAGACCACATCTTATTCCCACACCACTCATTACCATTCTGTTACAACCAAAGTTTCATGTTACAAAGAAGAATTTAAAAAGGAATCAAGTAACTAGTGAACCAACAAAAGGTAGCCCAAGTAAGAAACAAAAAACTTTTCCTGTAAATCTTGACAGTATAAACCTTCTACAGATGGTTGACGATACACATGTTCAGGGTAACTGTGGAAGTACACACACTTGCAAGTTGAGTGATATTGAAAATGTAGCATGCAGAAAACAAAATACATTTGAAAACAACCAATTGATGATTGAATACTTTCACAATTGTGTCTCTTCTGGTCCAGATTTCGTATGTTGTTGTACTCAGACTTTTTTTAGTCATTCTGTGCAGGATGCATCAAAACTTAGACATCATGAGAAAAAATCTAGTGCAAGAGAAAAATACTTTGGCAAAGAAATAAGTGTCAACGGTAAAAGATGGGTTTGTAACACTTGTTTAAGGGCAATAAACAATGGTAAAATTCCCTCATTATGGGTTGAAAATGGTCTTAGATTTCCGCAAAAGCCTCCTGAACTTCAACTTTCGAGTTTAGAAGAAAGGCTAGTATCTCCACGCCTGCCATTTATGCAACTTCGAGAAATGCCTAGAGGTGGGCAAATTAATCTTAAAGGTAATATTGTTAACGTTCCTGCTGACGTAAATAACACAATAAGGTCATTGCCAAGGTTACTAGACAACAATGAAACAATCATGCTGAAATTAAAACATAGATTATCCTACAAGCACCATGTTGCTTTTGAAAATATTAGACCAAACAAAGTGTTTGCAGCTGCTACGTGGTTAGTGCAAAACAGCACTGTATTTCGCAATGAGGGAATTGTTGTAAATGACTCATGGTTAAATACTGCACATCGGTATCCAAATTCAGACATGCAAAGACATTCTGGAAATGAATCGGGTTCATCTGACCACTGGACAGAGGTTGATAATTTTGATGAAAGACCTTCTGGAAATCTAGACACAGTCCTGCATCCCATAGATTTCAGAGAATTTAATGAAATTTTGTCATTAGCGCCTGGTGAAAGCAATACACCTATTGGGTTATTTCAAGATGTACATTCAGAGGTGCTGTCTTTTCCTACAATTTACTGTGGACAACAAAGGATTTGTAACAATGACAGATTAGTGCCTTTACATTATAGTACAATATGCAAATGGGAGCTAAGGAATATTGACAGACGTGTAGCGATGTGTATCCCAAATACACACATGTATCTTCTTTAAACTTAAAAGGTTGCAAATTAAACAAATCAAGAATAAAGTCACTTTAGCAATGTGTAAATGGAAAGCAAAAGGAATCTCTGTTACTGCTGGTGATATTTTAAGCCCAGGGTTTGTAGAAAAGCTTACTATGCAGAATGATGGCTACTGAGTACTGAGAACAATCAGAAGTTCACCTCCTTATTGGGAACAAGCAAAGCGTGATCTGTTTGCAATGATAAGGCAGCTTGGAATTCCTACATGGTTTTGCTCCTTTTCTGCAGCTGAAACAAAATGGGTTCCTCTGTTGAAATCACTACATAAACTTGTTCATGGAACAAATCTTTCTACAGAAGATGCTGGTGAATTATCATGGAAAGACAAATGTGATTTGATTAAGGCTGATCCTGTAACTTGTGCACGTTATTTTGATTTTAGAGTCCAGTCATTTATTAAGAATATCCTAAAGCATAAGAGTCATCCAGTTGGGGAAATTTGTGATTTCTTTTATCGTGTTGAATTTCAGCAAAGAGGTTCGCCACATATACACATGCTCATATGGATAAAAAAAATGCACCATTACATGGCAAAAATTCTCTGCAAGAAGTAACTCATTTTGTTGACTCTTATGTTACGTGTTCAAAAGATGAATCGATGCCAGAATTGATAAACTATCAAACACACAGACATGCAAGGACATGTAGAAAACAAGGCAAAACTGTATGTCGCTTCAATTTCCCTATTCCTCCCATGCAAGAAACAATCATTTTGCAACCTTTGGATGATTTATCAGCATGTGATAAAGCTTATTATGCAAAAAAATATCAAGAAATTATTGACAAAGTAAATGATATACAAAAAAGTGGAAACAACCTTAATTTCGAAGACTTCTTAAATGAAATAGGTGTGACATATGAAGAATATATTTTTAGTGTACGTGCTTCTATAACACACAGCAAATTATTTCTAAAACGCTCATTGTATGAAACCAGAGTCAACAATTACAACACTGTTCTTTTAAAATCTTGGCAAGCAAATATGGATATTCAGTTCATACTTGATCCTTATGCATGTGTTTCATACATAGTATCATATGTTTCAAAAGGTCAAAGGGGATTGTCAAATCTTTTGCAACAGGCATGCAAGGAGGCTAGAGAACAGGACAGTGATATTCGACAGCAGGTAAGAAGAATAGGAAATCAATTTCTTTCTCATGTTGAAATTGGAGCTCAAGAGGCAGCTTATCTTGTACTTATGATGCCATTAAGGAGATGTACTAGAGATGTTATTTATGTTGACACAAATAAGCAAGATGATAGAACTGTCCTCCTAAAATCATTTACTGACTTGAAAGAGCTACCGAGCACATCAAAAAAAGTTGAAGTTGACAATACATTAAAGCGGTACAAAAGAAGACCCCATATCCTAGAATCTGTTTGTTATGCAGACTTTGCCTCATGGTACCAATTATGTCCGGGAAAAGGCGACCATAAGCTTTTAAAAAGTGATGTTGACTCAGAGTTACCAGAAACTGATTATTCCTTGGATACAACTGACAATATTGAGGATGAACAAACATCCAGAGAAGAAAAGCTTACAAAGAAAGAAATAATATTTCAGGATGGTACTTGTTTAAGAAAACGTCAAGTACAGAAAGTCATTTACCATAATTATACATGCGTGAATAATGATAGTGAAGAACATTATCGTGAACAAATAATGTTATACACCAGTTGGAGGAATGAGGAGAAAGATTTGATGAAAGGACAAGATAGTTATGAAAGCAGATTTAAAGAGCTAGAACATGAAATTTTGTTAAAACGTTCAGAATATGAAACAGTTGAATACTCATTGATTGAACATTTGTCTGAACAAAATGACACCAACTCCAACGATTGCAGTTTTGTAGATTTAGAAACACAACACACTGAGTTGATTGATCAAGAGGAAATCCCAGAATCTTCAAAAGAATATGGATGCTTCAATGCAACTCCAAATGAGGCAGACGAGATGGGTATTTATGACCTTGGTCAAGATATAGGTATGAGTCGAAAACAAGTTAGCAATGATGTTTTACCATATAAAGAAATTGAAACCTCTTCGTTCCTGAAAGAAGCAAGCAAGCTAAATAAAGAGCAGCAGAAATTTTTCTATCATGTCCTACATTGGTCTAAAACTAAGTTGGACCCCATCTATAATTTCCTGTCTGGTGGTGCTGGTGTGGGGAAAAGTGTTGTTTTACGTGTGCTTTATCAGGCATTATTGAAGTATTTTAATCATGGTCAAGGTGAAGATCCAAACTCATGCAAAATATTGCTTTGTGCTCCTACAGGCAAAGCAGCCCACAATATCAATGGCAGTACAATACACTCAGCATTTTGCATACCTGCTAATCAGAAATACGACTTCAAGCCTCTTGAAATGCAACAATTAAACACTTTCCGCAGTAAATATCATGATCTGCGTTTTGTTTTTATTGATGAAATTTCGATGGTTGGAAGAAGGCTGTTCAATTACATTAGTCTGCGCCTCCAAGAAATAATGGGTTCAAGACAACCATTTGGTGGTATCAGTATCATAGCATTTGGAGATCTCTTTCAACTTCGACCTCTTAAAGATGCTTGGATTTTTTCTGATAAAAATTTACCAAATCTGAGTAGCCTTGCAACACACATATGGTCAGATTATTTCACATTGTTTGAACTGACTGAAATTATGAGGCAGAAAGAGGATTACTCCTTTGCACAGTTATTAAATAGATTAAGAGAAGGTAACCACACTCAAGACGATTTGAATGTCTTACAATCAAAAACTTTGGCTGATCTGCAAATTTCCCCTTCTGTTATAAAGCAAATACCCCATTTATTCTGTAAAAAAGATGAAGTTAGAGATCACAATGAATCTTTGCTCTTTCACATGACGTCTTCAGAACAAGTTAAAATTGAGGCAATAGATACAGTGTCTGGCAACCTAGATAGATCCCTCCACAAAACAATTATATCACATGTCCCTCTAGATCCGAATATGACCATGGGTTTACACAAAACTCTTTGCCTGGGCTTGGAAATGCCTGCTGAAATGTGTGTCAATGTGGATGTATCTGATGGCTTAACTAATGGTGCCATGTGTGTGATAAAAAAGTTTGACTATAGTGTCAAAAATTCCCTGAGATGTAGTATAGTGTGGGTACAATTTGATAACAGTTCTGTTGGGCAGATGTGGAAAACAAAATACAAACATTTATTCACACCAGAAACCCAGCCCTCCTGAATACCAATACTGGAGACAAGCAGGAGGTTTACTTTACAATATTACAAGACTTACCTTGTAGCCAGGAGACAGTTTCCTCTTCAACTTGCTGCAGCGAAAACAATTCACAAATCACAAGGCTCAACTATGCATTCTGCTGCTTTGCACTTTGGAACAAGAAAAATCAATCATGTTCACTATGTTGGTTTAAGTCGTTTAACTATTTGTCAGGAATCTATATTTTGCACTTAAACCCAGAAAAAATAAGTGTATGTCCTGAAGTTGTTGATGAAATGCTGCGACTTCGCCATGAGAGACCTCTTCCTTTCTGTATCCCTGACCTCACTAATTCCATAGATAGAATGGAATCTATGGTAGTTTGTTTCCAGAACTGCAGATCTCTTAAAAAACATTTTGATAATATCAAAAATGAGTGGAACATGTTTAGTTCAGACATAGTGGGATTTGTTGAAGCAAGAATGTATTCTCCATTAGATGACCCTGCCCCTTGGACGTTATTTTGTAAGAAACGTGTTACACACATTTTATATATGTACATCACCAGATACATTTTCTACCTTATAAAACGACATTTCGACCAAAATTATAATCTCCAGTCTTCATTTTCTGTCATTTCAACTTAATTTTACTCTTTTGTTCAACTTTAAAGTCTTCATAGTAGTTAATATACATGTCACTGTTGCAGAAACTTCATCATTGTCGTCATTAACTGTATTTTATCTCGCAAAAAGGAAAAGATCGCCAATATATTCTATAGGGAAAGTTAAACAATTGCAATATGTTTGTCTTAGAAAAACGCCCAGATGTAGGCATTGAAAAAGGTGCACATGGATTATCAATTTTGATTGGATAATACGTAATTTATCAGCTGTCAATTTATAGCAGCAGGCAGAGTTATCTACTAGTCAATTGTAAATATTAGATTTCACTTATTTCTGTTTTGTATAAAGAATTGAGAAACATTTGTTACTTCTTCCTTCACAATGTTTTCAAATGCCATGCTGTGATACATAAAGACTGGACTGTAGATGTTTACAAACAACATTTGTTTACATGCTTCTACCATTTACAGATAGATCTATTGTATGCATTGAAACAATTCTTTAGTTTACCTCAGAAAATTCTACCGCTTATAAATCGATCATAGTTGACAAAAATGTATAAATCCAGTGCCGAACATCAGGTTTCCCATATTTCCTTTTTTCAGGCAAAAAGAAAGGAAAAAAAAAAAAAAAAAGAAAGACACCCTTGCCAATATTGAAAGTTTGAACAACTCGAGCAACCTTTGTTGTATAAGCTTTAAAGTATCTTTTCTCTACTGCTTTCATTTATTTGTAGCATTACATTCACACTCCATACATACAGATATGATTTACAAGGATAGATTGCAGGGGTCTTTCTATCTATGCTCAAGTAGTAACGTAGGAACTTATCTTAACTGGAAATAGCCGCTCCTATACTGGTATGGGCCCATCCAAATTTATCTTGAAATCATGATTTTGTATGCTTACACTGTTCACTGCTGTAAAATCAAGCTAAGGAAGAAATAAACTGTCGAAAGTGGAGAAAATAAACTGGTCTTACAAGTTTGCGTATGTTTGTGTCGTTGCAGATGTCTAGACCATACCCTAAAACCACAAAAGTTAAAGTAGTGGCTGCGAAAGAGCCAGACCAGTACAGAAACAAAAATGGAGAGCTGAAGGAATGCCTTCTTTGTGCATGTAGTGAAGGAGCAAAAGTGGTGAAAGTAAGAGTTTATGACCCAACCAAGTTTTCAAAATTCGTGGTTGGAAACACAGTTGTCATGAGAGATACAATAGAGAAGAAAGACAAGGAGGAGGTCATAGTGACAAAGACCTCTAAAGTTTTTACATCTGCTGCTGTAGCTGTTTCTGAGGAATTGGAAGCCCAGGGGTGGTTATTAATAAACCCCCCACCATCACCAGTAAAATCACTCAGCGAAGCCCTGTTATCCCCTCAGAAAGTCATGGTATCAGTGATGGGGAAAGTTGAGTCGGTAAGTGTTTTAAAATTTTTAGCTCAGCTGTTTTGAAACAAAAGGTTGATGTGTAAGCACCCTGGCGTTGGTGTAACAAACTTTAACCTTGCTCATATATTCGATATCACTAAAGATATTTACTTGAAACTCTGAATTTGTGTAAGTATTATAAGAGCAGTCCATACTAGCAAGGGAGATAACTATAAATATATTCTTTTCAGAATTATGCCCCTTTTTAGACTTTTTATTCTTGTTCTTTATCAAATTCCCACCAAAGCTAGATGTACTCAAGCTTGTGTCTAAAGTGGAACCTCATAGATCTGTCTTTCAGAACTCTTTGTGACCCATCATGCAGAAAAGGCTAACCTATGATGATGTCTATGCAACAAGCATTTGTCAAGGCATCAGACTCAGAATGACATGAAAAGTCAACATCACAATTATATTTCCCATAAAGGCTGTTGGTTGTTCTGGTTTTTCATTGGGCAAGGCATCCCAGAGTTATCCTAGTACTGAAGAATTGAACCAAATAAATGGATAAACAAACTCAACATGCTCATGGGGAGCTTTTAGGATAACCCCGTGCCCATCATGCATTGTCCGTCCTCAACAATTCCTTGAAACCTCATCTCCTCCTAAACCCCTGGGCCAGTGTCAACCAAATTTGGCAGATCAAATGTCAAGGTCATATAATGCCAGTAAAAAAGGCATCGGTTTTTCCACAAATGTATATTGTTCTGCTTTAATTAACAACCTTGTCTTATTGGTTTCAGGAAGAAGCAGTAAGAACTGTTATTGTAAAGGGTGAAGATGTACCCATTAAAACATTACACTTGCCAGATGCCACAACTACAGATTGCAAAGTAACATTGTGGAGAGGGCAATCTAATACTGATGCCAGACCGGGGGACTACATAACCGTAACAGATGTGGTCACCAGTACATATAAAAATGAAACTTCCCTTTCTGGAACTAGTAGATCAACTGTTAAGGTATGTAAGCTATTTATGGCTCGGCTGTTTTTCAAGAAACATGGAGTTATTGTCATAGCCAGGTTGTCATCTGCGTTGTCATGAGAATTGTTAAAAAAAAAATTGACATTTTGTAATATCTCTGTTAATTTTCAAAATATGAACTTGAAACTTACCAATTAGTGTTCACTATCAAAAGGACAACCAGTGCGCCAAGGGCAGGTATTTGACCGAATTATGTCCTTTTTTTCCTCTAAGGTACTGGATGCGTTGCTCTTGCTTGACAAGATGTTTATACCCTGGCAAATGGAATATTTTCAGGGGTATGCTGTAAGTAGCCTGTTTGTCCCTTGTTGGTTTTAACAATTTTTTGCCAAATTTCCCTGGAATGGGTTTTGGATGAACCTTTAACCAGTTTGGCCTATTCTTATGGCATTTTGTCTTTCGCGCATCTGTTTTCATGCATTCATTCTATAAACTTCATTCAAACCACATTTCAGAAACTGAGAAAATTAAAATGCTTCTTCTATAGGTGAAGCTTTATCAGATTCCTTCAAAAGATTTTGATCCGTTGGAAAATTGGCTTTTGTTGGCAGGGCTTATTTTCTATACATACTTCATGGTGAAAACTAAAGATTCTCTTTCTCTGAAAGAACTGAGTGGATTTCAATCAAATTTCCCAAAGATATTCATTGGGTTACCTTTTATCAAATACAATGTACCTTTAACCCATTACCACACAATTCCTACTTTGACGACCCTGAGAAAGAATCCTTTTGAAAACATTGTGGGAAAAGGAGAAAATGCTGGTAACCAGCATTTTCTCCTTTTCCCACAATGTTTTCTACTTTTCACAAAAGAAATTTCAAGTTTTCATTCATTTTTATTTTGTCATCTGCAAGTGCTATCAATTTGGACAAGCCTAAAATATTGTTGTTTGGTAATGAGTTAAGAAATTTTAATCTGATGTAAAATATGGCTTCTGTGGATGGGAGATCATTTCTTTTTTATTGTATGCACTGATTTTTTTCCCCAGAAACTATTGAGTGAATTTCAACTTAATTTCACATGGATGGTCCTGGTGTGAACCTTTATTAGATTCGATGAAAAAATTACAGTCCCTTGAAAAATACGCCTTTTGTGGGCAAGGCCTCTTTCCTCAATGGCATATTTTGAAAACCTTGGGAAAATGCAGAAAACTTTGAACATTCTTCATTCTACTCAATAACTTGTAAAATATTAGAAATTAATTATTTCACCCTTTGTGTACTTTGTTTATATCTTACAGAAAGGAGATGCCCCATCTTGTACTGCTAGTGCTTCCACTGTGGCAGTATCCACTGGTGACACAGACTACGAACTTCTGTTAGAGGATGGTCGTGTCGTGAAAGTTAGCAAAGACCTAGTTCAGTCTGCGACGGATGAAGACATTGAACAGCTGGTTTTAGATGGTCCTTTGAGGGCCAACATCACATTCAAAGGAGCACATGTCGTTGCTTTAACATTTGCATACTGAGTTCAGAAAGAAAGACATTTCTTTTTTGGCATCATGTTATTTCAAACTTCAATCTAGAAATACATTTATATTTGTGTTCTTGTTTGTAAACTGCTTTAACCCTTTACCAAACAATCCCTGGTTTTCACGACACTGACAAAAAAAAGGCTTTAGAAAACATTGTGGGAAAAGGAGAAAATACTGGTAACCAGCATTCTCTCCTTTTCCCACAATGTGTTTTTCCCTACGATAAACAAAGTTCAATTTTTGAATAACATTAGTTTTGTCAACTGCAAATGCTTCCAATTTGGATCAGTTTAAAATTTTGTCGTTTGGCAAAGAGTTAACTCTTTACCAAAGGACAAAATTTTAGACAAGTCCAACATGATAGCATTTGCAGACAACATAGTAAGTGTGACTGAAAAATTGGTACTCATTTTGGAAAGGGTAGAAAAAATTGTGGGAAAAGGAGAGAATGCTGGTTACCAGCATTTTCTCCTTCCAACAATAGTTTGTTTTCAAAAGGCTTCTTTTTCAGGGTCGTTAAAACCGGGATTGTGTGGTAAAGGGTTAAGTATAAATATTTTATCTGCATAATGAGTTCACAAAGACTTTGCAAAGAAAATTTCAGTATTAGGTCCATTCGCATCATGTGATTTCACACTGCAGTCAAGACAGCACACAAAAAATTTAAGCATTTCTCAGGTATGAACAGGAAAAATTAGTGAACTGTATAAATAAAGCCTTTTAAGTAAATCAGACAAAAGACATTCTTGAAGAATAAACACAGTTTTGAACAAGAAGTTCATCTGCAATGCCATGTTGTAACATCAATAAATGTTTGCTAAGTGGTTTTGAATGTACACTCGTTCAGAGAACACTCTGAAATTATCCTTTGTTATGTTTTTTTTTTTTTTTTTTTCATGTTTTATTGAGCCGGCTTGTGATAAGCAACACAGTCGTCACAATAATAGGTCAGCATCAGTGCATACATTAGTACATCCAAATTAGTCATAACCATAACTTCTACACTTATGGATTGATTTCGTTTTGTGCAATTGTTCTCCATCACAAGAAGATGTGCAATTTGGAATATTTGTTCACGTATGTCTGACGGTCGTACTTGAAGGTCAAATTTTTCTTCTGACCGTAACCCCTACTCTTTTTATATAGATTTCAATATTAATTAGTTCGCTCTTCAGGATCATGAGTAGAACTGCCCTTTGAAAAATTTATACAGGTAAAAGGTCATGATCAGGCTTGAAGGTCAAATGTTTGAGGGTCCACACAATTTGACTTTGTACAACCATTCTAATTTTGTATCGGGCATTGTTATTTTTTGAAAAGTTTAATATTCCATTAGTGTAGTTTGTAAAGTTTTGCCTGAGGTACCTATTCATGGCTATTGGAACTTTTGTTAAACAAGAGGGCCATGATGGCCCTGGGTCGCTCATCTTAGTAGAGTGCCTTAAAGGTTTTTCTTTGATTTGACCATGTGACCTAGTTTTTGACCGCAGGTGACCCAATTTCGAACTCATATTTCATGAAGACAAACATTCTGACCAATTTTCAAGTCAATTGAGCAAAAAATGTGGCCTCGAGTGCCCTAAAGATATTTCTTTAATTTGACCTAGTGACCTAGATTATGACCCCAGGTGACCCAAATTTGAACTGGTCTTTGACTATATCAAAAGAAACATTTTAACCAATTTTCAAATCAAATGAATAATAAACGTGGCCTCTAGAGTGCCCACTAGCTATTTCTTCAATTTGACCAAGTGAACTAGTTTATGACCCCAGTTGACCCAAATTCAGACCCATGTGAGATTTTACAAAGACAAACATCTAGTGACCTAGTTTATAGTTCCAGGTGACCCAAATCCAAACTCATCTGGTATTTCATCAAGACAAACATTCTGGCCAAATTTCAGGTCATTTGAGCAATAAATATGGCCTCCAGAGTGCAAACAAGGTATTTCTTTAATTTGACCCAGTGAACTAGTTTATGACCCAAGTTGACCCAAATTAATCTTATGTGAGACTTTATAAAGACAAACTTTATAACTAATTTTCAAGGCAATTGAGCAAATAATGTGGCCTCGAGAGTGCCAACAAGGTATTTCTTTTATTTGACCTAGTGACCTAGTTTATGACCCAAGATGACCCAATTTTGAACTCAATGAACTTGTTGCGCTTAGATGGGCAAACAAACTTAGAAGAGAATCACTACATACCAAATATCAAAGCTCTACGCCTTCCAGTTTTAAAGAAGAATTTTAAAGTTTTCCTTCTTTGTTCCTATGTTCGAACTTGTGACCCCCGGGGCAGGGCCAGTTTTGACCCAGGGGCATCATATGAACAAACTTCGTAGAGGTCCACTAGGAAATGCTACATACCAAATATCAAAGCTCTAAACCTTCCCGTTTAAGAGAAAAAGAAATTTAAAGTTCTCTTTCTTTGTTCCTATCTTCGAACTTGTGACCCCCGGGGCGGGGCCAGTTTTGACCCAGGGGCATCATATGAACAAACTTCGTAGAGGTCCACTAGGAAATGCTACATACCAAATATCAAAGCTCTACACTTTCCAGTTTAAGAGAAAAAGAAATTTAAAGTTTTCCTTCTTTGTTCCTATCTTCGAACTTGTGACCCCCGGGGCGGGGCCAGTTTTGACCCAGGGGCATCATATGAACAAATTTGGTAGAGGTCCACTAGGAGATGCAACATACCAAATATCAAAGCTCCACACCTTTCGGTTTCAGAAAAGAAGAATTTTAAAGTTTTCCTTCTTTCTTCCTATGTTCGACCTTGTGACCCTAGGGGCTGGGCCAGTTTTGACCCAAGCAGCATCCTTGGAACAAACTTGGTAGAAGTCCACTAGGAGATGCTACATACCAAATATCAAAGCTCTATGCCTTCCCATTTAAGAGAAAAAAAAATTAAAGTTTTCCTTCTTTGTTCCTATGTTTGAACTTGTGACCCCCCCGGGTCAGGGCCAATTTTGACCCCAAGGAAATCATATGCACAAACTTGGTAGAGATCCACTAGAAGATGCTACATACCAAATATCAAAGCTCCATGCCTTCCTGTTTCAGAGAAGAAGATTTTTAAAGTTTTCCTTCTTTGTTCCTATGTTGGAAATTGTGACCCCAGACCGGGGCCAGTTTTGACCCCAAGGGCATCATATGAACAAACCTGGTAGAGGTCCACTAGGAGATGCTTCATGCCAAATATCAAAGCTCTATGCCTTCTAGTTTTAGAGAAGTTGTTCTTAAAGTTTTCCTCCTTTGTTCCTATGTTGGAAATTGTGACCCCCGGGGCTGGGTCAGTTTTGACCCCAAGGGCATCATATGAACACACTTGGTAGAGGTCCACTAGGAGATGCTACATGCCAAATATCAAAGCTCCATGCCTTCAAGTTTCAGAGAAGAAGATTTTTAAAGTTTTCCTTCTTTGTTACTATGGTCAAACTTGTGACCCCCGGGGGGGGGGCTAGTTTTGACCCCAGGGGCATCATATGACCAAACTTGGTAGAGGTCCACTAGGCAATGCTACATACCAAATATCAAAGCTCTACGCCTTCCAGTTCCAGAGAAGATGATTTTTAAAGTTTCCCCTCTTTGTTCCTATGTTCGAACTTGTGACCCCCTGGGCTGGGCCAGTTTTGACCCCAAGGGCATCATATGAACAAACTTGGTAGAGGTCCACTAGGAGATGCTACATGCCAAATATCAAAGCTCTATGCCTTCTAGTTTTAGAGAAGAAGATTTTTAAAGTTTTCCTTCTTTGTTCCTATGTTGGAAATTGTGACCCCCGGGGCGGGGCCAGTTTGGACCCCAGGGGCATCATATGAACAAACTTGGTAGAGGTCCACTAGGAGATGCTACATGCCAAATATCAAAGCTCCATGCCTTCAAGTTTCAGAGAAGAAGATTTTTTAAGTTTTCCTTCTTTGTTACTATGGTCAAACTTGTGACCCCCGGGGTGGGGCCAGTTTCGACCCCAGGGGCATCATATGACCAAACTTGGTAGAGGTCCACTAGGCAATGCTACATACCAAATATCAAAGCTCTACGCCTTCCAGTTCCAGAGAAGATGATTTTTAAAGTTTCCCCTCTTTGTTCCTATGTTCGAACTTGTGACCCCCGGGGCAGGGCCAGTTTTGACCCCAAGGGCATCATATGAACAAACTTGGTAGAGGTCCACTAGGAGATGCTACATGCCAAATATCAAAGCTCTATGCCTTCTAGTTTTAGAGAAGAAGATTTTTACAGTTTTCCTTCTTTGTTCCTATGTTGGAAATTGTGACCCCCGGGGCGGGGCCAGTTTTGAACCCCAGGGGCATCATATGAACAAACTTGGTAGAGGTCCACTAGGAGATGCTACATGCCAAATATCAAAGCTCTACGCCTTCAAGTTTCAGAGAAGAAGATTTTTAAAGTTTTCCTTCTTTGTTACCATGGTCAAACCTGTGACCCCCGGGGCAGGGCCAGTTTTGACCCCAGGGGCATCATATGAACAAACTTGTTAGAGGTCCACTATGCAATGCTACATACCAAATATCAAAGCTCTACGCCTTCCAGTTTCAGAGAAGATGATTTTTAAAGTTTCCCCTCTTTGTTCCTATGTTTGAACTTGTGACCCCCGGGGCTGGGCCAGTTTTGACCCAAAGGGCATCATATGAACAAACTTGGTAGAGGTCCACTAGGAGATGCTACATGCCAAATATCAAAGCTCTATGCCTTTTAGTTTTAGAGAAGAAGATTTTTAAAGTTTTCCTTCTTTGTTCCTATGTTGGAAATTGTGACCCCCGGGGCGGGGCCAGTTTTGACCCCAGGGGCATCATATGAACAAACTTGGTAGAGGTCCACTAGGAGATGCTACATGCCAAATATCAAAGCTCTACGCCTTCAAGATTTAGAGAAGAAGATTTTTAAAGTTTTCCTTCTTTATGACTATGCTCAAACTTGTGACCCCCGGGGCGGGGCCAGTTTTGACCCCAGGGGCATCAAATGAACAAACTTGGTAGAGGTCCACTAGGAGATGCTACATACCAAATATCAAAGCTCTGCGCCTTCTAGTTTCAGAGAAGAAGATTTTCAAAGATTTTGCTTTTTTTTCTTTTTGTTGCCATGGCAACCGGAGTTGTGGGTGGAATTCAATTCTTTGAACAATTTTCGTAGAGCTTCACCTAAGGAACATCCCTGCCAAGTTTCATCAAGATTGGCCCAGTGGTTTAGGAGAAGAAGATGTTTAAAGAAATTGTTGACGGACGACGGACGCCGGACATAGGGCGATCACAATAGCTCACCTTTAGCACGTTGTGCTAAGGTGAGCTAAAAACAACGAATCACATGAACTTTCTTACATTAGGTGCCAATCTTGGAACTTCATGACTACTTTGCCTTTCAAAATGAAGGACTGCAATCCAAATTCAGCACTGAATATACAGCAGAAGTTAGTATTGCAGACCTTTTCATTACAGAATCCTCAAATTGTCTCTTAGTGTGTTGTAGTTTATAGAGAGTTTTTTATTATACCCCCACCAATGGAAATTTGTGATAGGGCATGATGTGGAAAAGTGTTCAAAATCAATAACGGCAACCCTTCTTCGGTTTAATATTGCCTTTCTATTATTTTACTTTAACCTTTAACCTAACATGCAAATTTAAGACTCTTCCAATTAAACAGCAAATAAAGATTTACTGTCAAAAATAAGGATAAATGCGGATATAATTATCTGATAGAGTAGAAAACGTTGTGGGAAAAGGAGAAATTTGCTAATTACGAACAAGTTCCCCCTTTTCCCACAATGTTTTCAAAAGCCATCTGTTGTTGATGCATCAAAAAGCGTATATATGAGGTAAAGGGTTAAATTCTTTTCAGGACCATATCTTCCAAACTCGCAAAGCTATCAACTTGAAACTTGTGGAAAATTGCACAACTGAAGAATCATTACTCTGCTACCCTATTTTCAGAGTTTTTACCCTTTATTTTCACTTCCATATTTTTTCAGGTTCATATCCATACGATAAAAGGTTTTTAGCCACATTTTCCATACACTGATGGAGCACAATCGAAGAAATGCAGTGCACAAATTCCTTCTTTCTTAGATAGTGCCCTTTGTAAATTCACCTTAGAGAATTATTTAGAGTTTTTTCCTCTCTCATTAGAAATTTATTATGAAACATCATTATTGGAATAGTGTAATTCCTGTGAAAAGGCCCAAAGTGAGGGTATACACTTTTGTCTTTGAACTTTTCTAGTTAATCTTGTTGTTTAGGTTGAATACATGCAAAACTATTGAAAAAGCATTTATTGTATATGCACTTACAATAGTTTTACACATATACCATGATCTTATTTACCATATAACATTGTATTTTGTTAAGCATGTGTAGTTTTGGTCAGGGAGATCATTATAATTGTATGACAAGTTCCAGCCATTATTATGCCCCCCCCCCCCTTTCAAAGAAGAGGGGCTATATTGCTTTGCACCTGTCTGTTTGTCGGTCTGACCATCGTATACCACCATGTCCAATCAATAACTAGTGTTTGGTTAGGCCCTTGTCCCTGAGATACTATACTAGGGAAGAAGTTGTGAGAAAGATGTAAGATGCAATTTCTCCTTTTCCAAAATGTATCCCATACAAGTAGATTTTGATTTTCAAACCTCGCTGTCTTTGAATTGTCGTCTTCAACTTCTTTGAATTCAGAGTAGTCTAAAATACTATCATTTGGTGATGAGAGAAACAACATTCTTTCTAAACAAAATATCAAACTTGTCAAATCTATTCACAGTAATAAAAAAAAAAACACTGAAAAACTTGAAATAACTTAATGATTGGCATGAATCACTTCCATGTAATGGATTTTAATCATGACTGATAGATACAGCTCTAGGTCTGAGCTTTAGGGAAAGGGGTTGCAGGCCTGTTGTTATCACTCTCTGTCTGAGGGTAGGACTTCATCACCCCATGTTCCTTTTTTGTATTTTCCTTATTTCTTGTGTGTTATTCATAGTTTTATTAGCTCCACTGGCCGAAGGCCAGCGGGCTTGTCATGGCCTGGTGTCTGTCATGCGTCCGTGCGTTAACTTTTATTTCAAACATCTTCTCTGAAACTACCCATCCAATTTTGATGAAACTTCACAGAAATGATCCTGCCATGGTCCTCTTCAGAATTTCTTGAAATAATTTGATTCCTTCAAAAACTCTGGTTGCCATGGCAACAAAACTGAAAAATATTGGAACACTTTGAAAATCCTCTTGTCAGAAACCGTAAGGCCTAGGGCTACCAAATTTGGTGTGCACCTTTATCTAGTAGTCCTCTATCAAGTTTCTTCAAATTATAGCCCTGGGGTCAAAATTGCCCCCGCCCCGGGGGTCACACGTTTTACATGGGTTTATATAGAGAAAATTTCAGAAGTCTCCCTGCACCTAGCCATAAAGCCTAGGGCTACCAAATTTTGCATGTAGCTTTATCTTGTGGGCCTCTACCAAGGCTGCCCAAATTATAGCCCCGGGGTCAAATTTGACCCCGCCCCGGGGGTCACAAGTTTTACATGGGCCTATATAAAGAAAACTTCAGAAGTCTCCCTGCACTTAGCCATAAGACCTAAGGCAACCAAATTTTTCATGTAGCTTAATCTTGTGGCCCTCTACCAAGAGTGCCCAAATTATAGCCCTAGGGTCAAATTTTACCCTGCTCCAGGGGTCACAAGTTTTACATGCAAAATTTGCATAGAGAAAAATTTAGAAGTCTCCATGTACCTAGCCACAAGGCCTAAGGCAACCAAATTTTGCATGTGGCTTTATGTAGTTGGACCCTACTAGGAGGGCCCAAATTGTAGCCCTTGGGTCAAATTTACCCCGCCCCGGGGGTCACACGTTTTACATGGGCTTATATAGAGAAATATGTAGAATTGTCCCTGTACCTAGACATAAGGCCTAGGGCCACCAAATTTTGCATGTGTCCTTATCTAGTTGGCCCCTACTAGGAGTGCCCAAATCATAGCCCTGGGGTCAAATTTGACCCCATCCCGGGGGTCACAAGTTTTACATGGGCATATGTGGTGAAAACTTCATAAATCTCCCTGTACTAGGTCATAAATCCTAGGGCTACCAAATTTTGCATGTAGCTTTATCTATTAGGCCTATAGTAAGAGTGTCCAAATTATAGCCCTAGGGTTGAAGTTGATTTCACCTTAGGGTTGAGAAGTTTTACATGGGCTTATATGGTGAAAACTTTAGAAACCTTCTTGTTACTGACCATAAGACTTAGGGCTACCAATTTTAGTCCTATTTCAGGGGTCTCATGTTTAAAACCAATTTGCCAAGTATTGTTGAGTTTGGCATGTAGTGGTTTTAACTATTAGCCAGTGGAGCGATACAGGGCCATCATGGCCCTCTTGTTTACATGATGTTTTGCACTTTGTTACTTCCATTTGTATGAGAGTTCTTGTAATATTAGTAACTGAGGTGAATTTTAGCTTCACTAACCAAAGCCCAGCGGGGCAAAAAGTAGTTTGTGGTAGCCATTACTCCAAAAGTATTACAACTATCGACCTTTAATCTCATAAACTGAACGATTACCTTTTTATCCATTATGCAAGAACCATAGCTCCATCATTGTTAGGGTAATTACTTCCCTTTGAATTTTTCACAATTCATTCTTTTCTGGAGCATATCTCTGATACTATTATAGCTATCAACTTGAAATTTTACATACAGATAGATTATTCAGGGGAAATATAGTGCACAAGAACCATAACTACCACAGCTATTTTTAGAACTATTTCCCTTTGTTTCTTTGATACTTGAAATATTATCTTGGGAATACCTCTAGTTTTGTAATTGACTTTTCACTAAATTTTTTGTACATTAGTAGATCCTGTTTAGAAAAATAATAGTGAACTTCATAAATTTGATGACAAGCACTTGTTCGAGTAGCATAATCCGTCTGACGGCTTTTGTTTATCATAAGTCATTGAAGTAAAGTACAGCTGCTATTTCAAAGCAGTCATATCATAGTTTGTTTACATTGTCTGATCTTAGTCCAATTTGACGATTTATGGCAAATAGTGAAAAATGCAAAGACGACCTGATACACGATCTAATGATTTTTTTTGGACTCGTCCATAAGGTGTTACTATGGATGCAGCTTCTTCTTTTTTTTTAATAACTGTCAGTGTAAACAAACTATGATGCGACCGACTGCAAAAAGTATTGGGACTGTAGGAAATGATGATTGACATACTTTTTCATTTTTATTTTCTTTTTGTAGACATCAGAGATGTATTAAATTTTGACGTTTTTCAGAAGAAACATATTGTTGTTTGTTTTTCAAATGACTACGCCCTTCTTGACAATTATCCTCTTGATTTAATGTATGAAAATACATTTTCCTTGACTGATTGGTGCTCCAAGAAATGTGCATCTCGGCTTTTGGAAAGATACTTATTATTCTCCATATATTATATTATATGAGGTGCTTGCATAACTTTCCAGGTAGCCAGATTTCACAAATACGGATTGTCCTGCATAAGAATAATAGGTGCCAACTTTGTTCCATTACAACTCTGCAGTTCTTGTTAATAGAATGTTATAACAACCCCCCCCCCCCACACACACACACATACACCTACAAAGGAGAGGAGGTAGGACCAAGAAACTTAATTCAAGTGTTGTCCATTAGCCAACGGGGTGCCCTATTGTATTTTCTTCTCATAGGTCAAAGGTTCCTGTGCTCTAACTCTTTAGCTATTTAATTTATAACCACGGAACATTACACACTTGTTGCCTTTGATTCAACATGTGACCAAGGTCAAATATCCTGAAACAGTCATGCTTCGCTGGCTTACAGTACTTTCAGTACTTTGATTATGTCACGTGAGCAGGTGATTTTTTTTTTTCTTGATGAATGCGTCTTTGGAAACATTAGGATGTTTACCCTCTAGTACCAAGCCCAAAAACTAAACTGTTTAATAACTTGGATATAAATATGGTATTGATCTGTGCATGGTCTAGCTATACATACCATTACAGTTCTCTCAGTGACTTTTGACATGACATGTATTTAATGAATTTTCAAAATCATTTATATGCCCTTCACTTTGAAACTGCTAGGGAATTGTTTCACATGCATGTTCCTTGTGGTAGTGTGCTTTTGACCTAGTTTTCTAAAATTCAGCTAAATACAGGTTCCTTTATAGTCAACAAACTTCCTTAGCTGTCATGTGGCTGGTATTGTATGATGCTGTTAGTTTGTATACGTAAGATTATATATTTTGAAACTTTACATTAATAAAAGTTTAACTTTCCACTGTAACATGGATTAAATTGTGTTGTAAATGGCTAAACATATATAAGGGTATTAAATTCCAAGTACAACGAAAGTTCACAGAGGTTGATTACATGCAAACCACAAAGCTTAGGGCTTTCGAGGGAATATCCACCAACAATGTACAAAATAATAGCCCAAGGATCAAATACAATGTATTGAATATTGCCCCATCTCGTCTCGGGTGGTCAATAGTTTAGATAGACTTTAGACATGTAAATTGTAGAGAAAGCCTTCTTGTTTCAAAGACAGTTTATTTCTATTCAGACTCCCAAGAAAAAAAGGTTTCTTGTTCTATTCAAAACTGGTTGGAAATAAATAAAAAGCATTCTTAGTGCTAGAAATGCAATTCTAATGGTCTTGTGTCGGGAAAATAATAGGATGGCAATATTTAACCATTTACCACAATTTTAACAATCCTAAAAAAAAATTTTGTTGACAATACTTTGAGAAAATGAGAAAATGCTTTTAACCAGAAGATACCATTATTTGAACCTATTTTAATGCTATCTGCTAATCCTTTCCATTTGGACAAGTGTAATTCTTTGCTGTGTGGTAAAGGGTTAACTAGTCAAAAAAATGTGGTACAAACATCTGCAAATATTAACTCTTTACCAAACAATCCCTGGTTTTTACGACCCTGAGATAGAAACTTATTGAAAACATTGTGGGAAAAGGAGAAAATGCTGGTAACCAGCATTTTCTCCTTTTCCCACAATGTTTTCTTCTTTGCTGGAAACAAATTTCAATTTTTGAGTGACGTTTATTTTGTCGACTGCAAGTGCTTTCAATTTGGACTAGTCTAAATTTTTGTCGTTTGGTAAAGGATTAAACAACTTAATGTATTCTCAACCAACCAGTCAGGGTTCAGCTGTGATTGTTAATTGTTTCAAAAGATACAGGTGAGCAATTCAGGCCATCATGAGCATTTGAATGTTGATTGTTTCAAAAGATACAGGAAAGCAATTCAGGCCATCATGGGCATTTGATGGTGCTAATACAAGCAAAATCTTGTAGTCGGCCAAATGCGTGATATTTGTTGATATTTGCCTGCAACATCGATCTTGCATTACATACTGTTCACATCTAAAAGCTGAATAAAATTGAATAATCAGTGTGCTTGTGTTAGTTTCTTATTCATTTATTATTAATCTGAGCAAGATGCTATGGTCACCTTATGCAAGGTTTCAAGTCTTGGGTCATATAAAGGTAGTGAGTGCACCCACTTCATGTGTTTCCTTGCTTTCTTTTCACACAAGTTTTCTGAAGTGTCAAACCCACTTCTTCTACGGAAAAGGGGTCTTGTGTGGCTCAGTGGTTAGGGCGGTGGACTCGTGATCCTAGAGTAATCGAAGGTCGTGGGTTTGAATCCCGGCCACAGCAATGGTCACGTGGGTATGTCCTTGGGCAAGACATTTCAGAGCCCCAGCCTAGTACTGGTGATACCCAGGAAACACATGAGTAAGTGAACTGTGCCGTGATATAACTGAAAGATTGTTCAAAGCGGCGTTAAAACCCATTCAAACAAACAAATCTACTGCGGAAAGGCTTAATTTGGCCTATATCTGCTTTAGTCAAATATCTAACAATAGATTGTTATCGTTTGAAAGTTCACATTTGTAAATGGAGTCGTAATATAAGATCTATCCTATATATTTCTAAGAATTATGACCCCTGAAGTATGTGGACATTTTTAGCTCGACTTTCCGAAGAAAAAAAGTCGTTATTGTTGTAGCCAAGTCGTCTGCGTTAGTTAAGTAAATTGTTGGTCTAAATTTCAAAAACTATTGAATTGAAGGCAGTTGCTTGAAACTTAGTACACGTCTTTATTGTGAAAAGAGAAATCCATTTCACAAGGGCACGTAATTCTTTAATTAATTTTTGCAGGGTTAATGCCCTTGTTTGACTTGGAAATTTGGTTAATTTGGTTTTCATATATCAAAAACTATTAAAGGCAGTCACTTGAAACTTCGTACACTTCTTTATTGTGAAAAGGGGAATCCATTTCACAAGGGCACATAATCCTAAATTTTATTTATTCTTTTATGAGCATAGGAATCCTAAAATGCTTTTGATTACAGTTATGACTTTTGTAAACCATCCAATTTCGCAAAGGCAAGTGGGCTGTCTTATGGACAGCTCTTGTTTGAGTTCTGTTAAGTGTCTGTGTACAAGTTATATTCCCACATCCACCGAAGGTATTCTCTTGAAACTTTACACATATGTTTAGGGTAATTATATAGATCAGATATATATAATTATACAGATGTATAACTCTTTTGAGCTTGACTTTTCCAAGAATATGAGACTTATTACACTCACTCAGTCTCCATTGGTTTTCTTGGTTAAGATTTTGCAGGCAAGTAGTTAATATCGCCACATTCACTTAAAGGTATTCATTGGAAACTTCATACATGTTTACAGGGTCATAGTTGTAGCTCACTGACAAAGGGCCATAAGTAGCATTTGGACTGAATTATTCCCCTAGTTTAACTTTGAAATTCTTACTTAAAGCTATGTACAATTCAGTATCTTCACATCCTCTGATGGTATTTCATCTGAAGCTTCACACATGTTTACAGTCATATTTACAATCATATTTGTAGGTCACTGACAAAGACCTATAACTCTAGTATCTTTTTTAACTGAATTTATCCCTAAATTTGACTTAAAAATCCTTGGTTAAATTTTGTGAGCAAGTCGGTATCTCCTCATTTGTTAAAGGTATTCATTTGAAACTTCACACATTCATGGGGTCATAATTGTAGGTCATTGACAAAGACCAGTAACTCTTGCATTGATTCTGATTGAATTATTCCCCTTGTTGTACTTACAAATTCCTGATTAAAGTTTTGCGTGCAAGTCAGTATCACCACATCTACTGTTGAATGGTCAAGCGTGCTGTCTTCTGTCTGGACAGTGCCTTTTAGTTTAACACTAGATGCTATCTAATCCAGAGAATGGTCAAGTGTGCTGTCCACTGATGGCTATTGTTTCGAAAATCTCACAGATGCAATATGTTTGGTAATCAAGAGCTGAAGATAATATGTATTGGGCTCCTGTTTTACCTGTATGGCCCTTTATTTTAAGGCCCCTTAATTCAATTTAGCGGAACAAAAAGTGATGGCCCTTTATTATTGGCCCCTTAATAAAGGGCCCTTAAGCTTAAAATAGTGGACCATCCGTCTGTCCGTCCGTCCGTGCGTCCGTCCGTCCGTGCGTTAACTTTTATTTCAAACATCTTCTCTGAAACTACCCATCCAATTTTCATGAAACTTCACAGAAATGATCCTGCCATGGTCCTCTTCAGAATTTCTTGAAAGAATTTGATTCCTTTAAAAACTCTGGTTGCCATGGCAACAAAACTGAAAAATATTGGAAATCTTTAAAAATCTTCTTGTCTGAAACCATAGGGCATAGGGCTACCAAATTTGGCATGTAGCTTTATGTAGTAGACCTCTATCATGTCTCTTGAAATTATAGCCCTGGGGTCAAAATTGGCTGTGCCCCAGGGGTCACAAGTTTTACATAGGCGTATATAGAGAAAACTTTAAAAATCTTCCTGTACCTAGCCATAAGGCCTAGAGCTACCAAATTTTGTATTTAGCTTGATCTAGTTGGGGTCTACCAAAAGTGCCCAAATTATAGTCCTGGGGTCAATTTGGCCTCATGCTGGGGGGGGGGGGGGGTGTTTCACAAGATTAACATAGGCTTACATAGGGAAAACTTTTAAATCTTGGTATACATAGTCATAAGGCTTAGGCTACCAAATTTTGTATAATTATAGCATTATCTAGTGGACAACTACAAAGAGGGCCCAAGTTACAGCCCTAGGATCAAGTTTGGCCCTGCACCAGGGGTCACAAGTTTTACATGGGTTTATGGAGTGAAAAGTTCAGAAACCGTCTTGTTACTAGCCATAAGGCCAAGAACTCTCAAATTTGGCATGCTATTCTTCTAATACACATATTCCCCATTTAGTCCGACTGTAGCCCTGGGGTCAAAGTTTTATAAGGGCTTATATAGTGAAGACTTCTCTTCATGGTTTATATTTATAAGCCAGTGGAGCGATACAGGGCCATCATGGCCCTCTTGTTATTTAATGGAATGCCAGGTCATGGAAAAAGGGGGCTTAATGTATAATTTCACTATGGACCAATAACAAAAAGGCCAAACACAATACCTCTTGCATGTTTGTATCAAAAAAGGTCCTTTTTAGCCGGGGATCTCATTTCAGTGAAACAACTTGATCATTGTACCAATCAGTTGGAGAAGCTTCTGAAGACTGTTTCTCAAGTATTTTCATCTCAACTTGGCAAAGGTATCTAGTTTATATCATGGCATAGTAGCGGTCTAGGTGTCTCTCAATTCTGTTTCAACCTTTATTTCAGACATCATCTCTGAAACTACCAAGTCAATTTTGACAAAACTTCGCAGATATGATCTAGGCATGGTCTTCTCTAGAATTCCTTCATAGAATTAGATTTATTTTTTAGTTGGATTAGAGTAATGTTTTTGAAGGATAAAGATCACTTCTATCATCTATGGTAATTTATAATGAAATAGTTTTGTTAATTTTCTAGTCCAAGAGATGTCACTACCAGAACAAAAAGAAAAATCCTGTGGGGTTAATCAAGAAAAAGGTATTTATTTTCTCTTGAGATCCTCAGCTTAAGTCTTTACCAAACAACAAAATTTTAGACTAGTCCAAATTGAAAGCATTTGCAGATGACAAATGTGGCTCAAAAATAGAAAGTTTACTTATGTAGGGGAGAAAACGTTATGGGAAAAGGAGAAAATGCTAGTTAGCAGTATTTCTCCTTTTCTTACAGAGTTTTCAAAAGGGTCATTAAAACTTGGGATTTTGTGGTACAGGGTTAAAGGTACCTCAGATAGTTGGTAAAACAAATTTGTGGAGCTCATTTGTATCCGCAGTGCTCTTGTTCTTTCTGTTTTTCTTGCAATAAAGCAAGAACATTAATCCAATAATGCATTTAGAATTTGATGGCTGTTAACTCTGGATTGAATCTATGTGAATTAGATGGTCATTTTGCATTGATTATTTCCAGTCAGGAACAGCTTAAAGAGGTGAGAGCTTAAGCTGTATTAGAAATGTGTTGATTAAATGGTTTTTAATGCAGATTTCAACATTATCTCTGTAATTTCACTAATTCTTTTCTTTAGTTTCACCTGTTCCACGCAAGGGGTCTGAAGTTTGTCCAAGGCAGGGTCCAAAAAATATCAAAATTCTTACTTGTCCTGCTGCCATTTTGCACTCGTCCTACAGTTAGACAAAGAAGGATAATCCACTTGCCCTCAGCAAATTTTTACTAGAAAGGACGAGTGGACAAGTGGATTTTTTTGACCCTGCAGGGACATTCCTGCGAAAAATCCAATTGGGGCCTCCAGGTCACCTATCCCACACTGCCACTGACCCAGGCAGGACCCCCGAAAATCAAGAAATTATGATCCCATAATTTTTCAGGAAAAAAGTCATTCAAACTTTTGATACCGTAATTTGCTTAAATTTTGGGACAGTAAAAAAAAAATATATATATATTTTTTTTCATGTCCCAATATTTTGGTCTACAAAAAATAAGTATTTTGTTAGCTGTCTCAAAACTTAATGGTCAGACGAGACCAGCTTTCATACTGAAAGTCACTGGCCGCTAACCCGTCGAATACTGCCGACGTTAAAATATTGCTATGTCATTGATGTCGATAAACCTCCAATCATTTCCGGTTGGTCTATTTTTACAGAGATTGGAATTCCACCGATCAAATTTAGCACTAAGAGTTTTAAACTTCGCTTTTTCTTATCGTTTTCATTGATGATTAACTTGTCACTCATTATTGTCTGCGTCTTAGGATCACAATGAGGATGCTAAATTTGCATTTGTAGATAAATTCACAAGGTATTTTACCTGCTTACATGTACGAGGGGTGAATGACGTTACCTCCACTCTGACAAGTACCTGATCTGACCGTTCTCAAATTTGATTGGCTCGTTGATCTTCGATCGATTAACCTTGGGTAAAACTGTACCTTGATTTCTGTTTATAAACAAGGAACTCGATTGACCGTGAAATACACGCGTATCAACTCCGTTAACTTGGGATGTACATATACACGTTATACACATTATGAATCCTGGATACAAGTTTATCACACCCTTTTACACTTGCATCAAGTACCTTTTTGAATTGGGGTTTAAAATAGACCTAGGTGATCGGGTTTTTTGTCTTGAATCAGGAAACTCCCATTGAAATCGGGAGGGTTGGGAAGCATGCTTACGTTACGTGTGTAGAAATAAAACTGCGTGGAAAAAAAGATTTGCAAACAAAGGGCAGTATCAAACGGATTGAAAGATTTTTTTCAAAATAGATATTCACTGTCCCAATTCTTTGGAATCAAAAAATACCAATCTTGCTTTGCAATTTTCAGTATGTCCCAAATCTTTGGGTCATAAAAAATAATTATTTTCGCAATTTTTGATGGTGTCCCAATTTTATGGGTGTCCCAAAACATGCAAAATATGGTATGCACCATATTGTTCTCAGAAAATAAATACTTTATTAAAGCCAAATCTGTGCAAACTTTGGGCAGTGGGGGGTGTACATTGTTTTGCCTGTGTTGGTTTGTATAAAAAACTTATGGTAGCTGATCACAAGTTAAGGAAATTAATATTTTGTATTTATCTTTGAAGCATTGCTGTCGCTTACACAGAGTGATGAAGATGAAGACGACTGGTAAGTTTTTTCCCAGGCTTGTTATCTTGCTTTTAGCCTTACTGGCTGAAACAAAGGTCCTGTGCACCTGTCAACATTGCTTGTAAATAGCTTAAAAGTCCACGGTTTTGATCCAGTTGTTTTCATAGACCTTTTGTGTTGTTAAAAGAATGAACCATATTCAATGCCTGTTGAATATTTCGGTTAAAGTAGCATTTTGAATTTTTCTCTGATAAGTTCTTGGTGACAATGATATTAACCCTTTACCACACAATCCCAACTTTTAACGACCCAGAAAAAGAAGCCTTTTGAAAAGATTGTCAGAAAAGGAGAAAATGCTGGAAAACAGCATTTTCTCCTTTTCCTACAATGTTTTCTACCCTGCTGGAAACAAATTTCAATTTTTGAGTTACGTTTAATTTGTCATCTGTAAGAGCTTTTAACTTGGACCACTGTAAAATTTTGTCGTTTGGTAAAGAGTTAACCATATCAAAAAAGGCAGAAAATATGCCCTAAACTTTTGAGAAAGGAGCTACTAAATGAAATCGTGAATTGTGCTTGTTAGATTGAGAACTTTAGGTCCTGGGTTCTAATCCAGGTCAACACCAGGTGGGGGAATTCCCTTTTTGTTAAGCTCACTTGAGAATAACATCATCAAAAGGTGAGGTTTTGTGATCACTAAGTGTCTATAGAAGTCCTCAACAATTATCTTTTACATCTAAATAATTTTGCCTATTTGGACCAAACTAGAAACAAATCTTCCTTTTGATGCCGCCATAAAAGATCTTTACAGAATTTAATTCCATGTGCCTTGGCAACAGGAAGTGAAAATCTTGAGAAACTGGTTGCCATGGCAACAAGAAAGGAAACTGAGAAATTCTTTAAAAAGCTTTTCTGTAACTATTGGGTATATTTATAGGAATATTGTTGTGAACCTTTACAAAAATTGTCTCCAAATTTTAATTTTTTTTAAAAACATGGCAGCCAAAGGGGGCTTAATTTTAATGTGTGCCTTTAATGCAGCTTAGTGTTTCTCAGAAACATCATGTTTTAAAGAAGAAATAAATGGTAAGCAAACAGAGACTGGTTAGCAAACAGAGACTCAGATCTTGATATGTATAATTTACAACAAATGTTGTATGAAGTTGAGTCACACATTGCAAGAGTTGAACACATAGTAGTTGACTTCAAATTCAAACAACCAAACCACTTTTGAAACTTGATTTTTACAGTGTTGTTGTGACGAGTCCAAATCTCAAATTTGTGACGCATGAGGAATTTGAAAGGCTTGCTGAATCAGTACAAAACTTAAAACGAAGGCTGAGGCGAATTGAGGATAGTTCAAAAGATCAAAAGAGTCAAAGCGCAAGCCATTTGGATGAACTTATTCAAACTTGTGAGAACGAGTTTGAAGCGGTAGAAACTCTTTCTTTGTCGGTGTTTGGCAAGGAGGCTTTGATCAACAGCTCCGTCAGTGGGAAAAGGGCTAATACTAAGTCTGCAGCTAAAAAGCCCCTTGATTTTGAAAAATTATCTTCTGTGAGGAGGACACTGAAGAGAAAATTCCCTAACATCAAAAAGAAAGACGTAACCGAGAAAATCCAGTCAGTGCAGAAAAAATTGAGGAGAAAGGAGAAGAAAAATGAATGAAGATAAATCTCAGTACAGTTTGCTGACTTGGTGGAAGCAAAATACCTAACAATCCTGCATTTTACTCTTTTTAGCTCACCTGAGCACGAAGTGCTCTGGGTGAGCTATTGTGACCGGTCATCGTCCGTCGTCCGTGCTAGCATCTAGCATTTATGTCTTAATGTATTGACCAGTCCATAACTTACGACTTAACAGAAATTTATGAGGTTAACACTTAATTCCACACCCAAAATTTGTCCCGTGTATCCTTAGGTGGTACTTATTTACCCTGTAAACTTAACTACTAATCAATGAACTTTCAGTTTTGTCTAAATAGTCCATAGGATTTTATTGAATTGTCTCCCCTGTCCCATTGACCAATGTCCGTGCCAAAAATACGGTAGTATCACGAGTGTATCACGTGTGAAGGGAATGCACCGGAAGTGAAGTCGGCCATTTTGCAGAATCAACCAAGGAGATAGCCTGATTTCCGGTAGGTAGATCTATTCTAATATGGCTTGAATAATTATGAAAACAACAAAAAACTATTTTCAGATAAAATCTTATTTGTCTGACACAACTAGATGTAGGTTTGGCATAATACTGTAAAACGCCCCTCCAACATATAGCGAAAAACCCATTAAAATCAAAATCGTGTGCCAAAAGAATTTTGATTTTTAGTGGATTCATTCCGTACACATCAAATACAATATTAGTCAACGGAATAAAGCACATAATTTCATTAATTTATATTTAAAGTCGTAAAGCAATGCCACGTGTATGCATAGGGTTTTATAGTGGAGGGGCGTTTTACAGTATTATGCCGTAGGTGTTAATTCCCATAAATGGATTAAAAGACCTGAACGGTATTCAGATATCTGACCTATTTTCGTGGCAGTCTGTCTAGAAACATGTGGGTTCAACAGAAGTACGCACATATATAAATGCAAGTTTGAAGTACTAGTAATGATTTTGTATTTCTTGTCGCCGACATTTGGGTAATATTAGGAGAATAGTGGGAAACGCTATCAAAAATATAAGAAGGCAGTTGAGTAAGGATCAAATCGGGGATATAGACAGGGCCCACGCTGTCGATCGCCATTTTCGCCATTGGCGAAAATATTCAGAAATTGGCTACAAAAAAAATTAGTTGGCGAATTAAGTGACTAAAGAGTTGAAAAGGGTAAAAAAAAAAAAGGGTTAAGGTTTAAAATACTACCCCAAACAGCAGCTGGTAATACACATTACCTGTGTGCAGTGAACCGATTATTCCCAATGAGACATGTTGTGTAGAATACACCCTTATCAGTTATGTAAACAATTAACACACGATCAACAGTCAAAAATGATACCAGTGATTTAATAAGTCTAGAATCCATCCAGATGTTAACTGGATAATAATCCACTTTGAGAATTAATCTTAACTCCTTTAACTGGATGAATGTTTGTGACATGGCCGGCGACGTATTTACAATGGATGCCGGTAATTGATGGATTTATCAGTTTGACAGAAAGAATTCTACGGAAGTATTAATTGATAAAAGAATTGACTGTTTTCTTCAAAGACAAATTAGAAATGATTAAAGAACACATTTTTTTTTTTTTTTTAATTGTTCTTGATTAGATTAGAAATAATTCTGTATAAAACTGGTCACATTTTATTTTAGTGAGCAGTCTCTAAATTTCTGTTTCACATTATTTCTTTAAACTTGATCCATTGACAAATGGAATCATAGCCAAGATATATCCGTCATCTTTTACGCTCATTCCATAGTGGTGCAGACTTGTCATAGTTTAACTTGTTTGGCTCGGCCGAAACGTTTCCTTTTTAGTTTGTTTGAACACAATCTGCTCATGGTGAACTATTGTGATCGTCCAAAGTCTGTCATGCGACGTCAACAATTATTGTAAACAACTTCTCCAGAACTACTGGATGGATATTGATCAAACTTGTCAGGAATGTTTATGGGGTGAAGCTCTTGCAGAATTGGTTGATGTGGCAAAAAAGGGGGGAATTTGACAAAATCTTTACATAGTTTGAAAATCTTTTGTCCCAAACTGTGAAGGCCAGGCTATCAATTTTTGTGTTTATTATAGGTATAGTTTATTATACATAGTGTTTTAAATCTTTGAGTGCAATGATACTCAGGTGAAATGTATTGGGCCATCGTAGATCTCTTATTTTTTATGTTTCATGAAAGTCACTTTGACAATATTCATGCATTTCTGACTTAGATTTAATTTTGGTAAAACAGCTGTTAATAGAAAGAAGTTTGGGAGAAGAGGATAAAAACACGTAAGTCTAAGGTGCATTTACCTTCCTTATATGACTTTATGATGCTGTTTGAAGTTATATAAATAAATTATTAAGTTTTAACTTAATTATTACGGCTTAAAATTTGTGATAAATATGTCAAATTAACAGTTTTGCTCTCTACTCATTGGATACTTAAGATAAAACTGGTCCATTAATGTAACAGCACTTTTTGCATAAATATTGTGCAAGCAGCATTTTTTTTTTAAAATGAGGACTTGCTTCTATTTTAGAAATACTTGGAGATATTGATGAAAATGTTGACAAAAATGGTGAAAAGTCAGTGACTGCAGTGGATGGTAAGTAATTACAAGCATACAATACACATTTGACATAGGGCAATGAAATGTCATGCAGCTGTTACTTAAAAAAAAAAAAAAAAAATTGTTACATTGTAAAATGAGTTGTATTGCATCAACTGTAAACCATTGTAGACAGAGATTATTTTTTTGTTGTCTGTCCATCTTTCTCTTTGTCGTACTTAAACTTACATAACTCCATTTCCCCTTTTCTCAAAGGTATTTAGGACCTCAGGTAATGGATCCAGGGCCACCTTGGTCCTCTTGTTATATAGTTTAGCCCTATATGACTTAGATATTTTCTCACAGTCCAACAATAAAGTTACTATCAAACTCGGAAAAGTGGAATACATTGTGCTATGGACAGCTCTTGTTCCAAGGTTTATTAAGATACTGCTGTGATTTTAAAGATAATTCTAAACCATACAAGCATAGACATAGTGAAGAGATGGTGACATCTTTTACCAAATGAATTCTTAGAGTATTAAGTGTTAATGACTTCCAAGACTTTATGAGTGAAAAACTAAATCATAATTAGGGCTTAATGATGACCAAGCCTCGTGAAGTTACTGTGGTATAATCTGGTCCATATAATTAGGGCTTAATAATGAACAAGACTTGTGAGCTAATGTCTAGTCTAGTCTAAATAGGTCTAAATGATGGCCAAGACTTTATGGGGTAACATCTTCTCTACATAATTATGACTTAATGTCCAGGACTTTGTGAACTACTATCAAGTCCTTATGATTTGGACATGCTGTTTTTGAAGATTGTTTGAGGCAACAACTAGGCAATGTTATGGTTGTTAAAAAAAAATCTTACACCCTAAAATATCCTTAACCCATTCAAACTCGACAACATTTAGATTCCGAAATCGAAAGCATTTGCAGACAAAAAATGGTACATATGAATTTCATTTCAATGATCAGGTAGAAAAACTTACAGGAAATGGAGAAATTGCTCATTATGAGCAATTTCTCCTTTTCCCACAATGTTTTTATAAGTTTGCCACCTCGGGGTTTTAGAAACACAGGGTTGAGTGGTAAAGGGGTGGTTGATTTCTAATACAGCTGTTAATGAATACATAAAGGCATATGTATACTAAATATACAGATGCACTGGGACATGTTTCATCTGTAATGGAAAGACTTTATTGTAAACCTCTCCCTCCGTATGTTAGAGATTGAAATCTTTTCTTACTTCAATAGTGTCGAAATTTTGCAGAATGTTTAGATGATAGAGATGTACATGGAGACTTTATGGATGAACCTAAAAGAAGTACAGGAAAAGGTATGTTAAATGCTGGTAGAAAAGTATGTGGTTTAGCCTTTGTTATACACAGGAAACTTAATAAGTTCCTAAGTTTCGTGCTGAGAAATCTTAAGGCCTAGATTTCTGATTTGTAAAAGGTGCCCTAGTCTTGATTGAAAAAAAAAAGATTGTCTTCATCAATTCATAATATATGCTAAATTTTTAAGAATGCATGAAACTGACAATATTTGGCTTGTCTAATGAGTGATGCATGCTAGAAGCAAATTTCGACATATTGGCAAACAGAGCTGACCCAGATCAGACAGTCTTATCAGGGTCTCCTCTTTTTGCCTATAAAATACTTTAGTTCAGGAATTAAATATTCTAAGTGACAAAGAAAAATCCATTGTTTTATGAACCAAATAAGTTAATATTTATCTAGCTGTAAATCTGTACATATTCATCAGGTAAAGGGTTAAGGTACCATATTTCTAGTGATGCAGAATGCCAGATATCATATCGTAAAATTTTTGTGTAAAGTCTATTTCTTCGGAAGTAGCAAGACTATTTATTTGAATTGTCAAATATGTCTTCATTATCATATAGCTTTAGGCTATGGTCCGTTCATGCTTTTCAGTGGTTTATTTGACTTAATTTGGCAGTCGATACAGTAAATTACCTTGTTGTTCACCGCATTGCTTTCTTCATACAGTGTGTGCAACCTAAGAACTACTATAATTAATATATATCGCACTCACCGTAGTTCTGAACAATATTTAATTACAGAGCTTTTTGTATATTGACAAAAATTCTACAGGTATTGAAGATATAATTGAATGTTGCAGACGTCAACAAGTACAATGACATAAACATCAAAGGGAGATAACTGCTTTTCAAAATGAGGTGCTCTGAGGGGAAAATAAATAGTCCTGTTTCTATCTTGATAATTTCACGTGTGCTTTACCAGAATATAATCTGTTGTTTCTGGGTAAACCACTGAAAAGTATGAAATAGATTTAGATATTTTTATCCCCATTGTTGATAGAGTAGTCTGAGATATTTTTATACCCATTGTTGATAGAATGGTCTGAGCTATAGTAGTGACCCAGGCATCAGTGCTAGCAATATCTTGTTCAGTGCATAACACAACAAATGTAAAAGGTATGACTTGAAACAGATTTGCAAGGACTGGGGGATGTGCACTGCTTTCATTTTTTAGCTTGGCTGTTTTGGAACAAAAAGTCGAGCTATTGTCATCACCTGGGTGTCGTTGGCGTAGGTGTAGGCGTAGGCGTTGGCATTGGTGTAGGCGTTGGCTTTGGCGTGACAAACTTTAACCTTGATCATAACTTTTTTTCTATTGAAGATATTTACTTGAAACTTGGCATGTGTGTTCACCATCACAAGAGAAATCCATACCATCAAGGGGGATAACTCTAGAAGCAATTTTGTAAGAGTTATGCCCCTTTTTGACTGATTTTTTTCACTATCCAGCACCTCTAGCCAAGCGTTGGCATCCGCATGCGGTGCTCTTGTTTAATTCCCATGTACTGACTAGAAGATAATGTCTTCTGACAGCTATTATTTTTATTGCTTTAATTTCTGAGATGCAAATACACAAATTTCTTGCTTTTTTTTTTTTTTTATTTTCAGTAGTCAGAAACAAATGGACCAAGGAAGAGGAAGAGGAAATAAAACTCCATTTTTCAGACTATTTTACGAGGAAAATTAAAAAGACATGTCCAAGCCAGCATGATTGCAAGATGGCTATTATGAAAAGCAAAGAAAGAAATGGCTTTATTCATGAAAGAAAATGGGAGACACTAAAGAAAAAAGTCTCCAACATTCTTAAGAAAGCGTTCACTTAACCCTTTCCCACTCAATCCAGTATTTTAACAACCATGACATGGTAAACATATGAAAACATTGGGGAAAAGGAGAAATTGCTCATACTGATCAATTTCTCCATTTCACACAGTGTTTTCTACATTACCAGAGAATATAGGTTTATTTGTACCAATTTCATAATTGTCGTCTGCAGCTGCTTTCAGTTTGGGATGTCTAAAAGTTGTTTGAGTGGGAATGGGTTAACCAATTCCAGGTTTTTTCCTGACCCCCATATTTGGCTCACCTGAGCACATCATGCTCAAGGCGAGCTATTGTGATCACTCAATGGCGTATGTCAACAATTTCTTTAAACATCTAAAACACAAGGCCATTATCAACCAAACTTCACAGGAATGTACCTTAGGTGATCCTCTTTCAAAATTGTTAAAAGAATGCAATTCCTTGAAATCTGATTGCCATGGCAACAGAAAGGATTTTTTGTCGAGCCCGCTTGCGGTGAGCAGGACATAGTTGTCACTATGACAAGTCAGTGTATGTGTGTTAGTGAGTCAGTCCTTCCGAATTTGTCCAGGCCATAACTCCTACATTTATGGATGGATTTCAAAATAATTTGGCATGATTGTTCTCCATCATGAGTAGATGTGCCATTTGAAACAAATTTTCAGATAGCCCCAAGGTCAAGGTCACAGCTCAAGATCAAACGTTTAAATTGAGCTTGTCCGAAGCATATCTCCTACATTTATGGATGGATTTCAAAATAATTTGGCATGATTGTTCTCCATCATGAGTAGATGTGCCATTTGAAACAAATTTTCAGATAGCTCCAAGGTCAAGGTCACAGCTCTAGGTCAAACATTCAAATTGAGCTTATCTGGAGCATAGCTCCTACATTTGTGGATGGATTTCAATAATTACTTGACACAATTGTTCTCCATCATGAATACATGTGCTATTTGGAAAAAAAATTCAGTTAGCTCCAAGGTCAAGGTCACAGGTCAAGGTCAAATGTTCAAATTGAGCTTATCCGGAGCATAGCTCTTACGAAATAGGTGGATTTTAAAGCAAATTGGCACAGTTCTTCTCTATTATGAGTAGATGCTTTATTTGAAACAAATGTTTTGATAGTTAGGGTCAAAGTCAAAGTTGAAGGTCAAATATTTGCGGGCTCGACACAAGCTTTCCTTGGACAACCATTCTAGTTTAAGTAAATTTATAAAAATATTCTCTGTAAGTGGAAGGCTTTCGTATTTGGTATACAGCCTCAGCTAGTGGACCTTTACCAAGTTTGTTAAAATTATGCTTCCCAAGTGAAAATTGGCCCTGCCTCCTGCTTATATCATGCCAAGTTTAAAAATCTTCTCCCAAACAGAAAGCCTTTAAGCTTTGATATTTGGTATGCATCATCTAGTGGATCTCTACCAAAATTGTTAAAATTATGCCTCCTGAGTAAAAAATGGCCCTGTCCCTGGGGATCAAAGTTTAAGGCAGGCTCATTTTTTGCAAACTTCAAAATCTTCTTCTCCCAAACAGAAAGGCCTAGAGCTTTGATACTAAATATGTAGAATCACAAAGTAGTCCTCTATGAAGTTTGTTAAAATTATGCCCCCAGGGTAAAAAATGGCCCTGCCCCTTGGGGTCAAAGTTTAAGGCATGCTCCTTTTTTGCATACTTTAAAGATCTTATTGTCCCAAACCAAAAGGCCTAGAGCTTTGATACGTAATATGCAGCATTACAGAATGGACCTCTACCAAGTCTGTTAAAATTATGCCCTCTGGGTCAGAACTGTCCCACCCCTGGGGTCAAAGTTTAAGGCAGGCTCATTTTTGCAAACTTTAAAAATCTTTTTCTCCCAAACTAAAAGGCCTAAAGCTTTGATACTTGGTATGTAGCATCACAGGTTAGTTCTCTACCAAGTTTTTTTTTTTTTTTTTTTTTTTTTTAGTTATGCACACAGGGTCAAAGTTGCCTGGTGTCCAAAAAATTAAATAACTTACATTATTCTTTAATACACATTCATCAAGCATTTTGCTTCAGGTGAGTGATTCATGGTATTCATAGCCCTCCCTTGTTTCAAAATGACCCTCAAATTTGAATTTTGTGTTTTTAATTTCATATAGAGGGTCAATATTGCCCTAAAATCTGCTTATTTCAAAGCGTCGAGGGAAAATCCTGCAATTCCATGATGCACACCGTGTTAGGATTGATCCAGAAGTAATGTCACCATTACCATCGCATGGAATACAATCCTTTTGAAATGCATATACCTGGATCCATTTGCAGGAATTTCATAAAATTTCATGAAAATATAGTAATGGGTTAGATTAAATTTCATTCATTATAAACAAAAATAGCTTACTGCTAGCTGTTAGCTTTATTCAGAAATTGACACAATTTTTTAGTTTGCCTGAGCTTTGATATTTGGTATTTAGCATCATACAGTGGACCTCTACCATGATGGAGAGAGGGTCAGATACAATTCTGTTGTAGACATGGAAGTCATTTGAGCGATATAGAGCTATCATGGCCCTCTTGTTAGATTAACCTAGAATTGGGCCTACATGTACATCTATTTGATCCATTACCACTCAATCCCTTGTTTTAACAACCCTAAGGAGGAAAACTTAAGAAAACAATGTGAGAACAGGAGAAATTGCTCTTAATTTCTCCATTTTCCACAATGTTTTCTACATTCTCAGACAACTTAGCAGAGTTGAATCTAGGATGCGGGATTGGTAAAATCACGCACTGTCTAAATAATTGGAGCAAATAAAGAATATCTCTGGGCAACGTATCACGCATGTTGTTAATCTATGGCGCAAAATAAAAATTCCTGTGCGTTTAAAACGAAAAAGGAAATTGCCGGAGAACTGCAGGCCGAAAAAATGTCAATACATAGATACACTATGCGAATCGACTGTCCCGATTTTAGATCAATGTTAGATTCTATTTTTAGACATACTAAACACTCGGGCGTAATCGAGGCTACGGAATCGGCCGAGTTGCCATAAATGACCTCCAAATGTCAACCACGTGTTGCCTATGCAATATTTGACGTCATTACTGTGTCAAATCACGCGGTAATTTCAGTGGTTAAGCGTTAGCTTCACAAAATGTCGAATCAACTCTAAGTTGACAGAATTTCTTAAAAAGAGAACAAGGGATGAACGAGACAGTCCTTCAGAAGAATGCTTAACGGAGAAACAAGACACGTCGCCGGAACAGTCAATTCCAGATAGCAAGAAAAGGAAATATGAGCACACTTTCCAGAAAAATTGGCTCGGAACGTACCCATGGCTTAGAAAAACTGACTCGGGAATGATTTGTGCGTTATGTTCAGAGTATGGAAAGATTAACACTTTTACTCGTGGCTGCAAAAACTACCGATCAAGTACTTTAACGAGACATGTTTCCTGTCAGGACCACTGTGACTCCGTCAGAGATTCAGTCTTACGCAACAGCATGGCAACTGTAAGTTTCTTTTATTTGGGACGTTTTCTCATTTTAGTTCCGAATCTCATTTTGGTAAAATTTCTATATGAATATATAGATCTAGTGATAAAATATCGGTTGCATTGTTTTCCTTTTGAGCCCGGAGAATAAACTCGTAATTTGATCCAGTGCGCATGCGCAATGAAAGTAGAAAAAAATAACATGGCAACCGCTTGAAGGATAATCGCCAGAAGTATGAGCAATCGATGGCCTTCTGTGTAAATTATTACTTACTGAATGTATTCAGTTAAAAACAAACTGACCTTATTTTTTTCTGGTGAATATTGATCATATTTGTAGAATGAATAGTGTCTCAAACGATCCGTAAACTGCGATATCGTATCTGTTGTGTCTGCTGATGTTATTTTCTGTCCGGACTAGTTTTTACGTTCATAACCCCTCATTTGATAAGAACTCCTGACATATGCATGTCTTAAGATTGACAGGTAAATTGATGTAAGGAAACGTTGTTGGGTTTTCCCGTATTTTTGTTAGAACTTTTCCTTCAATGTTTACAAAAGGTTGTGACTACATGAAACTACAGAAGGCATATATGTATGTTTCCAAATCAGATTACGCAAAGCAAACCTATCAGTACTGATATAATATTTAACTTTGAAAACTCCAAATTTGCATTTTTCTCTTTTTTTTAGAAAAGAATGAAAACTTAAGATTCATATTGCTTTCATTACAGCAGCTCTTCCTATTCTCAAATCTAATGTAAATTTTGATTTGAAAACCAGAAGAGTTGCTGTAATGCTAGTAACTCCAATAATAAGCATTTATATTGACATGCTGGTACTTTCCATTTCAGGCTACAAATGAAGCTCTGAAAAGAAGTGATACCCCCCTCACAGCAGCAATGCGCTCAACATATTGGATGGCAAAGGAAGATATTCCCATAAACAAATATACAAGTGTATTGGAACTACAA
The DNA here is from genome assembly GCA_945859785.2 of Tridacna gigas. Lineage (NCBI taxonomy): Eukaryota > Metazoa > Mollusca > Bivalvia > Cardiida > Cardiidae > Tridacna > Tridacna gigas. The sequence goes on along the minus strand of OX244042.2, from coordinate 18,679,699 downwards.
AAGCAGAATGGCTGTGTCATGTTACAGAATTTAAGCATCTCCAATAATGCAACATACTCATCAAGAGCAACAGGTATTGAGCTGCAAGAATGTATCGCTTAGACAATTCATCACAGCACGATAGAAGCTATACGAAAAGCTGAAATGTTTTCTGTTTTAATTGACGAATCTACTGATATCAGTGTTTCCAAACAAATGGTGGCCTATGTTAGAATAGCAAATGAAAATTTTGAACCTAAAACTTACTTTCTGAAGAACATGACAATTGACAATCCCAAGTCTGATGCTGAAGTCTTGTTTAACCTAGTAATGGATCTAATAAATACAGAACAGCTTGATGTTACAAAATTATGGGGTTTCGGAAGTGATGGTGCTGCGGTGATGGTCGGTAAGAGAAACGGAGTAGCAGCTAAACTGAAGCAGAAGAGTCCTCACTTGGTGTCCATTCATTGTATGGCACACAGGTTTAACCTTTGTACTTCACAAGCATCAAAAAATAACCCACATTTCAAAGACTTTGAACAAACTTTATCAGATCTCTACTACTATTTCGGTGGTTCCAAGTCAGGGAATCGTGCCTGTGAGCTTGCTGAAATTCAGAAAGTACTAAATAATCCAAAAGTGAAGGTAAAAGAGTGTCATGAAATTCGATGGTTAGCATTCTATGAGGCACTTTTTGCATTGTATAGATCATGGCCATCATTAATAACTTATTACAAAAAACATGATGATAGAAAATGTAAAGACTTTCTGCATAAATTGTCAGAGTATAAATTTTTGTTCATTTTTTATACCTTAATGGACATTTTACCATCTGTATCTCAAATGTCTTTACTACTCCAGAAACAAGATATTGACACTGCTGCAGTTGGTCCAGCATTAAGTAACTTGAAGACCAATATCAAACAGGCACAGAAGGGAAATGGCCATTATCAGTCAGAACTTTTACAGCAACTTGTGTTCAAAAAGGATAAAGATGGGCATGTGCTGGAGTGTTCATTTAAAGGTCAGAAGTTGATTCAGATTAAAGACCAAAAGAAGGTGTTAGACCAAATCAGAGATACTTTTTGTGAAAAACTATCAAACAACATTACTGAGAGATTTCCCAAAGATGCTGTAGATGTTTCAACAGCCTTTCATGTATTTGGTATGAGATCTTTATCATTTTTAAGTGACAATGAAAAGGAACAGTACGGCAACAAAGAACTGGAAATTATCATCAACCATTATGGGAGTGATGCTGTGATTGGAGATGTCAAAAGCAGCAAGCTCATAGATGGTGATAGCTGTAGGGCTGAGTGGTCTCTTGCCAAACACATTGTTGTTCAGCAAATGTATCCTAGAGATAGTACTAAACTTTTATGGCAACTGTTGTACAAACACCATAGGGAGTCTCTACCAAATTTAATCATTCTTGCCAACATTTGCCTCATACTACCCTACCAGACTGTCAAAATGGAATAAAAACTAATAGAAGAAATAGAATGCAGGAAAAGACCATGAATACATTAATGACCATAAAAATTGATGGATCACCCATTGAAAAGGCCGATTTCTCTGAGGCCATGAAGTTGTATAAATCAAAGAAAGACAGGAAAATATCTAAAACTTAATTTTTACTCTAAGTAGAAATTTTAAATCAGCTGTAAATATTTCAATTGAGACTAGCCCAAGATTTTTTTTTTTTTTTTTTTTTTTTTTCAAAACAGTTTTTATCTGTATATAGTGAATGACACATAGAACTTGCAAAACCTTTGATTACAAAGCAGATAGAAGCATTCTCTTTTCACAAGAAGAATTCTACATCCACTACCACATAGATCTGAGCTAATGGAAAATCAGGTAAGATAAAAAGTTGTGTTTTTGTTTCTTTTTAATTCTGTAAAGAAACAAAAAAGAAAGAAACATGGAGAAAGTTGATTTTCTTATTTTCCCACAATCATTTATTACCATTGTGTAAGATTTTTTTTTTTTTAATCATTTTGTCTATATTTTGACATGCCATCTTATGCAAATGCTCCAGCTACTGTGTATTTTTCCTAAAATGAGATCTTCAAAAGTTTAAAAATGATATGTTTATAATTTGCTTGGCTTATAAATCCAGTTATTTAAAACAATTTGGGCCAATAAATTGATCTTCCCTGTTCAGATCTGACTCGATTCATGATGGCCCATTGCAAAAATGTATTGGCCCACATTTTTGTCAGGGGTAGGGGAGTTGGCCCATTTCCAAGCAATCCTAGATTCAACGCTGACTTAGTCATATCTGTACAAATTTTAACTTTGTTGTCTGCAGATGCTTCCAGTTTTGGAGAGTGTAAAATTAACATGTTGAGTGGAAATGGGTTAAATAAATGCTTTATTGAATAAAACTTAATCCAAAATGTCAAACTTTATCCCAATTGTCCTTCTGGCAGATAACTTTTATTACATATTGCAAATTTGAACATGGGTCATGTCGTGTCAAAAAGTAGGTCACTAGATCAAATCATAGAAATAACTTGTGTGCACTCTAGAGGTCTCATTTCTATACCTCCAGATACAGTGCTGAACACCATGAATTTGACAATTTATGCGATCCCGCTCCAATCATTTCTGTTCCCATTCCATTCCACTCTTGGCATTCCATGTATTATTTTCCCACCAATCTTTTGATTAATGATTCTGACATAAATTCCCGCTAAATAATTTGAGAAAAGCAGAAATTGCTGTGACAAGCAATTTCTACTTTTCTCATACTATTTGCTAACAGCTGTCCTGAAACTTTTTTTCGTTCAGCATTCAATCCAGTTTTGAAGCATTCACATTCCGCTCCTGCTGTCAAATTCATGATGTTCTGTACTGTTGGTATCTTCCTGTCCAGACACACTTTTACTAGTAGTGGGCATCTGGGGGTATTCATCACTCTAGTGATAGTTCTTGTTTGTCCAATCAAGCTGATACTTGCTCTGAATGTTTGTCTTGATGAAATCCTTGACAAGTCTGAATATGGGTCATGTTGATTAAAAAAAGGTCACTAGGTCAAATCTAATAAAAACCTTATGTGCACTTTTAGAGGTGACATGTTTGGTCCAATCAACTGTAGTATACTTGATCAGAATGTTTGTCTTGTTGAAATCATGAACCAGTTTTAATATGGGTTATGCTGGGTAAAAAATTAGGTCACTACATTAAATCTTAGAAAAACCATGTGTGCACTCAAGATGTCACTTTTGGTCCAATTAACTGGGTACTGGCTTGGAATGTTTGTCTTTAAAATCTGACGGTCAACTTCAAATTGGGGGTATGTCAGGTCCAAAAGTAGGTCAATGGGTCAAAACGTAGAAAATCCTGTTTTGAACTTGATACTAGCTCAGAATGTTTGTCTTGATAATCTGTCGGTCAACTTCGAATATGGGTCATATCGGGTCAAAAAGTAGGTCACTGGGTCAAGTCATACAAAATCCTGCACTCTATAGGTCAGTTTTAGTCTAATCATCAAGAAACTTGCTAAGAATGTTTATCCAGGATGAGTCGAATATGGTTCATGTCGGGGTTGTTACAATTCCTAGATATTGCCATCTCCGGCGAGCTCTGTTGTCCTGTGACAACTCTAGTTAACTAATTGTGGGCTATACGGTCTTCATTACTTTCCTATATTCTAAACTTTGCGTAAGGTTTTCATAAGGGTTTAATCAGATCTAAAATTACAGGCTATTTAATAGAAAAATTGACCTAGATTATTTGTCTTCTCAGAGGTAAAAACTTCACCCAATATTTATACCCCCACTTTGAAGAAGAGGGGGGTATACTGGTTTACCCATGTCCTTCCGTCCGTAACCAATATTTTTCGTCGCACTTTTCTCAGCTACTATGAATCACAGCAACTTAAAACTTTGCAAGATGCATCAGCTAGGGGTCCTGTATATCGCTTACCGAATTCAGGTCTTCAGATATCTACTTCCTGTTTTACGACTTTGTTTGTTTTCTAACATAACATGGTAGAATAAGAATTTTTCGTCACACTTTTCTCAGCAATTATGAATCATAGCAACTTGAATCTTTGCAAGGTGCATCAGCTAGGGGTCCTATAATTATGTCGCTTACCAAATTCAGGTCCGCCTGATATCTACTTCCTATTTTACGACTTAGTTTATTTTCTGACATAACATGGTATAATAAGAATTTTTCGTCACATTTTTCTCAGCAACTATGAATTACAGCAACTTAAAACTTTGTGAGGTGTATCAGATAGAGGTCTTATATGTCGCTTACCGAATTCAGGTCCGCCTAATATCTACTTCCTGTTTTACGACTTCGTTTGTTTTCTGACATAACATGGTAAAATGCGAATTGTTGTCGCATTTTTCTCAGCAACTATGAATGACAGCAACTTAAAACTTGGTATGGTGTATCAAATAGAGGTCTTAGATGTTGCTAATCAAACACAGGTCTGCACGATATCTACTTCCTGTTTTATGACTTAGTTTATTTTCTGACATAACATAGTAAAATACGAATTTTGCGTCACACTTTTCTCAGCAACTATGAATCACAGCAACTTGAAACTTGGTATGATGCATCAGATAAGGGTCCTGTAGGTCACTTGCAGAATTCAGGTCCGCCCAATATCTACTTCCTGTTTCGCAACTTTAAACTAGGGATCCTGTATGTCACTTACAGAATTCAGATCTGCCCGACATCTACTTGTTATGCAACTTTGTTTATTTTCTTACATAACATGGTAAAGTCCCAATTTGCATCTTGGTTGTCAGGACATCTCCATTTAGCTCATCTTTAATATAAAATCAGCAAGGAGGGGGAGACGTTGTTTGGGAAAGTGGGGGTATACTCAGTGGGTATCAACTCACACATTTCTTGTTGAACCTGTACTCTAGTGTCAATTGTCCGTTTATTGGTTGTTTTGTATGTTTTATTTTTCAAAGTCTCCATTTTAAAAGTTCTAAAGTTACAATGAAGTTTTATTTTTATATCGGGTCTAAAAGTATATTGGACTAGAGGTTTCATATTTTGTATTAATTTCAACTTGGATGGATCTCAGCTGAGATTGTTCAAATTGAAGTGTGTTACATGTAGTTAGAAATAGCCTTATAAATATGTGGCCATGCTTTATATGAACTGAGAAAAGTTCAGTACTTATTATTACATTATCAATACTGACTTGTAAACCCCATTCAAATACCAAGTAAAAGGCGTTTAGTTTAAATAATAGGACATAGCCATATATAGCTGAACCAGAATTCTGCATAGGCTTTTTCGACAAATGGCGGTGGGACATGCGTATCTTGCGACAATTCGGCGCTCTTGTTCCAATCTTCATGGAACATGGTCAGAATGTTTGTATCTATAAATCTTGGATGAATTTGAAATTAGAGTCAGAAAGTAGTACACAAGGTTAAATTTTAGGGTTCAAACTTTAAAAAAATCTTGTGAATACTTTACAGGTCACATATTTTCAATCTTCATGGAAGATGGTCAGAATGTTTGTCTCTATGAATTTTGAATGAGTTTGAAATTGGGGCCAAAAAGTAGTACACAAGGTTAAATCTTTGAAAAACCTTGTGAAAACTAGAAATCAGTTTGTGTCTTATCTTCATGAAACTTGGTCAGAATGTTTGTGTCTATAGAATTCAGATGAGTTCAAAATGAGTCATGTGGGTTAAAAAGTAGGTAATTACGTAATTTGCTCTCAATCAGATAAGTTAACTCATTACCAGTTGATAAATTTTTGACTCCTCTAAATTGCAAGTCTGCAGACAAAAAATAAAATTAATAGAAAACACTGGGGAAAAGAGAAATTGGTTGTTATGAGCAGTTTCTCCTTTTTACACAAATTTTTTCCTAAGTTGTCTTTCTCAGAAATTTTACCTCTTTCCCACTGATTCCCGGGTATAAACGACCCTGAGATGGAAAGCTTATGAAAACATTGTGGGAAAAGGAGAAACTGTTCATATTGAGCAATTTCTCCACAGTGTTTTCTATTATATCAGACAACTAAGATTTATTTGTACCAATTTTAAAGTTGTCATCTCCAGATGCTTTGAATTTGGGACAGTCTAAATTTTTTTGTGTGGGAATGGGTTAAAACAAGTGAATGACTGGGAAAGGGTTAACTAAGCGAGGGAATCAGGGCTGTGATGTCCCTCTTGTTATATGAAAAACTTGTTTTCATGGCATTGCCATGTCTTACTTTAGTTTGCTTTGAAATCGTTCCTTAAATAAAGGATTTTAGAAATATATGTGTTGTTACATTTATTATTATTAATTGTACCTTGAATTAATGGCAATAATGTTGGATTTTATCTCTTAATTGTCATAAGTCGCCAAAACTCAACTACAGCTCATAACTGAAGTATTGAAGGAAGGACCTTGAAGAATCATCGTTATTGAAGTACAAGCATCCTGTTTATAAATTTATCATACAGCAGGTGACCATACCACAACACATCTTTTTCTGGCTTCATGACCAGGAGCAAAGATGACCCCTAAGACTTTCTCTTTTCCAATAGCCTAGAGGCAGACAAATACAAAGTTAGTAAAATGCAAACTCATTGAGATGATGTTAATTACATGCATGGTTACAATATTAGCATAATTACATTTAATAGCTAGCCTTTAAATATTAACTGTAACTTACGCAGCAAACATTTTTATCTCGACTATTTGAAGAATATGAGGGCTGTTATGGTCATCCCCATGTTATTGTTGCAACAAAGTTTTCGAGTTTTTGGATCAGTCTAGGATATCTTTTCAACCAAGCCCCATGTCTTACTGACTATACGAAGAAAAGTAGAGCTTGCCCAATCATCCTGGCATTGGTGTAACACCCCTTGGCTTAAGTTTTGCATACAACATCATGTCTCTGTAAATACTTGACCTTTTGCTTTAAAACTTTGCATATGCATGTTGGACCCCAAAATCTGTTCCTAAGCCAAATTTCGTTACTCAGACTTTGATATTAATGTTATTTTGACCCTTTTTCAACCTAGAAAATTCTGGTTAAATTTTCACGTACAATATCATTTCTCTGGAACTATTCAACCCATGGCTTTGAAACTTTACATATGCATTTGGGACAGTTACACGAGGACTTTGGCCAAATTTCATCACTCAGCATTGGATTTCAATGATCTTTTGATGCGTTGTACAGTTCATCAAATTAAGAGTTGATTCATGTTCAAGATTTAGGAGCTAAACAATTTCCATGGTATTGAAAGTTTTTGTCAGTTCAGGATTTAGGAGACAATGCACTTCACTGTCCATCATAATACGAGTTTATACATGTTCAAGATTTAGGAGCCTGGCTGGGTAGCTCAGTCGGTAGCGTCTCTGACTCGTGATCCAGAGGTCACAGGTTCGAGATCCGGTCGGGCCAAACTTCTTTCTGGCATTTTTTCGCCTCTCACCACTGATTATGTTCATGTGAGAAAGCAGTCCGCGGCTTGGAAAGAAGTTGCACAAGTACTGGTGTGAGTAAGCCAGGAAAGGTGGAAAGGTACGCTGGCCGCCATGATATGACCAAAGATGTTAAAAGAGGCGTTGAACTCCAAACAATCAATCAAAATTAAGGAGATACAGATTGTCAATGGCATTTAGAGATTGTCAGTTCAGGATTTAGGAGACAATGCACTTCACTGTTCATCATATTACGAGTTTATACAAGTTCAAGATTTAGAGATACACCTTGTCAATGGCATTGAGAGTTTATGCCAGTCCAAGATTTAGGAGATGATGCACTATACTGTCCATCATTTAATGAGTTTATGCAAGTTCAAGACTTAGGAGATACCAATTGTCCATGGTGTTGTGAGTCAATGCCAGTCCAAGATTTAGGAGGCAATGCACTGTACTGTCCATCAATTAAACAAGTTAATGCAAGTCCAAGACTTGGGAGATACAAATTGTCCATGGTGTTGTGAGTCAAAGCCAGTCCAAGATTTAGGAGACGATGCACTGTACTGTCCATCATTTAATGAGTTAATGCAAGTTCAAGGCTTAGGAGATACAAATTGTCCATGGTGTTGTGAATCAAAGCCAGTCCAAGATTTAGGAGACAATGCACTGTACTGTCCATCATTTAATGAGTTTATGCTAGTTCAAGACTTAAGAGATACAAATTGTCCATGGTGTTGTGAGTCAAAGCCAGTCCAAGATTTAGGAGACAATGCACTGTACTGTCCATCATTTAATGAGTTTATGCAAGTTCAAGACTTAGGAGATACAAATTGTCCATGGTGTTGTGAGTCAAAGCCAGTCCAAGATTTAGGAGACAATGCACTGTACTGTCCATCATTTAATGAGTTTATGCAAGTTCAAGACTTAAGAGATACAAATTGCCCATGGTGTTGTGAGTCAAAGCCAGTCAAAGATTTAGGAGACCTCCATCATATTAATCCATTTTCACTCGGTATCTTTTAGACTGTCCTAAATTGAAAGCATTAATTTTGCTGGTGACAATGTTAAATTTTCCACAAATTAGTTTTAGTTGTCTGAAAATACAGAAAACATTGTTGGAAATGAAGAAATTGCTCATGAGCAATTTGTCCTTTTCTCACAATGTTTTCATAAGTTTTCCAATTTTAGGGTCCTTAAAACACGGGATTGAGAAGTAATGGGTTAATTTAGAGCTTATGCATGTTTGAGATTTAGGAGATACATATTGTCCATGGTATTTAGAGTTTGTCATTTCAGGATTTAGGAGACAGCACTCTTCACTGTCCATCATATTAAGCATTTATACATGTTCAAGGTTTAGGAGACGCACATTATCCATTGTATTGAGAATTTCTGAAGTAATATACTGTCCATGGAATTAAGAGTTTGTAAAAGTGCAAGATTTAGGACAATATTTACTGTTTATCAGGTTCAGACAGGAGATACACGTTGTCCATGGTGTTGAGTGAGTGTCAGTTCAAGGTTTAGGAGAAAATGCAATGTTCTCTCCATCATAGTAAGAGTTTATACTTGTTCATGAATCTGGAAATATTTATGTCCATGGTCCAGTGCACTGTACTGTCCATCATATAAGGACGTTATACAGTCATGTTCAGGACTTGGGAGATATAAATTGTCCATGGTGTTAAGAGTTAATGCCAGTCCAAGATTTAGGAGAGAAATCACAGTACTGTCCATCACATAAAGAGTTTATATATGTTCAAGATTTAGGAGATACACATTGTCCATGGTATTGAGAGTTTATGTCAGTTCAAGATTTAGGAGACAATGCACTGTACTGTCCATCATATTAGGAGTTTATACATGTTCAAGATTTAGGAGATACATATTGTCCATGGCATTGAGAGATTATGTCAGTTTAGGAGCCAAAGCTCTTAACTGTTCATCATATTACAAGTTTATGCATGTTCAAGATTTAAGAGATACACATTGTCAGTGGCACTGAGAGTTTATGTTGGTTCAAGATTTAGGAGACAATGCACTTCACTGTTCATCATAATACGAGTTTATGCATGTTCAAGATTTAGGAGACACAGATTGTCCATGGCACTGAGAGTTTATGTCGGTTCAAGATTTAGGAGACAATGCACTGTACTGTCCTGGTTGCGGCAAACTGTCTTTAAAAGTGCAAGATTTTAGGTGAAAATTTACGATATTATTCATCATATGAAGAGTTTATACATGTGTAAACTTAGACATATACGTTGACCATTGTGTTGAGAGTGTTAAGGAGAAAATGCACTGTACTGTCCATCATATTAAGAGTTAATACATGTTCAAGATTTAGTGGTTCAAGGGTTAAATGATGAAAAACTTTCCAAGTAAGTGGGAGTTGTTATCCAATGCATTCAAATTAATTGATTTCAAGCATTATACTACTCTGCAGTTCTTTTTTCCTCAATACTGATAAATGCGAACTTTAACATCTAACCTCTAAATGTACTTTTCAGGCCATTACTTAGGCTTAGTGCATCACACTACAGATTTTAAGCGGTTTATATACAAAAAGAAAATGTTCAATGTGTTTAGAAGTTAACACACAATGCCATGACTGGATGTGCTCCTATGTCTTATATGTTAGCAAAAAAATAATTTTGAGTTCGTATTAATGAGTTAATTAACTCCTAATTACGTTACCTCCTTATTCCTAAATGTGGGTCCGTCCGTCCGTGTGTCCGTCCGTCCGTGAACAATTACTTAAAAAATCTTCTCCTCTGAAACCGCCCAACAGATTTCAATGAAACTTCACAGAAATGATCCTTAGGTGATGCACTTTCAGAATACTTCAAAGATTTGAATTCCATGAAGAACTCTGGTTGCCATGGCAACCGAGAGAAAAAACATTAAAAATCTTCTTGTCCCAAACCGTAAGGGCTAGAGCTTTCATATTTGGCGTGTAGCATCATCTAATAGCCCTCTACCAAAATACTTCAAATTATGGCGCTGTTGTTGAAATTGGCCCTATGTTGTGGGTTCTCGGATTTCACATAGAGATAAAGAGGGAAATCTTTAAAAATCTTCTTGTTTACACTCTAGCATCTACAAATATTGACCAATCAGTACCAAACTTGGCCACAATGTATATGCCCTTAAGGTCTCGGATGAGTTCGATTTTGGATCAAATCAAATCAGAACATCAGGAGTTATTTGCCCTTGAATTTGCAAAAATTACTGAATCTGACTTTGTTTACACTCTAGCATCTACAAATATTACTCAATCAGCACCAAACATTGTCAAAGTGTGTGTGATCATAAGATCTCAGATTAGTTCAATTATGGATCTAATCGGACCAGAACTGTCTGAGTTGTCTGCCCTTGAATTAGAAAATTTGCCATATTTGACTTTGTTTACACTCTAGCATCTGCAAATATTGACCAATCAGTACCAAACTTGGTCAAAATATATATTCCCATAAGGTCTCGGAAGAGTTCAGTTATGGGTCAAATTGAACCAGAACATCCAGAGTTATTTGCCCTTGAATTGGACAAAATTTCCATATTTGACTTTGTTTACACTCTAGCATCTACAAATATATACCAATCAGTACCAAACTTGGTAAAAATTATATGACCATAAGATCTTGGATGGGTTTTGATTATGGGTCTTATTAGACCCAAACAACATGAGTTATTTGCCCTTCAATTAGAGTTGCTGTATTTGACTTGGTTTACTCTGTAGCATCTACATGTATCTATAATGCAAACTGAAAAATCTTTATGTTTAAACCCAAAATGCCTAGAGCTATGATACTTTGCATGAAGCATCACCTTGTGGACCTCAAGAAATTTTGCACACAAGATGCCCCTGGGATCATTACAGGTCCAGCCGCGGGGCTTAGACGTTTGTACTTAGGTATCTTTCGTGCAATTATAAGAAAATTTTCTGGGTAACCAAAGGCCTAGACCTCTGTTAAAGTTGTGAGTTGTCTCTCTTTCATAATCATTTGGCCTTGAACTTCAGTATTTGGTATTTATCTTCATTGTTAACCTATACTGCTTAGTACTCAGGTGAGCGATATAGGACCATCATGGTCCTCTTGTTAAAACTTTGGGAGGGAAAACGTTTGAAAACATTGAAGGAAAAGAAGAAAATGCTGGTAAGCAGCATTTTCTCATTTTCCCACAATGTTTTCTACCCTTTCTGACTCAAATTTCATTGTTTAAGACATATCTTAATTGTTGTCTGCAATGGCATTCAATTTGGACCAGTCTGAAATTTTGTCGTCTGGTAATGGGTTAAGTATTGTCCGCAGGTGATGAAAAGTTAAATGAAAAGTTAAACCTCATTTGAAGTTGTTGAAAAAATTCATTGCTGTTTGTATACACGAGTGACCTGTCAAACTAAAAAGGACTGTCTGCTAAAGTCAGTGCAGGCTGTTTTGTGCCAAAATTGTTTGCTTGTTGTAGACTTTTGATATTATTTATCATTCTACCTTACCGTTATGTTATTTAGAAGTAAGCAACTTGTATTTAAATAAGTTGGTACTGACTTGGACAAATTTTTCAATTGACATAACATTTTAGAATTACAGGCCACCAGCATGGATTTGTTATAATTCATTTTTATATGTATGTCTCCTTTTTCTCGTAGGGCGATTGTAAGCAAAATACTGACTAAAAGAAACGTATCTGATGAAGCCCAGGCAGCATTGTTCCTGATACAGAAGTCTCAAGAAAAACAACAAAAATCAGCAACAAGTGCAGAAAGAAAACAGAGAATTAAGCACTGCCTTTTTCAAAACAGATTGATTGAATGGTGTTTTAACAACAATATTTCAGTCATGTCACGGCGACGGCTCACATATTCATGTATTTCCTGGTTTCCACAGTACTAGGCTAGGGCTCTGAAGTGTCTTGCCCAAGGACACTCCCACGAAAAACCCAGTGGATCTAGTGAGGCTCAAACCCGGGGCCTCCAGGTCACGAGTCCTATATTTTACCAATAGGCCATGCTGGACCGTTTTCCAAACAGAAAGGAAACAGTTGTAGAGGTTAACACATTCAGAGGTTTACTGTATATGTTTCAATGGTATGTGAGATCATTTCAATCCGAACAACCATTAATCCACATGCTTCACAGGAGAATGCTGGATGTGACTCAGGAAGTACTTGGAATGTTTATTAAAAGAGAACATATTCCAGATCGTGTAAGCAAATTGATAAAATTGGATGTGACCGAAAAAGACATTCAAAAATCAGACAAGCATTTAAGTCTTGGTCAATTTTCATTTCCTGACTTAAATAAAGCTAGAATTGGTAAATCACGTGCTGGCTGGGTATCAAAGTTTTACACAGATCTTCGCAAAGGTTATGTCAAAGCTGGACAGAAGCTGCTACAACTTCCTCTGTCAAACCATACTTTACGACAGTTATCTGTAATTGACCCAAGCTTATTAGGCCATAGCCAGGTAGAAGATACTTTCCTAAAGTTAGCCAGGAATATGCCTGCTCTGTTCTCTGATGATGATCTTGGGAAATTATCTGTTGAAGTGGCTGGGTATGTTGTTGACAGAGAGGTTTAAGATGTTGCTGCACAGTACATGAGTGAGGATAGAATTGATGTTGGGTACTGGGCGAAAATATTTTCCATTAAATACTTCACAGGAGTTCGATTTCCTATGCTGAAGAAGCTAGTCTCTCTGCTGTCTTAACAATTTTCAGTGGACCATTGATATAATATAATATATGATTTAATATAATGGATGACATTATAGAAAAGGACAGAACTAAATTAACTATCTCCAACTGTGAAGTTGTGGCTATTGTGAAGACTTTTCTGAGAAAGGAAAACCTTAGAAGTACTGATCTTGTGGTTACAAATAAGATGAAGAAAGCATGTATTTTCGCTTATGACACTTACCAAAAACATTTAAAAAACAAAAGAAGAAAATCAAAAAGCTGTACAAGAGAAACTCAGTTTGTCTATTCAGTTGTTGAAATTAGAAAAAGCTAAAGGGGTTGCTAAGTTAGTAACACTGAGAAATAGAATTCTATCCAAAGAAAGTGCTAATAAGAAAAGAAAATTAAGCCCAGCTTCCGCAAAATGTGATAAAAAATGGTAAAGAATTAGAACTTTTGAGTAAAAACTTTGGCCTGATGATTAAGATAAGTCCCTTTTTTTTTTTTTTTTTTCCCCAAGCAAATAGTCTGGTTTTCAAAAGAAGAGTTTTAGGAGACAATGTCTTGTTTTTTCAAAATGTGTTCTGTTTATGTTGTATATTTCACTAATATGTCTCTACTGAGAAAAACTGCGTTTGAAGTTATAAATAACAAGTGCTGGAACCTGAAGTTAAAAAGTTGGTGTTTATTTTCATTAACACCTATTGACTTGTGTGTTTGTTGGTGTAGAGACTAGAACAGCTTCTGAGCACAAAAACAGAATCACTGAATTAAGGAGTAAGTAGAAATTTAAGACATTTACTATTATGTACATATGCATGTGCTTTTTGAGTGCTGGTCATTTAAGTTACCAAAATCCAATCAATTTTCTATGAGAAAGATATTGTTCATGCAACTAAATGTTCTCATTATCTTCTAGGAGAAGCTTTAATTCCCCATAAAAAACACTAAAATTCAGGAGCTTCCGGGGCCTCCGCCCCCCCCCCGGACTCCTGGCCAGGGCGTTGCCCTGGACCAAACGGCGGTCCTAGCGGCCCCTAAGCCCCAAGCATTAAGTTCAGGCTTTTCAACTTTCACCCATGACATGTTGACGGATCAAATTACTACTCCTTAAACAATAACAGAATAACAGTTACTGCGCAACGCGCTCGACAGAACAATTTTGACTTTCCCTGACCTTGGATATTAATCCGGAACAAATATTTTCTGACATTACAATTTTTGCTTGCTGCTTTGTAAAAGACCAATGTGACAAAAGATTATTCCACTAATTGTGAGCAATTTTACCTTCATCACATTGTTTGCTTTAATGGAAACATTGTTTTCATCTTTGCGAAACATGAAAGTTAGACAGACTTTACCACTAACAGACAATGTGACCTACTTTTGCTTAAACCCTAGAAGAATGGAAAGTAAAATAGGTATTTCATAATCGATGTAAGATGCAGAGAAGAATCATGTTGTAAGGCAACTGTTATAAATAAAGCCTAGAGGGAAGTACTTTATCCATTCCCAAAGCCTAAAATAATTGATGTAAGCAGCCACTTGATAAACGTGAAGAGGTTTCATCTGATCCAACAGGATTGTATGTGTTTCTAGCAGGTTCAAAGGTAATTTGATTTTTAGGTGTATGAGGGCAGGCCTTAGCAAGAATGACTTGCATCAGCCACAAAATACGGGGTATGACAATGTCCGGTCCAGTAAGTTGTTACTTCCCTTGTTTAATTATCGCCCTTGCAAATCGCTCTTCAACTACAGAAAACAATTTCACACTTCCGGCGAGCCAAATCAATAAATCGACAAGCTCATAATTGAGAAAGTTCGAAGAAATTGCACCAAAGGAGTCTAACCACCTTTTTACAAATATTTCTTGGGAAATAACATGTCTTCACAATTATTGTGGCTTCAAAGATTAACCAATTGATTGAATGGTGATTTATGCCGCTTTCAACATTATTTCAATCATGTCACGGCGACCATTTACATAATCATACATTTCCTGGAATCCACCAGTACTTGGCTAGGGCTCTGAAGTGTCTTGCCCAGGGACACTCCCACGAAGGACCCAGTGGATCCAGTGACGCTCGAATCCTGGGCCTCCAGGTTACGAGTCCTACACCTTACCACTGAGCCAGCCACGCAGGACCCGTGGCTTCAAAGAGTTGGAATACACAACTAAACTTGATAAGACATCTCAGACAGATAAAGGGACTTATCCAGGACCATTAGTAATAAATCCCAAAGAAACAAAGGATCAATGCTCTCAGACCTTTGTGCACACAACGTCAACACTCACACAGTCTGAATCTTAGGTGATCATTAAAAAAATCTTATAGTTCTTTAAGCACACAGGTTACATTGCCCAGCATTACCTTCTGAAGATATTTCTGGTGAAGAAGAGGACGTCTCTACGCTGGCGTGCTGGTAATACCGGTACTTTCTACGCATTTGTGATCATTTATGATGCCTGTGTCCAATACAAACCCAAAGGTGAGGAACTGCTTCAGGAAAAAATTGCCGCTCAAGAGTCTTCAACTCATTTACAATTTCTTTTCATTATCATGCGGCTCAGACTTGGACTATTGGTCGTATTTCTTGCACATAGACTCCTTAAATCAAAATCAGCATGTTCATCCATCACATCAAGATGGATAACTTTACATTAAACCGGGTTCATTGATTGTTTGGCAATCTGAAACTGCCATGAAAAACAAACACAATGCCACTTAATTTCAGGAAAAAATATCCTAACTGTAAAGTTATTAAAGACTCTACTGAAGTATGTACAAAAACACCTCAATCCTTGATTATATGATCTTAAATGTGCTCCCAATAGAAGTCACATTTGATGTACTAAGCTTTGCTAGTTATAAGTTCTTCTGGTTTAATCAGATTTGAACCAGAATTATGGGCTTGAAGAGGAAGTGATGAACAGATCAACAAAACCAGTGGACTACTTGATATAGGTGAAAAAGGTGATGTCATCATAGGTGATAAGGTTTTTTTTCCGACCTACTACAGCTACACTTTTTTCGGTGACACGCTTCCCAAGATGGCCAGGACAGGAGACTCGCAGAATAGCTAATCTGCGTACTGATGTGTGCAGGACCATGGAGTGTGTGAAAAACTATAGGATTCTACAGGGTGTTATATCAATTTCTTTAGCCCCACAAGCCAACAACTACTGGAAAAATTTGTGTAGCTCTAGCCAATATGCATCCACTATTAGTTAATGATGACTACAACAACTTTTTGGGATTGAATTGCCTCCTACATTATCCAGAGATAGAATTAGAGACACAGTTTAAAGATGTTTGCTTTAATTCAAGATTTCAATGAGATCCATATGAGATGGAGTGATGTGAATGAAAATGAATGAATGAATGTTGTTTTATGGCGCATCGACAGCTTTGGTCATTTAGCGCGCATATCTGTGTTGAAGGAACGATTAAGGCGGATTTTTTCTAAAAAGATTTGAGACATGCTGACAGTAAAAGAGTTAAATTAAGAAGGATCATGTGTGATCTAAGTATGTATAAAAGATATAATTGAGCAACAGGGCTTCCCTATTAACTCAAAAAGGTTTGGAATAATGATGTTAAGACTGTGATAAAAAGATTTGAACAGTCTTAAATTGATAATAAAGGAGTCTTTAAATGAAGAATGAATGTCTCCAATGAGATAAGATGCCCTCAAAAGAGGTAAACCTCCCATTAAGGAGATGCAAACTTAAGATTGTGATAAAAAATTTGAACAGTCTTAAAATGATAAGAAAAAGTCTTTAAATGATGAAAGGTTATGTGTAACTGATAATGTGCATAAAATATAATATTGAGTGGCTGGGCAATCCCTGCCTACTCAAAGTAAAGAATGTAAAAAGGTGGATAAGAAACTAAAGAGTAAATATCACAGTTTATTGTAAATGCCAATCTCCTTTATGAAAGCGATAATAGATTCAACGCTGACAGAATCAAAAAGATTTTTTAAACTATCGACGTTGAAATATTTTGAACGAATTGGTTGAAAGTCAATGCAATCTACTAGGATATGTTTTATAGAAAAGGATGCATTGCATGGAATACATTCAGGGGCATCATCTCTGGTCAAGAGCCAGGAATGTGTAATGCGTGAATGGCCAATTCGAAGTCGTGCAATTATCACTTCTTCTCGACGAACAGACCTGTAAACGGGGTACCATTCACCAAGGGAAGGTTTAACTGAATGTAGTTTATTGAAAACATCAGCATCCCACTGGGACTGCCAAGAAGATTGGATATGTGTTAAAACAGAGGATTTAAAATCAGTGTGTGGAACTTTAAAATCTGAAATGGGAAGGTTAAGTGCAGATTTGGCAGACCTATCGGCATTTTCATTGCCTTTGATGCCTACATGACTTGGAAGCCAGCAGAACACCAATCTATTCATAGAAGAAATTTGTGAAATCCTTTCAAGTAAACTACAGATTAAGGGGTTCTCAAGTCGTTGATTTGAAAGGGCCTGTAATGTTGACAAAGAGTCCGAAAAGATGATGAAACGGTTGGAATTAGAATGTTCAGCTAGATTAAGGGCAAGATCAATAGCTTTAATCTCTGCAGAGAAAATAGAGGAATTGTTTGGAAGGCGGCACTTTAAGCTCCTTTCTCCATAAATAGCGGCAGCTGCTACAGAATTTCCCTCTTTAGATCCATCTGTATAGATTGGTTTGAAGGAAAAATAATGCTCCTTTATCTCGTTGTATCTAGCATGAAACACAGTTCTATCCGTGACTGACTTTTTGTCGGATGCAAGGTCAAATCTGAATTCTGCACTGTTTAGTGTCCATGGAGGGATTTCAGAGATTTTATAGTCGGCAATAGACTCAATGTCTATGCCAAGGTTATCTACAATGGGCTCCATGCGGATACCAAATGGAGGAATAACATTTGGTTTCCTTTCAAAAAGACGTTTATACTGAGGTTTGAAAACAACTTTATGAGTTGGATTAAAACGATTTGATTTCAGTTTTAAAAGATATTGAAGCGATAGTTTTTCCCTCCTATAAGAAAGAGAAGGTTCATTAGCCTCAACATAGAGACTATTGACAGGAGAAGTTCTGAAAGCTCCAAGAACAAGACGCAGGCCTTCGTGGTGTATAGGATCGAGAATTTTAAGGCAAGATTTACGGGCTGATCCGTATACAATAGATCCATAGTCCAATTTGGAGCGAACTAAAGACCGATAAAGCCGCAAGAGGACTTTACGGTCTGCTCCCCATTCAGAATGGGCCACAACCTTTAGAAGATTAAGAGCCTTCTTGCATTTCTTTTTAAGTGCAGTGATGTGAGGAAGGAAGGAAAGCTTTCTGTCAAAGATGACTCCGAGAAATTTAAACTCAGAAACGACTTCAATTTTAGTTTTGTCCAAATACAGTTCAGGGTCTGGATGAACACCACGTAAATTACAAAGGTGCATGCATTTTGTTTTGGACTTTGAAAATTTGAAGCCATTTTCTTCAGACCACGTTTGGAGTTTGTTGAGACACTGTTGAAGTTGTCTCTCAATAATATTCATATTTCGAGATCTGAAGCATATAACAAAGTCATCAACATAAAGAGAACAGTCTACACCAGGACAGATAGCTTTAACTATACTGTTTATTTTTACACTAAAAAGTGTGACAGAGAGAATACATCCTTGGGGTACACCCATCTCCTGTTCACGGGTTCCCGAGACAGTATTACCAACTCGGACGCGGAAAAGACGTTCATCCAAGAAGGCCGAGATAAAAAGAGGAAGACGGCCTCGAAGACCAAAGTCATGTAAGTCTTTAAGAATTCCGTATTTCCAAGTCGTATCATAAGCGCTTTCAAGGTCGAAAAAGACAGATACTACATGTTGTCTATTAATAAAGGCTTCTCTGACAAAGGTTTCAAAGCGGACAAGATGATCGATGGTGCCACGTTGGCGACGAAATCCACTCTGTACATCAACGATGAGGTTGTTTTTTTCTAGAAACCAGACAAGCCTGTCGTTGACCATACGTTCTAGAGTCTTGCAGAGACAACTAGTAAGAGCTATTGGACGATAGTTGGCTAGGTCACTAGCATCCTTGCCAGGTTTTGGGATAGGAATGACTAGTGCCTCTCGCCAGGACGAAGGAAAATCACCGGACTGCCAGATATCATTAAAATTATCAAGTAAAACAGAGAGAGAAGCAAAAGGTAAGTGTTTTAAAAACTGGTAATGAACTTTATCTTGGCCAGGAGAAGAATCGTGAGCTTTATTCAAGGCAGATTTTAATTCTTTAAAGGTGAAGAGTTTGTTATAATGCTCTGAATTTGAAGAATTGAAATTAAGTTTTTTCTTTTCTTCTCTGGCTTTATTCCTCTGAAACTTTTCAGAATAGTTTGCAGAGGAAGACTTTTTGCAAAAGGTGTCAGCAAGAGCATCAGCTATATCCTGGGGGGTTTCCAACGAATTATTGTTAACTTCAAGGTGACTGAGAGGGGGTTGGCCTTTGCCATTGATCTTTCTGATCATGTCCCAGGTTTTTTTAGCAGTAGTTCTACTATTTAATTTAGAGACATATTGTCTCCAAGCCTTGCGCTTATTTTCTCTAATGGTACGACGAGCCTTTGCCCTGGAAATACGGAATAAGTCATGATTTTCTTTGGTAGGTCTGAGGTTAAACTTTCTAAGGGCTTGTTTTGACAAGGATACATCGGCAATATACTCAAAGTGAAAGGGCTAGACCGGACAAATGTAGGCCCTCAGAATGTCATACCAAGCATAGGCTATCTTTGGGCGGTTACAAGTGTCAATCAAACACCAACTTTCACCCGATTAGCCCATGAGCCACCGCCTTCTAGGGCACTGATTTCTATTTTTGACAGAACGGAAAAGAGATATGATATTCTTCTGTGAATTTTTGTGTACGATAAAACGATACACAGTTAAGAGAAATGCCCTAGGGCTAGGCATGACCAGCCGATTGATCAGGACGGGCCCTCCTGACCTCTCGTTTAGTCCAATTCAAGGCCAAAGTGGTGTGTTGCGAAAACAGAGCCATCAAAGGGCCGAGCTCTGAATCCACTCAACCACCAGGATCCCGTCATCGAACGACACGAGTTGCAGCCCACGGCAAACAGGCAGGCACAGTGGGGGGGTCTTACCCCTGCTGTAGTGCGACAGCTGAGCTATTTCTATCCCCCCGCCCAGCTGGGGGCATGTGAATGAAAAATCCAACATGTAAGTAATTGTTCACCATATCCTAGCTTACGTGTACTCATCAACTTAAAAGATTACTAGCAAATATCACGGTGAAATAATATGTCGCATTTAGGCCTCTATTCTGCTTGGAATAGAACAAGGGAAAAATAATTGAAACCTACAGGTACCTTCACTCAATACAAAACAATGCCAAGTTTGAACAACCTTACTAGTTCGAACATGCCATGCAAAGGTCTCTGAATCTGGAGCAGAAATGTATAGATTACTTCTTTTACCGGAGGGCTAGGAATTTTTTATCTGTTCGGTTTATCCGGCACTCTAAAAGTTGAGGTGTCTTATCTCTCTTTAAAAGCAAAGAAATTTAACTTATGACTGTGTGTCTGTCTGTGCAAGCCTTACCCAAAATAGTCGCAAAGTACTCTCCCCCCTCGGAAAAAAGTGACAAATCTACATTTTTAGACTGAAAAATCTATCTTAAAATCAATACCTCGAGCACGGGGTTATATATTTCAGAGAACAGCTGACAGTCTGTTGACAGACCAAAATACGTAATAATGCCATAGCGTAAAATTATATAATGATATTGAAACAAGAAGGCCATGATGGCCCTGGATCGCTCACCTGAGTCATTAGGCGAAATTCCACTCCAGGGTCATAATGACCCAATTTAAAACTCATCTGAGATATTATTAAGACAAACATTCTGACCAATTGTTAGGTCAATTGAGCTGAAAATGTGGCCTCCGGAGTGTCCAAAATGTCTTTCTTCATTTGACCTAGTGACCTAGTTTGCGACCCTATGTGACCATATTTCAAACTCATCCGAGACATCAAAACAAACTTGTTGACCAAGGTTCAGGTGAATTGGGCAAGAACTGTCACCTCTAGAGTGCCCACAAGGTATTTCTGTAATTTGACCTAGTGACCTAGATTATGACCCTATGTGACCCAATTTCAAATCCATTTAAGATATCATCAAGTCAAACATGCTGACAAATTTTCAGGTGAGTTGAGCAAAAACTGTGGTCTCTACAATGCCCACAATGCGTTTCGTTAATTTGACCCAGTGCCCTAGTTTATGACCCTACGAGACCCAATTTCTAATTGATCCGAGATATCATCAAGTCAAATATGTAGACCAATTTTCAGGTCAATTTAGCTAGAACTGTGGGCTCTAGAATACCCACAAGGTATTTCTTCAATGTGGCCCAGTGACATTGTTTATGACCCTATGTGACCCAATTTTGAACTCCTCTGAGATATCATCAAGACAAAAAATGTGGCCTCTAGAGTGCCCACAAGGTATTTCTTTAATTTGACCTAGTGACCTACTTTATGACCCCAGATGACCCAATTTCAATCTCATCCAAGATTTAATTAAGGCAAACATTCTGATAAATTTTCAAGTCAATTGAGCAAAAAATGTGGCCTCTAGAATGCCCACAAGGTATTGCTTTAATTTGACCCCAGTCACCAAAGCCATGTTTCTTGACGGATCAAAATTTCGCAAACAATTTTTGAAAAGGGTCACCCAAGGAACATCTCTAAGAAATTATTTCAAAATCTGACCAGCCGTTTCAGAGAAGAAGAATTTTTAAGAAATTCTTCATTTCCGTTTAGTGCAAGTAGCCCCCATTCACCAGAGCCATGTTTCTAGACGGATCAAAATTTCACGAACAAATTTTGAAAAGGGTCACCCAAGGAACATCTCTGTGAAATTATTTTAAAATCTGACAAGCCGTTTCAGAGCAGAAGAATTTTTAAGAATTTCTTCATATCCGTATAGTGCAAGTAGCCCCCAGTCATCAGAGCCATATTTCTTGACAGATCAAAATTTCGCGAACAATTTTTGAAAAGAGTCACCCAAGGAACATCTCTAAGAAATTATTTCAAAATCTGACCAGCCGTTTCAGAGAAGGAGAATTTTTAAGAATTTCTTTATATCCGTATAGTGCAAGTAGCCTCCAGTCACCAGAGCCATATTTCTTGACAGATCAAAATTTCGCGAACAATTTTTGAAAAGAGTCACCCAAGGAACGTCTCTGTGAATTTATTTCAAAATCTGACCAGCCGTTTCAGAGAAGAAGAATTTTTAAGAATTTCTTCATATCCGTAAAAGTAGCCCCTAGTCACCAGAGCCATGTTTCTTGACGGATCAAAATTTCGCTATCAAATTTTGAAAAGGGTCACCCAAGGAACATTCCTGTGAAATTATTTCAAAATCTGACTAGCGGTTCCAGAGAAGAAGAATTTTTAAGAATTTCTTCATGGCCGTATAGTGCAAGTAGCCCCCAGTCACCAGAGCCATGTTTCTTGACAGATCAAAATTTCGCCAACAAATTTTGAAAAAAGTCACCCAAGGAACATTCCTAAGAAATTATTTCAAAATTTGACCAGCGGTTCCAGAGAAGAAGAATTTTTAAGAATTTCTTCATATCCATATAGTGCAAGTAGCCCCCATTAACCAGAGCCATGTTTCTTGACGGATCAAAATTTCGCGAGCAATTTTTGAAAAGGGTCACCCAAGAAATATCTCTGTGAAATTATTTTAAAATCTGCCCAGCGGTTTCAGAGAAGAAGAATTTTTAAGAATTTCTTCATATCCATATAGTGCAAGTAGCCCGCATTCACCAGAGCCATGTTTTTCGACATATCAAAATTTCGCAAACGAGTTTTGAAAAGGGTCACCCAAGGAACATTCCTGTGAAATTATTTCAAAATCTGACCAGCGGTTTCATCAGAGAAGATTTTTAAAGAATTTCTTAGAAAATTCCATTTCGTTGCCATGGCAACCAGAGTTTTTGATGGAATCAAATTTTGTGAACAGTTTTTAAAGAGAACCTCCAAAGGAACATTCCTGCCAAGTTTGGTCCAAATTGGCCCAGTGGTTTAGGAGATGATGTTTAAAGAATTGTTGACAAAGCACGACGAACGACACACGACGAACGACGGACAACGGAGACCGGGTGATCCTAAAAGCTCACCTTGAGCACGTTGTGCTCAGGTGAGCTAAAAATTAAGGTAGGCAAATACTTGAAAAGCGACGCAATTATAGACAGTCAGCTCGTCATTATCTGCGAAAATAACAACACCACAGCAATCACACCAAGACCCTTGACATCAACATCATTCACTCCAAGATCTTTGGCAGCAGCAGCGCCAACAACACCACGGCAATCAACAACACCACAGCAAGAAACAAGTACAACAGCAACAACATGACAACTATCCACAACACCTAGACATACAACAACAGCAGCAGAAGCACAGCCAAAACAGTTAACAATAACAGAAGCAACTGTAGCGAGTCATACTGAAAGTGATGATGACAATGAAGTCCAAGGCATTATTATTTACTGTACAACTAAAGCAAAGAAAACAATACAGTATAAGACTTCGATGACGTTTTTCTTAAAGCCACTTAACAATTTCCATTTTTACTAGTACCAGGCTTGGACTTAGTACTGTCATGGATAAAGACATACCGTAACCACATTACAACGTCAAGCGCCTTTGCCATAATTTGAATCAAACCATGGCATCATAAGTCAAAGGCCTAAACCACTGTGCAAGGCAGTACACAAACCATGCTTTTCAGAACAAATACAGACTCGAGACAATTGACAGAGGTAAAATTACTTAGTAGTTCAAGGCTAACAACAACTTCCATAAGGAAAACCAGCAAATCATAAAAATGTTGAACTTCATAAAATAGAAGTCGTTATCGTTTTAATTTCAGATGAAGGAGGAAGTTCAGTTGTTGATGTTGGAGGTAGCTCAATGCTTGCTATTTAGAATCCTGATGGTATGATACTTGGTGTCACTGAAATCATCTTTTTAAAGTACATCCAAAGTCAACTTGGCTGTGTTTAGAGAAAACAAAAGATTATTTCATGATCTGCATTCTTATAATGCACATTCGTTGACATTTTTAAATCTCTTTCAAAACATAAGAAGTTGTTAATACTGATAGGGGCAACTTGTTGACAAGACTTGCAAAGCTGATTAATCTCACAACTGTTTTGCCAGAGTTATGCCAATTTTTCAAATTTATTTTTCATTAAAACTCCATACACTGATCTTGTTTTCATTTTGCAGGTCTTTTTTCAATGAGATCCTCATGAATATTGTCTTAATTGAACGGCTTATCTTGCTCATAACATCTTTTTCAATTTGTCTTAATGGTGTATGTATGTGCTATATATTGACCTGTCTTCCCTTTTGATTTGTAGACAGCACCTTGATTAATTAATGGGTCAAATTTATCAAATAGAACATAACCGCACTTGACTTGGCTAATCTTCTATAGATCCGAAACTGAACTAATTCTGTACTAAGTCTTAAATTTGGCTTACGAAATATTTCCACAACCTTTAAGTTAATACAATTGCTGCAATGTTTAATGAAATTGTTTAACTCTTTACCCTATGACAAACTTTAAATTAATTCATTAAATCTTGGGGTTGTTTGGTAAAAGGTTTATATTGGCTTTTTGCCTTTACTACTAATAATATACAGCTTGGTAGCTTAAAAATGCAGTTTCCTTTCCTCTATCCCCCCTTTCAAAATTCAGATTTAGTTATGTTGGAGAAACCATGTATGGAATCAAAATGAAAAAGGAGGAGCTACAGGTGTGTTGAATATAGCTTAACTCCGAAAAACTCGCTCTTAACCTGCTGAATTCCTGGTAATAGCCAAAGACTGTCAGAATATGACAAAACACAGAGGCAATGCCCCGAAATATGGGAAGAGCCATTAGTAGTAAGTTATGAATGTAGATTATGATGACCAAAGGATCGCAGGTGGGTTTTATTTGAAAACTGTTTTCGGTTTTTACGCTCCAGTAACAAGGGGCTGGTGGGGTACTCATTTAATTTGTGACCCTACTTGAAGATAAAATGCAGACAACAATTCATCACAATAGACAAGTCTTTTTATTATGTAGATACTAAAAACTATTTTCTAAATTCCTTATTACTCTTCGAATTCCTGTGTTGCCGTTATTCACTCAAATTTGGCCCTGGCCCTGGATCGCTCACCTGAGTAGAGTGCCTTAAAGGTATTTCTTTAATTTGACCAAGTGACCTACTTTATGACCCCAGGTGACCCAATTTCAAACTCATATTTCACGAAGACAAACATTCTGACCAATTTTCAAGTCAACTGAGCAAAAAATGTGGCCTCTAGAATGCCCTAAAGGTATTTCTTTAATTTGACCTAGTGACCTAGATTATGACCCCAGATGACCCAAATTTGAACTAGTCTTGGACTTTATCAAAAGAAACATTTTACCCATTTTTCAAATCAACTGAATAATAAATGTGGCCTCTAGGGTGCCCACTAGGTATTTCTTTAATTTGACAAAGTGACCTAGTTTATGACCCCAGTTGACCCAAATTCAAACTTATGTGAGATTTTATAAAGACAAACTTTCTGATCAATTTTCAAGACAATTGAGCAAATAATGTGGCCTCGAGAGTGCCAACACTGTATTTCTTTAATTTGACCTAGTGACCTAGTTTATGACCCAAGATGACCCAATTTTGAACTCAATGAACTCGTTGTGCTTAGATGGGCGAACAAACTTAGAAGAGAATCACTACATACCAAATATCAAATCTTTACGCCTTCCAGTTTCAAAGAAGAATTTTAAAGCTTTCCTTCTTTGTTCCTATGATCGAACTTGTGACCCCGGGGCTGGGCCAGTTTTGACCCAAGCAGCATCCTTGGAACAAACTTAGTAGAGGTTCACTAGGAGATGCTACATACCAATTATCAAAGCTCTACACCTTCCCGTTTATGAGAAAAAGAAATTTAAAGTTTTCCTTCTTTGTTCCTATGTTCGATCTTGTGACCCCCGGGGCGGGACCAGTTTTGACCCCAGGGGCATCATATGAACGAAATTGGTAGAGGTCCACTAGGAGATGCTACATACCAAATATCAAAGCTCTACGCCTTCAAGTTTCAGAGAAGAAGATTTTTAAAGTTTTCCTACTTTGTTACTATGCTCGAGCTTGTGACCCTGGGGTGGGGCCAGTTTTGACCCCAGGAGCATCATATGAACAAACTTGGTAGAGGTCCACTAGGAGATGCTACATACCAAATATCAAAGCTCTGTGCCTTCTAGTTTCAGAGAAGAAGATTTTCAAAGATTTTGCGTTTTTTTTCCTTTTTGTTGCCATGGCAACTAGAGTTAAGGGTGGAATTCAATTCTTTGAACAACTTTGGTAGAGCTTCACATAAGGAACATCCCTGCCAAGTTTCATCCAGATTGGCCCTGTGGTTAAGGAGAAGATGTTTAAAGAAATTGTTGACGGACGACGGAGGCTGGACATTGGGCGATCACAATAGCTCACCTTTAGCACGTTGTGCTCAGGTGAGCTGAAAAAAAACCTGCTCTGATGTGAAACACCTATTTATAGGTGTGCATCTTCCTGAAACTACAGACATTGTTCATCACATTCAAATTAAGGGTCCTCCATGGCACAGACACAGGCATAAGACTTGTAATCTAGGACTGGTCAAGGATCAACGGTTTAAGTCCTATCAGAGTCGCAGGTCACATGGATATGTTTCTGAGCAAGGTATTTCAGATCCCCAGTCTAGTACTGGCGAAAGCCAGGAAGCATATAAATAAGAGAACTTTGCGGTATATATAAATGAAAAAATATTGAGGCAGCGTAAGAGACACCATACAAACGTTCTAATTATGTGTCATGGAAAAGATATCTAGGTTTCCATTTTTTTTTTGGAAATGAATGGATTTGAAAATATTTCGCAGAATTAAAGCACTGCAATGTGATTGGTCATGAGAAAGAATTAGGTCATTATTTCAACGGTTGACATCATACTTCAAGGTTAAAACTCAAGTTTTGAGACAAGCATTAGCTGGGGGAGCATTACCCATCTCAAACGGCTTTTGTTTTAAATGGCACTCCAGGCTTAAATCACATTCTATGACAGCTATTGTTTAATTTACTTTTCAGGCTAGACTTTCAGCTTTTTCTAGAAGGAAAAGTCCGAAGAGGAAAACAGAAACTTCTGGAATGAAAAGAATGTTTACGAAATGAATGACAAAAATCGAGGAATCAACAATAGAAAAATAAAAATAAAAAAATGGATTTGATGTTGTTTTAGTCATTGATTTATTAAAGTTTGACCATGATAGAGGGTTGAAAATTCCATTTTGATCTATCTTCTTGTCAATTCGTGTATCATAATTATACCATAGAGTAAAAAATTGTAAAATCTGAACAGTAACTGTCTGCTGAGAGTATTCTGCATGATGATCAAATTAATGCGACAACAAAATTCGGAATTAACCTTCAGGATTCCCCCGTGAACTGGAAATTCTATCCCAGTCAGATTAGGAATCCTGGTCATAACTCTGTTATATTCGAAACACCGATTTCTGGGTTGAGAAGTCGGATCCCGTTAGAACTGGAATTTACGGATAGAAAAGACGGGGATACTTGGGTTTGGATCCCGTCATACCGGGAATTCCAACAGAAATCCCTCCAGGCTTGGTCGGAATCCCATATTTTTGTCTTAGTGAAATCCCAGTAGAAACCCACCTGAGATTCTGCAGAGATTCCAGTAAGCTTCCTACATTTTTTTTTTTTTTCCCGATTGGTAAAGAATTAAGCTGTCATTTTCACATTTAGTGATGAAAAGGTACAATAAATCCATTGATGCAACTTTTGAAAATGGTCTCTCTTGAGAGTGATCTGACTGATTTTCTTTTTCAATAGCTCAGAGGCACAGGTTGACTTTGGGACAGAAACACAGTAACTGTTGCACCTGCATAGACCGACAAACTTTTCAAGCTTGCCTTGATCCGTCATTGGTGACAGTATCAGCTCCGTAATTGTAAACCCTTGTATATGTAGAATGAAACTTCCATTTGCTTGGACTTTAACTAGTACTAGGTAAGCAGACAGCAAGTGATGGGTCCTGCTTGTAATCTATCATTTGTCAAGAATGGCAAGGTTTCCTCATGAATAGTAATTCCTAGAGCCAAACGAGTAATTAGTTTGTATAACTAATCTTTCATACCAACAGGCTTACCATCTCATAAACTGCAGGGAATCTAACCTTTCCAACAATTTGAGGATAAGGGAATATTTACTGAATGGT
The DNA here is from genome assembly GCA_945859785.2 of Tridacna gigas. NCBI lineage: Eukaryota > Metazoa > Mollusca > Bivalvia > Cardiida > Cardiidae > Tridacna > Tridacna gigas. Next base: position 18,651,280 of record OX244042.2, on the reverse strand, counting down.
GACGTACGTTTATATGGAGCTTTTGTGTTTCTAAACTCCTAAGGAATGAATTTCCTTTCTATTTTTATATTATCTGCCCCTGAATAGACCTACAACCTTTCTGGCTTGTCTTGATCCGTCATTGGTGACAGTTTATCTCCAATGTATATATTTACAATAACAAAAATGCGATTTATTTCTTCTGGATGAAAGACACTGTTTTTCCAGGATCCCTTCCAATAATCAATACAGCTGTCTCTCTCATATTTATATATTCCTGGATACAAACCAGTGCAAGGAAACCAACTTTTGGACAAGGCCAACCTTTCCTGAACAATGAAAATAGGAAGTATTTTTGTATAATGGATAAAATGTTACTTCTCTTAATTCTTTGCCAAAATATAGAGATTGAATCATTTTACTACAGCCATTTTCAGAATTTACTTCATAAGATTTATCCCACCAACAAGACTCTATCCCATTTCTATGATACCATTTAAAACATTCCAACATGACATGTGAATTCAGCTTTATGAAACATGGTTCAAAGAAAGCGTGGTAAAATTGACATCATACTTTATACAGTGACCTCATTCTATGTAAAGAAAGTCGCCTATGGCTGTTCCATGTCTCCGCCCTCGGATATTTTATCAATGACACTTGAGGTAAACAAATTGTCATTCTCCGCTACTCGACCAAGGAAGAAGAAGAAAAAAAAAAAAAAAACTCAAGGATTTTTTTTTTTTAAATAAAGTTGACAATGATGGAACTATCTGAAATGTTACCAGTAAATAAATGTAAATTGCGTGTCTTTATATGTTGAGGATTAATATCAAAATTTGCCGGTGTTGCATTGGGAATGAGATTGTGAGTGGGTGGAATAAAATTCGGCAAACGTTCCATTTTCGATTTATATTGGTCCACAGGCATTTTAACTGAGATGAAGGGGTTTCAGGAAATCATGCCAAGAGAAAAATTATTGTGTATTCTTGATTTTGTGATCAATAATGGGGCATACACCTCCTGAAAATCTTAACTATAACAAAGCATTCCAAACGTGCCTGCTTACTGATCTTTTTGTCCCTCTATGGCAACAGTATTATAATCCAGACAAAAAGTTGTCTATTGATGAGAGTATGACTCCAGTTAAAGAACATCATTGATGCGGTACATGCCAAAATAAATAAATAAATGGGGTCTGAAGGCATGGGGGCTTGCAGAGCCTAGAACTGGTTACATGTACCACTGGAGCTGCATCTAGGAAAAGATTCTCAACGACCGACTGACCTTCCCCCTGCTCATCATAAAGTGATGTCTATGCCTGAGCCACTGTTTCATAAAGGTCATGGACAATTTTTTTAATTCACCAGGTTTATTTAAGGATCTTGAAGACAAAGGAATGGCGGCATGTGGAACTCTGAGATCAAAAAGACTTGGCGTAACAGTTACCATTCAGGAAGCTTAACCCAAATCAGGACACCCTCCTGTAACTGACATACGACGGTTCAGTCATCAGAAACATTTTTTAACACAGGTTTATAATGACATGTGAGACAGGTTAAAAAATCATTATTGATTGATTTATTGTATGGTGTTTAACGCCGTTTTCAACATTATTTCAGTTATATCGCGGCGGCCATGCATTCCTGGAGTCTCTGTGTAGTGTCCAGTAAACATAAAGGTCATCACAGCATAATTGAACCCCAAAAAAAGTTACAAATCAATGTGTCTATATTTATACATTGAGAGGTGGCATACCATGCAAGTTAACAAAATTATGTGTTCTCCAGATTTACATTAGAACTTAGGAAGCTTTCATATTGAAATATGGGACAACTAACACTGATGGAACGAAACCAAACCAACAAAAAATGTTTGATTGAGTGGTGTTTTACGCCGCTTTCAGTATTATGAACAAAAATGTGAAGTATGTATTTCATTTTCAAAAGTTTACGATCAAGGCTTAAAATATACGATATTTAGGGAAAAAAATGAATCATCTTAAAGTATAGGAGTGTTCCATTTTCCGAAAGGGGGCGATTAATACAGTTAAAACGATATCCAATTTTCCGCGGTTTTAGTCAGTGCCAAGTCTGAAGTGATCGCCAGTGTAGAAGCCCCATGTATTAAATGCAGAATATCGACTTAACCGCCGATCATGATTCATTTAGAATTTAAATTGCATACACCATTAATATGTGACACTGATCTTTCATACTTTCACTTTATTAAAGATTTATCAAGTTAGTTAACAAACTCTTTGTTACCAGAGCTTTAAAATGTTAAAGGAAGTGTTCGTATATTTGGATAGTCAGCTGTTAGTGACATTTATTTCTGAAGTTATTAGGATTATGTCATTTCGTACCTAGGTCATTTCGTACAATTTTGACCATTTCGTACCTACTTCTTCGGTCATTTCATTTTCTAGTGAAAAAAGTTTAGTACCTACTTCTAAACTTTGATCTGGTCATTTCATACCCATTCCCCTTTTAAGTTTTTTTTAAATACAATTTGGTTATTTTGTCCACAGACTAACTCGGTTGTATTTGTTGGAATGAAGTTTATTGATCTACTTATATTGAAGATATTCAATTATGTTTAATTTTGGGTTCAACGAGTCAGGTAGACATTTTGATAACCGAAACAGTTGGCATCTTGTTCGGTTTTTGCGAAAGGGTCACCTGTCCAATATACAGTTTTACATGTTTTAACTCTCAAGTAAAATTTACATCCGTATGATACCAAAAACTAGCACTGATAACTACAAACATTAAAGCAAGCGATTTTACTGTTTATGAATGATCCTTCGAAAAACTGCAGAAACATTTAGTTGAAGATCACAGAGACGAAGAAGATGTTCGGAATTGCTTTAATGAGAAGAACAAAAAAGTGGGAGCATAACCCTTACTCGAAAAAATAAGAAACGTAGGTAAATATATACAACCCAGAAGTTTCGAGTGGTGAGGCTGGAAAATTAGCTGTAGCACACAGACCTCTGGAACATCAGATTTTAACAACATAAGATTACGGAACATGCCCAAAATGTTACATATATTGCCTATGGAGAGAAAAGACTTACGACAGCAAAACAAACTAATAATATTGTACTGAATGACTTTTTTCCTCATTGTTTTACATATAATATGATTTAAAGTGAAATTTTCAAGAAGATGTATTTTTCGAAATAACATGTTAGTTCATCTATGCTGCTAAGAATGGTATATCTGAGCATATGTATAGGCTGTACAGTAACGAGTAAAACTGTAACGCATATAAGAAAAAGGCAATTTTTTTTTCAAAGGAGAAGATTATTTCCTATCATACGCATGGTTTTGCTAAGGTGTGATAATAAGCGCCTTGGGGTTTCGATTAATTCTAGCAACCTTATACAGCTACGCCGAAGGAGAAAACATGAAATTTCCTGTAGGCTGCTTCTCCCACAAAAAGGGAAAACACTTGCCAGCATGAAGCCGGACGAAGTCAGAGGGATTGCAAAAAGTGATTCCACTATACAGGCATACGGTAAGAAACTTTCTTCAAGACAAGGTCATAGCGAACAAAACAACTATACATAGTAAAAGAAGTCCTGCACTCCCTGTGTTTTTATTGGGTTTGATTTTCGTACGTGAATAATATAAAACGGGGTATAAATTAGAACCCGGCTGCTGCATACACCAACAGACCAGTCTGTTGTCTATGAAATGAAATGAACTGAGGTATCCCTTGACCTCGTGCTAAGTAGGAATTGTTTGCTTAGATATTGCTCTCATGTTTAAGAAAAACGATAATCTTTTAAGTTTGGTTAAAACTGGGGATTTAATGTCGAAATAAAACTTACGACAGGTTGAAAGTGACCTGCAGAGAATGGGCATACAAAACCAGTCAATATCGCGTACTTCCGCCCAAGACTTGCAGAACAGCTTGCAGTCTTCGTCTCATACCTCTCACAAAAGGTTGAAACAGCTCGATCAGTAGCCGCTGCTATGGGGTCAAGGGATACCTTAGTTCAGCTCATTTCGGAGGCAACAGACTGGTTTGTTGGTGTATGCAGCAGCAAGATTCTCATTTCCAACCCATTTCATATCATTCACGCCAGAAAATCAAACCCAATAAAAACACAGGGGGTGTAACATTATTTTTACTATGTATATATAACACAAAATACTTGAAATATCGAATTTACTTAAAGAGATTAGAGCATCCGACTGGAATATCGAATTTACTTCAAGAGATTGGAGCATCCGACACGTATTGAGAAAACTTCCGCTTTACAGAGAAATCTAAGTTTGTCATTATGCTTTTCAGATTCTTACAAGGGTTTGATAGCACCGCACCATTGACAACTAATCCACGCAAACTCTAGCACAAGAAGTAAGCAAGACATAACAAAAATAATATTAAAACTTTAAAACTACGGTTGAATGACAATAATGACCTTCAATCTAAAGTGGTAACTCTTTTTGCACTTTTGAATTTAAACAGTAGGGTGAAAATTACAGCATTGCGCACACTTCCAACAAGAGGACCATGATGGTCCTAAATCGCTCACCTGAAATGCAACTCAGCTGTCATTGTTATGGCCACTTGCCTCTTGTTTTTTGCTGGAATGTTTTAGTTTTGAAAATGATTCATCCGTATGACAATACCAACAATCAGAGCAGGTAAGAAAATGATAGTCGAAATTATAGGCCCTAGAGTGTAAACAATGGAATTGTCATCAAGATCCCCTATTTTGATGCTTTTAGCTTGTCCCCATTTTGATCAGATTTGTCCTTAGGTCATTATGAACATCCAGGGAAATTTTGAGTATGACTGAGCCAGAATTGTGGTTGCTGAGTGTGGTCATGTTCATGTTCACAACCTTACAAACATTCTGGGCGATGGATCAAGATTATGCTCGAATTATGATACTTATATAATGAACAGTGGAATTTTGGCGACGCATATTCAAGGATACATAAAAGCTAACCATGAATATATTATGCTCAGTTGAGCTGATAATGGGTTTTCAGACAGAATCACATGCCAAATGTATGTTGTGGGCCATACAATATGGAACAGGAGGATTCCAAGAATACACTCTTTATATATTTGATCCCACATTGTGACTACAAAGGACTTTTTGTGATTCCAAGGAAGAAATTTGGTAAATGCTATTTGCAAACAAGAGCCTTCAAGTGGTTGTTGAGAAATCGCTTCGGACGGACAGACAGACAGACAGACAGACAGACGAAGTGGCGACTATATGCTCGCTCTTACGGGAGCATAACTATCCACCAGTCCATCTTGAATATGAAAGTTCTAGGGTTAATGTTTGGATGAAAGAAGATTATAAAAGATCTTTCATTTGGATGTGGAAACTGGGATCCAACAACAAAGCACTTATTTTTTTTTTTTTCCCTATGGTCACAATTCGATGTACTTTGGTAGAGTCCTACTGTTGCCAATTAAGTTGTAGGCTTTGTGTTTGGATTGATTTTTTTTTTCAGCAGTTGACATGGAAACCAGAGTTGTTCATGAATTCCAATTTGTCAAAGGGCAATACAGTTGATCTTGCTTAGCTAAGCGACTACGTTTATTAAGCCAACACTTTTATTAAGCGATAGGAATTCCAGTGTCTCTGTTGAAATGTATAAGACTAGCTGGAATTGAATGCCCCATGGATTAAAGCCTTTATGCTGAGCTAAATCCTATGCTGTTAGTACTTATTACAATCGTCTTAGTGAGAGTATTGTAATGAGTATTACCAACAAAGGCTTTTCTAGAAAGTAAGGTATTATTTGAGTGCAAGAAATGTTGCCACTCCATGTAATCTGAATAAGTTTTTGTTGCATTAAGAGACCATTTTCTAAAGTGACCAATTTTGGCAGTCCCTTGGGTGGTCGCTTAATAGATGTTTTACCCATACAAAGACCCAAATCCAACACTATTGGTGTATATAAATTGTAAATTATCAAAATGTGTTCGTGAAATTTAAATGCATATAACCCATCGTTCACAGATATGGCCTTGATATTCAGTCTTACTATTGTGATTATACCTTTTTTATGAGTAGGTCCAAAAATAAATTAGATATGCAATGACCTTTTGATAGACAGGCAAATGAAAAGTTGACAACAATTAGACAATAATTGCAGAAAGCAGTTAAAAGACTCGGTGTTTCCCAATAGTGGCACATACCTGGTACGGGTTGACATCTGCGACAGCCCAAAATAGGGTTCCACTTATAATGATACTCAGGGGACCGTAGAAATCATATCGTTTTATCTGAGTATCGTTTCAACTGATGTATATTCTTATAAAAAGATACCCTGTTGGGACCAAGGGATTAACGTCATTATAAGCAATATATCGTATTAAGCAATATAGTCATAAGCAAAGTTTACTGTAATTGTTGCAGAGATGCTCAAGAAATTAATTAATATTTTAGCAGATCAGTATTGAGTTGACTCTTTTCAAGATATACATGTAATGGTGATCAACCTCTTTCCCACAACCACTTGCAAGAGGACTCAACACCATAATGCTACATGCCAAATATGAAAGCTCTAGCCCTTACGGTTTGGGACAAGAAGATTTTTAAAGATTTCCCTCTTTATCTCTATGTGAAAACCGAGACCAACAAAATATGGCTAATTTTCACACCAGGGCAATAATTTTAAGTGTTTTGGTAGAGGGCCACTAGATGATGCTATATGCCAAATATGAAAGCTCTAGCCATTATGGTTTGGGACAAGAAGATTTTTAAAGATTTCCTTCTTTATTTCCATGTGAAATCCGAGACCCCACAACATAGGGCCAATTTTTAACACCAGGGCCATAATTTGAAGTATTTCGGTAGAGGGTCACGAGATGATGCTACATGCCATATATGAAAGCTCTAGCCCTAACGGTTTGGGACAAGAAGAATTTTAAAGATTTCCTTCTTTATCTCTATGTGAAATCCGAGAACCCACAACATAGAGCCATTTTCAACACTTGGGCCATAATTTGAAGTATTTTCGTAGAGGGCCACTAGATGATACTACATGCCATATATGAGAGCTCTAGCCCTTACGGTTTGGGACAAGAAGATTTTTAAAGATTTCCTTCTTTATCTCTATGTGAAATCCGAGAACCCACAACATAGGGACATTTTCAACACTAGGGCCATAATTTGAAGTAGTTTGGTAGAAGGTCACTAGATGATGCTACATGCCAAATATGAAAGCTCTAGCCCTTACGGTTTGGGACAAGAAGATTTTTAAAGATTTCCTTCTTTATCTCTATGTGAAATCCGAGAACCCACAATATAGGGCCAATTTCAACACTAGGGCCATAATTTGAAGTATTTTGGTAGAGGGTCACTAGATGATACTACATGCCATATATGAGAACTCTAGCCTTTACGGTTTGGAACAAGAAGATCTTAAAAGATTTCCTTCTTTATCTCTATGTGAAATCCGAGAACCCACAACATAGGGCCATTTTCAACATTAGGGCCATAATTTGAAGTATTTTGGTAGAGGGCTACTAGATGATGCTACATGCCAAATATGAAAGCTCTAGCCGTTATGGTTTGGGACAAGAAGATTTTTAAAGATTTCCTTCTTTATCTCTATGTGAAATCCAAGAACCCACAACAAAGGGCCAATTTCCACACTAGGGCCATAATTTGAAGTATTTGATAGAAGGCCATTAGACAATACTACATACCAAATATGAACGCTCTAGACCTTACGCTTTTGGAGAAGAAGATTTTTTAAGTTTTTTCATTCTGTTGCCATGGCAACCAGAGTTCTTCACTGATTTCAATTCTTTGAAGTATTTTGAAAAAGCATGACCTAAGGATCATTTCTGTGAAGTTTGATTGAAATCTGATTGTTAGTTTAGGAGGAGAAGATTTTTTTTTGTAATTGTGAACGGACGAACGGACGGACGGACGGACGTACGACGGACACTGACCGATCACAATAGCTCACCTCGAGCACTTCGTGCTCTGGTGAGCTAAAAAAAAAGAAAACCCTGGATGGCTTCTCCAAGTACAAAACCTGTCTCTAGAGAAACTGGAATGAATGAGCTTAAAAGAAAGCCTGGACTATGGAACAAAATGCCTTATTTACCAGATGTCTGTTGATTTTACCCATTACCATTTACAAAAAATATTATGCTTTTCCAAATTGAAAACATCTATAGATAACAAATATTCAAAGTAAACATGGTTCAAATGTCAAATGAGTGGGTTTTATCTTGTATGGTAAAAATGTAATAAGAGGAGAAACTGCTTGTTACAATTTGTGCAAGATTTTCAAAAAGCATTTGTGTCAGACATGCTTAAAAGGATTGGTTGTAAAATGGTTTTGTACTCTATAAAATTTACAAAAACTGTAAACTAAATTGGTTCTTGTAGGTGTTACATAGAGTATTAGTATGTCGTCTTCAGTACATGGTATACGGGGATGCTTTATGTTGCAGAAAATCCTCCGTTAAACTCTAGATTGATGAGAGCTCCTAATAAAATATCCAAAATGCCAAGTGAACAAATATTGTGATCGAACGTGAAGGCCATCCAACTCTTTCTTCCATAAAAGGAGCTTAATGAAATTCAAACAGATATATACTGCTTCATTTAGCAGTGAGCTGTGATGTTTTCTGATAATTCTATTTTTTCTCCACATTAAATCATTTGGCAAAAGAAATCCCTATATAGTAGTACATTTACTAGGAATCAGATACCAAAGACTTGGGCCCGGAGTCTCCAATGCAAGAAAAATACTGTTGCTGTTAATTCCAGAAAGAGAGCTTCAATGTCAACATATGGAACAAAAAGAGTTAAAAAAGGAGAGCAGTCGAAAGAAGAATAAATCTCAAAACCTGTGTCAGCCTTGAAAAATGAGGAGAAGAAACAAACAAACAAACAAACAAAAAGGCAGTCCGTGATGCAGCAAGAAATGTTGCATCTCGGCTTCTGCAGAACAATGTATCTGATTCAGTAAATCAAGTACAATCTGATGTTACTGTTGCCACACATTCGTTACCCACACAAACCGAAAGCACAAGCTGTCCTGTAACTGAAAACAAAGTCCAACGTTACCAATTGCAAACATTTAATAGTATAGGAGGAAATACATGATCACAAGCACTTACCACTATAACACCTGCATTTACAACACCTGCATTCACATCTCCTCAGCACTTTCAACAAAACACTAACTTCTTTCCAGTTGATGAATTTTGAAAAGAATCAGATGGACTGGATTTGTCGTTATCTGGGACATGCTAAGCCCGTTCACAGAGAAGCATACAGGCAGATGTCGGGTTTGAAAGAGTGAGTGTAATAAAACTAATAATGGATAAACACCTCAATGTAAGTGGCTGCTTTAAGGGACAATCCTTGCAAGAAATAGACATACATGGTACTTGTATGAATGAATAAGCTTTGTTAAGCAGTGTTCTGGTAAGGAATTAAAATGTTCAGGGAGACACTTTCCTCCATGACTGTTAAAATGTGAGACAATTCTGAAAAACATGGGACACAAACCTACTCGAACTTGACATGTCCCAATTCATTTGTTTTCTACATGGATTTGATAATGGCAAGTGGTTACCTTAAAGCTGAGATGCTTCTTCACTTTGTCCTTTTAGAGTTAAAATTCAGTAAACTGTGGAACTTTTTAGCTCACCTGAGCACAACTTTTTAGCTCTCCTGAGCACAAAGTGCTCAAGGTCAGCTTTTGTGATTGTGCTGTGTCCGGGGTCTATCGTCCATGCGTCAACAATTACCTTGTGTGCACTCTAAAGGACATATTCTTAGTCTGATACTCATGAAAATTGGTCAGAATTTTCTTCTTGATAATATCTCTGGCAAGTTTGGAATTGTGTCATTTGGGGTAAAAACTATGTCAGTCTGTCAAATTCTTGAAAAATCTTGTGTGCACTCTAGAGGCCACAATTTTTATCCAATCTAGATGAAACTTAAGTCAAAATGACTTTCCCGATGCAATGATGAGTTTGTATATGGGTCATGCAAGGTCAATAGGTCAAATTGTTCTTAAACCTTGTGTGCAGTGTGGCGGCTACAATTTTAGTCCAACCCTGGAACTTCGAACATGAGTCATGTAGGGTCAAAAAGTAGGTCACTAGGTCAATTTCTTGAAAAAAACTTTGATACACTTTAGAGGCCACGGTTTTGTTCCAAATTTTTATTAAACTTGGTCAAAACAATTGGCTCGATGAAATCTCTGACAAGATTGAATAGTGGTTATGTGGGGTCAAAAACTAGGTCAAATTGTTGAAAAACCTTGTGTGTACTGTAGAAGCAAAGTTCTTCTACAAGTTCAAATATGGGTCCTGTTGGGGCTAATAACTAGGTTATTAAGTCAAATGACCATTAAGCACTCTGAATATATACTGTATTTGTTTAAAATCATCACCAGGATCTCTTTTTAATGAGTTCCAGATCATTTTACTTATGGGAGCACTTTAGGGCCAATAGCCCTCTTGTTCTTTTTGGCAATGTAGACGAAACCATTTTCCTTCATCATAAAATGGGAAATGGTCTTATTTAGATATATTGCTTAACAGGGTACTTTCGAATAAGACTTCCAGTAATTTGTACCCATCTTATGTTCGTGCATATCCCTACATGCAGAATTTTCCGGTCCGATGTGTGAGACGAAAATCCCATATAGACAGGATAAAATGCGAGAACTCATATTTAAGAAGGTACGTCACAATTTTGCGACCTCGCCGGAACACTGGTTTAGTGCTGAAAGTTTTCGTTATTGAACATGTTACTTTGATTTCTTGCACATCCATTACTTTCAATGTGCTTTTGTCTATCAATCTTATATATAACAAGGGCAGCTATTTGTGTGCCTTAATAATTACTTAGAAACAGATTTTCATTTGTCTTCTCTCTTCGTTAAACATGAGGGCCATTGGCCCTAAAGAAGTAACCTGAGGAAGGTCATCTACAGTTGAAAAAGCTAAAGAGATCCTAGTTTTAATTATGTAAAACACATGCGTGTGAGTGACCTACTTTTTAAACCAATGTAACCCACTTTCAAACGTATGAGTATATTAAGATAAACATTCTGATTTTTTTAATGAGTATCCGGCTGAAAATGTGGCCTCTACGGCGCATACCAGTTTTTTCCCCTTCTAAAATTTGGCCCAGTTACCTTCTTTGTGACCAGTTGTGACCCACTTTGGAACTTGTCTAAGATATCATCAAGACAAACTTTCTGACCAAGTTTCATGAGAATCAGGCTGAAAATGTGGCCTCTGCCGAGCATTTAAGTTTTTTTTTTTTTTTTCCCTAAGATTTGGCCCCGTGACCTATGTTTTGACCCAATGTGACCCAATTTCAAACCTGTCAAAGATATCATCAAGACAAACTTTCTAGCCACATTTCATGCCTTTCAGGCTGAAAATGTAGCCTTTATGGTGCATATAAGATTCTTCTAAGATTTAACTGACCTATTTCTCGACCAGACATCACCAAATTTCAAACTTGTCTGAGATAACATCAAGACAGACAATTCGACCTAGTTTCATTACTATCAGGCTAAAAACTATAGCTTCCAGAGTGCACACAAGGTTTTTCTTTAGAGAGACCCAAATACTTTAAAGGGGCTTCTTTAGGACTCCGCAATGGACTTAAAGGACTTCTAAAAAGTTCCAACTGGACCTTTAAGGGGCTCCGTAAGAGCTTCCTGCTGGACTATAAAGGAATTCCTTGAAACTGAAGTCCTTTTGAAGTCAGTGAAAGGACTTCATTAGCACTTTCCATTGCCGTACCAATTGTGTTTTAAGTGAACTTCTTGTACATCTGATGTTTCATTAGCATATTTCGATCAGGGCTTTCATAGTGCTTCCACGTCGTACTTAGCAATAGAAAATTCTAAATTTTCCAAAGCACTAATAAAGTAGGGGGCTTTGATATGGCTTCTTACACATTTCAGTGAGGGGCTTCAAATATACTTCAAATGTATTGCATTCTGAGCTGGGATGAATGAGTGTTGTTTAATGGAGTAATCAGTAAACTCATATAATGATAATGTGCAACTGTTGAAAATTCAGTAAGTGCATTATGGTTAAGCACACAGGGAGTTTCCAGAATCAGAATATATTGATAATTAGAGTTCTTTACCAAACAACAAAATTTTGGACTAGTCCAATTTGACAGCATTTGCAGACAACAAGTAAATGATTTTGAAATTGCAAAAGTAGAAAAGCTTGTGGTTACTAGCATTTTCTCCCTTTCCCACAAGTTTTTAAAAGCCACCTTTCTCAGGGTCGTTAAACACTGGGTAGTTAGGTAAAGAGTTAAAGTAGTCAATAGTTTAGTATGACGTAGCTAAATTACAGTTCAGTTTAACCTTTTTTCAGCTTTAACCCACTGTCTATTAATATTTAGTGGGTGATCAGTTTTTATTTATACTGTGATATTTTCTATGCAGTAAGGATGTGACTTTAATGAATGATGTGATGATACTTAGAAATAAGCTCAAAGCAGCAACTCAAATAGCCTTGAGAAACCCCAAACCGAGTTTTGTATTGATGGCAAAGATGGTGTCAGGTAGGTTAAGCATTTTTTTTAAAAAACAGAATTATATTTGCCTGCATCTAAAGTGATATTTTTGCAAATGCAACCAAGGCACATCCACCTTGGTTGGACAGGAAAAGTTGTTACCAGCGGCTTATCAAGATATCAAAACAAAAGGACTAAGATGGGCCCTATGTGGCTCACCCGAGCTTTTTGACCAAACATGACCCATTTCTAATCTTTTGCTAAATAACATAACAAGCATTCTTACAAACTTTCATGAGTACTGGACTGAAAATATGGCCTCTAGATGGTACGCAAGGTTTTTCAAAGATTTGTCTCCGTGACCTAATTTTTCAGCCAATGTGAGCAATTTTCAAACTCATCAAAGAAATCATCGAGATTAACATTCTGACTACTTTTCATGAGCATTGAACTGAAAATTGGACTCTACAGCGTATATAAGGCTTTTTAAAGGTTAAGCCTGGTGACTTACTTTTTGACTTGACATGATCCATTTTCAAACTCGTCCTGAATATCAGACAAACATTCTAACTTCCTTGACTATTCGACTAAAAATGAGGTCTCTAGAGTGTGCACAAGGTTTTTCTAATATTAGACCTTTTGACCTAATTTTTCATCAGACATGACCCATTTTTACATACATCTGAGAAACTATCAAAAGAAAGATTCTGACCGATTTTCATGAGTATTGAACTGAAAATGTGGCCTCTACAGCTTACAGAAGGTTTTTCAGAGATTTGATCCTCTGACCTATTTTCCTTCACCCGATATGACCCTTTTTTTCATAGAAATCATAAAGACAAAACTATCTGATCACTTTTCATGAGTACTGGATTGGAAATTTGGCCTCAAGAGCAAATATAAGCTTTTCAGAATATTTGACCTGGTGATCTAGTTTTTGATCCCATATTACCCATTTTCAATCTTATCCGAGATATTATCAAGACAATCATTCTGACCAACTTTCAAGAGTATTAGACTGAAAATGTGGCCTCTATAGCATACACAAGCTTTTTCAAAGATCTGACCTAGTTTTGGATCCAACGTGACCTACTTTCAAACTCGTCAAGATATTATCATGACAAACTTTCTAAAAGACTTAAATGAGTATTGGACTGAAAATATGGCCTCCAGAGCAAACACAAGGTTTGTCTTAGATTTGACCTAGTGACCTAGTTTTACACCCAACATGACCCATTTTCAAAGTTGTCCAAGATATTATCAAGACAAACATTCATACAACTTTTCATGAGTATCGAACAAAAAATATGGCATATAGAGTGTACAAAAGGGTTCTCAAAGATCTGACCTAGTGACCTAGTTTTTGATCCGACGTGACCCGTTTTAGATCTCGTCCAAGGTTTTATCAAGAAAAATATTCTGACCAAGTTTCATAAGTATCGGACTGAAAATGTGGCATCCAGAGCGTACACAGATTCAACCTAGTGACCTAGTTTTTTACCCATCTTCGAACTTGTCCAACATATTATCAAGACAAACATCCTTACCAAGTTTCATATGTACTGGACTGAAAATGTGGCATGTAGAGCATATACAAGATGAAAGTTGACGATGGACGACGCACTGTGGATGACAGACACAGCACGATCACAAAAGCTCTCCTTGAGCAGTTCATACTCAGGTGAGCTAAAAATGGTGCCGAACAATAGAGCAAGAGAGTTTAATTCAGTTTAAGCCTTGCAACCTTTTCACTTTCATCATGACACTTCAGAAATAGACATATTTTATTTGCAGCTTGTCATAGCCTTGACAAATCAGGGTTTTTAAACCTGAAAAAATATGCTAAAAGCTCCAAGTTTGGTTATCTCAATTAAAACTAGAGGCCCTTGAGGACCTAAATTGCTCTACTGGCATTGATTTTGCTTTTTTTCTAGTCTATGTTATGAATTCATGATGCAAAAAAGAAAAAAGCAAACACATAAAAAATGGGGGCGGGGTTGTTGCAAATGAGCTTGAACCCACAAAGCCTACACAAGTTCGCACGGTAAATTGAACAAATAGTGAACAAAAATTGAAGTACAATTTCCCAAAACCAATTGTTTGAAATCCAGCCAAATTTGATATGCTTTCAGTACTCATTGTTTTAAACAATCCCTGCAAGTTTCCAAGAAATGTTACTAATAATATGGACTGTGTTGCGTAAACAATACTAGGTCATCAAATGGCTGCTTTTCCTAAATCAATTGCTAGATTTTCTTCATTCTCAATAGATCTCAATTCCTTGATGATACAAATAACCTTTGCAAGTTTCAAAAGAATTTAATAAAAAAAGTGACTTAATTGCGTACGCAAGAAATGTAAATTTTCAACGGTAAAAAGCTCCTTTTCCCATACTGATTATCAATTCCTTTTTTTTTTTTTTTTTTCCATTTTCAAAATCAATAGGGTTTTAGGCTATTCATAATGTAAAGCAGCTGTGCTACAAAGCAACTGTACAAATTTCATGAAAATCTGGTTACAAATGCAGACTATCGCATTCAGGCTGTTGATGATACAAAGTAACTGTGCAAGTTTCATGAAAATCAAACCACAAATGCAGACTTTATTGTCTAACAAGAAAGGGAAAATTTGATCTTTAACCCTCACAATGCGGGAGCCGAGAAAACTCGGTTCCGATATTGATTATCAGTCATACGGGAACCGGATTAACTCGTTGTATGTAATGTGCCAATTTTAGTAACTAGTAATGCAAGCTCATTAATATTCATGAGATGCCTATTTATATATCCGATGAAGGAGGGATTGAACTTGCCAGAAACAATTTCATTGGTTGATTACAATTCAAATAATGATGTAGTTTTCTAAAAATAAAAGCTATTTTGACAGTTGGCATTTAGTAGCGTCCAAAATGGCGGACGTCGGCAACAATGAAAATCTGTTCTATGGAAATTCGGATAGTGAAGGTGAACTTGAGGGGTGAGGGAGACTTGCATATCATTGGAGAAGAATTGTTGCCTGAGTATGATACCTATCAGATTGAAGGAGATCGAGACTTTCCAAGTGACTTGGCACTAAATTGGAGCCGTAACGCTGCGGAGCCTCTTGTTCCGCCGTTCATACCTGAGAGTCAAATGACGGTAAATTTAGATCGCGAGGCGTCTCCTCTGGAATATTTTCAGCTATATATGGACAATACTGACATGGACAATATCTCATTTGAAACTAATAGATACTTCGCCCAGATTCGTGCAAACAGACAACCCTCAGCTCATGCAAGACTCA
This sequence comes from Tridacna gigas, assembly GCA_945859785.2. Taxonomy (NCBI): domain Eukaryota; kingdom Metazoa; phylum Mollusca; class Bivalvia; order Cardiida; family Cardiidae; genus Tridacna; species Tridacna gigas. The sequence continues at coordinate 18,635,505 of OX244042.2, read as the reverse complement.
ATGCCTGGGTTGACACTACCGGCCCAGAAATACGTAAATTTTTAGGCATGACAATTTTAATGGGACTTGTTCAGAAACCTGTTCTTAGTTCTTACTGGTCCACAGACAGCTTGGAAAACACCCCTGCGTTTGCAAAACAGATGACAAGAGACAGATTTATGTCCATATTATCATTTCTCCACCTAGCTGACAACTGGACGGCCCCAGCCAGAAATGAAGAAGGATATGATCCTTTGTACAAGGTAAGTGGTATAAAAACAAATAACACAACACTTTGACTTTCAAGATAGTTTATTAATGTTTTTTTACAACAAGATAATGAACAAATATCATTTAAAACACACATATAATGAAATATGGCTATGAAAAAATGTCAGTAATTTTGCATGTGCTATTACACCAAGGTCAGGGCTGTGCATTTAGTAAATTCAATCAATTTTTCAACAGGTTTATTTACAGGTTATCATAAAACTGTTCATGTTTATTGTATGAATAACAGGAACAGATTTATGATGCAGTTAGAATAAAGTACAAATAATTTCAGGAATACTCTATTTTTGTTTTCATTTTTATTTTCAGGTGAAGCCAATATATGATATTATCACTGCACGCTTTCGGAACACCTATATTCCAGACAGAGACATCGTCATCGATGAAGGTATGGTACCCTGGAGAGGAAGGCTAAGATTTAGACAATGTATCCCAAGTAAACCAGACAAGTTTGGTATGAAACTCTACATCCTCAGTGAAAGCAAGTCAGGGTATATTTGTGACTTTGACATTTATACAGGTGCTGATTACAACCCAGATCCAAACGCCAAAGAAGGAGAGGAGACATTAGGACATTCTTATGGAGTGGTAATGGGATTGCTTAAAAAATCAGATCTTTTGAATAAAGGGTATTGCCTCTATGTTGATAATTACTACACTTCTCCTGTTTTATTTGACACTTTATCTGCTGAAGATACCTCTGCTGTTGGCACTCTTAGAATTAATCGGCTGGAGGTGCCAGTAGCACTGAAGAGCAAGACCAATAACGGTGATGTAATTTTTCGCCAGAGAGGGAACTTGTTGGCCCTGAAATGGACTGATAAAAGAGATGTTAGCATTCTAAGTACCCTACACACTGCTACAATGACAGTGACAAACAAGCTGAATGTGAATGGTGAACCAATTGTAAAACCCACATGTATTCTTGACTACAACAAAAAGATGGGTGGGGAAGACCGATCAGACCAACTAGCCAAGTACTACACATTCACACGGAAAACTAACAAATGGTGGCTTAAACTGTTTTTCCATATTGTCAACCTGGTGGTCACAAATGCTTACATCTTGCATAAAAAAAACGGTGCTAGGCAATTGTCTCAATACAAATTTAGAAGAGAACTTTCCCGACAGCTTATGGATGGACACGTGATGCCGAGACAGCCTCAAGGACGACCAAGTGCTCGCCAAAATGAAGAGTCATGACTTACACAAAGACATTTTCCAGATTTCATCCCAGCTAAAGATGGGGCAAAAGTCCAGAATTCAACTCGGAAATGTGTTGTATGCAACAAAAACACGGGAAAACGACACACACCGGGAGAATCCAGAAAAAGAAAAGTGACAAGATATTGGTGCCGTACATGTCAAAAACCGTTATGTGTTGTACCTTGTTTTGAACGGTATCATACCTTAGTCAGAATAAATATTGAGTCCGACTCTACAATTTGGAAATTGAAAAACAAAAGGTGATATAAATAATGACAGAAGAACAGTCATTGCCTCTCTTTATAAATTTCACACCTGTAATTATCTCACCTGGATTATAGGTGATAAAATGTATAAAGTCATAGAAATAACTTCTCTTTTTTTTTTGCTCAAAATTTTAGTGAAACTTACAAGGCAATACAATGTATAATAAGTTAGGTATTTGTTCTAAGTTATCATAGATTGTATTACATTTTAGAAAAATCAATTAGCAATTAATTCATCCAAATATTTTAATTACACAGGTAATTTTGGTAGAATTCAATTTTTTCTTTAAAGAAAAATTAATATATCTTTTGCTGCTGTTGATTGTCCTATTTAAATGAGATAAAATCTGGAAATTTCAATACTATTGCAATAATGTGTTTTTTTTTTTTTTTTTTTTTTTTTCATTTCATATCGCTCACCTTTGCCTCACCTGTACAGGTGAGAGAATGAGACAAACATGATAACAAAGTCATCAAAATGTACATCAATCTTTTATGATCAAGTATCGTATATGGTTTATGTACATTAATGAAAGATTTCTTGGTGAAAATTATGATGAAAGTCCGAGGGTATCAAAAGTCAATCAGTTCAAAATTAATTCAGTACCACCATATATATAAGCAGTATAATTATATAGCACAGTGAGGGTTAAAAAGCTACTTTTCCCTCACTGACTGTCATTTCCCCCCCCCCGCCAAAATCAATAGGGTTCAAGCTATTGATGAGATAAACAAACTGTTCAAGTTTCACGAAAAATCCGACCACGAATGCAAACTTTATTGCGTAAACAAGAAATTGAAATTTTGAATTTTGAATTGCTACTTTTCCCACAATGACCGTCAGATTTTTTTTTTTTTTTTTTTTTTTTTTTTCAAAATCAATATGGTTCAAGCTATTGATGAGATAAGCAAACTGTGCAAGTTTCACAAAAATCCGACCACAAATGCAGTCTTTATCGCGTAAATAAGTAATTGAAATTTTGAAATTTAAATGGCTACTTTTCCCACAATGCTTGTCAGATTTTTTTTTCCAAAATCAATAGAGTTCAAGCTATTGATGAGATAAACAAACTGTGCAAGTTTCGCGAAAATCCGACCACAAATACAGACCATATCGCGTAAAGAAAACAAGAGGGCCAAAATGGCCCTGAAGCGCTCACCTGAATAAGTTTTACTATTTCCTTCTGATAAATGAAATTCTGCAAACCTGATAGCAGAATACAATACCACTTCTATTATAATGCCAGTACATTTTTCAACTTTTTTCAAACAATTCCACCTTTTAACAACCATTTAGAAGAAACCTTAAGAAAGGATTTTTGGCAAAGAAGAAAATGTTGATAACCAACATTTTCTCCTTTTCGGTCTCTTTTTCTATGGTATGATATACATGTTTTATGTTTTAACCAACTCTTATTTCGTTGTCTGCAACAGTTCGAATTTGGACATTTTTTTTTTTTTTGTCCTTTGATGATGGTTTTAATACTTTGAACAGTAGAGCATTCACTAAATTATCATTGAGTAGGAATTTATGATTCAAAATACATGGAAGAAGGAAATAGCTCATGATCCAAAGTAATGCACACTTTATTAAAGTCTCTATAGCACTCCTTGTACAAACAAATAACTAAAACAAAGATATAACAAAAACTAAAGTATTTATAGCACTGCTTGTACAAAGAAACTAAAACAATGATATAACAAAAACTGAAGTATTTATAGCACTGCTTGTACAAAGAAACTAAAACAATGATATAACAAAAACTGAAGTATTTATAGCAGTGCTTGTACAAAGAAACTAAAACAATGATATAACAAAAATAATACCACCAGAGGCAACTGGAGGAAAATTTAATAAAAGGTGCTTCAATTGACTTATTGTTCTTTGGGCTCAGGATTTATTCTACAGTTTACATAATTTTCTAGGTAGAGAAAGAGACAAAAATCAAAGCTAGCTCATAAATTTTTGTCAAACTTGGCACAATGGTAAATGGCAGGGAAATATTTTAAACCATTATAAACTTATTGCGTCATAGACAAAGTTTTCTAGTTATCATTCCTTGGAAATGGAATTTTTCGGCCTTTTAATAAATATCATTTCAAGTTGGAATAGCTGAAGTTAAAATTTTTAAGACATATTGATTGGTTGGATGGTTGTATTGGGGTTTAATGCCACTTTAATAGCTAAGGTCAAGAATTTTTAAGAATTTCTTCATTTCCCTATAGCGCAAGTAGCCCCCATTCACCAGAGCCATGTTTCTTGACGGATCAAAATATCACGAACAATTTTTGAAAAGGGTCAACCAAAGAACATCCCTGTGAAATTATTTCAAAATCTGACCAGCGGTTTCAGAGAAGAAGAATTTTTACGAATTTCTTCAATTCTGTATAGTGCAAGTAGCCCCCATTCACAGAGCCATGTTTCTTGACGGATCAAAATTTCGCGAACAATTTTTGAAAAGGGTCACCCAAGGAACATCTCTGTGAAATTATTCTAAAATCTGGCCAGCGGTTTCAGAGAAGAAGAATTTTTAAGAATTTCTTCATTTCTGTATAGTGCAAGAAGCCCCCATTCACCAGAGCCATGTTTCTTGACGGATCAAAATTTCGCGAACAATTTTTGAAAAGGGTCACCCAAGGAACATCTCTGTGAAATTATTTTAAAATCTGGCCAGCGGTTTCAGAGAAGAAGAATTTTTAAGAATTCCTTCATTTCCGTATAGTGCAAGAAGCCCCCATTCACCAGAGCCATGTTTCTTGACGGATCAAAATTTCGCGAACAATTTTTAAAAAGGGTCACCCAAGGAACATCTCTGTGAAATTATTTTAAAATCTGGCCAGCGGTTTCAGAGAAGAAGATTTTTAAAGAATTTCCTAAAAAATTCCATTTTGTTGCCATGGCAACCAGAGTTTTTGACGGAATCAAATTCTGCGAACACTTTTTAAAGAGGACCTCCCAAGGAACATTCCAGCCAAGTTTGGTCCAAATTGGCCCAGCGGTTTAGGAGGAGTTGATGTTTAAAGAATTGTTGACGACGCACGACGCACGACGACCGACGGACGACGGACACTGGGTGACCCTAAAAGCTCCCCTTGAGCACGTTGTGCTCAGGTGAGCTAAAAAGGACTAAAGGACGGACGGACAGACAGACAGAGGGACGACCGAAACCAAGCCATGACATAAGCCCTGCTGGCTTACAGCCAGTAGAGCTAACAACAAGAGGGCCATGATGGCCCTGGGTCGCTCACCTTAGTAGAGTGCCTTTAAGGTTTTTCTTTAATTTGACCATGTGACCTAGTTTTTGACCGCAGGTGACCCAATTTTAAACTCATATTTCATGAAGACAAACATTCTGACCAATTTTCAAGTCAATTAAGCAAAAAATGTGGCCTCGAGTGCCCTAAGATATTTCTTTAATTTGAACTAGTGATCTAGATTATGACCCCAGATGGCCCAAATTTGAACTGGTCTTTGACTATATCAAAAGAAACATTTTAACCAATTTTCAAATCAAATGAATAGTAAATGTGGCCTCTAGAGTGCCCACTAGCTATTTCTTTAATTTGACCAAGTGACCTAGTTTATGACCCCAGTTGACCCAAATTCAGACTCATGTGAGATTTTACAAAGACAAACATTCTGACCAATTTTCAAGGCAATTAAGCAAAGAATGTGGCCTCTAGAGTGCCCACAAGGTATTTCTTTATTTTGACCTAGTGACCTAGTTTATGGTTCCAGGTGACCCAAATCCAAACTCATCTGGTATTTCATCAAGACAAACATTCTGGCCAAATTTCAGGTCATCTGAGCAATAAATGTGGCCTCCAGAGTGCAAACAAGGTATTTCTTTAATTTGGCCCAGTGAACTAGTTTATGACCCAAGTTGACGCAAATTAATCTTATGTGAGACTTTATAAAGACAAACTTTCTAACTAATTTTCAAGGCAATTGAGCAAATAATGCGGCCTCGAGAGTGCCAACATGCTATTTCTTTAATTTGACCTAGTGACCTAGTTTATGACCCAAGATGACCCAATTTTGAACTCAATGAACTCGTTGGGCTTAGATGGGCAAACAAACTTAGAAGAGAATCACTACATACCAAATATCAAAGCTCTACGCTTCCAGTTTTAAAGAAGAATTTTAAAGTTTTCCTTCTTTGTTCCTATGTTCGAACTTGTGACCCCCTGGGCAGGGCCAGTTTTGACCCAGGGGCATCATATGAACAAACTTGGTAGAGGTCCACGAGGAAAATGCTACATACCAAATATCAAAGCTCTACACCTTCCCATTCAAGAGAAAAAGAAATTTAAAGTTTTCCTTCTTTGTTCCTATCTTCGAACTTGTGACCCCCGGGGCGGGGCCAGTTTTGACCCAGGGGCATCATATAAACGAACTTGGTAGAGGTCCACTAGGAGATGCAACATACCAAATATCAAAGCTCCACACCTTTCGCTTTCAGAAAAGAAGAATTTTAAAGTTTTCCTTCTTTGTTCCTATGTTCAAACTTGTGACCCCAGGGGCTGGGCCAGTTTTGACCAAACAGCATCCTTGGAACAAACTTGGTAGAAGTCCACTAGGAGATGCTTCATACCAAATATCAAAGCTCTATGCCTTCCCATTTAAGAGAAAAAAAAAAATTAAGTTTTCCTTCTTTGTTCCTATGTTTGAACTTGTGACCCCCGGGGCAGGGCCAATTTTGACCCAAAGGGCATCATATGAACAAACTTAGTAGAGGTCTACTAGGCGATGCTACATACCAAATATCACAGCTCTATGCCTTCTAGTTTTACAGAAGAAGATTTTTAAAGTTTTCCTTCTTTGTTCCTATGTTGGAAATTGTGACCCCCGGGGCGGGGCCAGTTTTGACCCCAGAGGCATCATATGAACAAACTTGATAGAGGTCCACTAGGAGATGCTACATGCCAAATATCAAAGCTCTACGCCTTCAAGTTTCAGAGAAGAAGATTTTTAAAGTTTTCCTTCTTTGTTACTATGCTCAAACTTGTGACCCCCCGGGGTGGGGCCAGTTTTGACCCCAGGGGCATCATATGAACAAACTTGGTAGAGGTCCACTAGGAGATGCTACATACCAAATATCAACGCTCTACGCCTTCCAGTTTCAGAGAAGATGATTTTTAAAGTTTCCCCTCTTTGTTCTATGTTCGAACTTGTGACCCCCGGGGCAGGGCCAGTTTTGACCCCAAGGGCATTATATGAACAAACTTGGTAGAGGTCCACTAGGAGATGCTTCATGCCAAATATCAAAGCTCTATGCCTTCTAGTTTTACAGAAGAAGATTTTTAAAGTTTTCCTTCTTTGTTCCTATGTTGGAAATTGTGACCCCCGGGGCTGGGCCAGTTTTGACCCCAGGGGCATCATATGAACAAACTTGGTAGAGGTCCACTAGGAGATGCTACATACCAAATATCAAAGCTCTACGCCTTCAAGTTTCAGAGAAGAAGATTTTTAAAGTTTTCCTTCTTTGTTACTATGCTCGAACTTGTGACCCCCGGGGTGGGGCCAGTTTTGACCCCAGGGGCGTCATATGAACAAACTTGGTAGAGGTCCACTAGGCAATGCTACATACCAAATATCAACGCTCTATGCCTTCCAGTTTCAGAGAAGATGATTTTTAAATTTTCCCCTCTTTGTTCCTATGTTTGAACTTGTGACCCCCGGGGCAGGGCCAGTTTTGACCCCAAGGGCATTATATGAACAAACTTGGTAGAGGTCCACTAGGAGATGCTTCATGCCAAATATCAAAGCTCTATGCCTTCTAGTTTTACAGAAGAAGATTTTTAAAGTTTTCCTTCTTTGTTCCCATGTTCAAAACTTGTGACCCTCGGGGCGGGGCCAGTTTTGACCCCAGGGGCATCATATGAACAAACTTGGTAGAGGTCCACTAGGAGATGCTACATGTCAAATATCAAAGCTCTACACCTTCAAGTTTCAGAGAAGAAGATTTTTAAACTTTTCCTTCTTTGTTACTATGCTCAAACTTGTGACCCCCGGGGCGGGGCCAGTTTTGACCCCAGGGACATCAAATGAACAAACTTGGTAGAGGTCCACTAGGAGATGCTACATACCATATATCAATGCTCTGCGCCTTCTAGTTTCAGAGAAGAAGATTTTCAAAGATTTTGCCTTTTTTTCCTTTTTGTTGCCATGGCAACCAGAGTTGTGGGTGGAATTCAATTCTTTGAACAATTTTGGTAGAGCTTCACCCAAGGAACATCCCTGCCAAGTTTCATCAAGATTGGCCCAGTGGTTTAGGAGAAGAAGATGTTTAAAGAAATTGTTGACGGACGACGGACGACAGACGACGGACGACGGACGACGGACGCCGGACATAGGGCGATCACAATAGCTCACCTTTAGCACGTTGTGCTAAGGTGAGCTAAAAATGAATCAGTTAATACACATGTACAGCTTATCATCAGCATAATCCACGGATAGATACCTATATCAAAAGCGCATGGAGGAGCACAAATTACAGGCAAATTCAATTCATACCATTTAAAAGTATGAATAATATGGAAACAGTTACGAGTCTAAACAGTGTGTAAGTCACAGTACAGTCTGTAGAAGTTTCAGTTGCAGGCAGAAAAACTAGAATCAAAGCTCCCAATTTTAATTTCAATTTAACAATTAGTTTTTCTTCCAGCTAGTGAAACTTTGACAGACTGTAAGACCCTAAAGACCCGAAAAGTCAGACCATTGTTTAGAAATTACCACTCAATATATTGGGAGGAAACTCTAAGATGGGTTGTGTACTTGCCGAAATGGCAAGCATTTTTGTGTATGTATGTTAAAAGATTTTTTTCTCTTTGTTACTATTAAATTGATCTATCCTCAAGATTTTTTTTTTATATGCAGGAGAATTTTCTTATTTCAGGTGTTTTCACTCCAAAGGAGCTTGCCTTTTCAAGAGGTCTTGGTATTGGAAAGACAAAAGCAGGAGACTTGAGAGAACCTTTGGATACCAACAAAGTAAAGGCACGTTAAGGTATTGATACCATAATGGTTATGATGTACTTCTGTAGTGTTTCCTAGGACTTGTTTGTGAATTTGGACTGTGTAGGAATGTCCATAATCATATGAAACATTAGGTCAAGACAGTTGTGTCAATATTGGTGTGCGAAAGCCAAGATAAACAGCGTAGGTGCACTGACGACCGTGATATGATCCAAGCTGTTAAAGCGGTGTTAAACTCCAATACAAACAAACTAATCTTTCTTCGGCGCTGTTGAACTTTAAAGGGACATCAAACCAGATTTCAATTCCCAAGATTTTTTAAATCACCTTAAAAATGGCTTTAAAATTGAAACATAGTAGAAAATACATGTAGAAAACATAAGGAACTACAGAGGTAAAAGTATTTTTACTGTAATCCTATACCCTAAGTGATGGTATAGCAATTATCCTTTAAAGTGGCAACATTAATGATATAGGTTATAATTATGTTGTATTTCATCATGATTTTTTTTTTTTTTGGACTATGTAAATAGTTGGCTGAAAAGTGAAGACCTACCATCATCAAGCGAAGCACAGCTAAATGATTCTACCACATTGCTATAAATTATAAATACAAAGACTGGCTCACTTACTTTACCCTTTATATGTTATAACATTTTAAATGCATCAAGCTTCTCTAAAAATGTCAATCTAATTGACAAATTAGTTATAAACCCTTTACCAAACAAACTCAGTTTTAAAAGACTCTGGGGAAGAGAGTGGAAAAAGGAGAAAATACTGATAACTAGCATTATCTCCTTTTCCGGCTTAGTTTTCTATCCTTTCTAAGACAAACTTTATGTTTTGAGAGATATTAAATTTGTAATCCGCAATTGCTTTCAATTTGAAAAGACTAAAATTTTGTCATCTTGTATAGAGTTGTAAATGCAATTTTGCCAAATGTCGCATCTTTTTCATTCATTTTTATTTTTTTCAGAATTTATAGGCACTGAAGAATCTGTTACCTGCAAAAGGCTCATATGGCCTTGATTTTCTTTGCTTTTTCTTAAAGATTTTGTGGGATGAATGTTGAGCTGTTCTCCTTGTTCCGATATCTTCGCCGTTTTCCAACAAAACAAGTTATTGTCGTTGCCCTGGCATCAACTTTGTTGTCGGCAGTGGTGTCGTGCAATAACTTTGACAATTTATAATATCTCTGCTATTACTGAAGATATTTATTTTAAAGTTGGACAAGTTCCTAGCTATCAAAAGGGAACCTATACTAAATGGGCAGGTACCATCAAAGAATTTTGACAGTTATGCCCCCTTTTTGACTAAAATTTTCGGTGAAAAGTAACCTCAGCTGAGCATTTACATCTACATGCAGTGCTTATTGTGAAAATGAGATTAGATGAGGTTAGCAAGTGTGCCCAGAAAGATAGCAGCAAAGTTGCTCATAGCATGCAGGCAGCGTTTAAACTTGCCAGACCTCACCATGTTTGAGATGCTAACGATGAAATACTTCGATGATGTTGTCAAAACAACTTTAGACTTATGTGGAGAAAATAGTGAAATTGAAATGTGTTTATGGAATAGAGATGAGTACGATAAAGAGGAAGCTGATGGCTGTCTCAAATTAATGAAAATAGAATGAGCTACTAAAGTTGCCAAACAGGTGGCAGAATTGATTAAAGATAGACACTTTCATAATAATAGAAAGCTTCCTCACCCAAAAGACATAGAAAAGGTTGCCACCTCGGTTTCTAAGACACTGAACAATTTCAATTATGAAGACAAGTTACAATACACAGAAATTGCCAAGACATCTCTTTTGAGATTGATGGCTTACAACAGACGCCGTAGTGGCGAGATTGAAGAATTACGGTGAGTTAATTCTGCCAAGCTGGTAGTTGTGTTTTGGCATGCGTTTCAATACCCCAGAACTTCAGCTTTCTGCTGTCATTATCAAAAAGCTACAACAACAATTTATGAAAATACTTTGCAACAGCCCATTGTCTTAAAGTAGTATATTGTGTTTTAAGTAAATGGTGGAAAATCTGCGCTAAAAAGAAAACATTGTGTGGCGTAACTTTTTGCTGCAAAAAGGGTTCTAACTTTTATAGCTTCTGCAATGATTGATATATATATATATAAAGGTGGCAGGTGGCATACAGCCGCCTTTATTTTCACTGGTACTTTTCCAAAGCAAATCATATCTGACAGATTCAGATTAAGCAAAAAAAAAAAAAAAAATATTTAAAAAACGGTATTTGGTGAAAATATAAACCCTTTACCACAGTAACTTAAGATTGAACTGACGCTAAAGGGGTACAAAACAATTGGAAATGCGGTTGAAAAACTAAGAAGCCTGCGACAAAGCTTTTGGGGCATAAGCACAAAACGTGTAAATGCCTATTTACAGTAAACTCCACTTGTAACAAAGTCGCTTATTGCGATACATTGCTTATTTATAAGTCCGCAGGACGGTCCCTTCCTAGTTCCTATATAATTCAATGTACATAACTTCACTTAAAACAATATCGCTATTGCGATATTTCTGCTGTAAAGAAGTGATTCTGAGATCCATACATGTTATTTCCCATGTTTAAAAAGATTTCTTTACCTGTCAGTAATGATCAAATGTATTAATAATTACCCGCAAAAGGTGTGAAAACTGTTATTCAAACAAAAACAATACCTGGATATTGTCCTCTCACCCATCGGTGATTCACCCTACCGTCTTTGATATAATTTTGCTGATTTTGACAAGCATTTGAACAGTCTACTTTATGCCAGAGTGATTTTTTTTTTTTTTTTTTTTTTTTTTTTTTTTCTCATTGAAATATCGGCTATAAATCGTAAATCGTTGTTTGCTAGTCAAAGCAAATTAGCAATTAAAATGGTATTAAATGGTGCTTCATCACGATATAATATGCATGTTAGGTAATATTCTTTCCTTAAAATTTCTAAAATGATTGAAGTAGAGTAAAAACAGAGTTAAAACACAAGAAATTTGATATATATATATATTTATTATTATTATTTCTTTTTTTCAAAGTCTGATACCTGCAGTGAAAGGTAGCGTTTTAGAGATGAAAATCGAAGGTTTATTAAATCAAGGATTTATGCACTGAAAAGCTTTAACAGTTATTATATTTTGAGGATTTGTGCAAAAAAGTCATTCTTATTTACCTACGAGTAAGTTATAATTTTTCTCTTGTAAATCTATTTCTCAGTCATCCATTTAATATAGTGTACATATATTCGGATGCTAAAATATTTCGGACATCAAAAATCATGAGGGGTTATAACGATATTCAGATGTAACGATGTATTATAGTTGGTCCCTTGGATATCGTTACAAGAGGAGTTTACTGTATAAATATAGGCACTCACATAGTGTTGCATTAGCCCATCCATTTCTCCTATATCCACACTGTTTCTTACGCTTATAAAAATAAGAAATATGTAAAATTTTGGAAAATGCTAGATGTGAAGACTGAAAATCTGTTACATAAAGAGTTAAAGTATGGTTGACTCCATCAATTTCGAATGATTAGAAGTTATACCATTTAACTTTCCTTATGTCAATATGGTAAAACTGCCAATAATATGTACTATCAGTGGTACAAAAGGTCAATTGTCAAGGTCAGGTATTTGAAAACTTGCTGTTAGAGATATGTTCCAAGGTGCCAAATTAAACACATATTTCCATGCCTTCATTGCTGAAAAGATTACATGTAAAGGACTACATATGTATATGTGATTGAATTTGCCTACAAACAGACAATATGAAGCAGCAAAAACTTTAATGTGCTCTTTATTCAGTCAGCAAGAAATATTGAGCCATTCTATCAGTGGAAAGGCACCCAATTCACATACAAAAGCCAAACCGACATTTGATGGCAGAAAGTATGCTGTATTCAGTGAAATCATAAGAGAGAAGTTTCCAGCACTGGACACAAAGGCCAAAACGGCTAAAGTTCAACCAGTGCAGAAAAACACTCAACGAGAAATTACAAAACAAGAAAAACCAGAGACCATAGTGAATTGACGTTTATTAAAGGGGTGTGGAAAGGCTCCTTGTTCTCACTGTTGCATGGACGAAAGAATGGTGAAGGCTAAAATTTTCTGTTAAGAATGATTAGTTGTCAAAATTGTCCACAAAAAAAAAAAAAAAAAAAAACAAAAGCGGAAGTTTTTATTTTTGGAAGTTAAAGTTAACTCTTTACCACACAATGCTGACTTTTAATGACCCTGAGAAGTGAAGCCTTTGAAAACATTGTGGGGGAAAAGGAGAAAATTCTGGTAATCCCCATTTTCTCTTTTCCCCACAATATTTTTTTTTTTTCTCTTGCCAAAATGAAGTTAAATTTGTTGGTCAGATATATTTAGTTGTCTGCACAGTCTTTCAATGTAACTTAGATTTAGCAAAACCGGAAAATGAACACAGAATAATTCATTCCGGGTATCTGAAGAACACAACACATAGATATGAATACACCTCGGACTGCTTTTCATCTCAACTTGCTATGGACAACCCGTTTGTTATAACCGAAGATAGTAACATGGGACATGTATTACTTTCAGGACAAATATGCATAAATAGCCCTCTAAACCCTCTTAGATTTGTTTTAAAAGATTTAAAAAGAAAGTAATACAGCGTATGAATTTGTCACTGTGCTTTGGTGTTTGCTTATTTGGTAATCACGTGATCTATATTTCACAGAAAACTTGAACAGTTTCTGAAAAGCCTAGTTTCACTTTCTAAACGACATTATTACGCACTTTAAGAAAATAGTTTATATACATTTTGTCCATAATTTTGTTAAAAACGTCATTGGAAGGAGACAAAGTCTTGTGAATATTATTAAAATGAAAATTCCTTTCGATTAAAGCTTTTACAATTCATTACTTCTCTAAATATCGCGAAATCAAATATCTGCAGCGCACATTAACTTCAATTGATGGTGGATGCACAGAATCGTCTCGGGGTAAGTAAACAGTATTTATATCGATGAATTTTGTTTCGATCTTGGACAATGTTGTTTTTCATTTCATTTAAATATAAGGTAAAGGAAGTGGCTTTCACATATCTAGTCGGTGTATCAATCGTCGCATGTATAAAGACCTAATAGCGACAAACACCCCTCCACTATTCAGTCCGGATGGGGGCCACAAACGGCCCATTTCCTAAACGGCCCAGTGCCGAAACGGCCCGGTACCAAAAAGGCCTACTTTTTTTGTCATGATTTAAAACCCACTGAAGAACCGTCATTTTGATCACACAATTACTTTTATGAAATTCATTTATGTAGTGTTGCAATAGTGGCTGTAGCTACTGGTGAAATAGAGTATGAACTTCTTTTAGAGGACGACACTGTTGTCAAGATAAGTAAAGAACTGGTTCAGTCTGCATTGACTGAAAACTCCGACACTGAAAAGCTGGTTGCTGTTGGTCCAGTAAAAGCAAACATCACATACCAAGGATCTGATACGGTTGCAATAACCTTTGTGTAATGTGGAAACTGAAATGGGTTGTAGACAGCAACAACGAAAACAAAAAAGAATCTTGAAAGGGAAAAAAAAAACATTGTGAGAAAGGGAGAAATTGTGTGTTACAGGGGATTTCTCCTTTGACAACTATTTTCCACAAAATTTTATCTGAGGGTCTTGAAAGAAATAAAAATTAACTTGGTATTTTCTTACAGGTAAAATTGAGGTACAAGTCACAATTAAAATCAATTGCTTAACTCTTTACCACATAGTCCCGAGTTTTAATGACCCTTAAAAAAGAAGGCTTTTGAAAATATCTTGGGAAAAGGAGAAAATACTGGTAACTGGCATTTCTCCTTTTTCCCCCCCCCCCCCGGATGTTTTCTACCTGTCCAAAAACAAATTTTAATATTTTTGAGTCACATTTATTTTGTCGTTTTTAATTTGGACCAGTCTAAAATTTTGATGTTTGGTTAAGAGTGAAACATTTCTTTGAAACTGTCACTTTTTCTGTGATAGATTTTGCTGAAGAGGGAGGGATTGATAATAAGAAAACACTGGTTAAACAGCAATTTTATATGTAACACGAAGATGCAATGTACCGCTTTCTTAAAACTGAAAATGTATTGTTCATTTAACCTGATCCTTAACCTTTTACCAAAGTCAAAATTTTAGACTGGTCCAAATTCAAAGGGTTTGCAGATGACATTAAAAGTGGCTCATATGATGATTGATCACTTAAATGGGGTAGGAAGCAGCATTTTCTCCTTTCTCCACAATATTTTCAAAAGGCTTTGACCTCAAGGTCGTTAAAAGTCAGGATTGTGTGGTAAAGAACTAAAATCATTTACATAAGTATTATTCTTTTGAACTTGTATATTTACCCTAGGTAAAGCAAAGACTATCTTCAGCTTTTGCCCAGATATTTGCCCAGATAAGCATAAAAAATATTTCTTTAATTGTGAACAGAAAAAAGTGCTTAACTGTAAAAACAGATTCTGATTATAAATTTGGACATAAGACATAAGGTCTTGGAGAACAAAAAAAATTCTGAACAAGTAGTGTATCTTGAATGCATGCCATGTTGTAGCATCAATATATGTTTGCAAAGTTGGTTTGTATGTAGACTCATTTAGAGCAAACTCTGAAATCATCCTTCCTGATTTTTTTTTTTTTTTTTAAACTAGCGAAGCTAGTCTATAGGCATCATGACTGACCTAGAGTCAAAGTAAACAAAAAAACCCACAGTTGCCAAATACTGCCTCACAGAAAATACATGTACTTCTTTCTGTTAGAAATCTTAATTCAGTTACATATGACAATTTTCATTGAAAAAAAATAAATCTCTACCACTCTAATTTGAACATGTCATCTTACAAAGTAATAAACTGAACAAGATGCCATTTACAAAGTACAAGAGCTTTGCTTATATGTACAGTGTAAGTTGAGTAACCTATGGAAAGCAGAGAATCACTTATTCCTACATTGTTGAAAAATATATGATGAATCTATTAACCCTTTACCACATAATACCGACTTTTAACGACCCTAAGAAAGTAAGTTTTTGAAAACATTGTAGGAAAAGGAGAAAATGCTGGTAAGATGCATTTTCTCCTTTTCCCCACAATGTTTTCTACCCTTCCAAAATCAAATTTAAACTTTTGAGTCACATTTATTTTGTTGCCTGCAATTGCTTTGAATTTGGACAGGTCCAAAATTTTGTCGTTTGGTAAAGAGTTAATAAAAATTACTTGTAAGTGTAGCAAATCCCAGCTGTATGAACCCTCAGTGGACAGGAACCCTTGCGATTCCTTCAGTCATTATTTAGATCATTGTGTACTGTTTAACTCTTATGTTAACTGTTATTTTAGTCTTGAATATTAACCATTTACCAAACCCAAGTTTTAATGACATTGGGGAAGAATCCCTTCAAAAACATTGTGAGAAAAGGAAAAAAATTCTGTAAACCATCATTTTCTCCTTGGTCCACATTGTTTTCTGCCCTTTTGGAATCGGTTTCAACAGTTCAGCCATATTTAATTTATGGTCTTCAAAAGCTTTGAATTTGGACGAATGTAAAATCTTTCAGCTTTTTGCATCGTGAGTTCATAATGTATGCTGGAAAAAAAGCAAAATCACTGCCAGTAGAGCGATTTCAGTCCCTAAATGGCCTCTAGTTTTCGTATCAAACAATCAAACATTGTGTTAACTGTTTAAGAATCTATAGGTCTAGTCTATAGAGTTTTGCCCCGTGACCTCTTAAGGGCCATTGGCTCTCTTGTTTTAAAAAAAAAAAATTCTATGAACTTTCTCACAATAAGAGCCCATCTTTGAACCCTATAAAATTACTTTGCCTTTCTGAATGCATAATACATAAATAGACTGCAACTGCAATTCAGTATTGAATATACAGTATTGAGTACAGGTCAATACTGCAGACCTTGACATACCAGCACTTGCATGGATACCTTTTCATGTTTATTTACAGAATCCCCTTAGTGTGTGATAGTTTATATAGAATATTTTATTGTCTTTGAACTGTATTTGATTTTTCAAGTTTTTCATTTGCTGTAAATTTTCCATCTACTATACATCAAGAGATAGTTGCAAAACTATTGCAAAAGCATATACATTATATATGCACTTACAATAATTTTGCAATCATGCCTTGACATGTCTTTGCTTATGTACCGTTCAACAAATTTGTTGTATTTTGTGATCCTTTTCCAAAACAAACCCTTGTTTTTATGTGTCTGCAGTAAAAGTCTTTTGAAACACTGTGGGAAAAGGAGAAATTGCTCCTAACGAGCAGTTTCTCCTTTTCCCACAGTGTTTTCCACCCTTTTGGAGTTTACTTTGCCATTTTCATCCAATTTTAAATTTTTGTTTGCAAACTCTTTCATTTTGGAACAGACTAAAATTTGTTGTTAGATAAAGAGTTAGGTATGTATAGTTTTGGTCAGGGAGATCATTGTAACACTTTTCACATAAATAGCCCATTTAGGAACCACAAAAATATTCTGCCTTTTCAGGGTGTATGTAGTATCCAGTCTGACCAGGGTTAAATTGAATTATCATTTCATAATATAGCGTCACTTTGATCTTTCTTTCAAGGTAGATGCAATTTGTAAGAATATCTGAGGGCCCAAATGGTCCTCTGATAAACCGTAATACCTTTTTACGTGAATTTAAATATGATTTACTGATTCTCCAGATCGTTGGGGACAAAATGCAGATAAAGTTGTGCAGAAAGTGTTGTTAAGAATGTTTTTGGATTACTTTTCATAGTTGCCACTATTAAATTTTGCCCATAATAATTATTTGCCCATAGTCAAAGTTTGGGGTACTAAATTAGCTCTCAAAACTTGCCCATAAATTCCATCAGTGGCCCCAAAGCTTCTGGCCACAACATTACAATCATTGGATTTACTTGCACTAGCTTTGATATTCTTTTGTATGTAAGTTCCCAAATGGTACCTTATAATTGTATTATAAGTTTCAACCAATGTTTTCTTTGTTATTTAGGTACGCAAGTTTTAGCTCAGTTTGTAACAAGCAACTTCTGCTATTCCCACAAGGTTTACTATACTAATGGATTCTTGATTTTCAAATCTCGCTAACTTTGAGTTGTTGTCTGCAATTTCTTTGAATTTTGGACTAGTCTAAAATATTGTCATCTGGTAATGGGATAAACAACATTCTTCCCAAACTACATGTAACTTCAAACAAACTTGGTCGAAAATAGTTAAAATCATGACGACTGAACCATAAGGAACAGTATTGCATCGGGAAGGCAAAGACCACAAAGAAGTATTATGTTAACTATTTTATTTTAGTTCCAATGAACGTAAAGACATTACCAAATCTGAGATTCTGTCTATAAGGAGAATGAATATATGTATATGTTTGTCGAATGCCTAATTTTTTGTACTTTTTCACTCGGTTTGTATACATGCACGAAGGGTTATATTATGCTATAGTCTTGCTCACCCATCTGTCTGTTAGCACTGATGTGTTTGCCCAACACTTCCTGCAGTTTCTATCAGAATAAGTTCGAACTTGCCAGAATGAATCTCTCTGATGTCTAGTTGGGCATATGACCTATTATATTTGGATTTCTTCAGTTGTTCTAGAGTGATCTGTCCTTGAATTTGAAAGGTTCTTAATTTGATAGTGTTTACACTCCAGCTCTTAACTCTTTATCACACAGCAAAGATTTGTCCAAATTGAAAGCATTTCCAGATGACAAGTCATATGTAGCAAAAATGAAGAAATTTATGTCTAATAGGGTAGAAAACATTTCGGAAAAAGGAGAAAATACTGGTTACCAGCATTTTCTCCTTTTCGGACGATGTTTTGGCAAGGTTTCTTCCTCATCGGGGTTGTGAAAACTCGGGACTGTATGGTAAAGGATTAAAATTCCTTCACCAAATCATATTATAAAAAGATTCATGGCTTTGAGATCTCTGTTGAGTTTAATTTTCAGAATGATTAGACCAGTGTGTGCAGAGTTATCTTCCCTTGGAAATAGAAGAATTGCTTAATTTGATGGTGGTAACACCAGATCCTTCATTTTTCTGCAAGCCTAATCATATTTTAACCGAATGTACATGACCTTAAGATTTCCTATGAGTGCGATTTTCAGCGTGATTGCACTACTATGTCTAGAGTTATCTCCCCTTAAAAATAGACAAATTGATGTACTATGTTTTTACTCCAGCTCCTTTATTTCTTCACCAAGCCTTATCATATTAAAATCAAATGTATGTGACTTAAGATTTCCAGTAAATGCAGTTTTAGGTTTGACTGCACAAGTATGTCTAGAGTTATCTCCCCTTCAAAATTGAAAAATTGCTGAAATTGGATTTGTTTTCACTCTAGCCCCTCTTCATTCAACCTTATCACATTTTAACCCTTTCGCACTCATAACGGCCAAAACCGCCCTACCTGTATCTCCTCATAACGGCCCAAAGCCCCTTCATAGCGTCTCCTCAAACCGCCATCAAACGGCCTGATAACATCGCCTGATTTAAATCCATTAAAACTCCAATTTTTTACAAAACATTTTGTCCGATAGCACTAATTAATTACACAGATATTTTCTAGAGTTATGATACTTAAAAAAAAATTTGAAATTCGCCGAAACATCGCATGTTTTTTAGGACAAACATGGTCAGTTTGTCTGTTTCTCGATTGTTTTGAAACTGAAAAAATGTCGGATTACTTCACGCGTAATTATCGGATTTTCGTAAAATATACACAAATGACTGCATATAATCGCACGAGAAAAGACATGTATTATGTATTATTTCGGGACCACAGCGAAAGTAGACAAAGCTCTTAACCCCTTTACCTGACAACAAAATTTTATGCCATACCAAATCGAAAAAAAAGTAGCAGACGACATTCAAAGTGCGTGTGAGTTTAGAAAAAATAGTATCATATAGGGTAGAAAACGTTGTGATTGCTCGTTACAAGTTATTAATTTCCCCTTTCTCAGAATGTTTTTATTTCAGGTGAAGAAGAAGGGATTGTGGTCTGAATGGGGTTTATGTCGTTTTGAACAATTTTTCAGTTATATCACGACGTAGTTCACTTACTCATGTGCTTCCTTGGTATCACCAGTACAAAGCCGGAGCTCTGGTCAACATGTCTTGCCCAAGGACATAACCACATGACCAGTGGTGGGGGGGGGGGAGGGACTTGAACCTGCAACCGTCGACACCTCTCGGATTACCGGATTACAAGTCCGCCATCCAAGCCACAAGAAGGAATTTGTGGTAATGGGCTAATGGAAATTGGCTTTAATTGACAATGATCGAAAGAAACTTTCTTGGTGACTGGTAGCCCTGAAAAGGGCTGTTTTTATTGTTATAAATGGATTTGGCTTACATTCCATCTACGGTCCATACAGAGATCTATCAATTGCACATTGCAGGATAGATCTTCCAGTGCTGGAAAGGTGCACGCCATCAATACAGAGATGCTTCTCTTTCAGTTTTTTGGCCACTCGAATCACATCCGGCCCTAGGGCACGGTTAATGTGGGATCGGGTCTGCCTAAAAGCCTCGGACTCTGACTTGCGCCGCCACAGGTCGACAATTAGCATGCGCTCGTGCTGAATCAACTCCCGCAAACGGTGCAAGTCTGCAAGTATAGCACAGGCTGCGTATTGAGGGCTGTGCAGTTCTTCCAACCTCTGCTGAATGTCGTTAGAGCCAATCAACACGACAACTTTTTCTGCTTCTCGGCAAGTCTTCACAAACATTGACCAGTCGTAGTCGGCTGTTGCTGTTCTGGCCTTTCTTCCCCCCTTTGGAAAAACTTTCCAAGCCTTCAGCCTTCTCGTATGGGAATCGCCAAATATGACTGCCTTCATTTTCGAGGTTATTCTATCTTGTCTGTCAAACGCTTTTACGATGAGTGAATTCGAAATAAAGTTTGGCAGATTTTAAAGCTAGAAGAACTTATGGCATATGCAAATTGACGGTAAATTAACATGTCACATTGACATTTAGTAATTGAAAGTACTAGTCAAGTTCACGCCTATTATCTGATTTGACAAAATCACACCATCCAATCATATAACGCCTGCCATCGGCTTAAACCATTATGTTCGAGACCCTTCTCTCACCCCACAATGATAAATTTAGCATCCACAAAGGGGGGGGAGGTTGTTTGGTTTTATTATTATTAATATTTTTACACCGCTTTGAACAGTATTTCTGTTCTATCACGATGAAGTTCATTTATGCATAAGCTTCCTCGATATGATAAAGCTGAGGCTCTGACATGTCTTACCAAAGAACATAGGCCTACCGATGTAACCCTTGGCCGGCCCATGAAATGCTGTGTCTGCAGGACAACAGAATCACTGTGTATATCCGGATTCGCGGTATTTCATTACAGTCTCCGACCTGCTGCACGATACATGTGATTTTATTTCCGTTGCTGCATCGCAATACATGTTTTTTTTTCTGTCGCTGCGGTTCGCTGCAACGATGGAAATAAAATCGTTTGTATTGTGCAGCAGGTTGGACACGGAAATGAAATATCGCGTATTGAGATATACGCCGCTCAAGGTAAGACGCGTTTTATTCTCTGTCTAGACAGGAAAAAAGGGGATATTATGAACGCAGACCACTAGGTCAATATGAGTCATTTTATCCATTCCCACCTATTTTCCACTTTCTGTCTTACTCCCTCTGTGAACAGACATTTTCCTAGATGAGAAAATCCATAGGCTAAGGGCCACTATGCCCAAATTTCTCCTGAATTTCCGAGCGATTTATGAAAATTCAGTAGTGTGCAGGTCAGGCTTTCTCTTTGATTATTCTGAATAAAAATATTTCAGATTTAGACTGATTGTCTTTACGGTAAAAACGCCTTAGAAAAACCCCTTCGTTATGGTATTTTCAACTTCCGTATCTATAACACTAAGATTCAAAATATCACATGAAAAGCAAATTTCTTTCTCAAATTTGCAAGTTTGAAGATTGAAGTTGGAAGAAAATATTGCTAAATCGGGGGTGTTTTGTAACTGTATTTCGGAAGTTCAGCTGTAGCTACAATTTTTGGAAGCTTACAGAAGATAAAAAGGCATATTCAGTGTCTTTTTTAATACCTGCACGGGTGTCTAAAACTAAGAATAAAAGAATGAAATTGTCATAAATCAACGAGAAGGGCGGTATATGTTTTACGCAATTGTCTTCGAGTGAAAAGAAATGCAGTTAATACCAGATCGGTTAAAAAGCATCAGATGAAATGATTGTTTTTTTTTTTAAATAAACGCTTTGTTGGAAAAAAAAGACACAAAACACAGATAGGGTTTTTTTTTCAGTAATTTATTCAAAACTGATTTTTCCCCTAAAACAATTTAACTTAATTGGTTTTATTGTCCAGTCATTTTGACCTTGTCAGTGTGGCGGTTTAATCCTTTGTATTATCGATTTCTATTGTTCCCGACACGTGGCCATACCGCCCAGTCAATTTCGGTGGCGTTTTAATCCTTTGTATTTTCGATTTCTATTGTTTCCAACACGTGGCCATACCGCCCAGTCAATTTCGGTAGCGTTTTAATCCTTTGATTTATCGGTTTCTGTTGTTGCCTACGCGTGGCAAGAGGCTGGACTTACACAATATTACGTAATCATGGCTATGGATTATGAGGGAGCGATATACCACGCGATCACGAGCGGTAGTGAAATTTGCGCAAATGAACATATGCGCATGGCGTTAGTATATTTTTGCAGACTTCTAGCGCCTTTTTCAATGCCTTATTTCAGAATTCACGCATCGATCAAATCGAAAATACGTGTCAAAAGTTTTATTATATTCATTCATTTAATGAATTTTTTTGCAAAAGTGTTTATAATTTTCAGTGATTTAATCGTTTAACATTGTGTTCAAAAGTTTATTTGTGTGTGTGCCTATTTCTTTATATATAAATTTCGGTGATATAATTATTTAATATTGTTTTCAAAAGTTTGAGAATTTAAGTGATTTTATCACATTTTTTTTCCAAAAGTTTTTATCATTTTCAGTGGTTTAATCATTTAATATTGTGTACAAAAGTTTATTTGTGTGTGTGCCTATTTCTTTATATATACATTTCGGTGATTTAATTATTTAATATTGTTTTCAAAAGTTTGAGAATTTAAGTGATTTGATCACATTTTTTTTGCAAAAGTTTTTATCATTTTCAGTGGTTTAATCATTTAATACTGTGTACAATAGTTTGTTTGTGTGTGTGTGCTTTTTCATGTAATTTTCGGTGATTTAATTATTTTACATTGTGTACAAAAATTTTGATTATTTGAGTGATTTGATCATTTAATATTGTTTTTTTTTTTTACTGATAGCCAGATTTATTCTTCATTTCGGATTTCTCTACTGAATTTTCTGTGAATATATATATATATATTTTACGTGATTATTATTCATCACAACGGAGATGGAGTTTGTTACCGACGAAAGGAACTCGGATTTGGACAGCAGCTTCACCAGCGGATTCGACGAGGAAGAGCTACAGATAGCCGAAGAAAGAAGACAAAATTTCGACGACAGTGACATCTCAGACATGGAAGACTGGGAGATTTCCAGCGTCTCCAGTGTTTCCTCAGCTGATCTTGGATCCCTGTACGACTCTTCCAGCGACAACGAAGACAACATCAACGAGGATTGGACAGATGCCGTACACCCAATTGACATACGGCCATTTACCGAAGATGTTGGAACAACCCACAACCTTCCTACCGGAGCCAGCCCAATTCACTATTTCAATCTGATGTTCGAGGACAGATTTTTCCAAACGATCGCCGACCAGACCAACCTGTACGCCGAACAACAACAACAGCAGAAAGGAACACCAGACACCAGATGGATTGCTACGACTATCGACGAAGTCCGTGCCTTTTTCAGCCTGCAAATTATTATGGGATTCCACAATCTGCCAGAGTATAGCCACTACTGGGCCGAACACAAGAGCCTGAATGTAGAAGGAATTTCAGGTATGATGCCAAAGGCCAGATACGAGAAACTTTCCCAGTACCTTCACCTAACAGACAACATTCACCAACCAGCAGCAGATAGTCCAGACTACGACCCACTCTTCAAAGTTAGACCACTGATGGATATGCTGAACAGAAATTTTCTACAACACTACACCCCTGGTAAAGAGCTGAGTGTTGATGAAGCCATGATAGGATTCAAGGGGCGTTCTTTACTAAAGCAGTACATGCCTGGGAAGCCGACCAAATGGGGGATCAAAGTTTGGCAGCTGTGCGAATCGAAAACTGGTTACACTTCACAGTTCCAAGTCTACACCGGAAGAAGAGAAGCAGATCAAGACAACAGAGGCCTCGGACACAGAGTTGTAATGAACCTTCTACAGCCACTCCTGAGACGGAATTACCATGTCTATTTTGACAACTTCTTCAGCTCTCTACCACTGATGGAAGACCTGACCAGACATTGGACTTACGGATGCGGAACCTTACGCCTGAACAGAAGAGGATTACCACCAGCCCTGAAGAATGCCAAACTCAGACGCCCAGGAGATACACTCAAGCGACAGAGAAGAGATCTACTTGTGACAGTGTGGAAAGACAAGCGACAAGTTGCCATTATATCAACAAACCAGCAGCCTACCGACAGCATGCACCAGCCCAGACGCGGAGGACCCATCAACAAGCCTGACGCAGTGACCAACTACAACAAGTATATGGGAGGAGTTGACCTAGCTGACCAACACAGAGCCTACTATTCCGTTGGACGCCAACACAAGAAGTGGTGGAAATATATACTCAACTACTGCCTGGACCTAGCCATAGTGAATGCACACCAGCTTTTCCTTGCCTCCAACCAGCCTTTGCCAAAATCATCCCGCGATTTCACCCACTTCAACTTCCGACTACAGGTAGCAGATGCCCTATGTGGTGGATTTACTTCCCGGAAGAGACCAGCTGGATCTAAAGCCAACATCAAGACAGCCACACCATTGCTGAGATTACAGAACATCTACAACCATCATCAAGTCCAGATAGAAGGAAGAAAGAAGACCTGCCGCAAGTGCTCCATGGATGGAATAAAGACACCAGGAAACAGAATGCCAGAGACTAGCTACAAGTGCCTAGAATGCAACGTTGCCTTGTGTACAAACGGAAGGGGCTGCTTTGACAGATACCACACAGAGAATCTGATACAGCTTGGTTGAAAAATCATTCTACTGCCAGTGGTTCTAACCATGTGCAGTGTTTTCAGTGATAAGTTCTACTGCCAGCGGTTCCAACTGTGTGCAGATATTGTCTTGTATAAAATTTGTGTTTTCTTAGTGTATATAAAAA
Organism: Tridacna gigas; assembly: GCA_945859785.2. Classification (NCBI taxonomy): domain Eukaryota; kingdom Metazoa; phylum Mollusca; class Bivalvia; order Cardiida; family Cardiidae; genus Tridacna; species Tridacna gigas. The sequence continues at coordinate 18,610,465 of OX244042.2, read as the reverse complement.
GTTTAGTGTGCAAAGTAAAGTAAGGAATATTTCAGTATTTTCAGTCATCTTCTGCCAGTGGTTCTAACCATGTGCAGTGTTTTTAGTAATAAGCTCTACTGCCAGCACTTCCAACTGTGTGCAGTCTTTCATTTCATTTTTTGAGTGTGCATGTGTTTTTTTTTTTGTGTGTAAATAGATAAATCGGTGCCTTGTGGTTCAAATTTATGAAGTGCTTGCAAGTATTTTGAAATAATTCTGTCTTGGATATAAAGTGTATATAAGTATTAGTGTGTCGTGCATTCAGAATATGATTGGATTTATGACATGTACCTGAAGATGTGCAAGTATATGTTGTGAAACTAACACATTAACTGTTCATTGTTCATGTTTTTACTAACACTGAAGGTGCAGTTTCAAAATAGAAAGTTCTATAGCTCACTTGAACAGATATGGTTAATAAAATCTAACCCAGAATAGCACTCCTTTTATTTCATGGAATACATACATATACCAAAAATGAAGTGGTCATATATTTTTGAAACTGTGCCTTTTATATGAATAACAGTGGCTAGTTTTAGTTTTTATTATAGGATAGATAAGAAGTATTCCCTATATAAATAATCTATTAAAAAAAAAAAAAAAAACTACCCCCCCCCCCCCACACACACACTTCAAAATAATGTGTAATGAAATGTGTGTTACAGACAGGACAAAAACTTTGAATAAGGGAGAACCACCTGGCATCAATTACTGTACTGTTTAAATTCATCTACTTGCTAGAGAGAAAATGAACTTTTATTAAAATTAATAAAATATTGAGTAATAAAATTTAACCCTAAGTACTCATGCATTTTTACCAAAGTAAACTTAACCCAAATTAGGGGTAGTCTCATTTCTTTTGCAAATGCATCTAAAATATGAATCAAAACTGACATTGTTTTATTGATTTTATTAAAGAAGAAATAAATCTCACAGGAAAAATACATTTCATAAAGCATTTTTATAACATACGCATGTAATAGGGAAATAAATTACAATAAATCAGCACAAATATTATGAATTTTATTTATATTCAAGTTTAATCGACTTCTTATGAAGAGAAAGCTGGGGTGTACTGAAATAATTATGACACGGTATAAGGGGAAATCTTCTACCTGCAAATTAAAAAAAGAATTATCAAAATCCATCAATGAATCTTTGAGATATCACCATTTAAATCAACATACCCTGTAAATAATTTCTACAGACTGGTACTGGGTAAAATAGCACGAGGATAGATGAATAGAAAATCCAATATTGGCTAGGTAGATAAGGGCCTATTGATTTTTGGTGTATCAGTGCAATAGGGTTAAAGGAGTATATATGGCCTTAAGATCTCATGTGAGTTTAATTCTTAGCGCATTCAGACCCGAGATATCTGTCTGTGTTAATCCATTTCATACGTAAGCCCCTTCAGATGTGTATGCGCCACTCTGCAAAGCACCGTTTCATATTGTTATGAAGGTTTTTATTCAAGAGATGTAAACAAGACATCTCTATTTTCAACAAAAAAAATAAAAGATTTGTAGGGAAGAAAACATCATGGACAACAAGAGCGGCAAATTGTCGCAAGATACGCCCGTCCTACCCCAAGTTGTAAAGTTGGGGCATAATAATGATAAAGGGGAGGTATAGAAAAATAGTAGAGCAGAATAGTTTTTTTTACTGTTGATTGAAGATAATGGCAGTGTATTTGTGTTGACGGAACTCTTGTTTATTATTGTATTACTATTAACTCTTTACCACACAGCAAAAGTTTGGACTAGTCCAAATTGAAATCATTTGCAGTTGACAAACTAAATGTAACTCAAAAATTGAAATTTGGTTTGGAAAGGGTAGAAAACATTGTGGGAAAAGGAGAAAATGCTGGTGCATAAAAAATAAGCAATTTATATTTCATGTGCACTGCACTACCCCTTGATGAGATGTATCCAGCCCTAAAATTTCATAACCCGAGGTAGTATAGTTTGAGAGATATGCATCATACAAAATTCAAGTTCGGAAAAAAAACAAGAAAGGGCAATAACTGAAAAATTAAGCAAGCAAGAGTTGAAATTTATATGCACAGCACTTCCCGTTGATGGAATGTATCCACACATGAAATTTCATATCCTTAGCTAGTATAGTTCTGAATGAATGAATGAATGAATGAATGTTGTTTTATGGCGCATCGACAGCTTTGGTCATTTAGCGCGCATATCTGTGTTGAAGGAACGATTAAGGCGGATTTTTTCCTAAAAAGATTTGAGAATGAATGAATGAATGAATGTTGTTTTATGGCGCATCGACAGCTTTGGTCATTTAGCGCGCATATCTGTGTTGAAGGAGCGATTAAGGCGGATTTTTTCCTAAAAAGATTTGAGACATGCTGACAGTAAAAGAGTTAAATTAAGAAGGATCATGTGTGATCTAAGAATGTATAAAAGATATAATTGAGCAACAGGGCTTCCCTATTAACTCAAAAAGGTTTGGAATAATGATGTTAAGACTGTGATAAAAAGATTTGAAGTCTTAAATTGATAATAAAGGAGTCTTTAAATGAAGAATGAATGTCTCCAATGAGATAAGATGCCCTCAAAAGAGGTAATCCTCCCATTAAGGAGATGCAAACTTAAGATTGTGATAAAAAATTTGAACAGTCTTAAAATGATAAGTAAAAGTCTTTAAATGATGAAAGGTTATGTATAACTGATAATGTGCATAATATATAATATTGAGTGGCTGGGCAATCCCTGCCTACTCAAAGTAAAGAATGTAAAAAGGTGGATAAGAAACTAAAGAGTAAATATCACAGTTTATTGTAAATGCCAATCTCCTTTATGAAAGCGATAATAGATTCAACGCTGACAGAATCAAAAAGATTTTTTAAACTATCGACGTTGAAATATTTTGAACGAATTGGTTGAAAGTCAATGCAATCTACTAGGATATGTTTTATAGAAAAGGATGCATTGCATGGAATACATTCAGGGGCATCATCTCTGGTCAAAAGCCAGGAATGTGTAATGCGTGAATGGCCAATTCGAAGTCGCGCAATTATCACTTCTTCTCGACGAACAGACCTGTAAACGGGGTACCATTCACCAAGGGAAGGTTTAACTGAATGTAGTTTATTGAAAACATCAGCATCCCACTGGGATTGCCAAGAAGATTGGATATGTGTTAAAACAGAGGATTTAAAATCAGTGTGTGGAACTTTAAAATCTGAAATGGGAAGGTTAAGTGCAGATTTGGCAGACCTATCGGCATTTTCATTGCCTTTGATGCCTACATGACTTGGAAGCCAGCAGAACACCAATCTATTCATAGAAGAAATTTGTGAGATCCTTTCAAGTAAAGTACAGATCAAGGGATTCTCAAGTCGTTGATTTGAAAGGGCCTGTAATGTTGACAAAGAGTCCGAAAAGATAATGAAACGGTTGGAATTAGAATGTTCAGCTAGATTAAGGGCAAGAGCAATAGCTTTAATTTCTGCAGAGAAGATAGAGGAATTGTTTGGAAGGCGGCACTTTAAGCTCCTTTCTCCATAAATAGCGGCTGCTGCTACAGAATTTCCCTCTTTAGATCCATCTGTATAGATTGGTTTGAAGGAAAAATAATGCTCCTTTATCTCGTTGTATCTAGCATGAAACACAGTTCTATCCGTGACTGACTTTTTGTCGGATGCAAGGTCAAATCTGAATTCTGCACTGTTTAGTGTCCATGGAGGGGTTTCAGAGATTTTATAGTCGGCAATAGACTCAATGTCTATGCCAAGGTTATCTACAATGGGCTCCATGCGGATACCAAATGGAGGAATAACATTTGGTTTCCTTTCAAAAAGACGTTTATACTGAGGTTTAAAAACAACTTTATGAGTTGGGTTAAAACGATTCGACTTCAGTTTTAAAAGATATTGAAGCGATAGTTTTTCCCTCCTGTAAGAAAGAGAAGGTTCATTAGCCTCAACATAGAGACTATTGACGGGAGAAGTTCTGAAAGCTCCAAGTACAAGACGCAGGCCTTCGTGGTGTATAGGATCGAGAATTTTAAGACAAGATTTACGGGCTGATCCGTATACAATAGATCCATAGTCTAATTTGGAGCGGACTAAAGACCGATAAAGCCGCAAGAGGACTTTACGGTCTGCTCCCCATTCAGAATGGGCCACAACCTTTAAAAGATTAAGAGCCTTCTTGCATTTCCTTTTAAGTGCAGTGATGTGAGGAAGGAAGGAAAGCTTTCTGTCAAAGATGACTCCAAGAAATTTAAACTCAGAAACGACTTCAATTTTAGTTCTGTCCAAATACAGTTCAGGGTCTGGATGAACACCACGTAAATTACAAAGGTGCATGCATTTTGTTTTGGACTTGGAAAATTTGAAGCCATTTTCTTCAGACCACGTTTGGAGTTTGTTGAGACACTGTTGAAGTTGTCTCTCAATAATATTCATATTTCGAGATCTGAAGCATATAACAAAGTCATCAACATAAAGAGAACAGTCTACACCAGGACAGATAGCTTTAACTATACTGTTTATTTTTACACTAAAAAGTGTAACAGAGAGAATACATCCTTGGGGCACACCCATCTCCTGTTCACGGGCTCCCGAGACAGTATTACAAACTCGGACGCGGAAAAGACGTTCATCCAAGAAGGCTGAAATAAAAAGAGGAAGACGGCCTCGAAGACCAAAGTCATGCAAGTCTTTAAGAATTCCGTATTTCCAAGTCGTATCATAAGCGCTTTCAAGGTCGAAAAAGACAGATACTACATGTTGTCTATTAATAAAGGCTTCTCTGACAAAGGTTTCAAAGCGGACAAGATGATCGATGGTGCCACGTTGACGACGAAATCCACTCTGTACATCAACGATGAGGTTGTTTTTTTCTAGAAACCAGACAAGCCTGTCGTTGACCATACGTTCTAGAGTCTTGCAGACACAACTAGTAAGAGCTATGGGACGATAGTTGGCTGGGTCACTAGCATCCTTGCCAGGTTTTGGGATAGGAATGACTAGTGCCTCTCGCCAGGACGAAGGAAAATCACCGGACTGCCAGATATCATTAAAAATATCAAGTAAAACAGAGAGAGAAGTAAAAGGTAAGTGTTTTAAAAACTGGTAAAGAACTTTATCTTGGCCAGGAGAAGAATCGTGAGCTTTATTCAGAGCAGATTTTAATTCTTTAAAAGTGAAGAGTTTATTATAGTGCTCTGAATTAGAAGAATTGCAATTAAGTTTTTTCTTTTCTTCTCTGGCTTTATTCCTCTGAAACTTTCCAGAATAGTTTGCAGAGGAAGACTTTTTACAAAAGGTGTCAGCAAGAGCATCAGCTATATCCTGGGGGGTTTCCAACGAAGTATTGTTAACTTCAAGGTGACTGAGAGGGGGTTGGCCTTTGCCACTGATCTTTCTAATCATGTCCCAGGTTTTTTTAGTAGTAGTTCTACTATTTAATTTAGAGACATATTGTCTCCAAGCCTTGCGCTTACTTTCTCTAATGGTACGACGAGCCTTTGCCCTGGAAATACGGAATAAGTTATGATTTTCTTTGGTAGGTCTGAGGTTAAACTTTCGAAGGGCTTGTTTTCTGTCTCTGACAGCCTGTTTACAATCTTCATTGTACCAAGGCTTGTCAGGACGTTTAGGATTTGTCGAGGTCTGAGGGACGGACTGTTTAGCTGCATCAATTAATAGGGAGGTGAAAAGTTTTGCGGGATCATCGCAATCTCCAAATTTGTCATGTGTAATGGTCTGTTCACAGAGGGTTTCAAATCTATTCCAATTGGCTTTGGAGAGCTTCCATTTCTGCGGTTTTATGCTGCTGGATGGTTGTGTAGATGAAAAGATAATAGGGAAGTGATCACTTCCACACAAATCCTCTTTCACTTTCCAACTGAAATTGGGAAGTAAGACTGGGCTGCATAAGGTTAAATCAATAGATGAGTATGATCCAGTTGCTGGATGTAGGTAGGTTTTGGACTTGTTATCATTCATGAAAGACAAAGAGTTGTTCGAAATGAAGTTCTCCAACTGTAAACCTCTCTGGTTAGTGTCATCGCAACCCCACATAACATTGTGACCATTAAAGTCCCCAGCAAGAATATAGGGGGATGGCAATTGGGAAATGAGATGATTCAGATTGGTCTCATTAACAGGTGTGCTTGGGGGGAGATATAAAGAACATAGTGTAACGGCACTGTGTAAAGATAATCTGATGGCAACAGCTTGTAAGTTTGTGTTAAGAGAGATAACTTTATGAGGTATGTTATTAACAATAACAGAAACACCACCTCTAGCTTTCTCGCCTTCGGTAAAGACTTTATTGTAAATGGAATGGTATTTGATTGAGATATCATCCTCCCGTTTAAGGAAGGTTTCTTGAAGACAAACAGCAACTGGTTTGTGATCGTTAATTAAAAGGGAAAGTTCGTCAAAGTTTGAATTCAGACCTCGACAATTCCACTGGATTATGGTATCCATTGTGCATGAAGAAAGTATAAAAGCTAAAGTAAAAAAAGAGGTTGTAAACCAATGCATTTTAAAATAGGTTGATTAAGACTTCATTACAGTTGTCTCGGGTTTGGATGTGTGCCAAGTGTCAGTGTCCTTGTTCCAAGTATCTTTAGAAATGGACCAGATAGAGGCTTCTGAATCTGAAGCCTCACCTTCCAGATTTTCAGCATCTGCATCCATGTCCTCTAGCTCCGAAAATCTGTTGGAGGTAGGGACAGGATCATTTACTCTGACTGTGATTTCACAAGATTCATGGGAATCTCTAGATTGTGGTTTAGGTTTGGAAGAAGACCTTTTAGGAGATCGAGGTGTATGATTAGATTTGTTATCTTTAGATGAAACATTAGATTTTATTGTAGACTGTGAAGATGGAGGTTGGGGTTTCTTTGGAGGCTGTTGTGAAGGGGGAGATGGTTTTGAAGGTTTTTTTGAAGAGATGTTTTGTGAAGAGGTAGACAGCTTTGAAGTTTTTTGTGTAGAAATACTTTGAGAGTTTGTGGGTTTTGAGGTTGCAGAAGGGGTTTTGTTTGTTGTAGACGCAGATGGAGAGTCAGGAATTAGTTTGGACAAGGTGGATGGAGGGAGAAGTTCTTTCAGCTCAGTAGCTACATCAGGAAATTTTTGAAGGAGAACTTTCGCAAGAATCTTACAAGTGCTGCAGTCATCCTTTTCAGTTGACGAGCCAACAACACCTGCATAGCTAGGACTAGAAGAGGTTTTCTTTCTTTGTTCCAATATTTTTCTTGCTTCTGGAAAGCTAACATTATTGTTATATTTAATGGACAGGGCTTCTTTTTCTTCCCTCCATACAGGACACTCTCTAGAAAAAGTAGAGTGTGGAGACTTGCAATTAATGCAGAGAGGGGGATTTGAACATGTAGTACTGTCATGGTCAGGTCCTTGATGAGCACATTTAGAGCACGTTTCTTGGTTTTGACATTTACTGATGTGATGGCCGTACCGCTGGCATTTAAAACATCGCAAGGGATTTGGCACATACACATCTACTTTTACAATTTGGAAACCTATCTTGATAGATGTTGGAAGAACAGGTGAAGAAAATGTCAGAATATATGTGTTTGTGAGTTTCTGTTCTCCATCTCTGCGTACAGAAATTCGCTGAACATCAGATACACCTTGTTGTTTTAGGTTGTCTTTAATTTCTTGCAAGGAGTTGCAGTAGGAAAGCTCCTTGCATCTAATTACTCCTTTACAAGAATTGAGGGAAGGATGTGCGAAAATTTTAACGTCTGTATCAAAGAATTTTTTGTGTTTTAAAAGATTCAGTGCCTGTTGATTTGTAAGACATTCAACTAGAAGGGTCTGGTCTTTAAGTTTTTTGACAGATTTGGGAGTTCCAAGGATGCTAGTTATTTGTTTTTCTATTATAAACGGAGAGAGTTTTGTTATAGGTTTTGAAGGATCTTTGGATTGGATAATTATGAAACGTGGAGAATGAAGAGAGGAAGTAGGAAGTGAAGGTTCTGTTTCAGATTCACTATCTGAAAGAGGACGTTTGCTTTCATTCAGCTTGGCCTTTTTTTGGGACGCCATGTTTCTGTTTAAAGTTTCACCACCGATGCTCCCCACCCGCCATGGAGCCCAACAAGGGGACATGGTCTGGGGAAAGCCCATTCGCAGACCATGACAGGGATACATCAGTGGTATACTCGGTATGAAAGGGCTAGACTGGACAGATGTATTCTCACAGAAAGTTCTACCAAGCTTAGACAATCATATAGAGGTTACAAATGTCAGCCAAACACCAAAGAACTTTCACCCGATTGACCCATGAGCCACCGCCTTCTAGGGCAGAACAAGAAATATGAAATCTGGATTAGATATGGAGAGGACAGTAATTTTAATAGAGAGAATGGTATAAGAGAAAGAACATATTAGATGCCCTAGGGCAAGGCATGACCAGCCGATTGATCAGGACGGGCCTTCCTGACCTCCCGTTTAGTTCAATTCAAGGCCAAAGTGGTGTGTTGCGAAAACAGAGCTATCAAACGGCCGAGCCCTGAATCCACTCAACCACCAGGATCCCGTCATCGAACGACACGAGTTGCAGCCCACGACAAACGGGCAGGCACAGTGGGGGGGTCTTACCCCTGCTGTAGTGTGACAGCTGAGCTATTTCTATCCCCCCACCCAGCTGGGGGCTAGTTCTGAAGATATGCACTGGACAAAATTAAAGTTTCAAAATAAAGAAAGAGCAATAAGTCAAAAATTAAGCAAGAGTTATGGTTCATGTGCACTGCACTCCCAGTTGATGAGATCTATCTACGCATGAAATTTCATAGCCATAGGTAGTATAGTTTTGGAGATATGCTCGAGACAAAATTCAAGTATGAAAATAAGTCAAAAATTAAGGAAGGAAGAGTTATGATTCCTGTGCACTGCACTCCCCCTTAATGAGATGTATGCAGGCATGAAATTTCATAACCCTAGGTAGTATAGTTTTGGAGATATTCACCGGAGAAAATGCAAGTATGAAAAAGAAGAAAGGGCAATAACTGAAAAATTGAGGAAGCAAGAGTTATGATTCCTGTGCACTGCACTCCCCCTTAATGAGATGTATGCAGACATGAAATTTCATAACCGTAGGTAGTATAGTATTGGAGATATTCACCGGACAAAATTCAAGTATGAAAAACAAGAAAGGGCAATAACTCAAAAATTAAGGAAGCAAGAGTTATGATTCCTGTGCACTGCACTCCCCCTTGATGAGATCTATCCATGCATGAAATTTCATAACCGTAGGTAGTATAGTTTTGGAGATATGCTCCGGACAAAATTCAAGTATGAAAAACACCAAAGGGCAATAACTGAAAAGTTAAGGAAGCAAGAGTTATGATTCCTGTGCACTGCACTCCCCCTTGATGAGATCTATCCACTCATGAAATTTCATAACCCTAGGTAGTATAGTATTGGAGATATTCACCGGACAAAATTCAAGTATGAAAAACAAGAAAGGGCAATAACTCAAAAATTAAGGAAGCAAGAGTTATGATTCCTGTGCACTGCACTCCCCCTTGATGAGATCTATCCACTCTTGAAATTTCATAACCCTAGGTAGTATAGTATTGGAGATATTCACTGGACAAAATTCAAGTATGAAAAACAAGAAAGGGCAATAACTCAAAAATTAAGGAAGCAAGAGTTATGATTCCTGTGCACTGCACTCCCCCTTGATGAAATCTATCCACTCATGAAATTTCATAACCCTAGGTAGTATAGTATTGGAGATATTCACCGGACAAAATTCAAGTATGAAAAACAAGAAAGGGCAATAACTAAAAAATTAAGGAAGCAAGAGTTATGATTCCTGTGCACTGCACTCCCCCTTGATGAGATCTATCCACTCATGAAATTTCATAACCCTAGGTAGTATAGTATTGGAGATATTCACCGGACAAAATTCAAGTATGAAAAACAAGAAAGGGCAATAACTCAAAAATTAAGGAAGCAAGAGTTATGATTCCTGTGCACTGCACTCCCCCTTGATGAGATCTATCCACGCATGAAATTTCATAACCGTAGGTAGTATAGTTTTGGAGATATGCTCCGGACAAAGAACTGGACGCCGCCCGCCCGCCCGCCCGCCACGGATGATCCCATAATACGTCCCGTCTTCGACGGGCGTATAAAAAGGAATTTGCTTGTGATAAGCAAGTTCTCCTTTTCTTACAATACTTTCTTAAATATTATTAGACAGTGCCTGAAAAGAAATGAGGATTATGTTGGAAAGGGTTAGCTGCAAGATCTTCATGAATTTGTACAGTGTATTTTGTTGAAATTAACCAAAGTTGTCCAAAGAAACAAAGTCAACCTGTAACTTTTGTTGCTAAAGACTACAGTAATAAAGGTGGCAAAGCAATTTTTTTAATTCTTTGTGTGCAAAGAGCCTTCATATGTGCTTTACAGATTTTTTTTTTTTTTTTTTGTTTAAATTATGCATCTGAAGTCAAGACTGCCTCCCCCCATCATGCATCTGGAGTTCTCATCAAGCCGAGAAGATGTATCACATTGTGGTGTTTTTAAAGATTTAAAATTTCCCAGGGGAATTAATCTTTCACAAAGCCTATATGGATTAAAATGGGAATTTTTTCTCTTTTCAAACCATATTTGGAACTAGTATGTTGCTTTATTAGATAATAATCTATACCTATGCCTTGCTCATATCAGCTTTATATAAGTGAGCATTCTCATAGAGGCAGTGGCTAGATTGCATTCTGTTGTAATAGTACGACTTACTAAGATAGATCTTTATCATTTGTTCTTTAAATACACAATAATTTGATACCTCCTCTTGACTTAATGAAAAACGGTTGTAACCACCTTCACGGTAAAAATCATTCTCATTTTTATCATTACATCATGGAACTTGGGAATGTTGGTGTAAATACAGAAAAGTTGATATGTTTTTTATTTTCTATTATGTTTACGTGATCAAAGAACTATTAAAGTTTGACGTTTTTTTAGAAACATATTGTAGTTTTTTTTTTATTTCAATGAATACACCCTCCTTGACAAATATTCTGTGGATCCAGTGTAAGTAAATTAATTGTCCTTGAGTGAAATTCAGGTCGAACGTTTGTGCTGCCAGAAACATGCATCCCCACTCTTGTGGACTTGCTTATTATTCCCCGCCGTTTACGGCAAAAGGAATATACCTTGCTTGCATAGTTTACAAATTATTGCCATTAGTTTCTCTCCTACTTAAAGTTTGTCCAGCACATAATTTTAAAGCTGTTCATATTTTCTCATGTTGCCTCACTAATTGTTGATCAGCATACCGAGGAGGATGCCCATTTCTCCAAGTTTGTATTGCATTCACCGCATTCCAACTTAACAGTACTTTCAGTGCTTTGATATGAGGATGTCAGTTACTCAGAGGTAATTTCCAATTGTCTCAATTTGTATATATCATAGACTTTTCAACACATTACTAGCTCTAGTTGATAAAGGGGTGGAAGAACTTAATATGCCATGGCACTGTTCAACAATTCTTATTTAAACTTGCATCAGGTTTGAAATGTAATCGGTGTTAAGCTCCTTTCAACAATATTTCAGATATATCACAGTGTACTTTGCTTTAAATCATGTGCTTTCTTGCGGTATTACAAGTACTAGGATGAGGTCCTGAAATGCCTTGCCCAAATACATGCTTGACCAGTGGCACGGAAAAGACTCAAAATTGTGTCTTGACTAATTTGAGATTACTACAAGTCTAATGCCTTAACCAGTGCGCCATGCTGGACCGCAAAAGAGTTACAACTTTCTCAAATTATTTGTATGGCAACAAGGATGGACCCTATTTAACCTCAAGACATTTCACCAATAAACATTGGAAAAGGAGACTTTTGAAATCTTTTTTGACCTCTTGAAGGAGCAAAGTCTAGTTTTCGTCTGATTCTTTTTGACACTTTTATCAGGATTTTGTTCATTATCTCTACACCATCATAAAATATGTATCATGTTGCATTGAAAGGTTATTTAACCTCAAGACATTTCACCAATAAACATTGGAAAAGGAGACTTTTGAAATCTTTTTTGACCTCTTGAAGGAGCAAAGTCTAGTTTTCGTCTGATTCTTTTTGATACTTTTATCTGGATTTTGTTCATTATCTCTACACCATCATAAAATATGTATCATGTTGCATTGAAAGGTTATTTTGTCAAACATTCATACAACTCACATCCATTTTTTTTCAGCAACAAGAAGAGCTGATGACAAATGACATGGATGACATAGTGCCACCGTCATCACAGCACAATACCAGTCAGTCAAGTTTCACCTTAAAACACGTGAAACCACTCTCAAACCTGGAACCACAAATAACACCACTAATTCCACCTCAATTAAACAAGGAATCACACACTTGACTCCACTTTTGCCTTTCCAACCATTATCATATGAGCCAGCACACATGACCCAGGAAGGAAACCGGTCAACCCACATGATACAATCAGAAGAATGCATGTCAACACAAATGACTTCACCAATAACCCAGTCATTACATTCAGCATCATATTTAGAAACACAAGCAAATCAGTCATCAAACATTACACCATTTATGTCATCACACCCATGCAACTCGCAACAAATGCCGCAACTTATCTCACAACAATCCACACACATGACACAACATGCATCAAACATGACAACGCTATTCTTTTCACCATCTCAACCACCCGATTCACACTTTGAGACAAATTATCATACAAACAGCACTCCACAACAGTTTCAAATGCCAATGCAGTCTTCTTCAGAACAGTCCTCTTATAGTCAGATTACACCTGTGTGCTATCTCCAAGAAAGATGACATCAATGTCCCAGGAGGGAGCAGATATCTAATGGAATAAGTAAACAAATAATTACATGGAAAAAAAAATTATATTCTAAAATTTGGCCGTGTGTTTTGGTCCAAGCTGTTTTATAGATACAAATGGACATCTTCAGAAATCATTTGTACCAAACCACATTTAGCATATAGCTTGCACATTTGGCTTGAAAATGAAAATCTTTGAAAAAATCTTCTTGTCTGGATACTCAGTAATATAGGCCCATCCTGGTCCTCATGTTTATCACTTTCATGTGATATAGTTTCTTTCCATCCAAACAACAATCCAATTCACACTTTGAGACAAATTATCATACAAACAGCACTCCACAACAGTTTCAAATGCCAATGCAGTCTTCTTCAGATCAGTCCTCTTATAGTCAGATTACACCTGTGCACTATCTCCAAGAAAGATGACATCAATGTCCTACGAGGGAGCAGATATCTAATGGAATAAGTAAACAAATAATTACATGGAAAAAAAATTATATTCTAAAATTTGACCGTGTGTTTTGGTCCAAGCTGTTTTATAGATACAAATGGACATCTTCAGAAGTCATTTGTACCAAACCACATTTAGCATAAAGCTTGAATATTTGGCTTGAAAATGAAAATCTTTGAAAAATCTTCTTGTCTGGATACTCAGTAATATAGGCCCATCCTGGTCCTCATGTTTATCACTTTCATGTGATATAGTTTCTTTCCATCCAAACAACAACCCAATTCACACTTTGAGACAAATTATCATACAAACAGCACTCTACAACAGTTTCAAATGCCAATGCAGTCTTCTTCAGATCAGTCCTCTTATAGTCAGATTACACCTGTGCGCTATCTCCAAGAAAGATGACATCAATGTCCTAGGAGGGAGCAGATATCTAATGGAATAAGTAAACAAATAATTACATGGAAAAAAAATTATATTCTAAAATTTGGCCATGTGCTTTGGTCCAAGCTGTTTTATAGATACAAATGGACATCTTCAAAACTCATTTGTACCAAACCACATTTAGCATATAGCTTGCATATTTGGCTTGAAAATGAAAATCTTTGAAAAATCTTCTTATCTGGATACTCAGTAATATAGGCCCATCCTGGTCCTCATGTTTATCACTTTTATGTGATATAGTTTCTTTCTATCCAATTTGCTTCAGGTTCTGCTTTGCTTCAATTATGCTTTGCGGTTTTGATTCAATCTGCTCATACAACAAACAGTCAACCAATTAAATATTGCAGCTCAACATTAACACTGTCAGTAATTTTTTATCTGCAGCACAACAGCTGAGTTCTGCCTACCACCTGTATTTGGCAAGTTTACTTTCAATTCCTTTTGCTTTATTCTAGATGGTACGTCTGCTGGCCAAGTCTGATATAAAAGTAGACTACAAGCAAGTTCTGAGAAAGGCAACAAAAGCTGCCACAGAGGCAACCTGCGCGAAAGCTGGTTACAAATTAGCCTCCAAGCTGGTTAAACTTATATTCAGTATTCAGGAGTTGTCGATGTCCTGTGGGCAGGGTATGCGAGTGAAGAAGGGCGACTTGAGACCCGGAGCATTGGATGCTCAAAGAATAGAAGTGTTAAAAGATATGATGACCCTAAAACAAGATTTGCTTTTTCAAGAGTTAATGATCATAAATTTTTAGATCGGCTGTTTTGCAAGAAAACGCTGCGGTATTGTCATAGCCTTGTCATCGTCTGTGGTGACATGGTCATGCAAAAAACTGACACTTTGTAATATCTCTCTTTTTACTGAAGATGTTTAATCAGAAATTGGAATATAATGTTCACTATCAAAAGAGCAATCCAAATAATCAAGTCTGGTGCTCAAAATGCATACAAGCTTTAATTATAAAATAATCATTTGAACAGGTCTCTTTCTTGACAAATAAAGGGAGGTTTGGAGTTTGATGCAATCTAAGTAAAAACTGGGGGCATAGCCCAAGAATTTTGCCCAAATTGCAAGAAAATGATAAAAAAAAAAAAGAGTTCTTCAAATCATTATTTCTATTCTAACACGAACATTACTGTCAATTTGTAATCTTATGCAGGAAATAGGCCTTTGATTTGTGACCTGAGGAAAGTCGACGGCGTGTGTTTGAATCCTGTGGTCATGTACATAGATTTTACAGAGCCCCAGTCTAGTACTGGTGATACCCAGGAAGCACATAAATAAGTGACAAAAAGATTGTTAAAACTTGAGTAAAATACATACAAATGATTAAATGTTTGAAACAGATCTTTTGGCCAGAACAGTTTTTACTACTTATCAGCCCTTGCCATGAAATGATGGAACAGCAATATAGAGTTACCTTTGTCCGTCTGTCTGTATGTGTGAGCGTGTCCCATTCGTGTCTGGAGCATATCTTCTACATTTATGGACAGATTACAAAATAACTTTTCATGTTTCATGGTTTCAGCTGATGGGCCTTAATGACCATCAAATCCAGTGGATCTGCAACCATCTTGGCCACACCGAATCAGTACACAAAACCCATTACAGGCATACACTAGAAGGGATAGAACATATACAACTAGGAAAACTTCTCCTCCAAGATAAAAACTTAATTTCAAAGTTCCAGTCCAAAGGACTTGAAGATATCAAGTTTGAAGGCAAGTTGAAAAAGACTAGATCATTTTAATGTCACCTGCAATTGGTGCCATTCCTTAACCCTTTCCCATACAACAAAATCTTAGACTGTTCCAATTTGAACAACGATAGAGACGACTGTTTTTGTAAATAACCGTCTTATAGGATAGAGAACATTGTGGGAAAGGAAGAAATTGCTTGTTACAGGCAATTTCTTGTTTTCCCACAATGTTTTCCCAAGTATAAAATCTCAGGGATGTGAAAACCAGTGATTGTGCAGGACAGGGTTAAACTTGTGCAACCATAACTTCAATCACTATAAAACTGTATTACAATACAGCATAATTGCTCATCAAAGTCAACCCTATCCCAGCAAATAAATGTTTCTGCAGCAGACTCCTTTTGAAACCATAATGATGAAAAAAAGAACTTGCTTGTAACAAGCAGTTTTTTGCTTTTGCTAATATATCCCCTGACCTGCAAAAAAAATTTCGATATCAAAGGTCCATGTTTTGAAAACTACCAATGCTTTCAATTGATGTCCACTGCAGGCTCATCAAAAGCAATGTGCTTGTGGGAAAATGTTAAGGAAAGTGAAGTTGCTAATCACAGGCGACACACACAGCTTGAGTTACTTCAAAATTTTAATTTGGATCTAGCTCTTTAAGTGTAATTGCCTGTTGTCTTTTTGACATTTAGGGCATTGCTTTGAAATTATTTAAGTTCTAATTAATTCATACTGATGTCACTCTTGCAGGTTAAGTCATAATAGAAAGGAAATTAGTAGAAAGGAAATTTTTTCTTCCATTTCAGACACTGTTTCCTACATTGATAAAGAAGACAGATCTCCCATCGAGAATAATAGCTCTGAAGTGGATGGTGATTTTCACAATGATGCTTGTGGTAATTACTTTTAATTCCCATTGCAATATTCTAATTAAGATAAAGAAGAAAGACGCCTACAATGATGTCTATCTTTGAACCTTAATCACAATTGCTAAGGCAGCTTGAAAATTCCTTGTCAACTGCATGTGTCTGGCTATTCTCCCAATCACTCAAAGGCACCTGTCAGTTGCTTTGCAATTTCAGTGACTGCCTGAATGGCTACTATTTTGATTTATTGATAAGTTGAAACAAGATACTGGTCATCTTGGTGTCATGAGGTGTTTGCCTTTTGTTTAGCTCCCCTGAGGTGAGTTTTTGTGATTGCCCTGTGTCCGTCTGCCGTCGTCTGTCATTATCGTGTGTCTGTCAACAGTTTCTTCGAACATCTTCTCCTCCTAAATTTGGCATGGATGTTCCTTAGGTGAAGCACTATAAAATTGTTAAAAGAATTAAATTTCATCGAAAACTAAAAAG
The DNA here is from genome assembly GCA_945859785.2 of Tridacna gigas. Lineage (NCBI taxonomy): Eukaryota > Metazoa > Mollusca > Bivalvia > Cardiida > Cardiidae > Tridacna > Tridacna gigas. Next base: position 18,593,654 of record OX244042.2, on the reverse strand, counting down.
GGGAAATTCAACTAAATCTTTGAAAATTTCCTTGTCCCAAACCAGATACCCAAGGGCTTTCATATTTTGCATGTATCAACACCAGATGGATCTTTACCAAGTTTGTTAAAATCATGTCCCGAGAAAAACCTTCAATGAGAGGGACTTTAGAAAATCTTCTTGTCCCAAACCCAATGGCCTAGGGCCTCCATATTTGGCATGCATCATAACAGGATGGATCTTTACCAAGTTTGTAAAAATCATGCCCGTGGAGTTAAAAAACGGCCTGCCTTAGGGGTCCACAGTTGAATAAACACTCTATCAGAGTAATTTCAAAAATCTTGTTCATAATAAATGGACCTAGGGCTTTCATTTTTGGCATGTATCATCACAGGATGAATCTCTACCAAGTTTTTTAAAAAAATTGTTGCGAGCTAACTTGTCAGGGTGGCTCACTTCGAATCAGGGGAAGTAGGTATTTGTGACTAAAGGTCCCTCCACAGAACTAATCAGTACTTAAACTTTTAAATAGGTAGGCGTGCAAGTGGATTTATGAATGCAAGGACTGATTACCACATGGAATGAATTAAAGAAAGTAGGATTTATGAAATAAAGAGTAAATGTACAATCAAATGTATTTTTATTCAAAACAGTAACATTAGAAAACAGTATAAAAAAATATAATGATGACGACTAGTACATTTCAACAAAATAAATAAATTGTTAATGTATCATAGATCACGCTATTCTACATGCAAATATAGATCTATATTATTTATTTTGAGCAATAGTAGTTTGCTTGCCTGTCTGATCTGAGCAAGAATCAAATCTAACACGTATATATTTAAGAGCTATTATCCGCAACTGTAAGCTCAAAAAAAATCGTTTCAAGAAAAATAAAAAAAATTTAAAAAAGGGAGGATCCTATCTCTTATCAATGAAAGTTGCAGAAAATAAGGTAGCAAAACGAAATAAACCTAAGCATATAGCTTCCATGTAGGGACGATCTTTCGGAAAAATAAACAAACCCGTTACAGAAAAAAAATCAATAAATAAAATAAAGTTCTGTAGCCTACTTTCAAGTGTGTGAAATCTTTCCAAACTAAACCCTAATCCTCTGCGAATATGATTAACTAAGCCTAAGTAACTTTAATAAATGTTCAGTAAACTTAAAAAACTGAAAATAAGCGCGTAAAAAAGTTAGTTAGGTGTTGCCTACCGAGTCCCAGAGTGAAGTCCTTGAAATTCGAGAAAACCGCCCCTTTTATAGCGCAAGCCTTCCACGAGCATCGGGAAATCCACCAACAGAAAAAAACGTTGGAAAAATAGAAGGTTTTCCACGAACGTCGGGAAAAACAGAATTCCCGCAATGTCGGGAACAGTGTTTGACAAACTCCCCATAACATCGGGAAAACATAATGGTGCAATGAATGAGAGGGGTATATGGTCCCGAAGAAAGTAAAATTACGCCAATACAAATATAAGAACAACAAAATCATGAATGCAGTTAATTTACGAAAAGACTAAGCTTTCCAAACACGAATTAATGTCTCTCGAAGACTTTGTGAAACCAACTACATGTTTATCAACAGTAGAGGTCGATCCCATAGTGCATCATTCTGTCGGGTCACGAAAGGTCACCAGACTAAACATGGCCTCAGAGATGCACTACAGAGATCACACTGAAACATGGAAAATCGATCTAATAAAAAGATGACATGGCTTCATTAACAAAGTAAGGTTAGTAAGTTATCCCTAAGTCAATGTTCGTAGACCATTAAGAGTTCATACTATTTCATTTCAGTAAAAATCATGCAATATAGAGCGAGTTGTCAGACCGAAGTAACTGTCACATGTAACTGGGTTGGTAAACAAACTGGGTTGCAACAAAATCGTGCCCCTGGGGTCAAAAATGACCATGCCCTATAGGTCCTAAGTTGGGAAAAATGCTCAATCTGAGCAACTCTAAATTTTTTTTTTATTCCAAACCATATGGCCTAGGGCTTTCTTATTTGGCATGTATCATGATAGTATGGATCTGAACCAAGTTTCTTAAAATCATGCCCCTGGAGTCTAAAATGACCGTGCCCTATAGTTCCAAAGTTGACAAAAACGCTCAATCAGAACAACTTAAAAAAAAAATCTGCTTTTCCCAAGCTATGAGGCGTAGGGCTTTGCATGGAGTGTCACCAAATGAAATTCTACCAAATTTGTTGAAGTGATGCCCCTGTGGTCAAACAGTCATGCTCACTGCATAACTCAGGTGAGCAACCCAGAGCCAATGGTGCACTTGTTGTGCAAATTATTTTGACTTAGAATTTTTATTCACGATCCAGCCCTTGGCAGCCAAGTCTATGCACCTGCATTCTGTGCGCTTGTTAGCTGGGCTGTTTTTGGAGAACCCAAAGGTATTGCTATAGCCTCCGCATCCGCTGTGTCTGAGTCTGCGTCAGCTTCTACATGCTAAGACTGACATTTTGTAATATCTCTGCGAGAACTGAAGATATTTACTTGGAACTGGGAACACATTTTTAACTTTACAAGATCAATTCATACTAGCAGGGGAGATCATAAGTTCATTTTTGGATGAATTATGTCCCTTTTTCGACTTGGATTTTTCATGCAAAAAATTGACATTTAATTTTGTGATGTCTCTGCTATTACTTTAAACTTGGAACATTTGCTATAAAAGCAAGGGGAATAACTCTAAATGCATATTTGTACAAATTATGCCCCTTTTTTACAGAGATTTTTCATTCACCATCCAGCACCTGACAGCCGAGCATGGCATCCGCTTGAGGTGATCTTCTTATATATTGTGTCCAAATGAGTGATCACAAACCTAATCTGTTTAATGTACTAGGTCATCATTTTAAAATACTCTTACTGCTCGAGGTGACCGATGTAATACCACAACCTATGTTTGACATATCTGCTGATTTAACAATGAACAGCATTGAAAATGGGAAAAAGGCAACAGTCAAAAAACAAGGTTTGTTTAAAGTTTTTAGAGCAATAACTTGTTTGTTTAATACCAAGAAAATCTTGAGTGTTTTGTTGATCATGATGCAGTTAAGTAGAGCCTTATAGCTTAGGGCTATTATATTTGACTTCTGTCAAAAGTGTTCAGGTTTAAGCTCAGGAGTGGCCCAATTCAGAGATCGCTAGATTAACATAGCCATATGTTGAAAAACAGCAAAAGTCTTCTTCAATAAGAGTTTTTTCTGTGTAACTTGATCTGATTGATCTCCATCACAGTTGATGAATATCTATCAAAATTTTTTAGCTTTTAACCACACCTCAAGGGTCAGAGAATTAATGTAGAGTTGAGGAGTAAAAAACTTAAATAATCTTCCTGTCTATCAGGCTACTAAATTTATGCCAAGGGGTCTTAGGTTTCACTTTATATTATCAAGCAATATTTGCATAACTAATTTTTATTCAATTTTATTGAGTATTCATGTAAGACTTAGTATCAAAGTGATAAACATGGGATGGTTACAGGTTTTACTTATCAAATAATCAGTCACCTTTCTGACTCGGAAAATATGTCAACATTTTATTAGCTCGGCTGTTTTCGGAGAAAACCCGAGGTATTGCTATAGCCCTGTCTGCGTCGTCATCGTCTTTGTTGTTGTCGTCGTTGCGCAAAAACTCAGACATTTTGTTATATCTCTGTAATTACGAAAATTATTTACTTGAAACTCGGAAATTACGTTCAGTTCACCATCAAAAGAACAATTCATACTATCAAGGGAGATAACTCTAAATGCATTTTTGTAAGAATTATGTCCCTTTTCCGACTTTTTATTCACTATTAAACGATTAATCGATTACTTGCTCCCATCCCTAAGACGAATGCATCATAATAATTAAAAAGTGATAGTGCAAAGTGAACCAAGAGAATTACTTTTTAGCTCGACTATTCGAAGAATAGGGGGACTATTCCAGTAACTCGGGCGTCGGCGTAATGCTTTGCTTAAAGTTTTACGTGCAACTTGTTATATCTCTGTTCCTACTAATGATATTGGTCTGAAACTTTGCACATGCCTTTGTGACCATAATATCATCCCCTAGCAAACATTCATTACTCTGACATTCATTTTAGTGGAATTTTGACCCTTTTTTGACTTAGAAATTTGGTTAAAGTCTTTATATCTCTGTAACTACTCCAGTTTTTGCATTGAAACTTTGCACATGTATTCAGGGTCATAATATAAGTCCCTAGCCAAAGATTCATTACTGTGACACTCAATTTAGTGGAATTTTGACCCTTTTTGGACTTAGAATTTCCTGGTTCAGGTTTTACGTACAACTCTGTGAGATGTTATATCTCTGTAACCACTCAAGTTTTTGTTTTGAAACTTTGCACATGTATTTAGGGTCATGATTCAACCTTCTAAACAAGGATTCATTACTCTGACATTCATTGTAGTGGAATTTAGCGCTATGTCGACTTCGAATTTCTGTTACTATCCAGCACTGAGAATAGTCAAGCACTGCTGTCCACCGACAACTCTTGTTTTAATAATTTTCAGTGAAGTGTACAAGATGGACAGACAAAGAGTTAGTGGAGTTACATCAGTATGCAGAGAAATGGCTTGCAAGACAAATAACACCAAACTGAAAAGAGTGTATGAAGATGATACAAGAGGACCATGATGGCCCTGTATCGCTCCACTGGCTTGTAAATATAAACCATAAATACTAAACATTTCAATTCTGAGCCAAATGGTTTCAAAATGAAGACTTACAAAGTTTTCTCTGTAAAAGCCCATGTGAAAGTTGAGACCCGCAAGGCAAAGCCATTTTTGATCCCAGAGCTATAATTACTTGAACCCTGGTAGAGGTCCACAAGATAAAGCCACATGCCAAAATAATACAAGTCTATGCTGTATGGTTATAAATAAGGTGATTTTCAAGTTTTGTCCATATGAAGCCTCAGTAAAACATAAGACCCCTGATGCAAGGCTAATTTCAAAAAAAAAAAAAAAAAAATCATAACAGGAAGATTTCTTAAGTTGTCACTATGTAAGCCCATGTAAAACTTGTGACCCCTGCGGCGGGGCCAATTTTGATCCCAGGGCTAAAATTTTGGCCCGCTTGGTAGAGGCCCACTAGATATAGCTACATGCAAAATTTGGTAGCTCTAGGCCTAATGGCTAGGTACAGGAAGATTTTTAAAGTTTTCTCTACATAAGCCTATGTAAAACTTGTGACCCCTGGGGCAGAGCCAATTTTGACCCCAGGGCTATAATTTGAAGAAACTTGATAGAGGTCTACTACATAAAGCTACATGCCAAATTTGGTAGCCCTATGCCTTATGGTTTCAGACAAGAAGATTTTTAGAGATTTCCAATATTTTTCAGTTTTGTTGCCATGGCAACCAGAGTTTTTTACGGAATCAAATTCTTTCAAGAAATTCTGAAGAGGACCACGGCAGGATCATTTCTGTGAAGTTTCTTGAAAATCAGATGGGTAGTTTCAGAGAAGAAGATGTTTGAAATAAAAGTTAACGGACGGACGGACGCATGACGGACACCGGGCCATGACATAAGCCCACTGGCCTTTGGCCAGTGGAGCTAAAAATTAAGTACAGAGAATAAAGGTGAACTTTGCAAAAGGACACCCGAGCTGATTGTTAAAAAAATAAGTGCATTGAACATGAAAAAAAGAAAAACATTTGAGCCTAAATGGTAACATGTTTTAATTATGAAGGTATATGTATAGCTGACCAAATACAAAAGTGATCATTGTGAACTATTGTGAATGATTTGAATAAGTAATGAATATACTTGTTGAAATAAAAATTAGCTTTAGAGTACTGAAATATAACGCCTTTTATTTATTTCATATAAAGTATTTGCATTTGATAGCAATTCTAAGTGTTCACAAAACTTAAATTACATGTTTCCTTAATGAAAAGGACAACAAAAACTGCTTTAAAAATTGATACTTTCATTTTGTCAAATTTTCACGAAAAGTTTTTTTAAGAGCTGCTCTAAGTGAATCTTTTCCCATATGGCAAAATCTTAGACTGGTCCAATTTGAAAGATACTGCAGAAAATAATTCAAAGTGTGTGTATTTTGAAAAACAACCATCCATTAGGATAGAATACATTGTGGGAAGAGAAAAAATTGCTAGTTACAAGCAATTTCTTCTTTCCTCACAATGTTTTCCAAAATATAAAATCATGGACGTAAAAACAGTGATTGTACAGGAAAGGGTCAAAATAAAATTCAGAGCAATAAAAAAATTATTTCAAATACCCTAGTAACATAATGCTCTAATATGAGCTTGTCCAAAGGCAAAAACCCCATAGTCTGACAAGTCTAACATGAATCCACACCCCTGATTAAGGCATGTATTGTCACATCATAATGGGATCATCATACCTCTGTGGTGCGTAATTGGAGTATTTTTCAGGGCAAAAAGCCCTTTAACATGGATGGAAGCATCACTATCCATAGTTGCCATGTTACATAAGTTTATAGTTTCAATGCGAGTTACATTTATTTTTAGCTCACCTGAGCACAAAGTGCTCAAGGAGAGCTATTGTGATCACCCTCTGTACGTCGTGTGTCCACATTTCCATTAAACGACATCTCCTCCTAAACCACTGGGCCAATTTTGACCAAATTTGGCAGAAATGTTCCTTGGGTGGTCCCCTTCAAAATCTGCTAAAAGAATTTAAATTTGTTAATAAATCTGGTAACCATGGCAACGAAATTGAAAAATTGAAAAAAAAAAAAATTAAAGAATTATCTCGTCCTGACCCAGAAGGCCTAGAGTCTTGATATTTGGCATGAAGCATCAGCTGGTGGACCTCTATAAAAACTGCTAAAATCATGACCCTAGGGTCCCCAGGGGCAGAGCCCGGAGATGGGGATTGTTTACTTTAGAAACAGAGAATGTTTTCTTTAAATGACATCTCCTTCTATACCCATGGTCAATTTGAACCAAATTTTTCAGACATGTTCCTTAGGTGGTCCTCTTTAAAAATTGCGAAAATAATTGAAATCTGATAATATCGTTGTGCGTCGTAAGTCCACATTTTCTCTCAACAATATCTCCTAAAACAATGGGCAAATTTTACCAAACTTGGCAGGATGAGGAATGATCCTTGGGTGTTCCTCTTTAAAAATTACCAAAAGAATTGAAATCTATTAAAAAAAATACTCTGGTTGCCATTGCAACATAAGTGAAAAATTTAAAAAAAAAAATGTTAAAAAAAAATTAACTCCTCTTGATCCAGAAGGCCTAGAGTCTTGATATTTGGCATGATAGAGCTTTGATACTTGGCATGAAGCCTCACAACATTGACTTCTATCAAATTTGCTAAAATCATGACCCTAGAGCCCCCTGGGTGGTTGGGATGGGCTGGAGGTTTGTGTCACGTCTACATAGAATTAAACAAAGTTTTACTTAAAAATGTAGACACGGTCTCCTTGACCAATGTGCAAATTTTATCCTAATTTGGCAGGATTGTTCTTTAGCTTGTCCTCTTTAAAAACTGCTTAAAAATAATAAATCCATGAAAAACTCTTGATACCATGGCAACGTAAGGGAAGAATTTACAAAAGAAAAAATAAATATACATGTATAGAAATAATGTTTTCTTCAAGTGACTGCAATCTTTGTCATTATTAAGATTCTATATTGTACAATAAGTGCATTGCAGCTTATGCTTTGTCAAGTTCTGTTTTAACCCATTACCACACAATCCCCTTTTGATGCCCCTGGAGAATAATGTTAAGGAGAACATTGTGGGAAAAGGAGAAACTGCTTGTCCTTTAATGACATCTCCTTAACTTTAGGGCTAATTCAAACCAAATTTTGAAGGAGGGTTCCTTATGTCTTTGGTATTCCTAAGAAAACAAGAGGGCCATGATGGCCCTGTATCGCTCCACTGGCTTATAAATATAAACCACGAAGAAAAGTCTTCACTATATAAGCCCTTATAAAACTTTGACCTCATGGCTACAGTCTGACTAAATGGGGAATATTGTATTAGAAGAATAACATGCCAAATGTGGGAATTCTTGGCCTTATGGCTGGTAACAAGATGGTTTCTGAACTTTTCACTCCATAAACCCATGAAAAACTTGTGATCCCTGGTGCAGGGCCAAACTTGATCCTAGAGCTGTAACTTGGGCCCTCTTTGTAACTGTCCACTAAATAATGCTATAATTATATGCAAAATTTGGTAGCCTAAGCCTTATGGCTGTGTACACCAAGATTTAAAAGTTTTCCCTATGTAAGCCTATGTAAATCTTGTGAACCCCCCCCTCCAAGTATGAGGCCAAATTGACCCCAGGACTATACTTTGGACACTTTTGGTAGACTCCAACTAGATCAAGCTAAATGCCAAATTTGGTAGCTCTAGGCCTTATGGTTTCAGACAAGAAGATATTTAAAGTTTTCTCTATATAAGCCTATGTATAAAACTTGTGACCCCTGGGGAAGAGCCAATTTTGACCCCAGGGCTATAATTTCAAGAAACATGATAGAGGTCTACTACATAAAGCTACATGCCAAATTTGGTAGCCCTATGCCTTATGGTTTCAGACAAGAAGATTTTTAAAGTTTTCTCTATATAAGCCTATGTAAAACTTGTGACCCCTGGGGAAGAGCCAATTTTGACCCCAGGGCTATAATTTCAAGAAACATGATAGAGGTCTACTACATAAAGCTACATGCCAAATTTGGTAGCCCTATGCCTTATGGTTTCAGACAAGAAGATTTTTAAAGTTTTCTCTATATAAGCCTATGTAAAACTTGTGACCCCTGGGGAAGAGCCTATTTTGACCCCAGGGCTATAATTTCAAGAAACATGATAGAGGTCTACTACATAAAGCTACATGCCAAATTTGGTAGCCCTATGCCTTATGGTTTCAGACAAGAAGATTTTTAAAGTTTTCTCTATATAAGCCTATGTAAAACTTGTGACCCCTGGGGCAGAGCCAATTTTGACCCCAGGGCTATAATTTGAAGAAACTTGATAGAGGTCTACTACATAAAGCTACATGCCAAATTTGGTAGCCCTATGCCTTATGGTTTCAGACAAGAAGATTTTTAAAGATTTCCAATATTTTTCAGTTTTGTTGCCATGGCAACCAGAGTTTTTGAAGGAATCAAATTCTTTCAAGAAATTCTGAAGAGGACCATGTCAGGATCATTTCTGTGAAGTTTCGTGAAAATCGGATGGGTAGTTTCAGAGAAGAAGATGTTTGAAATAAAAGTTAACGGACGGACGGACGCACGACGGACACCGGGCCATGACATAAGCCCGCTGGCCTTCGGCCAGTGGAGCTAAAAATGAAATCCATTTAAAATACTAGCCCAAATAGATATCAGATATTTTTAGCTCACCTGAGCACAAAGTGCTCAAGGTGAGCTTTTGTGATCGTGCTGTGTCGTCGTGCATCATCAACTTTTACCTTGTGTACGCTCTACAGGCCACATTTTCAGTCCCATACTCCTGAAACTTGGTCAGAATGTTTGCCTTGATATCTCAGACGAGTTCGAAAATGGGTCATGTCCGCTCAAAAACTAGGTCACTAGGTCAAATCTTAGAAAAACCTTGTTTATGCTCTAGAGGCCACATTTTCACCCGATACCCATGAAAACTTGGTCAGAATGTTTGTCTTGATAATATCTCAGACAAGTTCAAAAATGGGTCATGTGGGGTAAAAAACTAGGTCACTAGGTCAAATCAACGAAAAACCTTGTGTACGCTCTACAGGCTACATTTCCTGTCCAAAACTCTTGAAAGTTGGTCAGAATGTTTGTCTTGATGATATCTCGGACGAGTTTGAAAATGGTTCATGTCAGCCCAAAAACTAGGTCACTAGGTCATATCTTAGAAAAACCTTGTGTACGCTATAGAGGCCGCATTTTCAGTCCGATTCTCATGAAACTTGGTCAGAATGTTTGTCTTGATGATATCTCGGACAACTTCGAAAATGGGTCATGTCGGTTCAAAAACTAGGTCACCAGGTCGTATCTTAGAAAACCTTGTGTACGCACTACAGGCCACATTTTCAGTCTGATACTCATGAAACTTGGTCAGAATGTTTGTCTTGATGATATCTCAGACGAGTTTGAAAATGGGTCATGTCAGGTCAAAAACTAGGTCAGTAGGTCAAATCTTAGAAAAACCTTGTGTACCTTCTAGAGGCCATATTTTCAGTCCAAAACTCTTGAAAGTTGGTCAGAATGTTTGTTTTGATGACATCATGGACGAGTTTGAAAATGGGTCATGTGGGGCTGAAAACTAGGTCACTAAGTCAAATCATTGAAAAACCTTGTGTACGCTCTAGAGGCTACATTATCAGTCCAAAACTCCTGAAAGTTTGTCAGCATGTTTGTCTTGATAACATCTCGGACGAGTTTGAAGTGGGCCATGTCAGGTCAAAAAACTAGGTCAAATTGTAGAAAAACCTTGTGTACACTCTAGAGGCCACATTTTCAGTCCAAAACTCTTGAAAGTTGGTCAGAATGTTTTGATGACATCTTGGACGAGTTTGAAAATGTGTCATGTTGGGTCAAAAACTAGGTCACTAGGTCAAATCGTAGAAAAACCTCGTGTACACTCTAGAGGCCACATTTCCAGTCCAAAACTCTTGAATGTTGGTCAGAATCTTTGTCTTGATGATATCTCAGACGAGTTCGAAATTGGGTCATGTCGGGTCAAAAACTAGGTCACTAGATCAAATCTTAGAAAAACCTTGTGTACGCTCTACAGGCCACATTTTCAGTCCAATACTCGTGAAACTTGGTCAGAATATTTGTCTTGACAGTATCTTGGGCTAGTTTGAAAATGGGTCATGTGGGGTCAAAAACTAGGTCACTAGGTCAAATCTTAGAAAAACCTTCTGTACACTCTAGTGGCCACATTTTCAGTCCGATACTCATGAAAGTTGATCAGAATGTTTCTCTTGATGACATCTCAGACGAGTTTGAAAATGGGTCATGTGAGGTCAAAAACTAGGTCACTTGGTCAAATCTTAGAACAAGAGGGCCATGATGGCCCTGTATCGCTCCACTGGCTTATAAACCATAAATGCTAAACATTTCAATTCTGAGCCAAATGGTTTCAAAATGAAGACTTACAAAAGTTTTCTCTGTAAAAGCCCATGTGGAAGTTGAGACCCGCAAGGCAAAGCCATTTTTGATCCCAGAGCTATAATTACTTGAACCCTGGTAGAGGTCCACAAGATAAAGCCACATGCCAAAATAATACAAGTCTATGCTGTATGGTTATAAATAAGGTGATTTTCAAGTTTTGTCCATATGAAGCCTCTGTAAAACATAAGACCCCTAATGCAAGGCTAATTTCAAAAAAAAAATCAAAACAGGAAGATTTCTAAAGTTGTCACTATGTAAGCCCATGTAAAACTTATGACCCCTGCGGCGGGGCCGATTTTGACCCCAGGGCTACAATTTTGGCCTGCTTGGTAGAGGCCCACTAGATATAGCTACATGCAAAATTTGGTAGCTCTAGGCCTTATGGCTAGGTACAGGAAGATTTTTAAAGTTTTCTCTATATAAGCCTATGTAAAACTTGTGACCCCTGGGGAAGAGCCAATTTTGACCCCAGGGCTATAATTTGAAGAAACTTGATAGAGGTCTACTACATAAAGCTACATGCCAAATTTGGTATCCCTATGCCTTATGGTTTCAGACAAGAAGATTTTTAAAGATTTCCAATATTTTTCAGTTTTGTTGCCATGGCAACCAGAGTTTTTGAAGGAATCAAATTCTTTCAAGAAATTCTGAAGAGGACCATGGCAGGATCATTTCTGTGAAGTTTCATGAAAATTGGATGGGTAGTTTCAGAGAAGAAGATGTTTGAAATAAAAGTTAACGCACGGACGGACGGACACACAGACGGACGCACGGACGCACAACGGACACCGGGCCATGACATAAGCCCACTGGCCTTCGGCCAGTGGAGCTAAAAACCTTGTGTGCGCTCTGTATGCTGTTGCTCTGTAAATAAGGTAAAGGCTTAAACACTAAATCCTATTTAAGGGTCTTTTTTATTTTGAGGGCTGCAAATACTTTCAGCTTGGATCAATTTGAAATTTTGTTGTATTCTAAAGGGATAAATGACTAAAGATGGTCTTAAGAAATAGTCATTGCTGAAAGTCATTACAATAATTACAGTATTGGTTATGAATCTGATCTGTGGAAATTGTGCTTTGTTGTGTGTGTGTGTGTGTGTTTTTTTTTTTTTCAACCGAGTCAAATCAAAGTGTATTATAAGCTTTGTTGGTGGACAAAATAAAAAGAAAAGAACAAACCAACATTTGTTTAATTTCAGAGACGAGTTGTTTTACTGACTGATCCTGAAAATGAGGAACAGTTTGCCTCAATTAAGGTCAATCCCACACAGCTTCGTGGGATCGAGAGTAAAGCCGAAACTTCAAAAAACCCCGGAACTTTTCTACTAAACAAGGTTGCTGACCTAATCTTTACCAAAGAAGAATTGGGTTCAATCAAAGGTGTTGGCTCATTGAACTGTAATAAGATAGAAGCATTACAAGGTAATATTTTCTGACAAATTTGTAAAACATTCTAGACAAAATTTCTAGGACATAGCTTAAAATGTTTTAAAACATAATAAAGTTAAACTCAACTGGATAAGACTTTTGTCTTTAGATTTTTATGGACAAAAACAACTTCTGGCTGAATTATCACAATTTCCCATGTGTTGGTTGGAGCTTTGTATAAATATATTAACAGTCTTCTCTCATTGGAACCGCTCTGTTTGGAAACATTTGCCTGCAAATGACTTGCATATTTGGGTTGATGCAGTGCTCTCAGTAAGGGTCCATTTCAGGAATTTCATAATATTATGTTCAAATTTAACAAATTTTTAGGAAAAACTCGGGAAGTTTTAGACATGTCCGCGTCGTTGGTCAGGTTTCATGAACTGTATTATTCGGCCTAACCCTTCAAATATTTAACCCTATTCCAAGCCCTATGTTGTGATTACTAAAAGATTTGTCTCCGACAATTCATTAGAATATTCACATCATAGGGATAACTGTAGTTGTTATTTACGAGAGAAGTTAGTAATCATGTATTGCACTTATCTAGACCTCCACTGCCATGAAATAAAAAGACTAAATCTTGTCACCGTTTTATAAAATTGAGTCTCAGTTGTTTATTAATACTAAAATAACAAAACAGAATCTTAATCCATTAGAAAAATCATAATCCGCCAAGTCTTAATTTTGTTTTTCCACAATCTCATTGGTTTCAACATTTCATTTACTCTTTCTTTTGGCTAGTGCACCTAACTCCCTACTTTTGCATTTGCTCCAATGCTGAACAGCTTTAACAAATGGCTGGCCCTACAGAAATTTTCATTAGCTTTTCCAAACTGTCAGAGGATAGGCATGATCTAGCTATTGTTTTCAGTTTGTTCTGAAGACTAAAGCCATGTTCACAAGTAACAGAAGTAACACAAAAGCAAAGAGCTGCCTCTGACTATCTGTAAAAGGTTACATCTGAGCCTGATGCACCCGCATCGAAAGATTGTGGGAATATTGATTTACTGTTAGTTGTCTGCTGGTGTATCTGTCTATACAAAATTTAATCTGCAGAATGATTTTTTTTTTACTATGCTATTATTTGGTTTGAAGGTAAATTCATCCAGATGCAGAATAAGATCTGTAATGCAAGAATGGCTCTGAAGATGGATAAAAAATAGACTAATTCAAGCTAAGATTGTGTGTTTAACCCTTTCCCAAACAATCCCTGGTTTTTACAGGTCTGGAAGAGAAGCCTTTTGAAAACATTGTGGGAAAAGGAGAAAATTCTGGTAACCAGCATTTTTTTCCTTTTCCCACAATGTTTTCTCCCCCTTAACCCTTTCCTAAACAATTCCTGTTTTTAAGGCCCAGGGGAAGAGGGCTTTTGAAAACATTGTGGGAAAAGGAGAAAATGCTGGTAACCAGCATTTTCTCCTTTTCCCACAATGTTTTCTACACAATCAAATTAAGAAATTTCCATTTTTGGTACATTCAAATTGTTGTCTGCAGACACTCTAAATTTGGTCTAGTCCAAAATTTTGTCGTTTGGGAAAGGGTTTAAAGACAAAATTCATTGTTTAAGGTACATTTGTCGTCTACAAACGCCTTCAATTTGGTCTAGTCCAAAATTTTGTTGTCTGGGAAAGGGTTAACAAACATGGGTTGAATTTGCTTTTCCAAACTTTTACTGTATATGGAAAAAAGTGAATTACTTACTTTCGGTGACTTTCAGTGGCTCTGATTTACAATCTTTTGCATTTTCTCTTGTTCAAGATGCATTTTGAGGAATTATGTTTGCAAAAGCATAAAATTGTCAGTTATTGCTGCTACAGCAATGGCATGTTTTTTGCCATGTTTGCCCAATAATATCCACAAATATCAAGAAATTTAAAACATGGTTGATTTTTTTGTTACCCCAAATACAGTAAAACCTCGATAATTCGAAGTCCCACGGGGACAAGCAAAATGCTCGAATTATCGCAGTTCTCGAATTATCCAAAATATCAGTGAAAACAACGTTGCATTCTGTTTAAGATCGGCAATCACAGCATACTTCCCCGAGCAATACAACCAAATTTTTGTTCTTTTTTTTTTTTTCATAACATTCAAAGAATATCACATCGAGTGATTATTTTTGTAAATTTTATGTGTTTTGATTGTATGAGTTCTTGGAAATTAATCACTCTAAGTCACCTTTTTTCCAGGAAGGTCGGTACTGTAGTTTTTACGAAATCGTAAAATTTCGCCTGTTGCATTCGCCCCCAATAACTGTCACCCCACAGGAAAGTATGCAAACTTTTATTTGTTTACTGAGAAAACGTCAGAAGGTAATATTGATATGGTGCTTGCACTATTCTAGAAAATAAAAATTCAAAAATTTACACTTATATCTTCCTCCAACACTGGTGTTTCCCTGAAATATATTTCAATATGGCGACATGCAACTAGAAATAAGTTGAAAACGATCGAAGAATGAAAGCAGGCAAGATGTCAAAAAATTTTAAAAAAAAAAGGGAGAATGTGCGATTTAATTCTTGCTAAAACTCAAGAATGTAAGGAAAAGTTATTTTGGTGTCGATATATGTAAACGTTTACAAGCGGTTCTGTGTTCCACGGTGCTTTTCAATGTCCATGAAAGAAGAACGCACCATGATATCTACACACCCGTGAAAAATAACATTAACCTGTCAGTGTCAAAGTCGGGAAAATTTCTGTGACATGTAAACAAACCAATGGTATATTCACGCAAACTTGAAACACGACGTCATCGTAACAAGATGGGGAAAAATGTGATCAGACTTTTTTTTTTATTTTGTGACGAAGCAACTTGGGAAAACCCTGATGCTATAAATAGATAGACACGAAAACGGATCAGAAATTAAACATCGTCCCATCACAAACGCTTCAAACTATCTTTTTAGCGTCAACGATGACTTTGAACCGTTGATGTACGAACATACTACAGAAAATTGTAGTCTGGAGATAAAATCACTTGTTTAATCAGGAATGAAATACTTTCGTGAATTTTATAAGACGAAATATATCAGACAACCTAAATGAGATGGGGAGGTCGTCACAACTTGTCATCATTAATCTCTCATCATCAAATCAATGTCAATTTCTTCCCAAATTATTGGGTAATGTGAATCCCCTGTAGTAATTGTCATGGATTGTAAAACTTACATCACACCGTACACGGGCCGACTCGCCATATCCTTTGAGCAGAAAAGGTGTGAAAACAATTACTCGAGAGGTGAGAAAGTATTGTGTTCGAATTAACAATCAATTTAAAGAAGCAAAATGATGACATGGACCAACATACATGTTCGAATTTTCAGATTATCTAGACTCGAAATTACCGATCTGCTTTTGGTGCAATATAGTGGAGTTTTTGCCGGGACTATGGAAATTCCTCGAATAATGCAGGGTTCTCGAATTTTCGAGGCTGGAAATATCGAGGTTTTACTGTATTTATGCAATGAGACTATTTGATGTGTATGACTGCATCTTTTAAAACCTTTAGGAAGCCTTAATATGCCATTGAAATTGCTATAGGGCTATCATTGAAATATCATTTAAAACCATTAAAAACACTGAAGTACCATTTAAAACCATTAGAACACCATTTCTAAAACACTGAAATACCATGTGAAAACTATTAAAACACCATTTGTTAGCCCATGTTTTTAATGCTAATTTGCATAATTCGGCTCATTTCAATGGTGTTTAAAATATACTCTAATGGTACTTTAATAGTCTTTTAAGGTAAGACCTGTGTAATGGAAAACAGCTATTTCCACTAAAATATCATCCTGCAAAATTAGCTATAATTAAAAATGAGTATTATTGAACTACTTTCACCTTTTCATTTTTTCCATTTTTTCCTTTTTTGAATTATCATTTATAAATTTAAAACCGCTATATTCTCAATTGAAAAAGAGATAAAAATTACCTCCCTTTTTAGAAAACAAACAAAAGTATCAAAAAAAAGTTTCAAGATAGACATAAACGGAATTTCTGATCCATTAGAAATGTGCAAAAATATTATTTCGGCATAAATCCTTATTTATCCTTATTTAACTACCAATTAGAATTTTTGCCCAATGTTCACCAGAAGTGCATTACACAGGTCTTACCTTAATACAGTTTTAAGGATATTAATAGGTACAAGTATATGGTCATTTTATGGATTAATTAATGAGTTTTCAATGGCAATTCAGTGGTTTTGGAATAATGATAATTCAATGGTATTTTAATTCCATTTCATTTTGCTAAGGGTTTATCCTGGTAAGATTTCTGCCTGTGGCAAAGAAGAAATTCCGCCTAAGCTAAGCAGAAATACGCCTTGCTATGGTGTTATTTTCCTTCAGCTATGTAGTAGATTTCCACCTAAGCTCAGGAGATTTCTGCCTATTTTTCCAGGTAATGTAGGCGGGTTTTCTGCAAGGTGGATTTTTTTCCCATGTAGTAAGGTGGTTTCCACCTTCCTTTGGGATGTTTTAGGTGGAAATTTAGGTGTTTTTTTCTCCTTGTAGTTAGGAGGTCTCCGCCTTCTAATCAAATTCTTTCCAGCCGATAAGACGGTTTCCGCTTTGCTAGGGAGAAAAAATTTGCCTATTTCGAGCCCTTTTCTCCTTAAGGACCACTCAAGACGGCATTCATTCTCTATTGTAAGTCTAGACGGAACACGCTTAAATTTCAGGGCGTATTCCAAATAAACTCCAGGCATAATTGTTCGTACAGGCAGGGACAAATAATGCTTTAAGTTTCTGATAAAGGAAAAAACATTAGGGGAAAAGCAGAAATTGCTTTCTCCTTTTCCCCCAAAGTATTTTACCTTACAAATTTCCATATTATAGAAAAAAGATGGATAGGCGAGCTACATGTATATAAATCCAATAATTACTTGGATTAATTAATAAATCTCATTGTCAAAAAATCTTGCAGCCCAAGGAGAAGACAGAACCATGAAAGACAGGCCCAAAGCTGGAATTATGCCACCTGACCTAGCAAAGGAATTTGGAGTGAGTATAAATGTCCAAGTACATCTTGCATTAACATGTACATGTATTTTGTATGTAAATCCATCAACACACAAAATACTGTTAAATCAAACTCTGCTAGCTTCATAAGACTTGGCTAGGAATTCAGGGCTAGCATGTTCCAATCCTGCTCAACTATGTTTCTTTGTTAATATGCTGTGATTGTTGTCCATTACTTACCACGAAATTATAAGGAGTATTGTTGAGAAGTCCAGGAAACATAGATCAACTGTATACCATCTAAAAACCACTCATTTCTGTGCATCTAAGTAACTTTTTATTTTTTTCCACAAAGAACACTGATATTGTATCAAATTGGTTTGAATACTGGTATATCTAAACAGTCGTTGTGAGACTGGCTACAGTTTAAGTGATCTGGTGCTTGAAATCCAGTAAAATGTTAATATCTTATGACTTTTTAGCAATTAATTCCTCTGACACCACATACGGCAAACTACAGCAGACAACTTTGCAAACACACTTAAAAATCTTTTAAGTCTACATAAATTTAAGTATTATTTACTTGAAAGCATCATGATACAAAATATTAATCATTATGAGTAGTACCAACATTGCGCATTTTGAGCAGTAACTCCACAATGTTTTCCAAAGTTTTGCAGGGATGAAACATGTCTGTGCTAAGTAACAGAGTTAACCATTTTCATATTGCAGATGCTAGAGACTTATCCCCAATCTGGGGTTTTTTGGTACAAAGGTCAAAAGGATGCTGTATATTTCAACAGCCAAGAGCCAGAACAGCTTATTAATAAGATGACAGATGTCTTCTTTGATAAGCCAACACAGCAGCGATCTAGTGCTCGAGGCACAGGGAAGTACGAGGCTTTGGATGGGACAATTTTGGATGCTTGTTTGAGCAAGTTGATTTATTTTAGGGAGACAAACAAGAGGGCCATGATGGCCCTGGATCGCTCACCTGAGTCAATAGGCGAAATTTCACTCCAGGGTCATAATGACCCAATTTAAAACTCATCTGAGATATTATTAAGACAAACATTCTGACCAATTGTCAGGTCAGTTGAGCTGAAAATGTGGCCTCCGGAGCGTCCAAAATGTATTTCTTCAATTTGACCTAGTGACCTAGTTTATGAGCCTATGTGACCATATTTCAAAGTCATCCAAGATATTATCAAGACAAACACGCTGACCAATTTTCAGGGCAATTGAGCAAGAATTGTGGCCACTAGAGCGCCCACAAGATATTTCTTTAAATCTGACCTAGTGACCTAGTTTATGACCCTATGTGACCCAATTTTGAACTCATCCAAGATTTTATCAAGACAAACATGCTGATCAGTTTTCAGGTCGATCGAGTAAGAATTGTAGCCTCTATAGCGCCCACAAAAAATTTCTTTTAGTTGACCTAGTGACCTAGTTTATGACCCAAGGTGACCAAAATTCAAGCTCATCTGAAATTTCATCAAGAAAAACATTCTGACCAATTTTTAAGTCAATTCAGCAATAAATGTGGCATCTAAAGTGCCCACAAGGTATTTCTTTAATTTGACCTTGTGACCTAGTTTATGACCCAAGGTATCTCAAATTCAAACTCATCCGAGATTTAATTAAGACAAACATTCTGACTAATTTTCAAGTCAATTGAGCAAAGAATGTGGCCTCTAGAGAGCCCACAAGGTATTTCTTTAATTTGACCTAGTGACCTACTTTTTGACTCCAGATGACCCAATTTCAAAGTCATCTGAGACTTAATTAAGACAAACATTCTGACCAATTTTCAAGTCAATTGAGCAAACAATGTGGCCTCTAGAATGTCCACATGGTATTTCTTTAATATGACCTAGTGACCTAGTTTTTGACCCTACATGACCCAATTTTGAACTCGTCTAAGTTTTTATCAAGACAAACATTCTGACCAAGTTTCATAAGTATCAGACTGAAAATGTGTCCTCTAGAGGTTTTCCTAAGATTTGACCTGGAGACCTAGTTTTTGAACCAAGGTGACCCAGTTTCAAATTCTTCCAAGATATCATCAAGACAAAGATTCTGACTTAGTTTCATTAGTATGGGACTAAAAATGTGGCATATAGAGCGCACACAAGGTTTTTCTAAGATTTGACCTAGTGACCTAATTTTTGACCCCACATGACCCAATTTCAAAATCATCTCAGATTTTATAAAGACAAACATTCTGACCAAGTTTGAAAAGTATCTGACTCAAAATGTGACCTCTAGAGTGCACACAAGGTTTTCTAAGATTTGACCTAGTGACCTAGTTTTTGACCCCACATGACCCAATTTCGAACTTGTCCGAGAATTTATCAAGACAAAGATTCTCATCAAGTTTTACAAGTATCTAACTGTAAATATGGCCTATAGAGCACACACAAGGTTTTTGTTAAGATTTTGACCTAGTAACCTAGTTTTTGACCCTACATGACCCAGTTTCAAACTCGCCCGAGATTTTATCAAGACAAACATTCTGACCAAGTTTCACAAGTATATGACTGAAAATGTGTGAAAATTCTGACCAAGTTTCATGAGGATCGGACTAAAAATGTTGCCTCTAGAGCGTACACAAAGTTTTTCTAAGATTTGACCTAGTGACCTAGTTTTTGACCCCAAATGACCCAATTTCAAAGTCGTCCGAGATTTTATCAAGACAAACATTCTGGCCAAGTTTCATGAGGATCGGACTGAAAATGTGGCCTCTAGAGCACACACAAGGTTTTTCTAAGATTTGACCTAGTGACCTAGTTTTTGACCCCACATGACTCAATTTCAAACTTGTCCGAGATTTCATCAAGACAGACATTCTGACCAAGTTTCATGAGGATTGGACTGAAAATGTGGCCTCTAGAGCGTACACAAGGTAAAAAGTTGACGACAGACGACAGATGCCGGACACAGCACGATCACAATAGCTCACCATGAGCACTTTGTGCTCAGCTGAGCTAATGAAACAGTTAATACTTGACCCTTTCCCACATGGTAATGACGTTTAACGCCTCTGCTGGAGAGGACTTCTTAAACTTTGACAAATGAAGAAATTGCTCAGAATTAGCACTATCTTCATTTTTCACAAAATTTTATGCTCTGTATTTTATACAATAATTTGCCCAGATGCTGTATTCTTTTCAGATGCTTTTAAATTGGGAGAATCTAAAAATGACAGAACAGGGGAAAGGTTAAACTTCAAATCCAGCATTTACAGGGGGATGAGGCCTAAAAGAAATAGCTGTGTTCGTGTGGTGTCCGTGGTTGTGAGGTAGAGCATCGGCCTCGTAATCAAAAGGTCCTGAGTTCGATACCCGGGAGCGGATGTCAATTTTGGGACTGTTCATTGGCCCACACATTCGGCGCAAGTACTGGTGTAGTTTCCAGGAAGCAGAATCGAGAGAGATTAGTATAAGTTGTAAGAACTTGTTTCTCACTCGATGTAAAATAAATATGTTTAAACTAAACTAAATGGCTGTGTTTAGGGTTTACTACCCTACCTAGAAAATGCTGCCGACCCTAAACCTTTTACACTGTGATTGAAAAAAAAAATGTCTGTCAAGTGTAATTTCAGTACATGGTCCATGTAAAAAGTTTCGGGGAGGGCGCGGGGGAATTAATCCCTACCTACAGCATCTCTGACCAAAACCCTAAACACATATTTTCAATTAGGCCTGATGTACATTTTAATAAAGCATTTTTGGTAAAGTGTAACTGGGGATGGAATTTGCGACCACGCATGCTTTACCCAGTTAAGGATGTGTACTAAACAGGAAATAAATACCAATAGAAGCACCAGATACTAGATGGGTTTCAAAGTATAAGACCTACATAAATTAACAATTGCACATTGAAGATGACCATGTTTTTTAAGAAGACTAACTTGATCTTTGATATTGAAGGTTTAGTGTAAGACTAATCTAACTACATTTTGTGTAAACTGTAGTTAGGATAATGTGGCCAAAATTCCTCCATGTATCAGGATTTCATAAGGTGCTATATTGTATTCTGGAATTCTTGTTGGAATACTATTTTTTTCTTTATGTTGATGGACTGCAGACAATGTTTGTTCTTTGCTTTTCAGTGGCATTAGGTGCCATAAATCAGTGTTCCCACTCGTATACTTTTTTGGGAGTGCTAGCATTCTCTGGGGTAAAATTTTGGGAGTGCAAGAGAAATTGTGGGAGTGCACTAAATATTTGTTTACTGAAATCTAAATAGAAAGAAAGTTTTTTGTTAGCATTTACTTTTCTAACATTGAATTGTAACTATGCGATACACTGCAGTAGTATCTATGATAAAGACTGATTTAACAGAACAACTTTTTTCATGGTGTTCACAAGTCGCTCCTACCATTTTTGCAGACTTGTACTTTAGCCATGAAAACTCAGAGTCATACTCTACAGAACTTTCATTTCCACCTCATCAGTTTTAGATGTCCAAACAATGATTGTCTGTTTCCAAAACCAAACACAAAAAGTTGCTTCTGTGACATTTTCATACAGAAGGTATCAAATGAAATAACCAATCTCATATGACATGTGATAATCGATCGGTCATTTCAAGTTCATAGAGTCAATCAACTGACCCATTTCAAAAGCAAACCAAACAGTGCAAGAAGGGGAGTGGGCATATGATATTCCCAGTAAAAATAGGACTAATGAACAGAAGAGCAAGACGATTTGCCTAATTATCAAAAACAGTGCAGATTCTTACAGGAACTTCACACACACTTTCTGAATTTCTGAAACAATAAGAATTTTTACAGCATATCTGATTATTTTTGCTTCTGAAAATCTGTCCGTACATGCACCCCTCACTCGGATTTTTTCCTGTGTGGATTTTATTTCAGTGTGTGAACTATACACTTTTTGCATGAATGGGAATACTGTCGAATATTCTTGTTATTCATCCAGTATGTTGAAATATATGTGTTCTTTCCATAGGAGTCGTACAAAGGCAATTTGAAATTGGAGAATCAAGACTTATTAAAATCATTAATGACAAATGCAGTCATCAAAGACAGCCAAGAAGGCTGGGGCAGTATGACCCAAACAAATACCAAGAATGAAAGCTGCGACATCTACAAGAAAGAAAAGGCAGAAAGGAAAGGAGACAGAGGAAGATGCCTAGTTCTTAACGGGAATGGATTTTTATTTTACTATCTCCCCCGTCAGGGTCATTATTGTTTTTCCCAAGCGTCCATCTGTCCATCCTTCCATCTGTCTGTCTGTCCGTCTCAAATTGTATCTACTCTATAACTCAAAACTGTTTAAGATAATTTGATAAAACTTCACACATTTGTAAAGCACTTTGAGACGAAGTGCAATGCACAAGAATCATAATTCTGGCTTGTATACTTTTTTTAGTTATTTCCCTTTGATTCTGATACCAAAAAGGGGGCAGATCTGTTTTTTTGTGGAAAACAAGTTCTAGTTTTTCCTATTTTTTGCATTTGGGGGAATTAAGGGTTGCCAATCATTTGTGACTTTTGAAAACACTGTGGAAAATGCAGAAGTAGCTCACGAGCCATTTCTTCTTTTCCCACAATGTTTTCTACTCTGTCAGAAACAAAAAGCATTATTTGTCCCTGGTTTGTATATTTTTTGCCAGATGCTTTCAAATGTCAGAAGACTTTCAAATTAGTGTTAATTAATTGTTCAGATCTAAATTTAGTTCAAGTGTAAATTTCCAGTTAAATTCTAATCTGTTATTTAATCATCCATTTAGATAATTTCTAGTCAATTATTTAACCAAAGTAAACGGTATTTTTAAATATTTTTGACCTATGTACGTTTTTCTAATAGGTGAGTAGATTTCTACAAATCCTAGCTATCATTTAACCCTTTACCAAACAATTCCTGGTTTTTACAATCCTGAGATAGAAGCCTTTTGAAAACATTGTGGGAAAAGGAGAAAATGCTGGTAACCAGCATTTTCTCCTTTTCCAACAATGTTTTCTACCCTACTGGAAACAAATTTTAAGTTTTGAGTCACATTTATTTTGTCGTCTGCAAGTGCTTTCAATTTGGACCAGTCTAAAATTTTGTTGTTTGGTAAAGAGTTAATGGAATTGATATATTCCAAAAATGATACATTCGATCCACACTTACTGCATAATAATGTTTTAAAGTAAATTTGGACTGATTTCTTGTATTATTATTTAGTTATCAAAGTGCCTAATAATGTTTTAAAGTAAATCTGGACTGATTTCTTGTATCATTATTTAGTTATCAAAGTGCATAATAATGTTTTAAAGTAAATTTTGTACTGATTCCTTGTATTATTATTTAGTTACCAAAGTGTCTAATAATGTTTCAAAGTAAATTTTGGACTGATTCCTTGTATTATTATTTAGTTATTAAAGTGCCTAATAATGTTTCAAAGTAAATTTTGGACTGATTTCTTGTATTATCATTTAGTTATCAAAGTGCCTAATAATGTTTCAAAGTAACTTTTGGACTGATTTCTTGTATTATTATTTAGTTATTAAAGTGGAATGCATAAGTATTTTTTACCTATCTATGTATGTTTTAAAATGAATTTGAGGCAATCCATAAGGTTGGTGGACAGACCAGTTTATTTGTACAAATGCTAGGTATTATTTAATGGAATCAATATTGGTTGGGAAGAATGTTGTGTGGAGTACTACTGGTATGTGAGAGCTACTAAACACATGGATAGGTGAACTGGCCAGCATGATATGACTGAAATACTGTCGAAAACCGTGTTACATTCCATTCAACCAATCAACCTAGCTATTATTTCATGAAATTAATATTCCAAAATGATACATTGATTCAAATCCACACTCTTTAACAGATGAGGAATATTTGGTCCTGCCAAATTGAAACCATTTACAAATGACGATTTAAGTGTGGCTAAAATGGTTGTATTTTGCTCTCAAAAGGAAGAAAAGATCATGGGAAAGTAGAAAAATGCTCTTTGTGAGCATTTTCTCCTTTTCCCACAGTGTTTACAAAAGATTTCCTTCTTCCTTTGGGCCGTAAAAACCAGGGCTTATCTGGTTAAGGGTTAATGCACAATAATGTTTTAAAAGTAAACTTAGCTCACCTGAGCACAATGTGCTCAAGGTAACCTGTTGTGATCATAAGGCATCTGGCGTCTACAATTGCTGCTGAACAGGCTACATTTACTGCTCAATATTCGTAAAATGTGGCTGTCAGTCCATCAAATCTTGGTCAGTTTCAATATTGGGTCACGATGGGATAAAAAAAAAAAAGGTCACCAGATCAGATCATAGAAAAAATGTTTGTGTTGATAAAATCTCGGAGACGTATAAATATGAGCTACCTAGGGTCAAAAGTAGTCACTAGGGTCTTGTTTTTGTTTAAAACTTGTTTTGTTAAAAGTCACTTTGAGTATTGTCTAGTCTCTTCCTTAAATAAATATTTTTCTGTGACATCACTTTAACACCTTTATTATTATGTATCCAATATCCACAGATATACTTTGTCAGTCTGTAGACATTTACATCAAAGACTTGCATTGAACTTCTCTACTTGATTCAGGGTTTCCATTTACGCACATATATTCGTGATTCATGCACTTAATTGAATAATCACGCACAAAAATATGAAAAGAAACGTGCATGCACGCACAGGTTTCAGGGTCCCGCTGTCGATCACCAGTGGCGCCAGTTGGGACAAGTTAGAAAAAATGTCTCCAAAACTGAAGCACTGGCGAATCTGCTAGCAACAAGTAATGTCTTTACATGATATTTGAAAGATCTAAACTCTGACATATAGAATTATAGGTATCAAATGTGAAAGTCACTGTTTATCACTGCTAATAAAACTATTGTCATTTATTTAAAAGTATTAATGGTATCAATCTGCTTTTCTAGTGTAAAATACAGGTTTTGAGTTACATGCTACCCTTACTGACAATTCTATGTCAAATCATGAGGAAATACTACTCCAAAATTTATTAGGCATGTAAAAAAAATCGAAGCAAAAAACGCGAAAACCCATGACACAGTAAAAATCACTTTGTCATCGTCCGATCATATGCATCTCAAACTGTCTATTCAGCTTTATCAATGACTATAAACAGTAAATTTACATTAATATCACTAGAAAACAATAAGTGGAAGCTAATTAGTGTTTGAAATTGACAGTGAAATGAAAAATTCTACTGGCCATAGGTTGTAAGTTGTCCCTCAAAAAATGCTCCCAAGAGTAAAGAACATAACAATCATCTTCTTTTTTAAATTGCCCATACTGTTTTCAAGAGCAGATGACTGCCAGGTGAAACTCACCAAAATTCAATACAACAGACCCTTACTTTCCTCCACATATGCTCTAAAATTGTCATTATTAAGTGCACTCCTAGAATTTCTCTTGCACTCCCAAACTTGTACCCCAGGGAGCGCATGCACTCCCAAAAAAGGATGTGAGTGGTAACACTGATGATTGTTCTTTAACCAAGAGTCAGATTTTTCTCCTTTTGGTGCTGGAATGTTACTACAGGTGTAAATAGCACTACAAGATAGCAAGTCTGTACATATTACAAGGGCTGACATCAGATTGAATGTCCAGGAATCAGTCAGACATCACAACGGATTCGCACTGACAACACGCTGGATTTACATGTGCATTATATTTGTTTAAAGCCTTAAGTTCTGTTGTCAGTCTGTTGTCAGTTTGAATGTACACTGGAATCAGTCAGACATCACAATGGATTCATACTGACAACACACTGGATTTAGAAGTGCATTATATTTGTTTAAAGCTATATAAGGTCTGTTGTCAGTTTGAAAGTACACTGGAATCAGACGGACATCGCGATGGATTCACACTGACTACACACTGGATTTACATGTGCATTATATTTGTTTAAAGCCTTAAGTTCCATTGTCAGTCTGTTGTCAGTTTATGTAACCAGACTGGTAATACACTGGTTTTACACTGACTTCAGATTGGATAATACCAAATCCAAGCTATTGTCAGTTTATCACCAGTATATAGTCAGTTTCTTTGTAGTGTCAGTGTTTTGTTAGTGTGATATCAGTGTGTTGTCAGTGTAGCTGTCCTAAATCTTCTCATTATAATAGCTGCTGACAGAAGCTATTTAGTTGATTCCACTTTGTTGCCAGTGTGATTCCGCTGTATTTCAAGCAAATTGTCAGATCTGACATTACCCTGACATTCAGCTGGCATTAGATGAGTTTTAAGCTGACAATAAGCTGGTAATTATTACCAGTCCGTAGTCGGATATGGTAATAGGTGACCAATAAACTGACAATACACTGGAAACATACTGACAATGCACTGACAATGCACTGAAAATACTCTGACAATACAGTGAAATTTTGTAAGGGCAGCTACTTCTACATTTATGGATGGATTTGACAAAGTTTGGCAAAATTGTTCTCCTTTACAAGTAGACAAGCCATTTGAAAAATTTGTTCAGATAGATCCAAGGTCAAGTTCACACTTGAATGTCAAATTATATTATTGTCATAAATGGAACTTCTCTGTGCAATAATTTCTATTTTATGGATGCATTTAAAGATAACTTGGAAAAATTGTTCTCCTATACCAGAAGAAACATTTGTTCAGTAGTCCCAAGGGTCATTTGACCCCTAAGGTCAAATGGTAAAATTATCATAGAGTTTGTCCAAGCTACAATTTCTACATTTATCAATGCATTTAAAAGTAATTTTAGACAAGTGTACTCTTTTACCACTAGCAAAGTCATTTGAATCACTTGCTTAGGTAGATCCAATGTCAAGGTCACACCAAAAGGTCAAACAATAAAATTTTCATTAATAGAGCATATCTGAGCCACAAATTCTTCATTTTAGATGGATTTCAAAATTATTGGGCATAATTATTTCAATTAAGCAGTAGATGTGCCATTTCAATATTTTATCATACAGGTCCAAGGTCAAGGTCACACTACAAGGTTTAAGTGATAAAATTATCACATTATAAATCTTGTCCAAGCAATAACTTCTACACATATGGATGGATTTCAAAATAAATTTGTACAATTGTTCTCCTTTATGAGTAGATGTGCCATTTCTAAATTTGTTCAGGTAGGTCCATGGTCAAGTTCACACTTGGTGGTCAAATGGTATTTTTTACAACTTTTCTACTTAATGAATAGTATTACAGTGTCTTAGATACCGAATGGCTACGGCTTATATGCCGCTGTGATAGATTAAAAAAAGAACAGATGAGTTCCACTAAACTATGTTTTAAAATTTAATAATTCAAAACACAGAATTTATAACACAAATGATAAATTCCTACTTAAACTTCACAGAGTCTGAACAATTCAAACTGTCCTAAATATCACAATTCTGTTGATCCGAAAACCGAGTAAGCCACAAAGAACAAATAAAATTCCTGGTCTCAATAGATCTCCATAAGCTGAGAATCCAGCAATGATAATGACAACATATGTTTCAACAGTGATGCCAATCGCACCCCTTTTCTGACACCAACTGGGGGGCCTTTATATATCTCAAGTGCTCCCAGAAACTCCCGGAAGTACATTCGAGAAAAATATAGGGGAATTCCCAATAAAAATATACGCTGGATTACTCAATAACAACATTAATTTTTCTTTGAGACCAGGATATCGACCTATCATACAAACAGTTAAGTACCTATCTTACTATCAATTAAAATCATTTGCTAATTACAAAGTAATTATGAAAACTGATATTCATTCTTGACTATTCTGCATTCATCATGTTTTGTAAGCAAAACATCGAACACACTAGAAGTATCTTGACACAGTTACTAAAATAAGAGTACCAAATAAACATAACAAGATCATTCACTAACATTCCGTAACACCTTCCCCCTTAAAGAAAAAGAAAGCTTAAGAGAAGAAAGGTTTCTTTTAACCTCATTAAAAAAAATAAAGCATTATAATACAACATAGCAATACTAAAATAGTATTTAAACAAAATTTACACAGTAAATTAATTACTCAGATCTGGAGAGTGCATCTGCTATAACAGTATCTCTACCCTTTATATGCTTTAGGTTGAGACAATACTCCTGAAGAAGAAGACTCCACTACAACAACCTCTGATTTTTATCCTTCATCTTATGAAGAAAAGTGAGAGGATTGTGATCGGTGGGGACAGTCAGAGGAAAAGAAGAGGATGAAACGTAAACTTCAAAGAATTGAAGAGAAAGAATAAGAGCAAGACATTCTTTCTCAATGGTGGAGTACACTTTCTGATGTTTATTAAATTTATGTGAGAAATGACAAACAGGATAATCAGCACCATTTTCATCTTCCTGCAAAAGCACTCCCCCTGCACCAACATCACTAGCATCTACAGCAAGTTTAAATGGTTTAGAGAAATTTGAAGCCAAAAGCATGAGTGCACTTTTTAACATGGCTTTGATGCTCTCAAATGAGTTTTAACAAATTTCAGACCAAATGAATTCATGATTTTCCTTCAAAAGATCACTTAATTGTGCAGAAATAGTAGAAAAATTATTACAGAATTTTCTGTAATAACCAGCCATACCCAGAAAATGCATAACTTGCTTTTTGCTTGAAGGTACAGGAAAATCAATGATTGCTTGAATTTTCACTGAAATTGGTTACACCTGACCCTGTCCCACTACATGTCCTTAAAAAGTTACAGTTCCATGACAGAATTCACTTTTGCTCAGATTTACCATCAGCTGATATTCCGGAAGTCTGTTGAAGAAAGACTGAATACTGTAAAGATGTTCCTTCCAGGTGTCACTGTAGATAATGACATCATTGATGTAAGCTCCAATACCATCAAGTCCAGAAATAACCATGCTGACAAAACATCTGGAGTAACAAAAGCGGAAAATTCTTTTGCTTTTTTGTTTAAAGGACTCTGCCAAAATCCCTTTAAGTCAAATTTTAAAACAAATTTTGACTTCCCAATTTTGTCAATACAGTCGTCAATTCTTGGAATTGGAAAAGTGTCTGTTTTGGCGACATAGTTGACTTTCCAATAATCTGTACACATGCGAAAGCTTCCATCAGATTTTGGAACCAAAATGCAAGGTGGCGAACACTCACTTTTTGATGGTTCAATAAAATCATTTTCTAATAAAAACTGTATTACCTCTTTCAAATATTGTTGTTTGGAAGGATGTGTCCGATATGGATGCTGTTTTATTGGTTTGGCATCGCCAATGTCCACATCATGAAAAATCTTGTTAGTTCTTGAAGGCACATCAGGAAATAAGTCTTCATATTCACAAATAAGTTCCTCGAGTTGTTGCTTTTGAAAATATTCTAAATGTCCCAGTTTCAAATCCAAGTCCCGAAGAATGTCTGAATTTTGAAGACGCGAGGAATTTTATTTTCAAAGTCCTGTGAATTCTGAGTATCAAAAGAAGTATCACTAATTTGTGGAACAAGTGAAACAATATTAACAGTTTGAACAGTATTACTATTATTTCTGCCAACATAAGATTTTAACATGTTAATATGACATAATTGAGTATTCTTACGTCTATCAGGTACGCAGACAACATAATTTACATCACTGACCTTTTCTGTATCATATAAGGACCAAAATTGTTTGCTTGCAAAGGCTTACCAGGGACAAGTAAAAGAACTAAAACTTTGTCTCCTGGCTTGAAAAATCTTGATTTGGACTTCTCATAATCGTTCTTTCATTTTTGTTTGAGCAGAGCGAAGATTGTTCTGAGCAAGTTCACAAGCTTTAGATAGTTTGAGTCTAAAGTCTGAAACATAATTCAAAAGATTTAAAGAAATGTTATCTTCAGAGAGAAGTTTCTCTTTACAGAATTTTAAAGGACCTCTAACAGAATGTCCAAAAACTAATTCAAATGGACTGAACCCAAGAGATTCCTGAACAGATTCTCTAACAGCAAACAATAAAAGATGAACTCCCTAATCCCAATATCTGCCTGTTTGATGACAATAAGTCCTTATCATGTTTTTAAGTGTTTGATGAAATCTCTCAAGAGCTCCTTGACTCTCTGGATGATAAGCAGATGGCATGTATTGATGAATATTTAACTCATACATAACTTGTTGAAAAATACCAGACATAAAGTTAGAGCACTGATCTGATTGGATTGATTTTGGAAGACCAGCAAAAGTAAAAAATTTAATAAGGGCTTTGATAATTGTTTTAGCTTTAGTATTTCTTAAAGGAATAGCTTTAGGAAATCTTGTAGAAGTACACATGATAGTGAGTAAGTACTCATTCCCAGATTTAGATTTTGGTAAAGGACGAACACAATCAATAAGAACTCTACTAAAAGGCTCTTCAAAAGCTGGAATAGGATGAAGAGGCATGCGAGGAATTTTCTGATTTGGCTTCCTGACAACTTGATAATTATGACATGACCTGCAAAATTTAGAAACATCCTTTTTCATTCATGGCCAAAAGAAATGATTAAGTACAGTCTTAGTGACTCCAAGATGACCAGCTAGATGATTTTCATAAGCCAATGAAAGTACCTCATTTCTAAATTTTTGGGGTAAAACAATTTGATGTTTAACAGCCCAGTCAGCATCTGCTGGGACGTCAGTGGGTCTTCACTTACGCATAAGAACACCATTCCTGAAATAATATCCAACAGGAACTGAAAAAATTTCATTTTCAAGCAATACCTTATTGAACAGATTGGAAATCTCAGGGTCTTTTTCCTGTTCAATGATTAAATTCTCACGAGAGAAAACTTAACATCCATGAAAAGTCTCACTGGTAGAATTAACATCACATTTAAGAGAATCTAAATCATGTGAAATAGATGAAATATTCTTTTGATATAAGTCACCGTGAGGCGCTGAAGTAGTAGGGTCACTACTAGAATTGACACCTGAAGAGCAGTGAAAACCATGGACTACACTGGAATTATTACCACCAGTAACAACCAAAGGTTTCAAAGAATCCTTAAAAGGATGAGAAGAAAACTGATTTTTGTAAGAATGTGGCAAAGAAGATAGAAAACTATCATCCTCATCAGAAAAAAATCAGAGATAAGAATGTGTCAGCCAGATCGTACTCTGAAGAACTCTTATTACAGGGAGTTTTGGGCAAAATGGCTTTTTGGGCCATAGCACGAGTGACCGCACATCAAGGGTATAAGTCAGGAATTTCTTCCTCAATTGGATCAATGACCTCGTCTATATTCGGCTTGGCAGTAACTATTGGATTTGCAATAACCTTTCCACCCGCTAGTACCCAATAACAAATGTACTCCATCAATGGGTAAAGAAGATCAATACCAACAGGTACAGGACCAGAAACTAAGTCTGACCGAAGACAAGCATAATGGAGGGGAACATTGACTAGGCCACACTCAACACCTTAAGTAAAACACTCTGACCAGAAGAGGACTTCTCAGAAAATAGCAGAGTATCTTGCTAATAATAAAGATTGAGAAGCACCCGTATCTCTCAAAATTTTAATCCTCTTTCCATCGACTTTGTCAATCAATAATGAAATAGAACTCTCCATAATTAAAAGTTCATAAACTTCCGAAAGTGAGAAGTCAGATGAAACACACATGTCCTTAACTTGAGGTAAATACTGGGAAACAGACATAAGATTCGAATCGCTGGATAATAAATCTCCATTACAGAGTACAGATTCCCAACAATTGGGTACAATATCCTCACTAGAACTAGAGGAACAAGAAAGATCCCTATTGGGAACTGATTGGCATAAATTATCTGTGTCGTTACACGAGTTCATTTTTAGAGCGGAAGAGTCTGTATAATATACGACTTCGAAAGTCTGCTATCGGGGCAGTAGGACCCGTATATTGAACGGCTCTCAGGAAAAATGGTCCAGCCATATTGCTCTGAAATTAAGAAAGGTTGCTTTTTTAGACAAAATATAGGCCATTATTGCTTTCCCTACAGAGTAAGTAGTCAAAATCAGTGTGTAAATAGTCAATCTTTAGATTTATGAATTCTCAGTTTGCAATTCAAGCTTATTAGGTCAGAATTTAGTCATTTGTCACAGTCACATGGCAATCAGTCTAAATAGAATTTTGCACAATTCGATAGAATCGTTTATTGGATTTGTTTCGCATGCAGTGTATGTGTGGATCATCCTGCATAAATATGCAATCTGATCTCAGTCTACACAGCTTGCTTTTTACTAGATATCATTCAGGACTTTATTTAGTATTCATTTTAGATTGTGAAATCGAAAGTAGAAAGGAATCTTTAGGAAAAGATCAGTAGAACTAGGAAAAGGTTTATTTTGCCTTTTATTTTTGTCATGAACAACATTGTAGACACATAGTATAGGCACATAGTAGACTCATAGACTGTGTTAGGCTTTGAGGTGAAGGGAAAGCTGTACCCTGTGGTCACTGCTCCTTTTACCACAATGTTTTTAGGTTTTTTAGAATTAAGCTGTACATGGGTTTTTTAATCTATTTCAGCTTTCTATCTTCTCCGGTGGAAGTTTGTAAATAGTTTTAGAGAATAAACGATAAAAACATTAGGGTAGGAAGTCTTTGACTAAAACTAATCATGGACAAAGAAGGCAGTTCTACCTCTACCAGTCCTAGGCCCAGAAGAGTTAGAGGTTTGACTGAAAAAGCTCAGACTTTGTATGATGAAAAAGTTGCCAGTTACAACTCAGAGCTGGCATCAATTCGGAAGCAACTGGAAGGATCATTGCCGCACATTGACCAAAATGCACAGAATTATACTGCCTTAAAAGAAGTAAAGTCAATCTTAGAAGAAGGGATGCAAAAAGACAAGTCCTTATCCGATGAATTCAAAGGTTTTTTAGAACTAACACATACAGCTGACAGTATCTCAGAACTGTGCAGTCATGAACTCTTTAGAAAGTCATTAGAAGAGAAAATACAATTTTCCATTAACAATATTGAGGCATTAATCAAGAAGATTAGAGATATAGAGCATACAGAACAGCAAAACTGTCAGGAAACAAATTCAATTAGATCCCTTAAGACAAATAAGAGTTCTACATGTTCTAGTAGTTCCAGCCGTAGATCCATTAATGAACTATTAGCCATGAAAACCTCCAAGGCTGCAGCAGCAAAAGTTCGGTTGAAATTTATAGAACAAGAAGAAAAACTAAAACGTGAGTTGGCAATTCTTCTTCAGTGTAAAAAGAGAAATTGAAGAGGTAGAAGCCGAAGTTTCAGCGATCCAAGGGATTGTTGATGGTGACACAGGGTCACAAAAGATTTCGATATCTGGTACCAGCAAACACGAAATTGTTCAGAAATTTTTAGACCGTGATACAAAAGATGGTAATTTAAAAGATCAAGATCAGATAGTGCCTTCTTGTGACAACAAATATGTAAGCCATGCAAGAGCTACCTCCCCTTACAGAGAACATTTGAAAAGAGACCTGTTACTCAACAGTCTTACAGCATTTGATAAGAAACTTTTATAAGCTGGAAGCTGAAGTTTAAACGTCTAATTGAGGAAATCGGTGCTAACGTCACAGAAGAACTGGACCTTTTGACAAAATGGTTAGGGCCAACATCAAAAAGGCAGGCCTCTAGCTTGCAAATAGCAAATTCCCATGATGAACATGAAGCAAAGCGTAAAATTTGGCAGAGATTAGAAGAAAGATATGGAGCTCCAGAGCTTATTACAGAATCATTCAGGTAAAGAATTGAGAAATTTCCTAAGTTAAAAGTAGAAGACTGCGATAAGCTTTTTGAGTTATCAGACTTACTCACTGAGGTTCAATCAATAACAGACAATGAAAGGTATAGGTCGGCCTTAGCTTATCTCGATTCATCACATGGGATGAATTCAGTTCTTCAGAAATTACCCCGATTTATGCAGAATAAGTGGATTGACAGTGCAAGTAATTATAAAGTACATTATGGTGTGGTGTATCCACCATTCAGCTTCTTGGTTGAATTTATCGACTAAATGGCCTCTAGGATGAATGATCCAAGTTTTAAGATAGTAATCAAAAAAGAAACAGTTCCCACTGCAAAACAAATATCAAAGTCAAGTCAGTCTCAAGCTTTTATTAAAAAAAGACTAATGTTCAAAGTAATTCATCAGAAACAAAGGTCAAGTGTCAAATTCATGGTGAATCCTCTAAACACACTTTAATGGATTGCCATTCATTTCTAGAAATGACATTAGAGGAAAAGAGGGGCTTCATACAAAAAAGGGGACTTTGCTTTAAGTGTTTAGGAGGAAAACACTTAGCAAAGGACTGCAAAGAAAATATCAAATGTTCGAAATGCGAAAGCAAAGGTCATTGTACTCCCTTTCATATTCAGGGTGATTCTAATGGTGCAAGACAGCATGGTGGGGAAAGTAGCAGTTTATCAGATGTAAGCTGTAAGTGTACTGAGGTATGTGGTAAAGGGTCATGTAGAGGAAAGTCATGTGCCAAGACTTTATTGGTCAAGATTTATCCCAAGGGTAACCAAGAAAAGGCATTGAAAGCATATGCTATAATCGATGAGCAAAGTAACAAATTTCTGGCTAGGTCAGAATTACTAGAATATTTTCAGGACAAGTCAGAATCTATAGAATACACGCTCTCATCATTCTCAGGGAAAGTATCAAAAACTGGGAGGCGTGCACAGAGGTTTGTTATAGAGTCTTTAGATGGGTCATGCAAGTTAGATTGTCCCCCTTTACTAGAGTGCAATGACATCCCAGACACAAAACAAGAAGTAGCAACACCATCTGTTGCTAGGCAGTTTAAACACCTGAGAAACATAGAGCACTTAATACCAGAAATAGCCTATAGTTCCAACTTATTGGTCTTAATAGGTAGAGACTTGCTTAAGGCACACCATGTGTTAGATCAGAGGACAGGTAGAGAAAATGAGCCTTGTGCTCAAAGGTTAAGTTTAGGATGGGTTATAATAGGAGAAGCCTGTTTAGGTCTTGTACATCAGACAAGTCATGTGAATGTTAACAAAGCCAACATTCTTTATAATGGTCGAGAGTCAATTTTTCAGTCATGTCAAAACATATTTGAGGTCAATGACAGTATTTTCTGTAAAGGTGCAGATGACGATATGATTGGTCTTTCTCGTGAGGATATGCAGTTTCTCAAACAAATAGAATCAGAAATGTCAAGGTCGTCTACGGGTAAATTAAGTTGTCCACTTCCGTTACGTAACGCTAGGCAAACTCTTCCAAACAGTTATATTCATGCAAAGAAAAGGATTGATAATTTGATAGCTAGTTTGAAGTGTGATCCTGTCAAGCAAAACCATTTTCTTGAATTCATGGAAAACATATTGGTCAAAAATCATGATGAATTAGCCCCACTGGTGCAAGAAGGTCAAGAAATTTGGTATTTACCTATTTTTGGTGTCCACCATCCACAGAAGCCATCCAAAATAAGGGTTGTGTTTGATTCGTCAGCAAAATTAAAAAATGTATGTCCTTCTAAAGGGTCCCGACTTATCAAACAATTTAATTTGGGTACTTACTAATTTCAGGAAAGAAAAGTTTGCTGCCATGGCTGATGTTGAACAAATGTTTTTCAACTTTGAAGTTAACGAAAAGCATAGTAATTTGTTACGTTTCTTGTAGTTCAAGGACAATAACCCTTCAAACCCTATTGTTGAATATCGCATGAGGGTCCATGTTTTCAAGAACTCTCCGTCCCCAGCTATAGCGACATACGGACTGAGAAAAGCCGTTTGTCCTCAATCTCATGAGATTGACAATTTTAAGGATTGTGATGATGTCTGTCATTTCGTTTACAATAACTGTTATGTTGACGATGCTTTGGTTTCAAAACAAAAGGAAAAAGATTTGGTAGATCTTTTAATCAGTACACAATGTAGGTTACAGACTGGTGGGAAGATTCGTTTAAATAAGATTGTGTCCACTAGTTCAGTAGTTTTGGAAAGCTTTCCAGCAGATGACTTGGCCAAGGATGTGGCTGAGATGGATTTTGGTGCAGACACATACATCCAGAAAAGTTTAGGTCTATCTTGGGACATAGTCAATGACTGTTTCACATATCAGGTGCAGGTTAAGGAAAGGCCTTATACAAAAAGAGGTCTACTTTCAGTTATTAATGGGTTGTTTGACCCCCTTGGATTTGTGGCTCCGGTAGTTTTAGATGGCCGGTTGATCTTCAGACAAGCAATTCAAAACAGTGATTGAGACTGGGATGATCCTCTCCCACGTAACGTTTTGGGTGATTGGGAAAAATGGGTTCAGTCACTTTCTCATTTGAAGACTTTGAAAGTTTCCCATTCATTTTAGACTTACCATTCAGAGATAGTCCTGACAAATAGCTACATGTCTTTTCAGACGCATCTAAGGAAGCAGTTGCGGCTGTTGCCTATCTTAAGGTGTATGACATAAATACATTCCAAGATTTTGGCAAAAGCACTTGTTAGTACCCAAAAAGTGGGCATCAAGTTTGATTAATAAGTTTGGATAACTAGTTTCACAAGTAATTTAAAATAAATAAGTTTGATCTAAAATAGTTACAAGCTTTGGTTCTCCTTTATACCTAGCACTTGTTTCTTTATATTTTATCAAAATACATGTAGTTCAGTTGATAGAGCACCTATCTGACTCGTGATCTAAAGGTTGCAGGTTCAATAAACTGCGACAAAATTTCTGGCGATTATTTGTTGCTCACTTCTGTTGCATTTGAGAAAGTAGTCACTGACTTGGAAAAGGAAGTTGTCTAAGTACCGATGTGAGAAATCCAGGAAACACATGGCTAGGAGCACTAACTGCTGTGATATGACCTTTGCTGTTAAAACGACGTTAAATTCCAAGAAAAACATACAAAGGGTCCAAGAACGCTCATTAGGGTGCTGGCTGCTGTTAAGTTAACCAGGAGGTTTGAAAACGTGTAAAATCCAGACTGAATCAGTCTACCAGAATGTCCTTGTAGTAATGTGATTTTTTTATCTTTCTTTATTAGAAAGAAAATCTACAAAAAACCAGAAGCCTACAGTAGTTAGACTGTCAGAGGACCAAAGCAGACTGCTGAAATCACTTTTTAAAACGAATGTGGATTTGCGACGAGAACTAAGACGTGAGGATTGTGAAAAAGTTATATTTAAATACCCAGAGCTGAAAAATCTAACATGAACAAAAATAAAAAACACTGTTCATAATTGGATTACCCAGGAAAAGAGGAAGTTAAAAGGCACATGTTAGCCCTTTCCCAGTTAGGTTAACCCTTTCCCCTTGTTAGCCCCATTGGCCAATGGCTATATAGCATTATATGGCATTACACCATTTCTTACAACAATCTTCAAAACAGCTCATTGGATGTCAAAGTTATTTTTATATATGGTCCATGTGTAGACTTTTTTCAGATTCCTTTTAGAAATTTTGATCAGAAAAAAAAATCCATGGAGGCCATGGATGGGGGTCAAGTTCACTATGTGACTTTATAGTGTAAATTTAGAAAACATTTTTCTCCAAAATGGCTCATTAGATTTCATTGTTATATGGCACGTGGTGTTTGGGTGGATCCCTTGAAAATACTTGGATTTGTAAAAACACATGGCTGCTAAAAAATGAGCAGTTGCCATCTTGACCATCTTTATGATGGCCAGTGGAGTGATAAATGGCCTTGTGGCCCTCTTGTTTTTAAGGGTCTTCAGCTGACAACTTAGGAAAACACTGTGGGAAAAGGAGAAAATGCCCAAAATGAATAATTCCTCCTTTTCCCACTCTATATTACAGCTTTCCCACACAATACTGACTTTTAACAACCCTGAGAAAAAATGCCTTTGGAAACATTGTTGGAAAAGGAGAAAATGTTGATAACCAGCATTTTCTCCTTTATCTACAATGTTTTCTACCCTTTCCAGAACAAATTTCAATATTTGAGTCACATTTATTTTGTCTGCAAATTCTTTCAATTTGGACTAGGCAAAATTTTTGACGTGCAGTAGAGTGTTGACTATAGTATCAAGTTTTAATTCATCCTCTGCAGAATTTCAATTTGTCGACTGGTAATGGGTTAATTCACCTAGTGTGTATGACCCCTGTTTGTATTTTTCAGATGTGTGGGCAGGCAGTGTTGGCAGGGATGGCTCTGCACATTAGTGCAGTCTGATCTATGTCTGAACTCCTTGCTTGTTATTTCTCAACAAAAAAAAAAAAGATGTTTTCAAAAAATGGCAAATATGGTGATTTATGAAAATCAGGAGGTTTTTATCTAGCAGAATACCTTAGTTAAAGGCAAGCTATCATCATATTAAGATCATTATTTGATCAATTCTCATTTGGTCAACAAACTAGGATTGGATGGTACATACAATAACATTTGTATCATATATAAGGGAAGTATTGTCTAAACTATACCCGGGAGGTACTTAGTGATTAGTTTATAGTGTTTTTAGCTCACCTAGGCACGAAGTGCTCAGGGTGAGCTATTGTGATCACTCGTCCATCCATCCGTTCACATTTTTTTTTTTTTTTTTTACACTCTAGCATCTACAAATATGAACCAATCAGCACCAAACTTGGTCAAAATGTATGTGACTATAAGATTTCAGATGAGTTTGTTTATGGGCCGAATCGAACCAGAACAACTGGAGATATCTGCCCTTGAATTTAAAAAACAGCTATATTTGACTTTGTTTACACTCCAGCATCTGTAAATATTAACCAATAAGCACCAAACTTGGTCAAAGTATTTATGGCCTTAAGATCGCAAATGAGTTCGATTATGGGCCGAATCAGATTAGAACAACTGGAGTTATCTGCCCTTGAATTAGAAACAAGAGGGCCATGATGGCCCTGTATCGCTCCACTGGCTTATAAATATAAACCACGAAGAAAAGTCTTCACTATATAAGCCCTTATAAAACTTTGACCTCATGGCTACAGTCTGACTAAATGGGGAATATTGTATTAGAAGAATAACATGCCAAATGTGGGAGTTCTTGGCCTTATGGCTGGTAACAAGATGGTTTCTGAACTTTTCACTCCATAAACCCATGTAAAACTTGTGATCCCTGGTGCAGGGCCAAACTTGATCCTAGATCTGTAACTTGGGCCCTCTTTGTAACTGTCCACTAAATAATGCTATAATTATATGCAAAATTTGGTAGCCTAAGCCTTATGGCTATGTACACCAAGATTTAAAAGTTTTCCCTATGTAAGCCTATGTAAATCTTGTGAACCCCCCCCCTCCAAGTATGAGGCCAAATTGACCCCAGGACTATACTTTGGGCACTTTTGGTAGACTCCAACTAGATCAAGCTAAATGCCAAATTTGGTAGCTCTAGGCCTTATGGTTTCAGACAAGAAGATATTTAAAGTTTTCTCTATATAAGCCTATGTATAAAACTTGTGACCCCTGGGGAAGAGCCAATTTTGACCCCAGGGCTATAATTTCAAGAAACATGATAGAGGTCTACTACATAAAGCTACATGCCAAATTTGGTAGCCCTATGCCTTATGGTTTCAGACAAGAAGATTTTTAAAGTTTTCTTTATATAAGCCTATGTAAAACTTGTGACCCCTGGGGCAGAGCCAATT
This sequence comes from Tridacna gigas, assembly GCA_945859785.2. NCBI lineage: Eukaryota > Metazoa > Mollusca > Bivalvia > Cardiida > Cardiidae > Tridacna > Tridacna gigas. The sequence goes on along the minus strand of OX244042.2, from coordinate 18,553,644 downwards.
TTGACCCCAGGGCTATAATTTGAAGAAACTTGATAGAGGTCTACTACATAAAGCTACATGCCAAATTTGGTAGCCCTATGCCTTATGGTTTCAGACAAGAAGATTTTTAAAGATTTCCAATATTTTTCAGTTTTGTTGCCATGGCAACCAGAGTTTTTGAAGGAATCAAATTCTTTCAAGAAATTCTGAAGAGGACCATGTCAGGATCATTTCTGTGAAGTTTCGTGAAAATCGGATGGGTAGTTTCAGAGAAGAAGATGTTTGAAATAAAAGTTAACGCACGCACGGACGGACGGACGCACGACGGACACCGGGCCATGACATAAGCCCGCTGGCCTTCGGCCAGTGGAGCTAAAAATTGCTATATTTGACCTTGTTTACACTCTAGCATCTACAAATATCAACCAGTCAGTACCAAACTTGGTCAAAGTATATATGACCATAAGATCTCACATGACTTCATTTATGGGTGTAATGTGTATTGGACCTGAAAGACTGGAGTTATTTGCCCTTGAATTCAAAAACTGCTTTATTTAACTTTGTTTACACTCAAGCATCTGCAGACAAAATCCAATCAGTACCAATCGTAGTGAAAATATATATGACCATTAGATCTCGGATAAGATAGATTATGGATCTAATCGGACCAGCACAACTGGAGTTATTTGCCCTTGAATTAGAAGATAGATTATGGATCTAATCAGACCAGCACAACTGGAGTTATTTGCCCTTGAATTAGAGAAATTGCTACATTTGACTTTGTTTACACCCCGCATCTACACATATTAACCAATCAGCACCAAACTGTTTCAAAATGTGTATTACCGTAAGATCTATTATGACTTCTATTATGGGTCCAGTTGGACAAGAATGACTGAACTTATCTGCCCTTTAATTAGAGGTACTGCTATATTTGACTATCCTCTAGCATCCACAAATGTTAACTAATCAGCACCAAACTTGGTCAAAATGTGTATGGCCATAAGATCTTGAATGAGTTCTATTATCGGCCTTACTAGAATAGAACAACCTGAGTTATCTGCCTTTGAAGGAGAAAAGTTCATATATTCAATTGGTTTACACTCTACCATCTACAAATCTTAACCAATCAGGACAAAACTTGGTTTAGTTTAAGTTTAAGCCTATTGATTTTACATCGATTGAGAAACAAGTTCCTACAACTTACACTAATCTCCCGATTTGCACATAACATGCGCCTGGGATCATTACAGGCCCTGCCCAGGGGCTCACATGTTTGTACATAGCCTTATGTCAGGCAATTATTAAAAATTTTTATGGGTAATCTAAGAGCCTAGACCTCTATAACAATTGTGAGATTTCTCTTTTCTCATTATAGTTTGGCCTTGAACTTCGATATTTGGTATTTATCTTCTTTCTAGACCTTTACTGCTTAGTACTCAGGTGAACGATATAGGACCATCATGGTCCTCTTGTCATTCATTTCTATAGGCATGCACACAATAGAAATACATGTAAATATGTGACCGACAGATCTAGTTTAATTGTGTAATTCACTCTAAGATCAATATAGCCCTATACTGTAGGGTCCTGGATTTTACATAGAGATGAAAAAGGAAACCTGTACAATCTTCTTGTTCCAAGCTTTAAGGCCTAGACTTTTCATTTTTGGCATGTAGTTTTTATGGAAATACTACAAATTATAATCATAGGATTAAAATTGCCATGGTCCTACATGTATGTTGTTGGGTCTTGGACTTTACATAGAGATATAGAAAAGAATATAACTGTAAGGCTCAAAATTTTTATATTTGGCATGTAGTATTGTCTGATGGACCTTTACCAAGATTCTTCAAATTATGGTGATAGGGTCAAAGTTGGCCCTATATTGTGGGGTCTTGGGTTTTACAATGAGGCAAAGAAGGAAATGTTGTAAAAATTGCATGGCCTAGAGCATTCATACTCGCTGTGTAGTATTGTCAACTAAACTTTCACCAAAATACCTCAAATTGTGATTGGCCTTCTTTCGTGGAATATAAGGAATATAGGACCATCATGGTCCTCTTGTAATTGTTCTTTGCGTTGTAGAGTGTATTCAGAAGGTAAAAAATACTCCAGACTGATAGGAAAAGGCAGAGATCTTTCAAAGGAAAAATGTTGAGTGCCTTCATGGATGAGAAAAGAAATCCTAAAGAGTTCTGGAACTGTGTAAATGATTTAACCCTTAAAGTGCCGAATAAACCCAATGGATATTTTTATCCTACAATAAGACAAAGAAAATAGAACAATTTTAGCCATCTTTTGCCTGTAGTGCGCTAACATAACAGACAGTGCAGATCTAAGATCAGGCTGCACGTTTTGTGCAGCCTGATCTTGATCTACACTGGCCACAAAGACAACTATTTTAGTGAAAGGTGCTTAAAGGGTTAATGGAAAAAACAGAAAGCGGATCCATCTGCTGAAATATCTTCCAGCACATGGGCAGAATACTTCAAATCTCTCATGAATATTGACTATGCAAATAACTGTGATGAGAAATTGATATCTGAATGTAACATGAAAATATTTTTATAATTCTGTTATTAACAGGGATAATTCGGCTGATGAGGTTCTTAAAGAAGCAAAACATTTAAGAAATGGCAAGTCTTGTGGTACTGATGAGATTTCAAGTGAAATGTTGCACATTTCTCTTCCATTATTTTTGGAACATTTCACATTCATGTTTAATCATATTTTACAAAAGGTATATATCCTTCAACCTTGAAAGAAAACATTACTAAGCCCATATATATATATATCATATATCATATATGTGTGTGTGTGTGTGTGTGTGTGTGTGTGTGTGGTGGGACAGCTAATCCAAGCAATTATAGAGGCATTTCCATTTCTAGCTGTTTCAGTAAACTTTTTAGTAGTTCTGTTTAATTGCTTAGATCCTTATCTTGAATACAATCATTGGACCAGAACAAATAACCTTTCGCAAAAATTGTTGTACTAGTGATCATATTTTTTACTCTATAAACTACAATTGATACTAAATTTTCATGTAGTCGTAAATCTTAACATGAATATTCATGGGGTAAAGAGTTAAAAATCCTTAATTTCAAAGAAAAACTCTCATTGTTTCAAAACATTTGTGCTTTTTTACATCCCTTTACTATATATAGAAGCATTTTGACGCATTAGCAGGTAAAGCAGAACCAGATCAGAGTCTACAGGAGCTGTCTGATCAGGGTCTCCTTTGTTTGCCCATACAATATTGTAGCTATGAATTTACACATTCTGTACGGCATAAAAAAATCCATTATTTCTTGTTCCAACTAAAGTTCAGTACATTAATATTCACAGTCGTAAATTCATACATGAATGTTTATGAGGTTAAGGGTTAAAAATGAAATATTGTCTGTGTTCCAGAACTTGAACTTGGTATAGGCATACATCAAAGATTTAGTCCATGTCGGAAATCAGTAAAAAATTATTAAAAGGTGTTCACTTGATGCATATCTTCTGTGTTGTTGTGGTTACAATATCCCTGGTACCTCTCTGTTTGTTTTACCTAATTAATGTGCATACCTATGTATGCAGGTATACCCTGTGTGTGTGGTGTCCAAATATGGAAATACCTTCATTAATATGCATACCTCAGTATGACTGTGAGAAGTTTAATGCATTAATTTATAGATTTTTTCCATTTTCAAAGTGATGAACACGAAGCAGATATAAAATAATAAAGGCATGTAAAGTTCTATGTCAGTATCTCTAATATAAATGGGATACCTCTGTACAGTTGCACTCGATTATATACCTCACTTCGTGATATAGACAAACCTGTGTGTGTCACTGTGTGTAAAAATGAAAAGGGATGATGTGGTATCATTGGTATTTTTCGGCCCCAATACCCCTATTTAACATATAACCCTACCCTTTCGACCCCTCTCCCTTTAGATGTGTATTTTGCTATATTTTGGGTGTTTTCCGACGTTTTTTGGCGTTTTCTGGTCATACAGTGTTTTCAGGTCTTTCTAGTAATCGCTGCAGACTGTTATGCATTTAGGCCTAGGCGGATGTTCTAATGAATTTCAGAATTATTGTCCTTTTGATTGATATATTGATGTGACAAACCAATTAACGCCTTTAATTACATTAGCGCACACTTAACGACTGAATTATTCCAGTCGACACTGTCAGTCGACAGCTGTGAAAATCAAGGTTGGTCATGGTTTTCACACCTTCCCAAGTTTGCAAGGGGATTAATTATACACCAATTACAGGTAGGAGTTTGTGTACAAAAACTGCTTTGGGGGCATGAAATACACTACGAATTACAGACTACCGACATTCGAAGTACTCAGAGAAATTTAAGAATGATAAAGGGAGCATAAATATTGGGACCGGAGATAGCATACGAACCAAAACATAGTTTCGAATAAGCGATGTGCAAATTAACGAAATTCTACTGTACTACAGACAACTTCTGGTAAAAAGTCTTTTAAAGACTTTGCATCAAGTTATCAAGTGACCCTATACCACTGATGAGAGTTGATCAACATTTTTTTGTGGGCTCATGAACATATTCTTTTTTATTGACAACAGTCCTACTGGCAAGCATTCATGTAAAAAATGTTATGTACCAGGCTACACCATTACAACAGTTGGGCTAGTCTTAGTGACATTTTCTCAGGAGTGAAGAACAGACCTCTAGATAAGAGGGAGTGATGGTATTCTAACCATTATTTCTCTTTCAAAGCCTGTGTAGTGGGTACTCATTAGAATCATCTCGATGTGACGATTCTAATGAATACCCATAACATAGGGTTTAGTGGAGAATAATTAATATTTTCAAGTTCGAAATCAAAATCACTCCCTCTCGTCTGCAGCTCTGCAAGAACATTAATTTTCATCAATAATTCTAGGCTAAGTCATGTAAAACATGTACATCAGGTTACAAGTATCCCTATACCTTTGTTGTGAGACTAATATTCACTTTTTTCAAGGCTTAGCCTTTAAAGCACCAAATAAACCAAACAGACATTTTCAGTCTAAAAATAAAACCCAAATAATAGCAATTTCACGGACCCTTTTGTCTGCAATGGTTAAGATAATGTTGGCTGCAAATGCTTTCAATTCGGAAAAGCCCAAAATAATGTTGTTTGGTGAAGAGTTAACTGATCAAATCTTACCAAACCTTGCTCTTATTGACACATACAGAAACTGCTAAAGGAAAGAAAAATTTCAACATTGTTTAACCCTTTACCACACAATCCCGACTTTTAACGACTCTGTGAAAGAAACCTCTTGAAAACATTGTGGGAAAAGAAGAAAATGCTGGTAACCAGCATTTTCTCCTTTTCCCCCAGTTTTCTATCCTTCCAAAACGAAATTTTCAATTTTTGAGTCACATTTATTTTGTCGTCTGCAAATGCTTTCAATTTGGACAAGCCTAAAATTTTGTTGTTTGGTAAAGGGTTAAGCAAGAGTAATGGCTGGTTATAAGCAAATGTCCCTTTACTTAAAACAAATTTCAGAATCTCCAAACCAAACAACAAAATTTATGACTTGTTGCAAAATCTATGACTTGTTTTACCCTGTACCAAACAACCCTGATTTGTAACGACCCTGACAAAGAAAGCTTCTGAAAACATTGTGGAAAAAAGTGGAAAATTCTGGTAACCAATTTTTTTCTTCTTGTCCCACTTTACTTACTGTAGTCTCTTTCAGAGAATTTTACCTCACCTTCTCAAGTTTCAAATTTGTCTGCAGATTTTTTAACAGCTTGAAATTTGTTGTTTGGTAAAAAGGCTAAATTGGAAGCATTTGCAGGTGACAAATTGAATGCATCTAATCACAGGATTTGTATCTCATTCTGAAAGAGTGAAAAAACATTGTGGGAAAATAAGAAATACCAGCATTTTTTCCTTTGCCCATAATGTTATCAAAAGCTTTTCCCCTCTGAGTCGTTAAAACTTGGGATTGTGTGGTAATGGGTTAAAGGCAGGGGTGTTAACTCTTTTCCAAATGACAAAATTTTCGAATCGTCCAACTTGAAAGCATTTGCAGACAACAAAATTTGACTCAAAAAAATTAAAATTTGTTTTCGGACAGATAGAATTCATTGTGAGAAAAGAAGAAAATGCTGGTTACCAGCATTTTCATCTTTTCCCGCAGCGTTTTCCAAGTTCATCTTTCCCAAGATTATTAAAACCCGAGATTGCGTGGTAAAGGGTTAAAAGGCCTTTGATCAGTAATGGAATACCCCTGATAAAATGTATACATGTACATAAATTAACCTTTCACTTTATTGGTTGTAACCCTGAAGCATACCCCAAATTTTTAGACTAGTCCACACTGAGAGCATTTGGTCTTCTGATTGGATTTTTCTTAACCCTTTCCCAAACGACAAATTTTGGACTGGTCCAAATTGAAAGAGTTTGCAGACGACAATTTTAAATTTTATGAAAATGGCAGAAAAGTCTCAAAAAGGGTAGAAAACACTGAGGGAAAAGGAGAAATTGCTCGTTACGAGCAATTTCTCCTTTTCCCACAGTGTTTTCAAAAGACTTGTACTGCAGACATGTGAAAACCAGGGCTTGTTTGGGAAAGGGTTAAATGGATAGAAAACATTCTGGGGAAAGAAGACAATGCTGGTTACCAGTTTTGTTTTCTTTTCCTTTTCCAACAATGTTTTCAAATGTTGCATGCCTCAGGGTCTTAACCCTTTACTACAAAATCCTGACTTTTAACAACCCTGAGGAAGAAGCCAATTGAAAATATTGGTAATCAGCAATTTCTCCTTTTCCCACAATATTTCTTCCCTATCAAAGACAAATTCCATCATTGAGTCACATTTAAATTGTTGTCTGCAAAATGCCTTCAATTTGGACAAGTCTACATTTTTCTTGTGTGGTACAGAGTTAAAAGTTCAGAAGTGTTTTCTGTAGATTTTAACCCTTTGCCACACATTCCTAAATTTTAACTACATTGATGAAGGAAGCTCTTGAAAAAATGGGGAAAATGGGAATAAATGCTGGTAACAAACACTTTTTTCCCTTTTCCCACAATGTTTTCTACCCTTCCGAATACAAATTCCTCAATTTGAACACTTCATACTGCTGTCTGCAAATGCTCTGGGTTATGACCAGTCCAAATAAATGATGTCTGGTAGAATTAAATTTTTGCATCTGATGGTTTCTGAAACAACAGGCATTCAACCCTTAAACACACAATCATGAGTTTTAATGACCCTGGAGAAAAACCTTCCTGAAAACATTGTGGAAAAAGGAGAAAATGCTGGTAACCAGCATTTTCTCACTTTTCTACAATGTTTTCTCTATTTTCAGTAGCAAATGTCATCATTTAATAGGTGTTTGTCATCCGCAAAATTAATGCTTTCAATTTGAACAAGTCTAAGATTTTTTTTTTGTTTTGGTAGAGGTATGTGACAAAATGCCTCAAACAAATTTTATGATGTATACCCTTGACAAATTTTCTTGATTCACTGGTAATTTTGATCCTCAAAATAAACAAATTTTATAAAGTATACCCTTGACAAATTTTCTTGATTATAGATACTTTAGATTAGGATTTCATGCTTGTTCTTTTTACTTATTTCCACAAGGGTATGGAGTCACCAACCATTGTAAACCTGCATTCTTAGGCTTATTCTATATTAACTCTTCACCACACAATCCCGAATTTTACTGACCCTGAAGAAAAAAGACTTAAAACAAAAAAAACATTGTTGGAAAAGAAGACATTGCGGATTACCAGTATTTTCGCCTTTTCCCACAATTGTTCCTACTCCATGATAGACAACTTTCAAGTTTTGAGTAAAATTAGCTGTTTACTGCACCATACCGCCTTTTAACAACATTGGGAAAGAAGCCTTTGGAAAACATTGTAGGAAAAGGAGAAAATGCTGGTAACCAGCATTTTCTCCTTTTCCCACAACATTTTTTACCCTATCAAAGAAAAATTGCACAATTTGAGCCAGACTGAAATTGTCGTCTGCAAATGCTTTCATATATGGATAAGGCTAAAATTTTGTCATCTGGAACAGGGTTTTCAAAATAAGTTGTCCACAAATCATCGGGTAAACGCCAAAACTTCAATAGGGCTCAACTCTTATTTTGTCGGAAGGGGGGAAAATACTGGTTACCAGCATTTTGTAATCCCTTTCCCACAATACTTTCTACTCTTTGAAAGGCAACTTTCAAGTTTTGAGTATCATTAGATATGTTGTCTGCAAATGCTTGCAATTTGGACAAGTCTAAGATTTTCTTGTCTGGAAAAGAGTCAAGGAGGGTAACACAATTGATTACCTAAATCATTTGGTTTAGCCAGTCAGAAATTGAGTAGCTCAATGTTATTAAGAATGGTTGGTGAAAATGGGCTTTGAATTAAGTCTTTAGATACCACAGAATCACGAGTTTTAACAACCCTGAGAAAGACAACATTTGAAAACATGGTGGAAAAGGAGAAAATCCTGGTAATCAACATTTTCTCCTTTTCCAACAATGTTTTCTACCCCTTCAGAGACAAATCTCATCATTTTAGCCCCATTTAATTTGTCCTCTGCTAATGCTTTCGATATGGATTTATAAATCTAAAATGATCTAAAATTCAAGCAAGACCAGGAATTCTTATCCAAATTATCAGTGTATTGAAACTTATGATACAAATCTGTCGCAAAATTCATCATGTGAGTGTTACGTTTATTACATATGAAAGCCTTTTCCTGAACTCTTTACCATAGACTGATCCAAATTGGAAGCATTTGCAGACAACAAATTAAATGTTGTCTAAAATGTGAAATGAACTCTTTACCATAGACTGATCCAAATTGGAAGCATTTGCAGATGACAAATTAAATGTTGTCTAAAATAAGAAATTTGTACTTGAAAGGTTAGAAAGCACTGTGAGAAAAGGAAAAAATGCTGGTAACCAGCATTTTCTCCTTTTCCCACAATGTTTTCAAAAGTCCCTTTCCTTGGGGTTATTAAAAGTCAGGATTGTGTGGTAAAGGGTTAATAAAGTATCCAGCAACAGCTCTGACTGCGGTACTCAAGCAATATGCAAGCAGTGCTGCTGCAACATTTTTTCAAACAAAACGACACAAAAAGAAACCATCGGAAGAGAGGACAGCATTCCTTTTTCACTCTTTTACCAAACGACAAAATTTCAGACTAGTCCAAATTGAAAGCGTTTGCAGAGGATATATCAAATTGATTTGAATGGCGTTGATCGTCTGTGGAAATGTAGAAAACATTGTGGGAAAAGAAGAAAATTCTGGTTACCAGGATTTCCTTCTTTTCCAACCAAGTTTTCAAAAGGCTATATCTTCAGGGTCACTAAAACTCAGAATTGTGTGGTAACGAGTTCATCTTTTATCGAAAAACAAATGTTCAGACTTACTGAAATTGAAGCATTTGCAGTTGATAAACTGAAGGCCCTAAATTGAATCTGAGTCTATGTCGTCATTACAACTTGGGATTGTGTGGTAAAGAGTTATTTCTTTACCAAACGACAATCAACGAAACTGAAGCATTTGCAGACAATTGGAATGTGGGTCATGAAATGGAATCTTTCTCCAAAAGGTTATAAAAACTGTGTAAAAAGGAGAAAATCCTGTTTAATCAGCATTTTCTCCTTTTTCTCACAATGTTTTCAAATGTTTTCCGCTTCAGGATTGTCAAAACATGGGATTGTTTGGTATAGGTTGGTAAAGGGTTAACAATATGGAAGATATAGAGGGAAAAGGAACAACTGCTTGTAAAAAGCAGCTGCCCCTTTTCTCAAATCCTCTCAAACACAATAGACAGTAGGAATGCGAATGTAACATGATAAAATAATTATGTGGAATAATAGTTTACCTGAAATAATGAAATTACTGCAGGGCCCAACAAGCAAGACTTCGACTGTACATCAACTTCTTAGTCTGTAACATGTTTCTGTAAATGGACTGTTAGTGACCGATGAGCAATAAAGGTTGAATCACAAAAGTTACATTGAAACAGTTTCTCTCCTGTATGTCTGGTCACATGATTCATCAGCTTTGCCTTTGAGCAGAATGATTTATTACAGGTGTCACACTGGTACGGTTTCCTTTCAGTATGTCTGTGCTTATGTCTGATCAAGTTCTGTGGATGTCTAAATGTGACACCACATATATCACAAATGTAAGGTTTCTCATCACTATGTATCCTAAGATGACACTCTAAACTATTCTGATAAACAAATCTTTTATTACAAACATTACACTTAAATTTTTTCTCCCCAATGTGTACATTTCTGTGTCTCTTTAAATTCCCCCGCGAAGAAAACATTGTTTTGCAAATGTCACACATATATGGCTTTTCACCGGTATGTTTTCTTTTATGAGACATAAGGTCACTTTTACTGTAAAATTCCAAGTCACACTCACCACATTTAAATATTTTCTCTGCAAAATGTTTCCATATATGTTGCTTTAAACTGGAAAAACCAACATACGATAATCCACATGTGTCACAATTGTATTCATTTTTCAATGTATGATTCCTTTTGTGGGCTTTTAAGTCAGTTTTTCTATAAAAGGATGCACTACATTCTTCACATTTGTATGCTTTGATACCTGTATGTGTCATCATATGATACTGCAAACTATCTAAAGTAGACAGAGACGCTGAGCAAACATCACATTTGTATCCTTCTTCAGCAGCATGTGTTTTCATGTGGTATTGAAAACTTGAGGCATTGACATATGCTGCCGTACATATTTTGCACTTATATGGTTTCTCTCCAGTATGTCTCATTTTATGTGTCTTTAAAGCACTTGCTCTCGGAAATGTTGCATTGCATATATCGCAACTAAATGGCCTCTCTCCAGTGTGTGTCCTCGTATGATTTGTCAGTATGCTTTTTGTTGAAAATTTTCTGTTACAAACCTCACACTGATATCGCTTCTCACCTGTGTGAGTCATATGATGCCTTCTCAAATTATCTTGGCTTTTAAAAGTTTTGTCACAAAGCTTGCACTTAAATGGTCTCTCCCCAGTGTGAATTCTAGAATGAATCTTCCTTTTAAAGTTAGAGAAAAAAGTTTTGTCACACAACAAGCATTTATAGCTTGGTCTGTCTTTCATATGTGTTTTTGTATGTTTAGTCAGATTATCCTTGCTATTGAACCACTTGTCACATATCTCACAATGGAACGCTTTTTCACCTGTATGTGATCGCATATGTACAATCAAACTGTCTTTGTAAAGATACTGCTTTCCACATGTTGTACACGTAAATTTTTTTTCTCTGCAAAAATGGGTCTTGACATGTTTAGCTAATGAGTCTTTCCTGAAAAATTTCTTGCCACAAGTCTCACACTCATGCAGTTTTCCCCCACTGTGTATTTCCTTGTGACGTTTGAGATGGACTTTATTGGAAAGAGACTGTTCACATATATCACATTTGTATTTCTGTATCTGTGCCTCCATGGTCAGTGTTAAATGAAACCCTGAAATAGAATGGTTGACTATTTACTATTAAATCCCTTGTTATAATAACCCCAAAGGAAAGGGCAGGGGTATAAAATCATTTTTTTTTTAATCGAATCGCCTGGCCGGATGAGTAGGTACAAAAAGTTACTCGTCCTGCAGAGTTTTTTACTGGCCCATCTTTTTCGTGAAACGTTTGTCTATTATAATTGAAAGCCACATAATTAACTATACTTACATGTAATTTAGAACTAAAATGAATGTCAAGAAATGTTATCATGTCTGATTTTTAGCTTTTTATTGCCATGCCCCATTTGCATACACAGTGTGCACACACAATTTGCCCAAAGTATCTCCAGCTAACCAATCAAGAATCACACACGATATCTAGTCACCACCCATAATTTCTAAAGCCACTCCATCATTCTGTGTGATTATTGTGGTGTGCATGCTGTCACAAATCCATGACTAGCATTACATGCTGTATATTTAGCGACAGCCACCCATAACCACTCATAGTTTCTAAAGCCACGCCTTCATTCTGTGTAATTATTGCGGTGTGCATCCTGTCACAAATCTTCGACTAGCATTACATGATGTGTATTTAGCAAAAGCCACTATTTCCGTAATGTAAGAAAACAAGACAGCCGAATACACTCCAAGTCGTCCGGACTTAAAGATAATGCAGATCGATCAACAACAGATGTAAACTTCTGCCAGTTTAGCAGGTCACCGTCTGAAATTTTGCCAAATTTCACAGGCTTTGTGCATGTTTTATGTCAGAAAATGCACTTGCCTGGTTGAGCGAGTCATGTACTTTTTGTACTTGCCCAAAGTCAAAGATCACTCACCAATACCAGCCAACAAGTGGAATTTTACACCCCTGAAGGGTAGAAATGGTAGAAAACATTGTGGGAAAAATAGAAAATACTGGTAACCAGCATATTTCTTTCCCACTTAGTTTTCTACAATTTAAAATATAAACCCCATCATTTGGATTAAATTTTGAGTCATTTTACTTAATAGTCTGTGAATGAATGAATGAATGAATGTTGTTTTATGGCACATCCACAGCTTGGGTCATTAAACATGCATGTATATATTAATAAGAGCACTGCATGCTGGTGCCAACGCTCGGCTGTGATGCTTGATTTTCGCTGGAAAGATTTTTAGCGAAAATTCTAAGCAAAAAATGGGCATAAGTGTGTCAAAAACACTCTTTGATTGTTATCTGCCCTTGTTGTATAGGTTCCCCTATTGATAATGAACAACCTGTCCAACTTTGAAGCAAATACCTTATTGCTTCGGTCATAAGTGACGATTAAGTCAACCTCAGTCATCAGTCAAGATGGTATTTTGGAGGAAATTCGGAAGGGTTCTGCTTGGGCTCGTCCATAAGTCGACCTGTACTTTAAGCATTGACCTGAGTCCTGCCTAGCCATAAAAAAAGAATTTAACGAAACCATATGACTATTAGATTTACCGGCGGTCGAAATTTTTTCATGTATTTTTTCGTACTGGTAGATTTTCTGCAAAGTCAGATAAGGCCTAAATAGGTTCAATTTAACTCTTTACCACACAGCAAAATTTTAGACCTGTCCACATTGTTGGAATCTACAGATAGCACTTCAAATGTTCTTCAAATGATTTTATATGTCCTAGAATAGGTAGAAAACATAGTGGGAAAAGGTGAAAAAGCTGGTATCTCTAGCATTTTCTCCTCTTCCCACAATGTCTTCAAAAGCCTTCTTTCTCGGGGTCGTTAAAAGTCGGGACTGTGTGGTAAAGAGTTAATGAGTTTATCATCCTACAATAAAAGAATAATGTTCAATTTATTAAAATCAGAATCCTAAATCAAACAAATCATTGAATACAATGTTACATGCATAGCACCATTGTTTTGTTTATTAAAAAAGTGAAAATGTTTATTTCATCCCATGCATTTTTTGTATTCAACTATTTCGTACCTTCTATTTATAGTATTCAAATGACGCCTGAATGCTTACTGAGGTTATAAAGTTTAATTCTATCAAACAACAAAATTCTGTCTTTTCAAAAGTCCAAGCATTTGCATACAGCAATATGTGGCTCAAAAATTGACATTTGTGGTTCGTAAGGTAGAACACATCGTGGGAAAAGGAGAAAATACTGTATTACAATTTTTTCTACTTCTCTCACAATGTTTTCAAAAGCCTTCTCCATGAGGTTCGTTAGAAATCAGGATTATGTGGTAAATGGTTAAAATTAAATGATCCAGATCAGAGCTCTGATATGTAACCATGTGCATCAGCTACCTTTTTAAGCCTGTAGTGGAAGTTACACAGGTCAAAAGAACAAATAGCACAAACAGTTTCTTTTGTCAATCATTTTTATGATTCTGCCCCCTGCAAACTCTTCTCGCACAGTCTATCAGTCAACAACAGGTCTACTTAACAGAATGTGTCACTCAGATCTTGAGTAGTACATTTGCATAAAACACCTGTCTGATATGACATAACAGGCCAATGTCTCGTAGCTACAGAGTTGTAATGCCAATGTTTATTGTGGACCATTACAACTCTTCTGCATGAAGAACTCTATACCCAGTTACACATGGACTTCCAATCAACACACTCATGGTCATGTAGTAACAGTGTTTCCATTTGAATAAAATTTTACTGAGTCCATGGGACCCAGTGCAACTGCAAAAGTAGGGTCCTATTGCGTTCCTTCTGAGTCCCATTTTTGCTTGCATAAATCAACCATTTTTTAAGGCCAAATTTGGTTATATATTGGTGGGTAAAAAGAAGAAGCTACAGTAAAATCTTGGTAGTTCGTAGTGCAAGGGACCAGAGTATTTCATTTTAACTAAGTGTAGTATGAACCAAAAAGCACGACTGTTCGGGTATTTTCGGTGCTGTGTATATACGAAAATATACAATCAGATTTATGCAGCATGTTTTGCAGTACCCTGAACTTGTACCAATTATACAGGCATACCTCCCATTCCTTCAACCTGTGGGCTTGATCCTAGGAAAGACATTAAAAGAAAAAAATATCGGAGCAGGCTTCCCAATCCGGGGTAATCTCATGTGACCCTCGGAAACAAGAAAACTTTCTCATCTTTATTTTTCATCCGTCTGTAATACATATTTATCATAATAAACATATGAAACAAATTTATACAATGTTTTTGCGTTTGGTGAATTAACCAAACGAGAGACAATAGATCGCTCCTCCCACTGAAGTCACGTGACCCGCAAATCTAAAAACCTAGACAAACATTACCCAGACACGAGGGCTTAGCTAGGAGACATATGCAAGTTACCAGAAGATACTTTAACACGAAATAATTGTTCAAGATAAAACAAGCATGGGAACAATTTGAGAAAAGGTAGTTACATCTTTTGGATTTAGGTTTTTCGAAGTTTTATAGGTGAAAATTGGAACAGAGACTGTTTATTTCGAAGTCAGTTGACTTACACCTCTTACGCCACTTATGTTTGATAATGTAGGTACAATACGTGTACATGTAACTCGTGCTTCCTTAATATTTCTTAAAGTCATTGGTCTTCAAATGCAATTCATCTTTTACCTGGACAAAAGTAAGCTTTTTCAAAGTTACAGAGATTTTTCCATTACTTAGTCTGTGATATATGCTTCAATAATTTCACCACAAATTGCAAAACTTTTACATTACCAAATGAAATATACATGTTTTTAACAGGGCAATACGATTACCAGATGTTTGAATTGAAATTAGAAGATACATTAACAATTGATAGGTTTACCAAATTGATTTTTTCAAGTTTGAGGGAAAAACCCGAGGAGAAGAATAAAAAGAATAAAAACATGAATATATTTCTAAGCATTCGCCGGTAAATACTATGCTGCAAGAGTAATAGAAAAATAAATTGACTTACACATTGAACATGTATAATCCAAATTTCATACACTAAGAATCGTTGAAAGGGGTTATAGACGGTCACAAAGAGTCAGACTGATACGACATGTGTGCGTAATTTTACAAGTAGGACAGTATTAGATGCTTTTGGGGTGGTATACCAATATAAAAGGAATACCGCATAAACCCTTGCTCCACGTTTTGTGTAAAAAGTGGCAACATGTACAACAAATCAAACGAAAACGGCTTGATTGGTACCTAATTGATTTTCAATAAATAAATAATAGTTTAAGCGAGATTAAAAGATTGAAAATAAAGGGAGGGGAAAGATGGTTATATATATAGGGTGGCATATCGTCTTTAATTTAACAGGCTTTAAGTTTGCATTCATAGATATGTTAAAATACAGAGACCAATGGGAACAACGTTTTTAATGGTTTACTGATGGAGGAAGATAGCATTTATTTTTAATTTAAACAAATGTCAAAACTGTGCCTACATTGCATTTACTTTAAAAGTAGGGGGGGGGGGGGGGGGGGGCTGTTTAGGTTTGACTTCTATGAAGATTATATGAAAAGTGTTTTTACCCGAATTTCGTCGACTCAAATTTTATTTAAGGATAATTTGCGTGGGGGGAAAAGATTCAACAAAAGAGATGTAACCAGCATTCAAAATAAGAAGTCAACTCAATTTGGTAAGAAAATGAATTACCCAGTATATATTTAAATGAAAAATAAGGTAAAGGAAATAAATAACTGAACATGATAAAATCCAATCAGTTGTCTAAAATATTATCTATACATTTCTTTTAGTAAAGAAATAGGAATCTGTTGCCAAGATTAAAATTCTGGAAAATTTATGACAATAAAAAAGCATGTTAACAAGAAGTATTCATTTATTTTTCTCCTTTTAAATCTGAATTTGTCTTCTGCAACAATACTTTTACCTGGTGTAACTCTGCATCTTGAAATTGCAGTCATAAGGATTAATAATGGATATCAAGTTAAAAGTTATTCATCAGTTTTTTCTCATAAATATACTATACATTTATATATAGTTATAACTCCTAATGATTCAGAATGTCTAGGTTTTACAACGGCAAGACGGCTTCCACTCTGGATGGAAAAATACTGATCGCTGAGTGGCTTATTGATTTTTTTGTCTGACAGCTGGCGTTTGGTTAATTCCGTCAGAGTGATTTCCCCTTCTAGAGATCAAATCACTCAGAGGACTTCAGACCTGGTCACTAGCAGAAACACTGGAAAACACCTAGTTCATGCGAGTAAAAGGTAATATCCTGCCCCCATATCCCTATTGACCAGTTAACCCAGTGTCTGATCTAGAGCTCATGATTGCAGGAATCGCAGATACTTTTTGTGAATCACGCATATTTTCAAACCAACTGCGGGATAATCCCGCATTCAAATTCTGGAGAGAATAGTCAAATTTCGTACCTATTTTTCACCGACTTATGTGTTTATGAAGAAAGTTAGACAGATCAAGCACATTACTGTTGCATAGAGTAGCATCTCTTATTGTTCACGGTAGAGTTAACAATTCATCTTAACAGATTTTTTTTAAACGAAAAATTACACTGCATTTTTATCTAAGTAAAACTGGTAAAAAATAATTTCATCGTATTTACAGAAATGTTAGTATTTTTGATGTTTTTTTGTGAATATGAATTTATTTTATTGACAATAATATAAAAAAAAAAGGGCAGAAAAGAGTAAATTAATTTTTCCGTCAATTTTTTCCAAAGCCTATCCTTTAGGTCGGGTTGTTTTCCTATCTACTTTTTCCTATCCCCATACTTTTGAGAACTCCCCCATCTTTTTCGAAGTAATGGGGGATTTTCCCCCTCATTTTTCAAATCCTGGATCAGACACTGTAACCCTAATAAAAGAAACACCTCCGCCAATAGAATAAGATTTGCCTTTTTTCTGAATTTTTCAGGCTACGTGATGATTTTCAGCAATAAAAATGGAATAAGATGAGGAAATATCAATCACATTTTTCGGCGAGTATAGGCTGATAACTTCTTTCCAAAATACCCATATTTAACCTACAAGCCTACCCTTTCGTTCCCCCTCTACATTTTGCTATATTTTGGATGTTTTCTGACATTTTTCGGCCTTTTCCTGTTTTTTTTTTTTTTGGTAATAAAGTGTTTTCCAGTCTTTCTAGCAACCGCCTCAAACTGTTAGCCATTTATGCCTTGCCCGATGTTTCAAGGAATTTCGGAATTATTGTCGTTTTGACTGATTAATTGATGTGACAAACAAAATAACACTTTTAATTACATTCGCTTGTTGTTAACAACTGAATGATACCAATCTACATCGTCAATCAAGAGGTGTGAAAATCAAGGTTAGCTACAGGTTTTCACACGTTTGCAAATTTGCAAGCAGATTTATGATATACCAATTAAAGGTAGGAGTTTGTGTTCAAAAACTACTTTTGTGGCATGAAATACATTATGAACTATGGACCACCGATGTTCGAAGTCTTCGGAGAAATTTAACAATGATAAAGAAGGAAAAAATTTCGGGACCGGAGACAGCATACAAACCAACACATAGCTTTGAACATGGGACATGTGAAATAACAAAATTCTACTGTATTTAAAATGACTTCTTTATGGAACCTTTGGCAGATTTAATGTGCTGTGCACGCTGGTGACCATCACTCAAAACAGTAAGAATCTTACATCACGATGGAACTTCTTTGAAAGTCCATGCAGCCTGTTGTAAAAACCTTATTTCTGCATAGTTTCATAACAAATCAAATACATTTTAAATTTTAAATTTAGTGGAATAGAGATAAATTTTTCTTGGCATCTAATCTTGGAAGGCAGGATCTTTCAGCCACTAGGCTTGGAAAGATCGCAAATGCTTTTTCTTTTTGGCCCAGGAAGCTATCTTCAGGAAAGAAATGCTAAACAACAGCTGCTTTCAGATGATCAGTTCGCCGGAAAAGCCAATATGAGCACAATGTGGGTTATATCTTGGCATACCAAGATCTATTTATAGACACTTTGGAATTCCGATGGTCAGTTTGTGCAAGAAATGTTAAATCTCCGTACATGTATTTTGCACTGTTTTTGTCATTGTTAGATCATGGTTCTGACTCATTTTTGGCTGTGTCTAAGGGACGAGATCAGCTTTGACATTTGGCGTCCAAGCTGATTTTAGTGCATATTTAGATACTTTTACATCGTAAACAGAAACCCTGTAGTAAGCCGATATATCAGGCCTACGTAACATGAAGTGATATTGCCTTTTTGCGTACACTTATGATTATTTCAAGAATACCTTGGCAGTCATGTCACATGTTTTGTAAGAAAACAACTGGCTATTTACTGAAAAATTGAGGTGTGGCCGCTGTAGATCTAAAGAGAATGCTTATAAAAATGCATAAGAGAAATGGATTACTGGTAAATAAATATATAGGCAGGGTTAAGAATTCAACAAAATCTGTATGTCATTATTCTTTGAGGACGATGTGTTTATGGTTTTAAACATTACCGTCAAGCTTTTCAGACCCCTACACAGCAGAAAGTACCTTTGACTCGCTTGTTAAAACATCGATAAATCGGGAAAGTGTTAACCCTTGGAGTACCTTTTACAACATAACAGTACTAGTTGCTTTTGTGTTCAGTAAAGATCAGGATCAGTTTATACAATTTGTTTAGTGTGATCTTTTATCTACACTCACCGGTTTGAAGAGGCATTTTGAGCAAGAAAAATCTTGACATAGCATTTATTTTGGTCTAATTTCAAGAATGAAAATGACCACTAAATTGAATGCATCACTTATCAAAATGGCAGCCTGTTTGTGATCAATTGTCAACATGATTTTTCCCTTGGCTCTCTCATAAGTTGAGGTAAGTTTTCTGGCTTGTCAACAACGAAATAGTGAAATTCCGTAGCCTCCGGCCTACTCGCTCTATTTTCAGTTCAATTTGGTTTTTCCAGCAAAAATATGTTGTCTGCGCATGTCAGTATCGTTGCCTGTGCATGCTAAGAATTGAATCTTAACTTGTCAGCCATATCTTCTCAAGACTTCAGTGTGTTAACTCAAATCTGAATTGGAAGATTCTGATGGGAGGTAACTTTAATGTTTGATAATTTTCACTTTTATCATTAGTCTGGAGACAATTCAGTTTACAAAGTGATGCTCCAATGCGAAACATAGTTAAATATCCTAAGAAATGAAAAATAAGTCTACTGAAAATTGCAAAAACACACATCTTTAACCCTTTCCCAAACAAGCCCTGGTTTTCACGTGTCTGCAGTACACGTCTTCTGAAAACACTGTGGGAAAAGGAGAAATTGCTCGTAACGAGCAATTTCTCCTTTTCCCAAAGTGTTTTCTACCCTTTTTGATAACTTTCTGCCATTTTCCTCAAATTTGAAATTGTCGTCTGCAAACTCTTTCAATTTGGACCAGTCCAAAATTTGTCGTTTGGGAAAGGGTTAAGAAATTAATGAATTATACACCATGGCGTAATTGAGATCCATACTTGCAAACAAAGCAGGATATTGCTGTGTTTCAAGATCAAATTTTTACCAAAATACATATACAGGGTTCACGTTTACGCTGTAAACATGGCTTTCTACCCAACGGAATTGATTTGGGACGAAACGAAAAAGCCGCCATTGCGTCCACAGGACAAAACGAAAAATCAGTACTCTTTAACCGCCGTTTAAAATACAAATAAGGGTTGTTTTGACGAATTTTTTTTTTGTTTCTATGCTTGCAAAAGCCACAAAACAAAATATTTCTTTTTTGGAAATCCGGCTTCTGAAAATAGCTCCAGTTACACGAGTAGCAACCTCTTATCCAAGTTATTATGATTTCATCGTATAGCAACTGCATCTGTTGCAGTCCAATATGGCTACTCTGGCGACGAGTAAAAAATATACTTGCTCTTTTCAAGAATCCTGGCTGAAAGAGCCCAAATTTAAGCCATGAGTAATAAAAGAAACGAAATCGGAAAGCAACATTGTTATGAAATGCTCATTTTGCCTACATATCAGAGCGAAAAACGTGTTTACTGATGAATACACAGACTTTCAAAGATCAACGCTAACTCCACACGCTTCTACGGACGGACATTGCCGTGCAGTTGAAATTTAAAAAAAATCCAAAGAATCATCACTAAGATCCTTACAGCGGGCAGAAGAATGGGACTCGATGAGAGCTAGATGGGACTCAGTTTTCTGATAGGTACTGCATCCATGGGACGCAGTGAAAAAAATAAAAAATGCCAACACTGATATATAAAATTTCATAGGTATACTTCAACATATTAGATAACATGTTCAAAACTCCAAGCATAAAATTTACGTATTGAAAATTATAAATAGACTGTGGCATGTCAGTTTCTCCTGTGGCGTACCTGTGGCATAAATTACTGCTGTGGCTTATTTTAGTGCGTCCCAAAATTACTGTACACGTTGAATTTGCGGCTTGATTTTTTAGCTTTCAAAAAAGGTGTTTTTAACAATGACTACCCATCAAAATATGATTACTAATTTTAATTCTCGAAGAAAATCAATTACAAGATTTCCTGTACATGTGGCAGATTTTGGCACCTTTAAAAATCGTTGCGAAAATTATTCAGACAGACAGGGGAGCCGCAAAATACATAAAATGAAAATATTGAATTTTGGTAACCTGGGATGGACTTTATTTGATTTTTTCAGAGTACTCTGACTGCACCGAAGCAGCACACTAAATCAATTTAAATCCAGCAAATGGTATACTCCCAAGATAAATCATGTGAGAGGAAAAATTTAAGATGATCGCAATATTGTTGTTACAGCTCTATTTCATTTAATATGCCAAGCCTCATTAGCTCAGTTGGTAATGCACAGGACTTCAGAACAGGAGGTCGCTGGTTTGATCCCCGGCTTGGCCAATTTCTTTCCGAGGATTGATGATAGTCATCACAACAGGATACAGTCCTCTCTCACCGCTGACCATTGTTTTGACGATGGTTATGTGGGAAAGCAGCCAGTGGCTTGGAAAGAATGTTGTGCGGAGTACTGGTAAAAGAAACTCCAGGAAAGCATGGATAGGTGCACTTGCCGCCGTGACATAACTGAAATAATGTTGAAAATGGCATTAAACACCATACAATCAATCAATCAATCAATCAATTTCATTTAATGACTTGTAAATAACCAGTTTGCAATACACATGGATGTCCTCCAAAAAACCATTCTTTGCAATCTTCACTTTCGAAAATTGTTCTCCTTCCCGCCATTTTTTGAGGTGATTAGGTCATGTGACTGCTCTGCTCTCAACTGCACCATCTCTGATGATGGAGTACTCCGAAGTGCACTGGCGCAGCTACTCCTTTATACTCGATTACGCATCTGCATGCTCGGAGTAAAAGAGTGCTCAGATCAGCTAAATCAAGTCATCCCTGGGCACCCGCTCTATGTTGTGAGCAAAGCCTGGTAATCACTTACAAGGGAGACTACTTACAAGGGAGACTACCTCCAATTGAACACATTTTTTTTTTTTGCTTGGAATACAATATGCAATGGTTTCTAATTTGTACATGCAGTGCACATACTATATTACTTTCCATTTTGTATGCGTGTACTTTTGACAGTGCATGCAAAAAAACTTGTACTTTCAAAGTAGAATTGCGTACTGCAGTACATATTGGGCACCCTGCCCGAGGGCAAGTATACCCTTGAGAAAAAGCAGATGGGAATACTGTTCAAGGTAATTTTTATTTTGGGTACATTTTGAGTTCTCATTTAAGACATTTCGACTAAATTTTTTGGAACGTTATAAACAATTTTTTTAGGTACGTTTTGGTTTGGGTACGGTTGGCCTCATCGAGATGTCCGAACCAAGGTAATTAAAATGAAAATTGGGGTCAGACAAGCCGCGAGAAGGCGCCGATGTTTTTTATGATTAAAAAGTACCGATAACCGTGAAGTAAAATGTCACGCAAACTTACAGAACAAGACGAAAAAACGATCTAATCGTCGGCATCGGGCGCGAAAACGGATGACAAAATGTAAAAAACCGTATCAAGGCCAGCCAGCCAAACATTTTAAAATGCTTTTTAAAATGACTACAAACCAAGACAAATTGATCTACAAGGTTTAACACCTTATTGTTGAGACTTACATCGATCTTTTCGACAGACCAGACAATACCACGTGACTATATTCCCGGGTAACTCAATTTGATATATGAATAAGCCTGAAAGACGCATTGGACGGAATGGACGAAATGGAAATCGTTTGACGAAATGGAAATTGTCGGAGTATAAAGACGACTTAAAATATTATCAGTTACTGATGAAAACATACTGTGATAGTTGTTCCATGATTTTGAGTGTAATATTCAGCAATTTAGAAAGAAATAGTATGCCTTTTCAAGAGCGATATATTACTGTAGCCTAATTTTACATGTATGCTTCCCAACTTTTTCGAACACCTAAGTTGTTTTGTTTTTTTTTTTAAAAAAAGGGGAAGATTCGGGATTTCAAGGGGGGAGACTTTTTGAGGCCTACCGGACGATATCTCATAAGATCATTTCTAAACTACCCTAGATCAAATATCTGGTTTATGACTTATTTCATTTTATTTTCTAATAAATATATTATTGTTTATGAAAAATGCATGTGAATATATAGGACAAAAACATAAACAATCATTACAGTCAAAAATATGTAGATAGCTCCACATGTATGCTAAAGAAGTACATGTACTGTAATGTTGATTATCAAATGCCACTTTGTCCATTGTGTTTCCACTGTTTTGTAAGTACATCATATAATACTGACTAATTTTTCAAGATATTCTTTCATAAAGTTAATTGTGCACATGATGGTTAAGTTTTAAATGTAGAATACAGAGTATCACATTTTATCCTATCATTCTTCATTCTCTTTTGTCCTCCATAATAGCAGACATGTCTCGAATAATAATCTGGCTTGATTGCTGGTTGGCCTATTTAAACAACAAGCTACATGTACCATACTGTTTGTCACTGAAAAAAAGTTGAGTCCTATTGAGTTCCTTCTGAGTACCATTTTGCCTGTATAAATCATCAGTAAAATATCTCAAACGCGTGGAGAAAATAGAAGGGAAAACAAAAACAAAAAACTGCGTTTCACGAGAAAATTCTGGAAGCAATCTTCCTACAAGAAAATTCTGGAAGAAATCTTCCGCAACGGTAAAGCTGGTAAACTGGCAGCCTGTTAACGATCTTCTCATCAAGACGGTTACGGGAGACTATCAGGAGACTTTAACCTACCAGATTTACACTGGAAATAATGGAATACTAAAGGAGAATCAACAAAATCAATAGAATACAATTTTGTATTCTGTTTCAACATGTATTAAACCCAACTAGATTCAGAGGAAACGATACTCCAAACATTTTAGATCTAATACTTACAAACGAGGAAAATATGGTTAATAATCTTGACTACCAGAGTCCACTTGGAAAGAGTGACCACTGTGTATTAAGTTTCGATTTTAACTGCTATGCCAAGATAAACTATTCAAGAATTTGGAAATGCTACAATAAAGCAGAAATACATAAAATCAAAAGGTAATGTAAAAGTTGGAGTTCCGGGAGAATTATACACCGATTATGAAGACACAAAACCCCTTCTTAACAGACGATGACTTAGAAAAATCTGAGATTTTAGCAAAATTTTTTCACAGTGTATTTGTGAGAGGAAAGGAAGGAGACATGCCAATACTTGACGAAAAAGTAATAAAACATGGAATGCCGATGCTGCAGGTAACACATGAAATTATAAAGTCTTAACTTGATAAATTCAAAATAGACAAATCTCCAGGAACTGATGAAATGCATCCTGTGTTACTAAAAGAGACGTGATCATCATAGTGTACCATTAGAAATCTTTGATCTACACTGGCCGCTTTGCTGAAACACTGCAGACGAATGCAAACATGAAATTGCAATTATTTGGATTGTATTTCTAAGTATGACAGGTTTATTCGGCGCTCTAAGGGTTAATTTACCTAGCATCGGTACTGGGATTGATGGTTTTATCTTACTATGTGAACTAGTTTAAAATTGTGTTTTAGTTGTTGTAGATTTACGATTCTATCTGTGTCTCCTCTATCTGCCTATCTATTCGTAACAAACAGCAGTTTGCATATTTATTTACAGTGTATTTTTGCTACGATTCACTGCGTTGTGCACATTCAGCAAAATTAAGGAAAGTAACTATTGAAAATTTCTAAGATAAAAAATACTCAGTTATTGCTCTTGGTATGCCCCGCCCCCACAACCACTACCACCACCACCACCAGTAACAACAATGTTTTGCTGATGAGAACAAATTTTGACCTAAATAGCTTTTGAAAATAGCTGCTGGTAAAGGATAAGCAATTTGTTACATGTGAGCGTTGTCGTGATTTTATTAGCCACTTGCATATACATGTAGATCTACACAGACTTTGCAAAGTCGCCGAAGTACGGAATCCTGCTACCAAGTTTTCAACATAATGCACGTCACTATCGAAGACTTGAATATGAACCTTTTCAATAAGAAGTCTAGACTTGTCAACCCTGACAGCATTTGCAGACGTTATAATGTATCACAAAGATGTATTACGCCCCCTTTTGCATGAGCATGGCTCGTGTGTATTTGTAGATAAATGGGTCAAGATAAGATACATCTATTTACATTCTTTACTGGTTACACAACCGTTTGTAACTCGAAAAATTAACTTTTAACGCTAGGTAGATAGTGGTTGACACCACAACCGTTGATGGATTGCTTGTGAAATTAGTGTGGCAAATGGAGAAGTTACTTCCAGGGCGCTTTTCTCTGTTTTCAACAAAGTTTTTTCTTTTAACTGTCTCTGCCGCATTACGTTCATGATTATCAAGATCATGTGTAATTCATAAGTGTATTTAACGTGGTGTTACTCTTTAATGCAAGAAACGAATTTTGAAAAGTTTGGAAACACATGTGGATTGTTAACATTGGTTAAGACTAACTTGAATTAAACGGCAAAAAACCATTGTAACACGGACAGAGATTTTCTCTCTATGAGTTATTTCTCAATGTCACAATGTTGCCACAAGTGGTCCTAAGAAAAATTGTCACCTATTGGAAGTAAAGTTTTTTAACAAGAAGTGCATCAGTTGAAATCAATATACACTTGTTCGTTAGTAACACAAGCGTTAAAGAATGCAGTCTCTTCTAGTGTTGTACGTGAGAGCTGCCAGCCATTACGATCTTGGTAAAACGATTGGATCCAGTTTTAAACGTGAGTATTTGTGCACTTGTCTGTATGTGTGTTAGTCTGGTACCCCGCCGTACTTTAAAAGTACGTCAGGCAAAGCGCAATAATGGCGGCCCCCGTTTGTAATATGCAGAAGTAACAGATTATTGTTATTTCACTTGATCAAATTCTACTAGAGACTGAATTGAAAAATGATCGGTTGCAAAAAAGTAATGACAATTAGATTTTTTCAATTATCATTCTTATTTAGCGAGAAAAACTACGTATCAGAAATGCTTTAAGTATCCGAAATTTCAATGGACCGATATAACGTCCGAAAACAGGGCTACTTTTAAAATGATTCATAGTCAAATTTATATTTAAACCATAACCTAAAAGCACGTTTTAGTTCGGCAATGTATATTTTGTACAAAATTGATCTCATTTTATTCACTGATCAAACTGGATCACATGAAATTGAGAAAAGCAGGAAAGCATTTAATGCTAAGCTTGTGGTCGCCATGGAGGCCGCCATTATTGCGCTTTGCCTGACTCTATAACGTAGTGGTAGGGGCAGGTAATCCAGACTATATACGCCATTCGGCAAACATCAGATAAAGTTACGGAATCGGCCGACTTATGACCAGTGTATGTTAGCTTTTCTCGTAGAACTCTTTCACTACCCTAACCCCTGAAGTGTCGAACCTGGCTTTAGTTGCTTTTTGAGGACAGTGCAGGTCAAGATAAGACTGTACAAAACGTGCAGTCTAATCATGGAACTACACCGTCCGCTTATTTGACATATTAATATATTATTAGAGCCATGATATTGCAAGAGATCCGCGCCTTTTTTACTGGCTGTTAGAACCACTAAATACAGGTTCTATTTAAGTTAGAGTAGATATACAAACCTCTCTCTCTCCTCTATCTGTCTATCAGTTCGTAACAAACACCAATGGGCATATTTATTTCCAGAGGTTTTTAGCCACGATTCACTGCGTTCATTACATACAACATTATTAAGGGAGGTAACCACTTAAAGTTTTCGCTCAGAGTTTTTGCTCTTACTATGCCCCATACAACCAACAACAACATTGTTTTGCAGTTGAGGAAAATTTTGACCTATATATCTTTGGAAAATAATTGCTAGAAAAGGATGAACAATTTGTTACATGTAAACGTTGTCGTGATTTTATTGGCTAATTACATATACACAGACTTTGCACAGTCGCACAAGTACGGAATCCTGCTACCGTCATCAAGTTTTCAACATTCAACATAATACACATCACTATCGAAGACTTGGATATAAACCTTTACAATACGAAGTCTAGACTTGTCAACATTGAAAGCATTTGCAGACGACAAACTAAGTCTGGCTGAAACGATAGAGTATGTGGAAAATATTGTGAGAAAAGGAGAAAAGGCTAGTAACCAGCATTTTCTCCTTTCCCCAAAATATTTTCCGAAAGCTTTCATGCTAAATGTCATTGAAAATCAGGATTGTGTGGTAAAGTGTCCATAGATCTGAAAAAGAAAATTTTTTCTTTTTTGCTGTCTTTAAACTAGTTTATAGTCACTATGTGAAAGCACTTTTTTTTAAATTCAGAATTAGTTTATGTTTATCTCGTTTCACAGAACTGATACACGAGTACAGAAGGACAGCAAAATCAATTTCAAGCCTACAGAAGTTCTATGCTTCAAAATCTGGAAAAGAAATATATGATCAATATCTCGAAACTTCATCAAAGTGTTTTCCAGAGATCATTCGTGAATTAGAGGGTCTAGCTGATGGTGCGGAGCTAAGTTTTACTGAAATTTTTCTCCAACAACTTCTTTCTGAAGTTTTATTGGTCCATGACGGAGAACTTAGCGACGTCAACAGCAATACAGACCATGACATCACACGATGTTCGGATGTTTTGGTAAATAGTAAAGCGTTCCGAATGATCGCTCACAACGAGGACTGGGAGAAAGAGGCTAGAGGTTTTGAATATTTCATTAATGCAACTGTTGAATCTGCGGATCATAATGATACCGTTCTTGAAGAATTTGCGTCTTTTGTGATTCCTGGTGAACTTCCTGGCTTAACGTTCGGCATGACCAAAGATGTGGTGCTGACCGTCAATACGTTGTTACCGAAACATGTCAACCGGAAGTCAGTACCGCTTGCTTTAGTACTTCGGAAACTGCTAACGTGTACGTCAATCGATGAATGTGTTGCCGTGATTGAAAACAAGCCGTATGGCTGTGCCTATGGTATCAATGTAAATATTGCTAGCATCCATGGTAAAGACATGTGTACCCTGGAAGTGTATCCCGAAAAGGTATTTAATTTAACTTTTTGTAAACCAAATGACAAAATTTTAGACTTTTCCGAATTAAAAGCAACTGCATACGAGCGATTAAATATGGCTCACATAATATTATTTTTATTTGTAAGGGTAGAAAACATTGTGTGAAATGAAGAAAATGCTGGTCACCAGCATTTTCTTCATTTCCCACGATGTTTTCAAAAGATTTCCTTTTCAGGGTCGCTGAAACACGGTAGTATGTAACGGGGTTAATCATAAGGAATAATGCTATCTTTCTATCGGTATGAAAATAATGGTTGGAATAGAAGCATTGGTTTGTTACAGAAGAAGCACCTCTTTATACAATTGTCTTCAAAGCCTGTAAGCTTCATTTATAAATGCAATTCCCTCTCGAGTACCAAGGACAGTTAAGTCTAAAAACTGACGTATATAGTGCAGTATGAAGGTCTTTTTCCCTAAGAAAATCTCGCTACAAGTGGGGTAATTGAATTAAAGCCGAGGCTGTGCCTTCGTTACAATCTGCCAGTGATCTGTACTAAAGCTAGGCAAATGTTTTACATGGATTATTACAAGTCACAAAGTTATTTTTGATTGATTTTGGCTTGCTAAATTGTCCTAAACCAAACTACATATACTTAGTACTTTGCCAAATCGCCAAGGGACCCAAGAGATGGAGTTTTTATTATCCTTTTTCCCCCATATTTTCTGTCAAAAACCGTCTTTTTTTCCCTAGGACGGAACCACATCAACTCATGTGATGCCCGTGACAAGTGAAGTAGACGAATATTTTTACCATTTCAATCACTATGCACACACAGAAGGGACCCAAGAGATTGAGTACGTCACGGAAAGTAAAAGGAGAGAAACTCGCGCTAAACAACTGAAACCTCCGAGGACGGATGCTGACGTCAGACGTATCCTTGGTGACACAGATGACGAGTCAGTTCCCATTTATAAAGACCCGTCACCATTGAACATGTCCCCAGGATCCCGAACGGTGGCTACAGCAGTTTTCAACATTACGAAAAAGACGCTTGATATTTACAGAACTTGTCCAAGAACCGCTAGCTATCCCTGTTGTTCCATACCTTTCCTCTAATTTACACTGCCTCCCGACACAAACCTGCAGCAGACGACTTTGAACGTATCTGTGTATAGGCTGCTATTGATAATCAGCATAAATAAAGACTTAATCATGCCAAAGTATGCGAAAACATTATTATGAATTAATTTACTGGCTAAAGAAACCCTTCCTTTATCCACTCTGTTTTCAAAATTGGTCTTCTGCAAGACGAATCATATCCTCGGCAGGGCATGCCAATGCAATAATTTTACACAACTCACAGAAACCATGGTAATCAGAAAGTTTTTTTTTTTTTTGAATAAATGAAGCAGAGGAAGAATTTGATATATGTGACATATAATCTACTTCGTTGAATTTGGAATAGTATCTCCCTCTGATTTTTAAACACAAGTCAAAGATTTATATGAGCCGTGCTCTGTGAAAAGAGGGCAAGTATCGACCCAGGTCAGCCTGCGCAGTTCGCGCAGGCTGACCCGAGCCAAAACCTTTTGCTTTTCGTCAATTTTCTGCATGTGAGACGAAGCGGATTTTATGAATCCATAATAATGCTATGACTTGATTAGTATCATAGATAAGTATTAAGCCCCCCTTTGTCAGAGCATGGCTCATATGATAGACAGATTTACTTTTCCTTGCGGCAAAGCATTTTATTGATGGTGATGTGTCCAGTGCTTCCAGCTGAGTGCTGAAGTGATAGCAAGTTAGCCTTGCAAATACATAATAGGTAACTAAAGTTAATCGCTCAGACTTCTGACCGAAGACACTCATGACACTGTTCACACCATTTTACTTCAGTGTAAAAGTGTTTATGATTATTCTTCCTGACGATGTGCTCGTTATCAGTGTACCCTTATTTTATTTACCAAATCTGTTACCATACTGGCTTTTTATTCGCTTCATTTAGACAATAAAAAGGATATGTCTAATACCATAAGTGTTCTGCATTTCTAATCACGTTCAGATACTGAATTTCAAAAAGGTCGTGTACTCTATTTAATTAAGTTGCATTTGAAACTTCAAGTGACGCCAAAACACGTCTATCGAACGTCACACAAAATTATTACATGCACAGTAAACTAGCAAAAAAAGTGATACACTGCTTTTTCTTTTTTTACACATTTTCATTTTTTAAAATATTGCCAAGGACCAACGCAGGAAGTCATGAGTATTGACGGGATGACGGGACCTTTTATTACCGTATCCCATCTTGTCCGTATTAAAATACTGTCTGTTTAAAATACTGTGTTCTTATTTTACCAGTACATAATTATTTCATATGTTCGATCTCAATTGTTTCAGGACAAAACACCATTTAACTTCTGTCTGCGGGACATGTTGTTTTGTTCGGTTGACAATTTATCTTATTATCGTAATATCATGTTATGATGCTAAATTTTTCACTTACAACGCTATCTTGGCTGACGGTAACGTTGTCTTGTGGTAAAGGTATTTTACTTTTAAAAACTATATTGTGTACCATCACGTCTAGATACCATTATATCATGTCGATTTCTTGTCATGTTGCCCATGCAGCATACCCATCAAGTTTAGACTTAATGTTATATCGAACAACTGTCTAATCATGTCAAAAGATCGTGATATTTTGAAGAGGCATATTGTGTCAAATGAAAATGCTGATGTGCAGAGTTCTCGTCATATTGTCTATGACACATCCTTTCCTCTTGTTTAGGGTACACCATTTCATGCTTTTCGGTAGTTTAATGGTCGATTATGGTTTGATAATTTCACCGTTTCTACTAGTGAATTTACCGATTGATGAACTCACTGATTCGAAAACACCAAGAGCTCACCGTACTTCGCAAGTCCCAACAACCACAACAACAAAAGGGGAGTTCAAAGCATGACATAAATAGAATATTTTTTTGTTCTGCTGAAAGATCGAAATTTATTTCACCGAGTGAACATCATGTACGGTAATATTTTCAGGAGTGGCTGCGCGCCACTCGTGAAAATATTACCGTTGGATGTTCACTCGATGAAATAAATTTCGATCTTTCAGCGAAAAAAAAACACTCTTTTTCTTCTATTCTGTTCATGACAAGTTACAAGAAAGGTCTTCCACATTAGTCGGTTTATGGAAAATATCTATTGTGCAATCCATAATTAGAGAACATTACAGCGGGTCAGTCTCACATCTTGACATGTACAAGTACGTGTAGTGCAGATAATGCGAACGGATTTAAAAAGATGATTACTGTTACATTATGCATGTACGTTGTTAATTTTAGCCAGTAATCTACTTAGTTCGTTAAGCCTGAAACAATTCCATGTAATACCTAATTCGCCGTTAATTAGATTTACAAATACTGTGTCGTATACAGGTTGCTGGTGAGCTGTTGTTGCTAGATTAATTGATTAAGTGGTGTTTTACTATGTTTTCAACATTATTTAGTAATACAGGTTGTCCGAAAAGTAAGGTAACACTTTTGCACAGTTACAACATGGCTTTAAAGAGATAAAAATATCTGTACATGTACATAAAATATGTAAGTTTTTTATGTGATAATTTCATTCGATTTTCCTTATATTTCACACTTTAATACGAATTTCAAATCCGAAGTAACTAATACAGATACACATGTGTCACGCCGATTTAGAAAGTAACCCAACATATCATTTACTAAACATTTGGTTTAGCCAGTTAAAAGTTGTGTTACTTTCAAATTTAGAAAATTATTGAGAATAATACTAAAAATGCTCTAAAGTATGTTTGTTGAATAGGGATCCTGGTGTTGTTAGGGAAAGGTTTAACCTGTTATCAGGCGACGAAACGTTAGACTCTTTCATATTGGAAGCAGTGGCAGACGACGAATCAAAAGTGACTCAAGTGATAGGATTTTTGTCTTCAAAATTGTGGAAAATATGGTTAGAAAAGAAGAAAATGCTGGTTACCAGTATTTTTCCTTTTCTCACCATGTTTTTAAAAGCCTTCTTCCTCAGGGTCATTAAAACTAGGGATTGTTTGGTGAAGAGATACAGTCGATTCTCGGCCTGCTTAGGCCGACATCCTTAACCAAACAATCCCGTGTTTTAACTACTCCGAGATGAAAGCCTTTTGAAAGTGTTCTGTAAAGGGGAGAAAATGCTAGAGTTCTATTTCTACCCATTTCAAACTTCAAATTTCATTTAAATTACATTTGGCTTGTTGCCTGCGAATGCTTTCAATGAACATGTCTAAAATTTTGTCGACATGCAAAGAGCTAAAAAATAATGACCTAGATCCACTTCCGGTCTCCGGGAAGTAGAAAATAAGATCGTTGTCTGCGTATGTCATATTCTTCGCAGATTAGATCTGTCTGCTATGACGCATCACTATCATGCACAGGATAAATATTAATACGCGGTGCGTAAATCGCGGCTTAAAATAGCAAGCGGAAATGGCTGTAAGTAATACATCTGTGGAAAAATCAAGCCACTCTTTCGCTACAAATTTCTTAAAAAACATAATGATTTCAACGGGAAAAATAATTTTTATGAATAACATTGATTACTGCAAATCTCTTTATACAGTTCCTAAATATAGTCATGGGGAACACCGGAATTTGTGCGACAGACTGACAGCAAGAAATAACGTCCCCACCTTGCTGGGCTTATACAGGGATATTTCCCAAGCTTATAGGTGCAGAGGTTGGTTAGCTAACCATGGCTGGATGAATCGTAAAAGGTAGGTTTTAGTGAGTACACATATATTTTATTTTGAAATTCGCTGGATTGATTGCCGCCTTGAAAAGTAGTCCGGTTCTGTACCCAGCATGCCCAAATCAGATAGGTATGTACAGTTTTGAAAAATGCCACCTAACGGAAGATAACGAAAATAAGATGAAAAGGGTACACGTGAAGAAAGATTTGTAGCTTAAAAAATCTAAACAAAGACACTATAAGCCCTTAGAGCGCCGGATACACCCGACAGATATTTTAAATCTAGAAATAAGACCCAAATAAATGAAATAACAAGGTCGATTTTGTTTAGAATGTCTCAGCAAAGCGGACAGTGTAGATCAAAGATCAGACTGCACGTTTTGTGCATTCCGATCTTGATCTACACTGGGCCGCAAAAGCATTTATAGTTGTGAAAGGCGCTTTAAGGGTTAAAATAATGACGTATTAAATCATTGCATTTTTGTTGTGTTGTTTGTTTTGTTGTTTGTTTCCACAGGAATGCCGTAAAATAACGATTTAATAACCTTATATCATCCTTTTTCCTTGTCTGCAAGATGCATGTATTCATAATAGCTTTTGTTATATCGAACAAAACCAGTGGAATATCACACATCATCCATGAGCCATGCTCTGTGAAAAGGGGGCTTAATGTATTTGCAAAAAGTATCGACCCAGGTCAGAACCCGCGCAGACTGACCTAGGCCGAAAGTTTTCGCTAGTGGTCGGTTTTCTATATGTCCAAGGACCAGTTTACCTCATGATCAAAATTGGCTTTCATGGATCCGTAATTATATAATGGCTTGCTTTGTGTAATGCATTACGAAGATGTATTAACCCTTTCCCAAAACGACAAATTTTGGACTGGTCCAAATTGAAAGAGTTTGCAGACGACAATTTTAGATTTGATGAAAATGGCAGAAAGGTCTCAAAAAGGGTAGAAAACACTGTGGGAAAAGGAGAAATTGCTCGTTACGAGCAATTTCTCCTTTTCCCACAGTGTTTTCAAAAGACTTGTACTGCAGATACGTGAAAACCAGGGTTTGTTTGGGAAAGGGTTAAACCTCTTTAGCCAGAACATGGCTCAATTATATCATCAACTTTATAACAGGTAACAAAATTTCAGACACAATTTTATACTTTATAAGTATTTTAAACTTTAGAAGAGACAAAATTTTACAATCTAGAAGCATTTTATACTTTAGAGGAGATACAATTTTATACTCTAGAAGTATTTTATACTTTAGAAGAGATGAAATTTTATACTCTAGAAGTATTTTATACTTTAGAAGAGACACAATTTTATACCCTAGAAGTATTTTATACTTTAGAAGAGACGAAATTTTATACTCTAAAAGTATTTTATACTTTAGAAGAGACGAAATTTTATACTCTAGAAGTATTTCATACTTTAGAAGAGACAAAATTTTATACTCTAGAAGTGTTTTATACTTTAGAAGAGGTAACCAGCATTTTCCCCTTTTCCCACAATGTTTTCTACCTTTCCCACAACAAATTTCAATTTTTCAATCACATTTATTTTGTCGTCTGCAACTTTCAATTTGGACTAGGATGAAATTTTGTCGTTTGGTAAAGGGTTAAAACACGGATCCGTTCGGTAAAGGTATAAATGATTCAAAATAAGAGATGATAAGTTATACATAAGGCGACTAGTTCAATCTTGCATTTTGAATCATTTCACATAAATTCACTGTTGTTTGTATGTGGTCCCAAAATAAAGATATCAATGAAAAACCTATCCCTGCCTGTGCATTTTTGTAAAAAAAAACACGGATTTTGCAGCAGGGGCGACAGGTAATTATGAGGGGAAAAACTCAATAATTTCTTTCCTGACATTTCTTTTCCTAGCATTTGCAGACGGCAAATTAAATTTGACCCAAATGATGAGATTTGTCTTTGAAAGGGTCTTTTCGTGGGAAAAGGAGAAAAACGCCGGTTACCAGTATTTTCTCCTTTTCCCCACAATGTTTTAAAAAACTGATAAAGGCTTAGGCTGTTTATAAGTGTCAATGTACATTTTCAGCCCACGGTAGGAACCAAGATAATACGATAAAACGCTCACCGTTTCGGAAAGTGTATATCAAAGATCAGATTGCATATTTTATGCAGTCTGATCTTAGTATAGACTATCCACAAAAGTGCATTCAGTCTCACCTACAAACCTGCACTGATTAACCCTTTACCGAACGATATTTTTTTTTTTGCTCGACCAAATTAAAAGCATTTGCAGATGACAAATGTTAACTCATATGATGATTTCTGTCTTCGATAGGGTAGAAAACGTGGGAAAAGGAGAAATTACTGGTTTTCCCAAAATGTTTTTAAAAGATTTCTTTCACAGGGTCGTTAAAAGTCGGGATTGTGTGTGGTAAAGGTTTGACTTCTCCTGGTAAAAAAGCATTTTGACAGCCGATATATGATTGTACCTATTTGTCTGCTTTGCCGACAAGTGGCGCACATCTGAATGTCGTAACACGTTGAACTCTATACCAAACACTCCTGTGTTTTAACGACCCCAAAGAATAAAACTTTTGAAAACGTTGTGGTAAAAGGAGAAAATGCTGTTAACCAGCATTTTCTCCTTTTCCCGTAAAGTTTTCTACCCTTTTAAATGACAAATCTCGTCATTTGGGTCAAATTTAATTTTGTTGTCTGCTATTGCTTTTAATTTGGACAAGTCTAAAATTTTGTCGTCTGGCAAAGAGTTAAACAATACATATTTGATCCTCATTAGCGTTCGTCAGGATTTAACAAGGCGGATTTTTGCACTAATCACCATAATTGGCTGGATAAGTATCCACGATTCTCGCAATGTGCGATACCGCCATTATTATACTTACGTTATTGTTTCAAAGCACTAAAAGTATTGATCGTGTCTCATTGACGTAAGTGGAGTCGATCATTCACTCATTTTAGTATTGTCATCAAAATGGAATCCGTACCCTTAGAGTGCAAAAATAAGCACATAGAATATTCGAATATTTATGTAGATACACTAAGTAAGTAAAAAAGAAAACCAAGATTTTGCAAATGTGATTTTTGTTTTTGGGGGAGGGGGGCATTGAGCAGAATATTTCATAAAGGCTTTAGATCCAAGATGATAAAGAATCAACATATTTTTAGTTTGATCTTGATGTACACCATCCGGTAAAGCAACCAAACATTGCCATTTTCGCTTTAACACTTTACCACACAATCACGAGTTTGAACGACCCTGACAAAGATGGCGCATGAAAACTTTGTGGGAAAACGAGAAAATGGTGGTCAACAGTATCTTGTCCTTATCTCACAATGTTTTCCATCCTTAAAAAGTCAAATATTGTCGTTTAAGCCACACTTGATTTTTCATCCGCAAAAACTTTCAATTTGGACAAGTCTAATATTTTGTCGTTTGGTAAGGATTTAAGGGTACAGCTCGTAACGACAAGTTAATAACACACACACACAGAATACTTCGAGATTGACCTAATTACGTCATAGAACGATAAACAGATATAAAGCTAAGAGCACACGCTGCAAAAGAACGTATTCAAAAGAAAGTGGTACCGGTAAAGTCATACTTGTATTGAGTAAAAGTATCACGGGACCTTACAGTTTCATTTATTTATTTATTTATTTATTTATTTTATTTATTTATTTATTTTTATTTTTTTTTTTTTTTTTTCAAAGTAGGGCAAAGATTAGAAAAATACGATTTTAGTGGGTCTACTTTACTAGTTTAAACCTATTTATTTTACATCGACTGAGATACAAGTTCTCGCAACTTATACTGATCTCTCTTGATTCTGCTTCCTGGAAACTACACCAGTACTTGCGCCGTATGTGTGGGCCAATGAACCGTCCCAAAGCTGACACCCGTCTCCGGGAATCGAATTCGGCTCACGAGGCCGATGCTCCACCTCACAACCACGGACACCACCTTTTACTGTTTCACTGCTACTTTACTGCTGTACTGTAATCAAAAGAAGGCTTACTGGAAATATTCTATTCGAGTGTCCATTTGTGACCATTTGTGAATCATGTACATGTTTTTTTTTTTTATATGTTTAACTTAAAATGGTTTTTAACTACGTGTTCTTATTGTCATGAAGTCAATGCAGAGCTGAAAGAGGGAGAAAAAAGGCGAGAAATGCCTGAGCGAGGAAATACATTTGTCTAAATAGCCTTTACCTTCATATTATAATGAGGGGAAAATATAGGGTGACGTTTATTGACCGTAGTACGGTAATGATGCTACCAAGCTTACGTTTTTACATAATTAGATATGATTATGTTTCCACAGATACAAAAATTGTGAAAAGCCATGGACGCAAGGCTAGGTAAGGAGTATTGAATTTTGAAGTTTTATTTTATTTATTTATTTATTTATTTTTTTTTTCAATGAATTAACTTTTCTTGGCTGCATTTGGTTTAATGCTGTTTAGTAACATGTACGTGTATCATGTACAATTGTGGCTATTTATTTATTTATTTATTCAGTTTATTTCCCCCTGATGGAGATTAATAAATAATAGTTCACTACTGTTCGTTAATCTAACAATTAAACATGGAATCAAATGAAAAAAAAATTAGCGTATACGCCAAGACAGTTTACTATATACATGTACTTGCAAGATTCCCCTGTTCCATCGGGATATTCTTGTCTTAAATATAGAATACATTTTCTTAGAAACGGAGTGAGAATTCTCTTCTGAGAGTTCACAGTAGGTTTCTAAGACAGTCATATGCATATGACACTGTATATTGCAGCAATAGGACTCTAGTTTCCTCCGTTAAGGCACTAGAAAGTGGTGCTCCCAGTACTTTCAGTAGAAAAGTATCTGACGTACTGTATCTGAATTCGTCTGCAACCGAACAATCTGTACAAATCTGTATGTTATATATAAGCGAGTTCCTGGACGTATTCAGCATTTGACAGTCACTGATTACATGAGTGATTTCATCGTCAATGATCAGACTACATAAAGGACATATAGATGGTAACGGATGAGGTAAAGCTACCCACACTTTGGCCAATAATCTAACTATACGGGGGTGGATATTTCCTCGATATAGACTATACAAGATCCATGGCGTAACGCCAGTATGTAGTAATCTAAATCGAGAAAAGTCCGGATCAGCCCTCATCCTATCCCTCCATTGCTCAGTTTCATATTTGTTAACAACAGAGTTGACTTTCTGTTTCCAAGCACGTTTGGATGGTAGGCATCCTGAGTTTCTGATGTACATATTAATTAAATCAAGTAAACCATACTTGTTTAGAAGGTTATAAATGTCTGGGATGAAACCCCGAGTAACTTTGGCACTGTTTTCAACGAAAGTTAAATATCGTTTGAGAAAAAGGTTTTTACTGAGGGAGCCGTTTTTTAAGCTGAGTAATTTGTATAGAAACATTAATTTTCTCTTCTCTATTACCGATAGGATTGGATGAAGGCCGACCATAGCCTCACACATATCAGATCTAGTCCTGATGTTGAAATCTTGTATGGTTTTCACAACATAATGTTGAAATTTGTTTACTAATTTACCATCGCTTTCAGACATACCATTCCAAAGTTCACATCCGTATAAGACTGTTGGCAAAACAACTTTATTGTAAAGTTCGATTGACGTGACTGGATTGAGCGCATCACACCTCATACCTGAATCGGCCAGCGCGTGAAATGCGTTTTTAGCTTTTTGGCACCGCTCTTCTATTCTATGACGGTATTTAAGGGAGCAACTCTGTCTTATACCTAAATGATCCGCGTAATCGTTCTCGTATATCAAGTTATTACCTATAGTCAATGATATCGGAACAGAAATTAGTCTATTATGGGGCTGTATGTTGTCGTCATGAGAATCTAAACAGACAAATAAGAATGGATTAAATATATAAGATGATAATATCGTTTTCATTGAATATCAACCAATCCAAAAATATGTAGTGCAATATCCACTTTTAATCTTTAGACAATACGCATTAATTCAAAATTAATTTGGAATACAGATATATCTCCCTTTTCCGAGCGGCTGATTATTCAGAAAAGTAATGTAATTTGTAGGGTATACCACTGGCTGAAACGAATATGCCCGGACGAACAGTACTGGTTGGCGTGCTTGCCTTTGTTAACAGACAGATGTACTAGACCCTTATTTACCAACCATTCTTAAGAACGTTCTGAGTCTTATCCTCCGGAATTTTCTAAAGTTGAAAGTAACACAACTTCTGATTGGCTGAACCATTTCGTTCAGCCATTCAGAAGTTGTGTTACATTCAAGTTTAGAAAATCTTGGAGGATAAGACTAAGAATGTTCTTAAGAATTGACGGTGAATACGAACCCTGCTGATGTTTCACCAGAAAAAAAAGTTCCTATTTGGTTGAAAAATATTGACATGCATTTGTTCGTTTAGAAAAAGATTGACTCGATAAATTGTTGTATTTGTTCCTTGACACATAATGTAATTTTAATAATCTTTTCAGTAATCTACACAAGACGGGGACAACATTTCAGACTCGTCCATATTATGAGCATTTGCAGACTACAAATTATATGAAAATTAAATGATGTGATTTGTCTTTGAAAGGGTTGAGAACAAGGCGGGAAAAGGAAAACATGCTGGTAACCAGCATTTCCTCCTTTTCCTTTGGTGTCCTCCAAAGTCTTCTTACTCGGGGTCCTTAAATCACGTGATTGTTTGGTAAAAAAATGAACAACGTTAATTCGAGGTAATCATAAGTCCCCTTCTCTAGTTCAAATCATTGTAGTTTTATCATACAGTATCACCCAGACCGTGCTTTGACAGTGTAACTCAGTGGCATAAAATTTGCTGTTTGAAAACATCCCTGTAAAGTTTATCAGCATGAATCTGGCTCAAATACATAAATACATGTGGAATCATTCTGGTGAATATTAAATTTATTCGTTACGAGTAATCTCAAATTTTACCGCAATATCTAGGATAGAAGCTTGCTGAAAGATAAAAAAAAAAAAAGGGAAGTTTGTACTGGTTTGGTTTGTATTGAAGTTTAACACCATTTTAATAGCTCAGGTCATATCATGGCGTTCAGTGACGCACCCATGTATTTCCGGGCTTTCTCACACCAGTACTGACACAACTGTCTTTCCAAAGCTGCTTTTCTCACATGCATCAGAGGTAAGAGGCGAAAAATCGCCGGAAAGAAAGTTTGCCTCAACCAGGTATCGAACTCGCAACCACTAGGTCACGAGTCAGATACGGTAACCACTGGCGAAAAAAAGAAAGTATACAGTCCGCAGTGAGTGAAAAGTTGACATAATGTATGAAATTTATAAAATTTAAAAAAAAATTTTTTTTTTTTCTTTTCCTCTCTTTTACTAATACTTGTACTTAGCATTTCATAAGTAACTTCATTTTATTTATTCGCTTTTAAAATAGATGATCAAATGATGAGGTTTCAATCCTTCATTTTTTTCTAATTTCCTTTATCATTCTAGGAGTTTTCCTGTTCAGTCTATTGATCTCCCTCGGGTGGACATTTCCAGAACATCACTTGAATAAACGTGTTGTAAATGGGAGGACTATTAAAAGGGGTGAATGGCCCTTCTTGGTCTCATTGCACTACTTAAAGTCATTCCCGTTTACGGCCAGCTCCAAAATGAAACATTTGTGCGGCGGTGCCTTGATCAACAAGCGATGGGTGCTCACTGCGGCCCACTGTATTGGGTGTGTATTTTTTCTTTTTTCAGCAATCTAAAAATTTTGACTTATCTTCCGTATGTTACTAGATGTTGTTTAACTCTTTGCCAAATGACAAAATTTTAGACTGGTCCAAATTAAAAGCATTTGCACGCAACAAATCAAATGTGGCTCAAAAATTAAAATTTGTTTTGTGAAGGGTATGAAAAATTGTGGGAAAAGGTGAAAATGCTGGTTACTAGCATTTTTTCCTTTTCCCACAATGTTTTCAAAAGGGTTTTTCCTCAGGGTCGTTAAAATTCGGTGTTGTGTGGTAGAGAGTTAGAGTTATTTAGCTGTCATTATAACACCCATAGTCCACCAATCCATACATTTTAATTTTATCCATCCGTCCGTCAAGTGATTCATTCATGTCCCATGTTTACGGAAGGTGTAGTTCGAAAGTTAGATTGCAGGTTCGTTACAGACAGGTCTTGGTTTAGCCAATCAGAAGTTGTGTTACTTTCAAATGTAGAAAATCTTGAAGAATAAGACTAAGAATATTCTTAAGAATGGTTGGTGAATACGGACCCTGATCTCGAACAATGTCCGCTATATGTCCAAACCTTGTGCTTAGAATTAACCTATATCCTGCTTAAATAAGTTAAATGAAACTTTCAAAACGATAGTAAAAACCTAATTTTTGCTATTTCAAAGTATTTCTTGGGGAAAGATATCTCCTATCGGAAAGTGTAGATCCAAGATCAGACTAGACGTATTGCCCAGCCTGATCTTGATCGACACTGTCCACAAAAAAGTCCCTCAGTCGCGCTCAGCAGTCTAAGGGCAAAACGTTTAATTCCCCCCTCCCCCTCAAAAAAAAAAAAGAATCAATTCATCCAAGGCCAGTTTTGTTTATTACTAGATTTTTTTTAATGAATTTGTTTGACATTATCATTTAATTACACAAATACCTTAGCCAAAACTTTTGCCACTTTATAAAGACTAAGAACATCGCCATTTGCAGTAATTGCAGGAGCATGGGAGGAAAGGTTGAGCATGTATGCGGTAACTCAATCCTATCCTAATTTATCTTTCAAGCCCATAATCGAGTACAAATAACTGTCCCCGAATGCGATATTAGATGTTGACAGGCTGCATCCGGGTACAGAGACGATCGCGAAAAAAAAAAATAGGAGAAATCTCCGCGCAGATTTACTGCGCTACTCTAATATTTTCGCGAATTGACGACAAGACTGCAGTTTGAATATAACTTGTTGCGTATTCAATAATCCTTCGTTTAAAATGCAAATATTTTCAATTCAAACGCTAAAAAATGGGGACAGTTTAATTCATCTTTTACTTGAGATACCAATTTAGGCACGAAATGGCTGCCAAACACGATAAATTTCGTTCGTTTCTTTTTTTGGGGGGGATTTACATGTACATGTTATCAACGACTTCTTGTAGCGCTTTAGGTAATAAAACGGTTAATAATTTGTTTTTGGTCACGTGTGTCACCAGAAATTAATTACATTTTGTTGAAATACAGATTTAAGCGACGAATTCGTTATTGAGACTAACCTATCTCCCAGTTTTAGGTTAAGCAATGTTTTATTATATCATGAATTGTACGTAAAGTGCTAACGTAACGTCATGTGAGGGGCTGTTGCGCCGGTCGATGTTGTCTCAGGGCTAATCCTCAGGTTTAACACTGACATAATTCAGTCAGGCGTTCATCATTAATTGAATTTGATAAATTGTCACGAATCTTCCTCTCAAATAAAGTTATTTGCGTTATCTTGAAGCGCACATTCATGAACTTTTTTTTTTCACTAGTATTAAATTTATCTAAATGAAAATATTTACAGAATGATTATTACTCTGCTAAATAATGTGGGTCATTTGTATGTTGTCTTCACGACGCGATTAACCTTAAATCGATATACATGTATATGATACATGTATAAGCTTCGACGTAAACAAATCTTCAGATTGCCTAACCTCCCTAATATTTGCCTTATGTACTAGATTATAGATGGCAAATAGGTGCATGTGGACAGACAGACGTGTCAGATGTTGACAGCCAGATCAACACACATCCACTGCCAAATGTTACGGTTCTCCTTAATATCGTACGTTCTTATATGCAAAATTTTGTAAAAATCGGTTGAAATTGCTGGGTTACCAACTCATTAAGCCACACTCCTTCAATTCAAAAGGGGATTTGATGCATCTCCGTGATGCATTATACTAATCAAGCCATCACATAATTATAGATTCATAATAGCCACTTTTTTTTAACAACCAACTTAATCATGAGATAGACTAGTCCTTGGGCATACGGAAAATTGACCAATAGTGAAAAGTTTCGGTCCAGGTCAGCCTGCGCAGTCCGCGCAGGCTGACCTGGTCGATACTTTTCGCAGATACATTAAGCCCTCTTTTCATAGAGAATAGCTCAATTACATTTAATTTGATGTAGATAATACGGTTTAATTCGAGTTGAAGTATTTCCACTCAACCATCAAAGACTTAGTCTGTTGTCTTTAATTAGTGCAGAATCTAGAAGGTGTTGTTGTATTCATTCATTCCTTTCATGACCCACACCAAACAAATCCGTATTTCATCTACCCTTAGAAAGAAATGTGCAGTACAAAAAGCCAGATAACAAA
Organism: Tridacna gigas; assembly: GCA_945859785.2. Taxonomy (NCBI): domain Eukaryota; kingdom Metazoa; phylum Mollusca; class Bivalvia; order Cardiida; family Cardiidae; genus Tridacna; species Tridacna gigas. Next base: position 18,510,658 of record OX244042.2, on the reverse strand, counting down.
CTTAAAAAAGCCATAGCTCATCAATAGTTCTATCAACAAAAAACATGTAGGCAGTGATTTCAAAACTCGGGTTGTTTTTCTTATTGCAGAATGCATATGCTTTTTCCATTCGGGTAAGTATATAGGAAATCTTCAAGATGTTTTTGTTGCAGCTTTAATCTTATATGAAAATGCAGTAATTCATATTTCTTAATATGAGAGCCAGCCTGAACTACAAAATTTTCATTCACACTCGCAAATGAATAAATAAATAAATAAATAAATAAATCCTCTTGTCTCTTCAATATAAGATTATTTGAGCGAAGCATGGGGTACACACGTGGCCCCAGATGTAGAACTGGTATGGACCAAATTTTGTAGGAAGATATTGAGCGTGATCTTTCTTTTATTTGAAAGTAGCACAACTTCTGATTGGCCAAACCAAATGGTTTGGCCAATCAGAAGTTGTGTTAATTTCAAATGCAGAAAATTTTGAAGAATAAGACCAAGAATATTCTTAAGAATGGTTGGTGAATACGGACCCAGAACACGAAGCAAATATAAGCATTGAAGTATAGCCAATAAAATTTCGAATCTAACAAATGTAGGGATATCACGAGCGTTGGCCTCAATGGAAACTCGAGTGTTTTTTCTCTTTTGAAATACTTAAAAAAAAAAAAATGAGAGATATCTGAAGATAATAAAGGTTCATAAATAAAAAAGAACCTTAACTCTATTTAAAATTTCTGCTCATAATCTAGCCATAGAGCAGGACGACCACTATAGAAATCTACGCTAATGTGAAAACTGCAATCAAAACATCATTGAAAATTAATTCCGTTTCTCGTTAATTTGCAAAAAATACCAGTCTACGACGAAAGTATTTCAGCGTTACTATTATGCATAGCAGGATAGTGTGTATTAGTTACATGTATCAATTGGAGTATCTCTGCTTATATATATATCATCACTCTTTCTGCATAGATCTGTATTTTTGCTCTTCCAACAAATGCCATTGCTCTTCATGTAAATCCATGTTCGTAAAGTGCATTGTCATATTTGCCATAGACATGTAAATGGGCTGCCTATCTAGGGTATGGCTTGTTTTTTAACCTATTTGCCTATGGTTTCTTTTTTACCTTTTTACCACTTTTAATATTACCTAGGAACTGGCAAGTTTTACCTTTTTTTTTTTTTTTTTTCACCCATTGCTTATCTAACTTTTTACCTGTGGTTTTAATGGTAACCTAGTGTCTGGCCTTTTTACCTTTTTGTCTGTAGCTTTTAGGGTTACCTGGTGTCTGGCTTTTTTACCGTTTTACCGGCGGCTTTTAGGTTTACCTAGGGTCTGGCTTTTTTACTTTTTTTTGTCTGTGGCTTTTAGTGTCAGGCTTTTTCAGCATTTACCTGTGGCTTTTAGGTTTACCTAGGGTCTGGGTTTTTTACCTTTTTGCCTGTGGCTTTTAGGGTTACCTAGGGTCTGGCTTTTTTACCTTTTTGCCTGTGGCTTTTAGGGTTACCTAGGGTCTGGCTTTTTTACCTTTTTACCTGTGGCTTTTAGGGTTACCTAGGGTCTGGCTTTTTTATCTTTTTTTTTAACCTATAGCTTTGTTACCTTTTCACTTCTGGCTTTTTTAGCAATGGCTTTCGTTAGCTAGTGGCATTTTATATATGCTTTTTTACATAGATTCTTAGGGAGATTGTATTTGAAAACAACATGGTACAGCATTTTCTCTTTTTCCAAGAATGTTTTCTAACATTGCCAAGGCAAATCATATCGTTCAAGCCCATGTTTGATTTGAAGTCTGGAAATGATTACAATTTGGAGACTTGTAACATTTGGTAAAGAGTTTACCCACGCATCTTCGATGCGATCATTCGGCACAGGTATATTAATGTGCCGCGCACTGGCAAAAGGGGGCTTAATGCATCTCCGTTATGCATGGTACCAAGCAAGTCATCTCATACTAATGGATCCATTAAAATCCATTTTGTTTAGTAACCGAATGAATCATGAGGTAGACTGGTCCTTTGACATGCAGAAAATTGACAAATAGCGAAAACATTTCGGCTCAGGTCAGCCTGCGCGGACTGCGCAGGCTGACGCGGATCGATACTTTTCACAGATGCATTAAGCCCCATTTTCACGGAGCATCTCTCATTTATTTTTGTTACTTACACAGCTTTTTCGATGAACTGTCACAGCCAGAGAATTGGGAGGTGGTACTTGGTGAATACAATCAGTATCTGAAGGATGCAACGGAGCAAGTGCTACGACCAGAATCCTTCTTTATTCACCCGTCGTTCAACCCTCACGAAACAAGTAAGTGAAAGTTAGACAGATGAATAAACTTGTGGATGGATAAATTGGGAAATGAACGGTCTGTCGGTCGATTGGTCGACAGATCAGTCTCTCCGATTTCGGTTAGACCGTGTTTCTTTGCCTATAAGTCTTAGTAGACGGGATAGCCGACTGAAGTTTGGGCTATTTTTCTTTTTCCCAAAGTTCCTGAACATCGATTTGAAAAAGGTTTTTGCAACAAATGAGATTTTGGCTCATATTGCGCGCAGGGCCTAGATCGATTCTAGCCCAGATCGATTCAGTCTGATCTTTAATCTACATTGTTCGACGTTGTTTGAGACATTCAGGGGTTAAAAGAAAACTTAAAGTATCCCTGTCTTTTTTATTTTTTCTTATCCATTAAAGAATACTTAATTCTCTTGAGAGGAGCTTTGGCAAAAGAGAGTAAAATGCATCTCTGTGATACATTATACCACGCAACTCATTACATACACTTAATTGCGGATCCATAAGATCCATTTTGTCCTAGAACTGACGAAATCATTAGGTAGAATGATCCTTGGAGATGCAGAAAATTTACAAATTGCAAAATTTTTCGTCCAGGTCAGCCTATTGCGCCATTTCGCAGGGCATAACTCAGTTGCTGCCTTCATATTTTTCTGAAAAGTCCTAGGCTCTTTTAGTGCCAAATATTACAACTAGACCCCTTTCCTGCAGGTATACTGGGCTTATCTTTCTTAATCATACCATCACCGCACCGTGTGGACCATCTGGTAATTCTGCCCCGAAAGGTACACTTGACAACGCGTAAGCTTTCACAAGAGGCTATACTTTTATCACATAAACCCCTTTGATTTCAGTGTAATATACCCATTACGAATTTTCTTATCTCACACACGTTTGAGAGAAACATTCCGTGACGCCATATGTGACGTCATTTTTATACTTCTTTCGGAGAAGTGAATCAGACTATATTGATAGTTCTAAATTACCACATGTGCATGTATAGTTTTGCTTATTCTGACCTATAAATTACGAGATACCGTCACGTGGTAACAAGAACTGAGATTCGTTGGCTTTTGATGTAAAATTTTATTGAACTTGTCCACAAAAATTTTAATTTAGATCGAAAAGATTTGCTTGATAATATTTTTTCAAGAATCGTTTAATACAATTTCATCTCGAATGACAACTCATGTCAGATTCTATCTAGGCATATATAACAAACGTTGGTCTAGAACCTGTATGTTATAGATAGAGAAAACATGAGACCACATCATACGTCCCCACACACGTTGTGGGGATTTGTTACTTGGTCTGTACCTTGATGTAAAGTCAATATTTAATCCTATTGTAACTTTCCAACACTGTTTGAGCCCCTTTCATAGCGTACCCCACACCTTTATGAGTTCCTGTGACTTTATCCTCACAGATACACTTGAGAACAATATAACGCCAATCAAGCAGTCACAAAACGTTGTACTTAAGCCACACGTTGATCTAAAGTCATAGTGACCCTATCATAACGTGCCTCCCCCACACCTTTATGGGCCTCTGTGACTTTGTCCGTACAAGTACACCCAACGATATAGCAATAATCAAGCTATCAAAGGACGCTATTCTTGGACCGTACGTTAATCCAAAGCGTATTTGTGACCCTAACGTAAATTGCCTACGTTTGAGCCTCCTGTTATAATGTCTTCCACACCTGTAGGAGACCCTGTGACTTTGTCTTTACAGATACACTCGAGAACGAAATATAGGATTAATTAAGCTGTCGCAAGACGCTCTACTCGGTCCGTACGTGGATCTAAAGCTTATCTATGAACCTATCATAATGTCCCGTACACCTTTATACGTCCCTGTGACTTTGTTCTTACAGATACACTTGAGAACGATATAGCACTAATTAAGCTGTCAAAAGACGCTCTACTTGGTCCGTACGTTGGTCTAGCGACTTTGGATAACAGAACAGACATTGACGTCAACACAAAATGTCAGATCGGAGGATGGGGACAAGTATCTAAAGGTAACATCTGTATTTACATTCTGAAACAGCTTCCCTGTCCCAACATGTCCTGATAGTAACAAACAAACACATCTATTTGGTGCACGGCGTTTGGTGTACATTGTTGGAGTAGTTGCTACATAATGATTCCATACCGTCCAAAAAAAGCCCTCTATCTCTCTCACGGCTGAGAAAAGAAAAATCCACTGAAACCCAGAGAGATTTTTTTTATCTTATATATAACAGACTAGACTACACAAGCGGAACCAAGTTCGGTGCAGACTGATCTTGATCTGTACGTCCGCAAAAGCCCTTCGTTTTCGCCTATGGCTTGTGTCATTTCGGTGATCAGTGTGAGATAAGGTTTCATACTTGAATATCTTTGAAAACATTGAGGAAATAGGAGAAAAAGGCGCAATATCAAAATTAGTAGTTTTCAGACGATATTGTGATTAAAGGTACCACTTGTACTTTTCAGCTACTCTAGGTCCAATTTCTCGACTCACCGATGAAACCTCTCCCTCTCGTCCTCCATCTATCCTTATGCTTACGTGCCCATGCCCATTTCTTTCTGTCTGTACTTTCGGCCTGTTTTCCTGTCAGTCTCTTAATTAGATTTATTTTACTCCCCATCCCTCTCCCGTCCACCCTGGAACCTTCGACACGAGATACCCCTACACCACTGTATCCGTTATCTGCACATGTCATATTCTTGGAAGATTTGATCTGTTTGCTGTGACGCATCTCAATCTTGTAAAAGATAAATATTAATACGCGGTGCGTAAATCGCCGCTTAAAAAGTGCGGGCGAAAAATGGCAATAAATAATACGTCTGTGGAAAAATCAAGCCAGTTTTCCGCTACAAATTTCTCAAAAAGCAAAATGATCTCGAACGGGGAAAATATTTTTTAAATGCCAATTGCTCCCTGCAAATATCTGTAGACAGTTTCTGCTCACTGCAAATCTCTGTAGACAGTTTCTGTAGACATTGGGAAAACTGGGCTTTGTGCAACTGACTGTCCCACCTTACTGGGCTTATACCGGGGCTTTTCCTCAAGCTAGGTTTATAAATGGCTGGTGTACGGGTTATATGCTAGCTAACCATGGCTGATGAATCGTACAAGGTAGGTTTTAGTGAGTAAGCGTATTTTTTATTTTGAAGCCCTTATCATACAGGTTATGTATTTGAAAAATGCCATCCTAGCGGATGATAATGCCACTGTATCCCATTTTTATTCTACATATATATATATACAAAGTTCCATACTTTCAGAACCGTATGGCTGGGGCATGTACATCCCACTCAAAACAACACTGTACAAGTTTGACAACAACGGGTGTAAAGATATTTACGACACCATCAATTACGATGTTTCGATGTTACACTTGAAGATTGACGAGTCGGTAATGTGCGCAGGGATACCACAAGAACGTCAGTCCGAGATACAGCGATTGGGAGGAGGGGTCAACGATGCCTGTAGTGTAAGTCGAATGTATCGTCATATTGACCTTTTAATAAATAGTCCCTAATTTTACAGACCCCTGAAGAAGACGGCTTCTGGAAACATTGTGGGAAAAGTAGAAAATGCTGGTACTAGCATTTCTTCTTTTCCAACAATATTCTCTACCCACTGAAAGACTAGCTCCATCATTTGAGCCACATTTAATATGTCGTCTACAAATACTTTCAATATGGACGAGTTTAAAATTTTGACGGTTGCTAAAAAGTTGCGCTCTCTTCTTCCACAGCTGCATCTTGCTGTAGAGCCAGGCCAGTTTCATACAACTCATTCGTATTAATGACGTTTCATATTCGATTTGAATGCAACAAGTCAATGTTATCAATCAGATATATAGACAGTATGTTTGTTTCTATGTTCGTATATTGTTTAACGTCGCGCTCAACAGAATTTTAGTTATATTGCGGTAGCCAGTGCACATATGCTTTCCTAGTGTTTTCCTTACCAGTACTTCGCATGATGCTAGAAATCTTCCCAAGTCATTGGCTGATGTCCCACATTTGCATCATAAAAACAATGTTTAGAGGTGAGAGAGAATTTCATTTTGTCACAATGACAATCATCAATCCTCTGAAAGATATTTGCCAAGCTGGATAAATTCCAATGACCTCCTGGTTCCAAGCCGTGTACATTACAAACTTTGCTGCCGGGCTCGCCCATGATAAAGATGAAGTCAAATTGCATTATAAATTCAAACTTTACAAATTTCTTGAAACTTTGTAATAAGCACTGCTTGTCGTCCAAGTTACATGAATAACCAGTTTCTGTCTGTTTTAGGGCGATTCCGGTTCACCCATCATCTGTGAGACAGACTCTGAAGGCGAGTACAAAATGGCGGGGATCGTTTCCGCTGGGAAGGATTGTGGGTCATCGCTGTATCCCGGCATCTACACTAAAGTCTCATTTTATCAGAATTGGATACAGGACACCATTCGCCTTAATGACAACGAAGTTATGTAAATTTCTAGCAGAAGATTTGGTAGGAAATATTGGAACATGGAAACGAAGAATACAAAACTTGTGTAACATTCCGGCTGTGTGTGATCGATTTCACTTTTCCTTCTCAAAATGCGCTTCTGTTAACTGAGGAAACTGTTTTATACAAAATCGAATGAAGACAAAGACCGCAGGAATTGACTCAGCTCAAAGCGCTAAGTGCAAGATCGAAATCCTTTGCAAAACAGTTCTACGTTTTTACGACCGTGAGGAAAACAGGTTTTGAAAACATTGCTGGAAAAGGAGAAAAAAACTGGAGACCATCATTTTCTCCTTTTCCTACGGTGATGTCTACCAACTCAAAAGCAAATCTCATTAAATGAACCACATTTAGTATTTCGTCTGTAAATGCTTCCAATTTTGACACTGTGCTAACCTGTACTTACCTATGAAAACATAACCGGAACCAAATTAGACTCTTTCTCACACTGTCTGGACTAATTCTTGCGCATTTCAAACAAATTTACAGATCATCTTCATCTAGTGTTTTTGGAGACAAAGTAAGTGTCTATTATTTTTTTTTTACTCTCTCTCTCCGACAGCATCTAGATCTCGTGCTGTCAGGAGCTGTTTGGTATTGTTTTTACCAGACATTTGTATAACATGGCTTGGAATTAAATAATGAAAGAGTCCAGCTGGCTTTCTAATGAATATCCAAACAAATGAACCGTGCTCTAGGAAAATGGTGTTTATATCCGGAGTGAAGCATTATACCAAGCAGGTTATCACATAATTATGGATCCATAAAACTCATTTTGTCTTGACCCATTGCCACACAATCCCGACTTTTAACGACCCTGAGAGAGAAGCCTTTTGAAAACATTGTGGGAAAAGGAGAAAATGCTGGTAACCAGCATTTTCTCCTTTTCTCATAATGTTTTCTACCTTCCCAAAACAAATTTAAATTTCTGAGGCAGATTTATTTTCTCGTCTGCAAATGCTTTCAGTTTGTACCAGTCTAAAATTTTGTCGTTTGGTAAAGAGTTAACCGACTTCACCAACTAATCTATGAAGTAGAACGCTCCATGGACAAACAGAAGATTTACCAATAGCAAAAAAAATCGACCCACGTCAGCCGTGCGAGGACTGAGCAGGCTGACATAGGTCGGTATATTTTGCAGATGTATTAAGCCCCCATTTCACCGAGCATCGCACAAGTATTTTTGTGGCATCATCCAGCAAGAGATTGTACGGATTTCACGTTGGTTACACTGTACAGAGATCTTGCGGTCACTTTTGTTTCAGATTTCTTAGACGTCGATTGTGTAATAGTGACCGTTATGCAATTCCAGCCAATGTTTGCATATTTTCACATCCAACTGGGTGGAGTGTGAGGCTGTTATTATGTCACATTTTGTTTTTAGTCTAGTAACAGCGACAACTCACATATCCATGTGTGCCCTGAGTTTCACTTATCAAGGATTGACCTCTGGATTGTCTTGGCTAGGGACATTCCTACGAAAAACTGAGTGAGCACTGAGCCCTAGGCCTCCAGGTTACAAATCCTTGACTTTATCACTCAGCAATATGCGACCCAGGTACAGGCTTTAACCCTTTACCACACAATCCCGAGTTTTAACGACCCCGAGGAAGAAGCCTTTTGAAAACATTGTGGGAAAAGGAGAAAATGCTGGTAACCAGCATTTTCTCCTTTTCCCACAATGTTTTCTACTCTTCCGAAGACAAATTTTAATTTTTGAGCCACATTTATTTTGTCGTTTGCAAAAGCTTTGAATTTGGACTGGTCTAAAATTTTATCGTTTGGTAAAGAGTTAAAACAAACAAATACTGCATGAAAAAGGAAAGTACGAAATATTTTATTACAAAAGGTAGCTATATAAATATGAGTACTAGATCCTATATTGATTAGAGGTATATCTTATATTGATTATTAAACAGATAAAGCAACTTTAGATTCTTTTTCCAGTCAAAAGAAAAGCACCCTTTCAACCCAAAGGACATATTAATTTGAGGAAAGCAATACAAACTATAATGAACGATCGTGAAGCAAAGGCACAAAAAAACCGAAAACATTACAAGATACAACAAACAATCTTAACTGAAACCTGAAACTCTGAAAAGATAGAAAACATTGTGGGAAAAGGATAAAATGCTGGTTACCAGCATTTTCTCCTTTTCCCAAAATGTTTTCAAAAGCCTGCTTCCTAAAAGTGTTGAAACTCGAGATTGTTTGACAAAGGGTTAAACATAAATTCATATGATGTAAAAAAAAAAATATCAACCTTGAAATTCCCAAACTCTACAAAGCCAAAAAACATGGCTTTTACTCTTTTACGATGCTATCACTTTAACATAATAATGACGAACTTTTCCCATGTCTTTCAATGGCTATGGTCTAATCTATACAGGCTTGAACATGTCTCAACCGACCTATTGAAGATATATACACAGTAAAAAAAGTGTTGCACCCCGTGTGTTTTTTACCGACTTTGATTTTTCTGGTGTGAATAATATAAAATGGGGTAGGAATTAGAATCTGGCTCTGCATACACCAACAGACCAGTCTTTTGCCTACAAAATGAAATGAACTGAGGTATCCCTTGACCTCATGGTAAGTGAAAAATTTTTGTTTCGATATTGCTTTCAAATTTAAGAAAAACTAGCAACTTTTAAGTTTGGTAAAAAACTGGGACAGAATGTCGAAATAAAACTTATGACAGGTTGAAAGTGACCTGCAAAGAATGGGCACACACAATCAGTCAATATTGGGTACTTCCACCCAGGGCTTGCAAAACAGCTTGCAGTCTTCGCCTCATACCTCTCATAAGAGCTTGAAAGAACTCAATCAGTTGCTGCTGCCATGAGATCAAAGGATATCTCAGTTCAGTCCATTTTAGAGGCAACAGACTGGTTTGTTGGTGTATGCAGGAGCCAGATTCTAATTTCCAAACCATTTCATATCATTCATGCTAGAAAATCAAACCCGGTAAAAACTCAGGGGGTGCAACACTATTTTTACTATGTGCATGTATATAAAGAACTGTCATGCTTGCAACTCCATATTCTACAAAGCAAGATAACATGGCTAGTATTTTTTACCCAGCAATTTCTCCACCACAGCTAGGATGAAATTGTCCGATCAGCTTCTCAAACTGAAATGTGTCTATGATCTTACACATAAAGCCTTGAACATATCCTAAAAAGCAGCAAGATAACTTGAATCCTGGTTTTTACCAAGCCATCTCTCCACCATAGTAGTGATGGAATTTTCCAATCTCTTTCTCTGACTGAAATGTGGCCATGACCTTGAACATCGACTTGACACTGTCCTCTGTTGTCAGATTGGCCCTTTGGCTTCCTAGGTCTGTCTTTACCCATCCCGGGTGTATCGCTGTCACAAAAATTCCATCTCCCTTCAGATCCATGGCTAAAGATCTTGTGATCATGTTCTGGGCAGCCTGTGTAAGAGATGTAGATGTAAGATATTGCAGAAATCCATGTTAGATTGATCCTGTACCACAAGATATAGAGTTATAACAACTCAGAAGAAAAAAGCTTACCATAACATTATCAGAAAAGGAGAAAATGCTGGTAACCAGCATTTTCTCCTTTTCCCACAGTGTTTTCTAACCTTTCAAAGGCAAATTTCAATATCTGAGGCACATTCAATTTGTTGTCTACAAATGCTTTCAAAAGGCACAAGTCTAAATTTTTTTAACTGTTTACCAAATGACAACATTTTAGAGTTGTCCAAATTGAAAGCATTTGCAGATGACAATATAAATGTGACTCAAAAATTGAAATTTGTTTTGGCAAGGATAGAAAACATTGTGGGAAAAGGAGAAAATCCTAATTACCAGCATTTTCTCCTTTTTCATCAATGTTTTCAAAAGGCTTCTTTCACAGGGTCGTTAAAAGTCGGGATTGTGTGGTAAAGAGTTAACAATTTTCAAAATTCAGTTTTCTGCCAGTGACTAACACCTGAACCAACTGTACATTAACAGATTGTCATCTCCACAATAATTTCCATCCTTTAAATGGTATGATTTGGATCTAAATGCATTTTAACACCTGCATTGTTCACTTTTGGCCACTACTGGACCTTTAACTCTTTACCAAATGACAAAATTTTATACAAGTCCGAATTAAAAGCATTTGTAGACAACAAAATAAATGTGACCTTAAAATTGAAATTTGTGTTGGGAAGATAGAAAACAATGTGGGAAATGGAGAAAATGCTGGTTACCAGCATTTTTTCCCTTTCCCACAATGTTTTCAAAAGCTTTTTTAGGGGTTGTTAAAAATCGGGATTGTGTGGTACAGGGTTAAATCTTTATCAAATGGGGGCGTCCAAATTGAAAGCACTTTCAGAATACAAATTAAATCTGGTTCAATGGTTGCTCTAATAAGGCAAAATACATTGTGGAAAAAGGAGAAACTGCTTGTTACAATTTTGAATTTGTACTAGATATCATCAAGACAAACATTCTGACCAAGTTTCATAATTATCTGACTGAAGCTGTGGCCTTTAAAGTCCATACAAGATTTTCCTAAGATTTGTCCATTGACCTACTTTTTGCCCAGACATGACCAAATTTTAAACTTGTTCAAGATGTCATCAAGACAAACATTCTGACGAAGTTTCATTAGTATTAGACATAAAATGTGGCCTCTATTGTAAAAACAAGATATTTTTCTGAGATTTGTCCCAGTGACCTTTAGTTTGATCTGATGCGACCCAATTTCAAACTTGTTCAAACTGACATCAAGACAAACATTCTGACCTTGTTCAATGAGTTTCAAACTGAAAATGAGGCCTGTAAAGTGCAGACAAGGTTTTTCTTAGATTTGTTCCAGTGACCTACTTTTTGCCTGGACATGACCAAATTTTAAACTTTTACTAGATATCATCCAGTGTCTATTCTAGGATGCGGGATTGCAGGACTCATGCTAATTTCTTTCTGACCACACATAAATTCTGACCTAATGGGTGGCAGCCCCGCATAAAAAATATACAATGAAAAAATCCAAAAACAAAGAATACACTCTTGCCTTGCCAAAAATAGCTCTGTTTTAATCAAAAAGGCATCATTTCCAAAGCTGTTTTACAACATATTATGTCTATTAGAGTAACCTCCCTTGACAGGAAGTGGGTCTAAATGGCCCACTTCCAGAATGACCCCGTCCAAAACAGCTATCTTTACCTAGTCTTAGACTACTGTTATTGCAATGAATTTTATCAGAATGAGCTTTATAACCGTCTGTTATCTATTTTTGAAAAATGAATTTAGTTTCTAGAGAAGGATACACCAGAAACTGTCTCTTGACATGTAAACATGTCAGTAAGTCTACTGCATATCTTGGACAGGAATAAATTTCTGTTAAATGAGCTATCTCTGTTTTTCTACTTGTTTGAAAATTGTCCCGCCTATTTTTTGGAAATACCCCCTATTTTTTAGATGGAGGGGGAAAATCTCTCCTAATTTTCAGTTTCTAGAATAGACACTGGTCATCAAGAAAAACATCCTGACCAAGTTTCATGAGTATTAGACTGAAAATGTGGCCCTCAGAGTGCACACAAGGTTTTTCTAAGATTTGTTCCAGTGACCTACTTTTTGCCTGGAAGTGACCCCATTTCAAACCTGTCCAAGATATAATCAAGACCAACATTCTGACATTCTCCTAAGTGCACACAAGGTTTCTAAGATTTGTCCCACTGACCCACTTTTTGGATCCACATGAGGCAATTTCAAACTTGTTCGGGATATTATCAAGACAAACATTTTGACAAAGTTTCATGTGTGTATTGGACTGAAAATGTAGCCTTCACAGTGCAAGTAAGGTTTTTCTAAGACTTGTCACCGTGACCTACTTTTGGCCAGACCTGACAAAATTTCAAACACGTCCAAGATATCATCAAGATAAACACTCTTATCAAGTTTCATGAGTACAGATAAAAAATGTCACCTCTACAGTGCACACACGTTTTTTCAAAGATCTGTTCCAGTGATACACTTTTTGACCTGACGTGACCCAACTTCAAAATTGTATGAGATAGTATCAAGACAAATATTCTGACCACTAAGTTTCATGAGTGCTGGACTGAAAATGTGGTCTCTAGAGTACACACAAGGTACTTGTTGATGCCTTGATGGTGCACAACGTAGGCAGATGACACATGATAAACACAGCATGATTACAAAAGCTCACCTGGAGCACTAAAATGTGTTTTTAGGTGTATCATTTTTTTAAAAGGAATTTGGTATACAACCACCATAGAAACAATTTGGCAGACAACCACCATAGGAACTTACCTGCAAAACAACAATGAAATCCAATGAATAGTTTTAGAGAAGAAATTTTTCAAAGATTTTACTTTATACCATAAAAGGAAAATGAGTCTCCCATAAAAGCCATGTTTTTTGACAGATCATTTTTTTTTAAAGGAATTCTGTAAACCTGTATCTAAGGAACATTCCTGCAAAATAATAATGCTATCCAAATAGCGGTTTGGGAGGAGAAGATTTTTAAAGGTTTTTTACTTTGGTTGCCATGGCAACCAGAATTCTTCATGGAACACAATTATTTGAAGGAATTTGAAAGAGGACCACCAAAGGAACATTCCTGTGAAATTTGGTAAAAATCCAGTCAGTAGTTTCTGAGGAGAAGTTTTTTTAAAGAAAAAGTTTACGGACGCACGCACGGACGAACGGACGGACGCACGACGGACACAACGCCATGACAATAGCTCACTGGCCTTCGGCCAGTGGAGCTAAAAAAAGTTCATATTAAAAATACCTTCGCTGCTCTGTAAGCATACAGTCTTCCAGAGGTATTATCTGCTATAGAACCAAGTCCACTGGATATATTTATCACTGCAGAAGTATTTACTGATAAGCCAGAGGCTTTATTGGCTGCTTTCTTCAATAGGGGCAGGTATTTCTAGAAGTGGAAGAATAAATAGTACATAACAATGATTACATATTTGTCAAACGACACCTTTGAGGTAAGTCAAGAAGTGGTATCCTTCTTAAAAAAGGTAGAAAACATTGCGGGAAAAGAAGAAAATGCTTCCTCCTTCAGAGTTTCAGATAGAAGGAGTAATTTCGATTTCAAAATTGGAAACAATAATCTCCACTAAACCCTATGTCATGTGTACTCATTAGAATCGTTTCATCAAGACGATTCTAATGAGTACTCACAACATAGGGTTTGGAAGAGAAATAATGGATTCAGAATACCATCACTCACTCTTATCTGGAGCTCTGCTCCTTCTCACACAATGATTTCGAAAACTTTCCTCTTCAGGGTCGTTAAAACACAGGATTCTTTTGTAATGGATTAAAATGGCACTGTAGATAAAAAAAATTTCTACTATAACACAAACACTGTTTCTTTGATGATAAAGAGGAAAAAAAATGTTTTAGTTGAAATGCAAACACTGAAAACAAATTTTCGATGTAAAAAACCAAAGGCAGAGTTTATGACAAAACATGCACGTCACCTTTTCCTTTCAAGTTTATTTACTCTTTACCAAATAATCTCATGTTTGAATGACCATGAGGAAAATGTTTTTTGAAAACATTGTAGGATATGGAAAGAACGCAAGTAACAAATGAACCATGCTCAAATACTTTCAATGTAAGCAGGTCCAAAATTTTAGACTTTTCCAAATTCAAAGCATTTGCAAACAACAAATCAAAGGTAGCTAAAATGATGGAACTTGCCTTTAATCGAGCAGAAAACATTGTTGGAAAAGGAAAAAATGCTGATTACCAGCATTTTTTCCTTTTCCTACAATGTCTTCAAAAGTTTTCTGTCCAGAGGTAGATAAAATTCGGGATTATGTGATAAATGGTTAAGTTGTCATCTGCAAATACTTTCAATGTGGATAAGTCCAAAATTTTGTCGTTTGGTTAAACTCAAGTGCTACAAAATCTTTAATATTTTGACAATGTTCTGATTTATGCCATTATTTTATAATTCTGACAATGTCAAGGCCAACTGGGGTTACATATGAGGACAGTATGGATTGAGAATAGACTGTACAGAGCATGCAACATTATCTTGGATCTACATCCCCCCCATTCTAGTTTGGGATTTCTTCTGACCCAGGCAGTCTCAAAATTTTACAGTCCAAGATTTTTTAAACTTACTGAGTTCATAAATTTCATTTACTCACCACTCTAAGGTTTAATCCTTTACCAAGTTTTAACAACCCTGAAAGAGAAGTCTTCTGAAAACACTGTGGGAAAATGAGAAAATGTTGGTAACTAGCATTTTCTCCTTTTCCCACAATGTTTCCCCCTCTGCAATAACAAATGCTATCCTTTGAGGCATGTTTAATTTGTTTTCAACAAAAGCTTTTAATTTGGCCAAGTCTGAACTTCTTCATGTGGTAAAGGGTTACATATAGAACAAATCTGAAGGTCATGACTTTGAGAAAATGCTTGCAGAATATGATATATGAATACATATGAGAACATTGAGGCAGAAAAAGCAATTGCTCTTCACCACAAATTTTCTTTTACCACAATATTTTAAAAGAGCAAACAAAACGTTATCTGCAGGTTGTAAAGTGTTAAAATGAATTTTAAACAAGCCGGGTCAATTCAAGGTCTTACCCTTAGAGTGCATAGTAAACCCAAGGGACACATTCAGTCTAGGAATATTTGCAATTACAAGGTTGCTCTTGTTCAGAATGTTTCAGCCAAGCAGAGAGTATAGACCAAAGATCAGACTGTATGTTTAACACAGTCTGATCTTGATCCACACTGGCCACAAGGGCAACTACTGTTGGGAACAGCTCTTTAAGGGTTAAATATTCTGGTCAAACATTACCCTTTAACCCTTTACCACACAATCCCGAGTTTTAAAGACCCTTAGGCAGAGGCTCTTGAAAACATTGTGGGAAAAGGAGAAAATGCTGGTAACCAGCATTTTCTCCTTTTCTCACAATGTTTTCTACCCAATGAAAGACAACTTTTTATTTTTAAGCAACATTTATTTTGTCGTCTGCAAATGCCTTCAATTTGGACAAGTCTTAAATTTTGTCACGTGGTAAAGGGTTAAGTTTTCAACAAACATTGATAGCAGTCCTGTAACCCTTCTCCTCAAAAGTGCACACCTAACAAATTCTTCACACTGTAGTATTATGGTTCAAAACTATTGTGACATCCAGAAAAAATTGCATTTTCTCCTTTATCCAGAGTATTTTCAATAGATTTTTTTCCTTGGCATTGATCAGATGGTAAAATGCTTCAATTCTATCTTGGTCAGATTCTTTTCCAGACTTGATAATTGCCACTGGCAACTTAATTCATTACTTTTTCATAGCTGAATATTGTTGTGACAATGTTTATGTGGAAAAGCAGCTAAATGCTCGCAAAAAATACTGTACTGAGTGCTGATAAATGAAAATCCACAAATTCATGGGCTGGGCAGATACACTTGGCACTGCAATTTAACCCTTTACCACATGATCCCATGTTGGTATGCTGGCAACCAGCATTTTCTCCTTTTCCATTAATGTTTTCTACCCTATCAGAGATTTATGGTTCATTCAATTTCAATTTCAAATGTGTCCCATGCAGCTATATCATTTTGGAGGAGTCCAAAAGCTTTTGTTTGGGAAAGGGTTAACTCAAAAAGTGTTGAAAGCAGCATCAAACATCAAACACATAAAATTTCATTTACCTGAACAATAACCAGAGGTCCTGTCACGTGGATGTTAAAGTGCTCTGTCATGGCTTCTGGTGTGACGGAATTCAAGTCGTCCCTGTTTAGAATTCCTGCATTGTTGATCAACAGTGACAGCCCCTTATCTCCCAGTACCTTCTCCACTGCTTTAACACTCTCTGGTATGGTGGAGAGATCTTGTAAGTCTGAAAATATTAAAAATTAGATGGATGGATGGATGGATGGATGGATGGACCGACAGTTGATTGATTGACTGGTGTTTTATGCCGCTTTCAACATTATTTTAGTCATATCACGGCAACAGCTCGCATATTCATATATTTCCTTGGTTCTAGCAGTACAAGGCTAGGGCTCTGAAGTGTCTTGACCAAGGACACTCCCACGAAAAACCCAGTGGATCCAGTGAGGCTGGAACCCAGGGCCTCCAGGTCACTGAGCCATGCAGGACCTGGGACGGACAGATGGACGGACAGATGTATGTATTTGCAGGCACATGGATGGATTGATTAGAATGGATAGATGAATTACATGTATTGGCCACCTTTATAACCAAATAAGTGAACCAATAAACCTGTCTGACCCATAACTAGACATACCCTTCTAATAATATCTTTTTCTGTCATTAACACAGTTACAACAGATTACTTCTTTTCCCACAACACTTTTTAATGCAGTTTAAGAAAAGTATTTTTCTTTGCTGCAACTCTTCTAGTTAAGTCACAACATCTAGGTTTTGTAATAAAACTTTGTCTGAATTCTTTCAGAAATTTAATATTAACTTTTAAAAACTGGTTACCTCTTTACCACACAATCCCGAGTTTTAATGACCCTGAGGAAGAAGCCTTTTGAAAACATTGTGAGAAAAGGAGAAAATGCTGAAACCAGCAATTTCTCCTTTTCCCACAATGTTTTCTGTCCTATCACAGATAAATCTTACCATGAGATCAATATTTCATTTGTCATCTGCAAATGCTTTCAATTTGGACCAGTCTAAAATTTTGTTGTTTGGTAAAGATTTTAATGTGAACAACTTGGAACAATTTGAGAGAAAAAAAGCATAAAAATATCCCATACCAATCTTAAGGAGTTTCACAGCATCAGACTTTTTAGCAATCTCTTGAAGTTCCTGAAATGAATAAATAACAAATGATATCATAAATCAAAGAACTCAAAGTCCTGGAAAGCGGATTTGTGGAGTAGCATAAAGCTGTAATATGTTGTAATAAATAAATAACATCAGATGCAACACATGTGCAATCATTTTAAAATCGAGTTAACAGAGGCAGGGGAAGTCAAAATTGTTCTGTCAAGCGGGTTGCCCAGTAAATGTTATTCTATTACTGTTTAAGGAGCGGTTATTTGATCTGTCAGTCTTAGGCACTTTTTTGCTGGTATTACATTTCGGAATAAATGTATGTATGCATGTGAAGAGCAGTATATACAGTAGTGACAAGAGCGAGGCTGAGGTGTATTAGCTAAAACTTAGAGTAGAATTGGTAGAGCGCAAGTGTGAATGACAGTATATTTGGTTCAGGTCAAACCGATATCATAGTACAGTGTGAGTGCGCATGCGTCATTACGCATGATGTATTTGGTTCCAGTCAGAGCGATCACAGTAAGTGGATTTGCTCTACAAGAGTTAAACGACTAAAGCTCTTCAGATTTTTATAGTGTCACCATACTTCTAAAAAGATTTATCATTGATTTAAGTAAGACAAAAGCAGGCACACCATCAAATACACCGAGCAAATACATGTACATAAAAATAAATAAATAAAAAGTTCTCAGTTTTTGTGCGGTAAACGGTTAAGAGCATTTGAAGGCTTCTTAAGAGATAAAGAACAGGTATGAGCACGTTGACTTTTCATTGAAAAATTATGAAAAAAAAAAGACTACAAAAACTGAGAACTTTTTTACGCCTTTAAATGACCTGGCCTGGGAAAGAACACTTTTGACGTGGTTGGAAAAGGAGAAAATGCTGGTAATCAGCATTTTCTCCTTTTTCCACAATGTTTTCTACACTAGTATCAGTGAAAAATTGCACCATCTCAGCTGCATTGAAACTGTCGTCTGCAAATGTTTTCAATTTGGACAAGGCTAAAATTTTGTCGTCTGGTATAGGGTTAAGCAAGGACAATGGAAAGCAGCCAGTGGCATGGGATGTATATTATGCAAGTATGGTAAAGTGAACTCTAGTGCACTGATCACAGCGATTTAACTAAAATAATGTTGAAAACTGTGTTAAACACCAAACAAACAAACCGGCTTAGCTAACGATGTCTGAAGTACTCGGCGTACTTTGATTTCCTACAAAACCAGTCAAGCTTGAAAACACAAACAAATCATGAAAACACCTAAAACGTAAATATGGAAGAAAATTGCGTTAAGTTATCGGTAATTCAATAAGCAACATAGCAAGAAGTGTGTACCTTTGCTGAATCCGGAGATCTGCACGCAGCAAACACGTATTTCGGAGGTGAAGGTAGTCCCAGAAATTGTTTGACGAACTCCAATCCGATTCCCCTGTTCGCTCCAGTTATAAGTACGCTGGCTGGACACAGAGACATTGTCAGTGTTTGAGTTGTGTTCCTCCTGTGGTCCGGACCTTTATGGATTATAGGGACTTCGCTCGGTAACTATTTACTTAAGTGCTCTAGTTACGTTCTAATGTAAACTTATATTACATGGCTTCACACATGAATGCCGACATGTCCCAAATAGAGACACTGTGATCAAAGCGATGAAAGTAATAATTTGAATTCGAAACATCCTCTTCGCCGAAATATTACTGACTTTCAGTTTGAATTTATAAACGCTAAGCAAGACACAATTCCGCTAGTATTAGGGATAGCTCCAATTTTTTTTTTACCTTTTACGTTTTCAAGGAAAAAGTCAAGGCACTCTCGCCGAGCTTGATACCCAGGGTAATAGGTAGCCTACAGAATTTTCAAGAAACCACCGGTCGATTGATTACGATTGTCATCTCGACAGGAGTCATTCCTCTCTGACCAGGGATCTTCGTTTCGACGGTGCCTTTGTGGGAAAGCAGCCAGTTGCTTTGGAAAGAAACTGCGAAGTAGCCTACTGGCAAAAGAAGCTTCAGGAAGGTACACTCCACGTACAAATAACTGTAAAATAATAGTTTATGATGGGTCGCCTCCGTCGTACAATATATAAATGTCCAGATATGAAAAGAAGCGCCGTAAACGTCCCTTTATTGAGACTAGGTGCACTCACCACCGCGATATAACTGAAATGATGTTGAAAACGGCGTTTAACACCATAAAAACAAGGGATTGTAGTAGCCTTGTCTTGGTCTGGATCGAGGTGGTCGTCTGCCCGCGCGCAAAAAAAAAAAAATCTGGTAAGGTAATTCGCCCTTGAGTCGATTTCGCCCAAGACTCGAACGTGTTGAGTATTTGAAAACATAGTGGCAAAAAGAGGAATTTATTCTTCAGGGACATTTTTTTTTTGTAATAATAAATTAACTGGTAGATCTATTCACGTATCAAATCTAAGTTCATGTCGATTATCCATATTTTTCAAGGATGTTTTCAAAGTCGCCAGCTGCCCCCAGCTGCCACTTTGTTTAAGGATATAATTTAGCCATACTCTGGCAAAAGGGGGTTTAGTGCACCTCCCTGATTTATACCAGGCAAGTCTCACATAATGATAATCATAGATCCATAAAATTTATGTTATCAAACAACCAACTGAATTATGAGGTAGAATGGTCTTTGCAGATGGACATGCAGAAAATGTTCAAAGAGCAGAAAGTTCCGAAACAGGTCAGCATGCGCGGACTGCGCAGGCTTACCTGAATTGATACTTTTTGCAGACATGGCATGGCTTAATTATTGCGCTAAAGAACATTTCTGTTTAAAGATTGTACAAGAAAAAAAAAAAAAAAAAAAGCAGCTATGTAATTCTCTTTAATCACATGACCTAGGTACTGTTAAAGATAAGGACGAACAAAATGGCTACTCTGTCTTGGCGATCCGTATCAACGTGGACCAGATTTTTGCTGGTTTTGCTGATTGCCATTTGCACGATATCGAGATGCACGTGCAAGCTACCTGGTATGCTTTACCCCCGAGACTCGGAGAGTCGGGCCATTCGTTACTTGGACGGGATGTGGAATTTTCTTGTAGATACCTCGCCGTCGAGAAATGAGAGTTTTGTGCAGAAATGGTACACTAGACCGCTTTTGGAGGTAAGGGTGGTAAACTCTGTACACCGAAATGAAAAAAAATTAAACATGTCTATTTTGAAATCATTTGCAGACGGCAAATCATTTGCGGCTCAAACGACAGGCATTGTATTTGAAAAGGTAGAAAACGCCGAGAAAAACAGAGAAAATGCTTGGTTACCGGTATTTTCTGCCTTTTTTGCGATGTTTTTGTAAGATTTCTGTCTCTAAGCTATAAAAAAAACTGGTTTCTTTAGCAAAAAGATTAACATTGATGTAGCTGGTCCAGGCGTCCGCTCAACTCTGAGTTAGCATATTGGCAAATTGATTATGTTTACAGCCCGTTCTTTACGAGGCTCGTCAAAATCAAATGGCCTTTATGCTTCATGTCTAATTTTCTACTTCCGCTTCTAAAGACCGAAGAGTCAATGACGGGAACTTGATTCCATAACTTTTACAAGCTGCTTTTGACAAACTCTTTGTAAATAATTCTACGAACTTAGCGACCAGTCTAGAAATGTTTGAAAAATACTGAAGTACTGTCGCCAATTTTATCGTTTTCAGCGATAATTTATCTTCTATCTGAGTCCGTATCTGATATACGGAATGGAATAAACAGATTAACTTTTATTATGTGAGTGAATAAGGTCGAAACTTTTGAAGTGGACAAATTTTTCTCTCCCCACCTTGAGATGGAAATTTTAATACCGGAGTAAATATATTGAACGTATCTGATTGGCCAATAAAAGTTAAATATCAGCTTTGAAATAACGGCGTGATGCTTAAAATAGTTTTGACTAATCAGAATCGTCCATATGACATAAATATTTATTTGTTTAATTATTTATTTATTCTTTAAGATTCAATTATCCCTACTTCATGCTATTGATCACTGTATATGATCCTAACTGCACCAAATTACTTCTTGCCAAACGGTCTCTTTCTTGACTATTATTGTTATAATAGCAAACGATTAAAAAAAATCGAAAAGTGTCTATCATATTTACATTGAGTCATGCTCTGGCAACAAGGGGTTAAATGCATGTCCGTGGTGCATTATACGGTCGGCTTGTTTTGTCAAGCCTAAACGATCAAAGAAATCCTTAGTTTCGGTGGATTGTATTTTTAGCCGTCGACAGAGTTCAAGTCTAAATATCTGGCGCTGACAGAGTCAGTGCTGTAACAAACTATCCCACGTTTAACCACCCTGAGAAAGGAGACTTTTAAAAACATTGCGGAAAAAAAATTATAAAACGGTAGTAACCAGCATTTTCTCCTTTTCCCACAATATTTCCTACCTTTTAAAATATCATCATTTGAGCCACATTTGCTGTGACGTCTTCAAAGGCTTTCAGTTTTGACCAGTCTACTTTTTTGGACGTTTGGTAAAGATTTTTAAGCATGAATGGGTGCAGCAGATGTGGTTTATGTCTGAGTAGAAGATACAGTATAAAATATAACATGAGTCATGCTCTGGCAAAAGGGGGCTTAATGCATCTCCGTGATGCCATCGCATGATTACGGATCGATAAAATCCATTTTGTCTAAAAGCCAACTGAATCGTGAGGTACACTGGTCCTTTGACATACATGAAATTATTGACCAGTAGCAAAAGTTCTTGGCCCGGGTCAGCCTGCGTGGACTGCGCAGGCTGACCTGGGTCGATACTTTTTGCAGATGCATAAAGTCCCCTTTTCACAGAGCATGGGTCATATACAGCTTTTAATGATTAATGTACATGTACTCGTGTTTGAGTACAATGTCCTAAAGTTTTTTTGCATGATCAAGACGAAATGAGGGCTGTTTTCTGACAGCACATATCGTGATCAGACCTCGCAAAACGTGCCATCTGATCATTGATCTGGGTTGTATTTATCGATTCATTCTTGTTAACTTCTATTCTATGAAATAGCTACATACATAATTATGAGCCATGGTCTGTGAAAAGGGCGCTTTATGCATCTGCGAAAAGTATTGACCCAGGTCAGCCTGCGCAGTCCGCGCAGGCTGACGTGGGCCGAAACTTTTCGTTATTGGTCAATTTTCTGTATGTTCAAGGCTTTTAAAAGAAGTGGCTATCATGGATCCATAATTATGTGGTGGCTTGCTTGGTATCATGCATCACGGAGATGTATTTAGCCCCCTTTTGCCAGAGCATTGCTCTTATATTATTGTCAAGCTAAAGGATCCCTTTCTTCTCACATCGAAAAAGAGGGCATTAAAAAATCAGAAAAGGAGAATATCCTGGTCAATTAACATTTTCCTCGTTTCCCACAATGTTGATTAACATTTTCCTCGTTTCCCACAATGTTTTCTACTCTTTCAACAACAAATCATTTCAGCCACATCTTTACTTTATGTCCTCTGCAAGTGCTTTAAATATTGGCAAGTCTAAACTTTTGTCGATAAGTAAAGGACTATGCCTAATGCGGATATTACAGAGCGATCCTACGATCCGAAAGCCGGTAACGTCAAGCTACCTTGACTGACATACAAAAATACATGTAATGAAGCAATATTCGGGATTTTAACACGATAGGCTTGGTATGAAAACGCTTTCTTGGTGGAGAAACCGTGGTCTCTCTTCAACTAGTCCTCTCTTTTTTTCAAATTTATTTCTACTCCCTACATAATATACATACACATTGTATTCAGTGTCTTTTACAATTGTTTACATTCAGTATACTAGTAACATGTAAGATCTGAGGTATACTAAATAGAAATTAAGTTGAGAGAAAGTTAAGTGTAAGAGATAGTCACCGCACATGTACTTTCAATGAACTTTAAGATGACTTACGATTTTTCACAGACGACATTGCTATATCTTAACCGTGTTCCACACAATCCCGACTTTTAACGACCCTGAGAGAAAGGCCTTTTGAAAACATTGTGGGAAAAAGAGAAAATGCTGGTAACCAGCATTTTCTCCTTTTCCCACAATGTTTTCTACCCTTTCCAAGACAAATTTCAATTTTTCAGGCAAATTTATTTTGTCGTCTGGAAATGCTTTCAATTTGGACCAGTCTAAAATTTTGTCATTTGGTAAAGAGTTAAACCAGTGGAACTGCTTCGTTACTGTTCTGGTTTGTTTCTGATTCATCCTTTGCACAAAATTTTAACGCAGTGCCCTCTGCAAGTGCTTACAATACCGACAAGTCTAAAAATTTTTTGTCATGTTAAAAGAATAATTCTTAATGAGCTGCTTTGGTATGTCAATGCATTGTATAATTGCCATGAGATTTCGATCATCAAAGTCTTTTACCAGTGTATTATCAAAAATAAGTCATGGGTTTAATACACTGTCGGAGGAGGTTTTATGTGATAAAAAGTATTAATTTTTATGGAATATTGTAAAGATGACAAACTTTTATTGTGTGGTCGGTCCAAGTGTAAGTCGCTGGCAGAAAAATGAATTTTAAAACCAGGCAAAAAGTAAACAAAAGGTTGGGTGACATGGCAAGTTTTAACCTAGTTCTGAAATCAATTTCTCTGCCAGCGACTAACACTTTGGCCGACCGCAAAATAACAGATTGTCATCTTCACACAATTTCCATACTTTTTAAATTATGAATTTAAATTTAAATGCATTTTAGCACTTGCTTTGTTTACTTTTGGCAGCTATTATTACTTTAATCTGCACCTGTATCATTATTTTTCCAGAATGGCCCTGTAATTCCAATGCCAGTTCCATCCAGCTACAACGATATTACAAACAACAAATCGATTCGAGATTTTGTAGGGTGGGCGTGGTATGACCGAACTTTCTTTGTGGATAAGGCGTGGTCAACACAGAGGGTGGTTCTTAGAATAGATAGTGCACACTATAATGCTATTGTGGTAAGTAGCACTTAGCGATAACTTTTCCCGTAACAACACCTGTGATCCCAGTGCTTGCACCATCAACCTGCAGTGATATAGCAAACAGCAAACCTCTGTCGAGACTTTATTCAATGAGTGTGATGTTAGGGAACTATCTTTGTGGACGAGGCGCCAAGCCCCCGTAGCTCAGTCGGTAGCGTACAGGACTTGAGAACAGGAGGTCGCTGGTTCGATCCCCGGCTTGGCCAATTTATTTCCGAGGATTGATTATAGTCATCGCAACAGGATTCATTCCTCTCTCACCGCTGACCATTGTTTTGACGATGGTTATGTGGGAAAGCAGCCAGTGGCTTGGAAAGAATATTGTGCGGAGTACTGGTAAAAGAAACTCCATGAAAGCATGGATAGGTGCACTAGCTGCAGTGATATAACTGAAATAATGTTGAAAACGGCGTTAAACTCAATACAATCAATCATACAGTAGTGGATGAGCCGTAGTCTGAAAAGGAAGTTGGTAAGACCGTTGGATCGTGTATATTTTTCTGTTGCTTTTCTCACAACGACTTCAAAGAAAAATCTCCTGTTTTGCTGCAACAGTCGAAGTATAATAAACTTGTATCTTTGGTTTTATATTTGTGTGCATGCTGTCCTTGTTTTGCAGAATTTAAAGCATTTTACACCTTTTCCATAATGCTTTGTACCTTGCAGACTTATGATGCTCAAAATACCGTTGCTTAATGCGGTTACGGACATAAAATAATAATTGGCGCGCGAAATGAGACCTTCGGACATTTGCGTACAGTGTCATCCGGATTAGCCTGCGCAGTCCGCGCAGGCTAATCCGAGACGGCACTTTACGACTACATAAGATTTTTTCATACAGTAGACTTTCATGAAACAGAAAATCACACAAAAACCGGAAGTGTCGTCTCGGATTAGTCAGATTGCACAGACTGATCATGGACGACGCACTTTAACGCATATGTCCGAAGGCCCCGTTTCGTATGTTCCGCGCCATAATTATAAAATGTCATATGCATAATACCACCTAGAATTGACTTCTGGTTAAAACCGGCGTGGCAGGAGGACAAACTCAACAAATTTGGCATGCCCGTCACATAATTTTAACTCCTTACCAAACAGTCCAGAATTTCAATGACCGTTAGGAAAACGACCAATGAAAACACCTTGGGAAATGGAGAAACGCTGGTAACCAGCTTAGTTTGTAGACACCAGAGATCCTTTCGTACACAGAACATAGGTTAAATGTTACAACGACAATCTTTGAAAATTAAAAATCCTTGTTTTACAGTGGGTCAATGGAAAAGAAAGCATGCAGCATTCTGGTGGGCATTTACCCTTTGAAGCGGAAGTAAGCACCCTGCTGAACCTTGGGGGAGAAAACCGGGTGACTGTGGCTGTTAACAATACCCTTACGCCTACCACCTTACCTCCCGGGACGATTGAATATAAAACGGATCCAAATAAGTAAATGCCAACATTTTATGTTTTCCCAGCGCTTAGTGTGCATGTCAGTGGCTTTTAGGTTATGCATTTACTGCTCATCAGACAGACAGACAGACAGGCCCGCACGGGTAGCTCAGTGGTTAGCGTATCAGACTGGCGATCTAGTGGTTGCAAGTTCGATACCCGGTTGAGGCAAACTTTCTTTACGGCGATTTTTCGCTTCTCACCTCTGGTGCATGTGAGAAAAGTAGTCAGTGACTTTGGAAAGAAAGTTGTGTCAGTACAGATGTGAGAAAGCCAGGAAACACATGGGTGCGTCACAGACCGCCATGATATGACCTGAGCTGTTAAAATGGCGTTAAACTCCAATACAAACAAACAAACAGACAGACAGAGCAGCTCTGCTGTCGAAAATCAATTAAAGTCATTGCAGAAAGATACGTTAGTCTAAAATTCAAAGCAGTCAGTGACTTGGAAACATCTGCTCGCGTTAACCGCCAGAGGAATTGAGCATATCAAGGAAACTATTGAGATCAATGCAGTATAAAAAGTATGAAAGACTTTTGATTAAAAAAAACTGTGAAGAAATCATTGTTCAGATATTACATTTCAATGCAATCACCCTCTGTGTACATTTGACGAGTATTTGCTACATGGAAAGTCAGTGTAAGCGTGTTAACTCTTTACCACAATTCCGACTTCTTACGATCCTGTGAAACAAGCCTTTTGAAAACCTTGTAGGAAAAGGAGAAAATGCTGGTAACCAGCATTTTCTCCTTTTCCCACAAGGTTTTCTACCCTTCCCAAAACAAATTTTAATTTTTCCGTCACATTTATTTTGTTGTCTGCAAATGCTTTCAATTTGGACCAGTCTAAAATTTTGTCGTATGGTAAAGAGTTATGATGTAATGTCAGTGAGGCTGATTCGTCTATAATGCCACAAAATTTTAGACTGGTCCAAATTTAAAGCTTTTGCAGACGAAAAATTGAATGTTGTCCAGTTGATGAAATTTGTCTATGAATGGGTAGAAAAGATTGTGGAAAAGGGAAAAATGCTGGTTACCAGCATTTTCTCCTTTTCCCACAATATTTTCAAAAGCATTCTGGGTCGTTAAACCACGGAATTGTTTGGTGAGGGGTTAGTTAAACACTTTAGCACTTCTCATATTCTATTAGCTGGTCGAAGATACACAACTGAGAAATATTGGAGGGAAAGGGAATTGTTTTATTGAATAGGATATAAATTAAGTGGGGAAAATTGACCAATTAAGACTGGTGAATGCTATTTTTCCCATACGGTTTTAAAAGTATTCATTGGCAGTGGCAAACAACAATAAGAACGACGACAACAACAACCACCATTTTCATGCGGTAATTCGGTAGTTTTGTCTGGGGGAAAAAAGTCCTGTATCCTCTTTAATTGTTGTGGCGTTGTTTCTATTTTGAGCAACTGCCGACTTCCTGTCTTTCGTTTTTCGCAGGTACCCACCTGGATATTTTGTCCAGAACCTACAGATGGATTTCTTCAACTATGCCGGGATCCATCGTCACGTGACTCTCTATACTACACCACAAATGTACGTTGAGGATATAGACATCACAACAGACATACAAGGAACCAATGGTAATTGTTACCCCAACGCACAGGAGCTATGTTCTGTGAAAAGGGCGTTTAATGCATCTGCAAAAAGTATGGACCAAGGTCAGCCTGCGCAGTCAGACTTGTTTGGTGTAACGCATCGAGGAGGTGCATCAAACCCCCTTTTCCGAGAGCATGGCTCATATACCTATATAGTATAAAGAAAGATCTTTGAGCCATCTTTTGGCTTATTCGCACTCCCAACCCTGTCTTTGGTAGTTTCCCACCCTTGGTATGCCACAACTTCTGTAATGGCTGGTCGCTTTACAGTAACACGTATTAAAGTTTAATTTTACATTTATAATATCACAGGCCTTTATAGCTTTCTTTGTCTATCACGTGATAGAAAAATGGAAATTCATTGGCCTATATATCTTATAATATTTTTCATCGACATGTATATGTTTCCAGTAATTCAAGATAAAGAAAAATACGATACCTATTTCAGGTCTTAAAAAGTCCTGTTTAATCTTTACTAGTCGACAAAATTTTTAACTGTCTGTCTGTCTGTCTATAACTGCTTGCCTTTTTTACCTAATCGTTCAAGCAAGTAGCTCGAGTAATCGATAGTGTCATTTACTGCTGAATGATCCAGATTTTTACTGGCACATTAACACACATCAAGATTTTAGACTTTGATTTAATTGAAAGTTGTTGCAGGGAACAGATCAAATCATGAATTGAACGGTGAATTTTTTCTGTGAAAGGCAAGAAAACATTCGGTTTAGCCAATCAGAGGTTGTGTTACATTCAAATTTTGAAAATCTTGGAGAATAAGACAAAGAATGTTCTTAAGAATGGTTGGTGAATACGGACCCAGGTGTAATAATATAAGTATAGAGAAGCACATTCCTCACATTTCTTCTTGACCAATAGTCACATTAATGCTCTGTCTCGAAAAAGCACTTAAATAGGAAACTTTTTAGAAAAGAAGAGAATACTGTCTACCAACACTTTCTCCTGTAAATTAAGACAGTATTTTCAAGAACTATATCCATAGGTGTGTTAAGACACTTTTTTTTTTTGTTATTTTTTTTGAAGATTCTTTTCTACAATACAGGTATTGTCAATTACACTATATATGAAGGTGGACAGTCAGGTTTTATAGGGTTTGTTGTTGAAATCGTGGACAAACAAGGAAACGTGGTCGCTCGAAGTACCAATCAAGTGGACAGCCTCACTGTACAGAATGCCAGCTTTTGGTGGCCCTATACCATGAACCAGGGCTTTGACTCTGGGTACATGTATACGTTAAAGGTGACTAATGAATGGAAGAAAATACTTATTGTGTCTGTAAAGTTCCCTTTTATTGTTTGCCTTTAAAGCACTAAACAAGTGAAAAAGATATTTCAGTTGATAAAATAGATAGAGATCTAGATATTAACGGATTTCTGGCAAAGGGGAGTTCAGCGAATCTCTGTTATGCATTGCGCCAAGCTTAGTCGTCACATAAAATTCATGGATCAGTAAAATCTGCTTTGTCTAACTAAACTATGATGTAGAATGTTCCTCAGACTTCCAAAAAATTTACAAATACATGTAGCAGAATGTTTAGACCCATGTCAGCCTGCGCGGACTGCGCAGGCTGAGATGGGTCGATAATTTTTACAGATGCATGTAGCCCCCCTTTCACAGAGCATGACTCATATATTAATCATTTTGAAGACCCTCTTGTGCAAATACCTCACACAATTATATTGAACACTAGAGATACAAAGTGTTTTGCTACAATGGCGGGAGAAAGTCATCCGTGAAAAAAAAAAAAAAACTTTCACGTATTCTTTTACAGACCTTTACGAAATCGCAAGTATCTAATCTATTTAGTCTACATGGTTATTTTTGCACCTCAACTTTAACAGCTTCGGTAAACATTGTAGGAAAAAGAAAGGGCAAGAAAAGTGTTCCTTTGTCTAATTTACAATGCCTTCCAACAAACTTATGGTAGCTCAAAATTTAAAATTGTCTGTACAGTTGCCCCTCGTTACCACACGACACTATTTTGGAATGTACATATTAAAAACATTTGCAGGCGAAAAACCAAATGTATCTGAAACAGAAATCGTAAATTATATACAATTCCTGATTAAATCATGGAAGTTGTCTCTGAAAGGGTAGAAAACATTGTGCGGGGATGAGAAAATGATTGTAACCAGCATTCTCTTCTTTTCCCACTATGTTCCCACAATGTCTTCAAAAGCCTTTGTCGCTTTAAAACTGGTTTTCTCGGTGAAGAGTTAAACTTTCGTCTTCATCCTGTTTTATTTAAGGTTACCATGACAGCAGGTGTGACTTCCGATGTATATAGACAGCCGTTTGGTATCCGAACTGTAGAAGTCACCCCCACACAACTACTGATAAACCGGAAACCATTCTACTGTCATGGCGTCGCCAAGCACGAAGATGCTGATGTAAACAGTCAAAATTTCAATTCTTTATGCACAAAATAAATAAACTCTTCTCGTTTTCTTTATTCAGGAAAAAATAATATCCACGTATTACAGTCACATGGCTGAAATTTGCCCGGAAATCTCACAAAAAAATCAGGAAAAAAAAAAATCGCCATAGTTGTGCTGAAAGAGAATTATGACTATTTAGCTGTTTTTAGTCACTTTTTTCAGTCTGATGGTTTCAACAAGTAGGATTAGATCTAAATCAAGTGTTTCGCTTTCTCTGTTGACGGTCTTTGAAAGGCTGTCCATAAAATGCAATTGAAAACGTCAGAGATTAAGTACCCCGAAAAGTTCTCTCTTTTTTTTTTTTAAACTTCACAATAATATGAACCATGCTCTGGCAAAAGGGAAATTAATGCATCTCTATGATGCATGATACCAAGTCATCACATAATTATGGATCCATAAAATCCTTTTTGTTTAAAAACCCTGGTTCTGAATCATGGTTTGCACTGGTCATTTGACATGCAGAATATTGACCATTAGCTAAAAGTTTCGACCCAGGTCAGCCCTCGCTGTCCGCGCAGGCAGACCTGAGTTGATACTTTTTAACAGATGTATTAAACCCCCTTTTCACAGAGCATGGCTTATGTAAAATGTAAACTAATTTCCCTTTCGGAATAATTACAACAGTTACAATAAACAACTCTACTCATTCGTAAATGATTACAATTTAAGTTCGTCTACTGTTTTTCTGAGGTTTCCGACATATGGTATTTCACTTAAACCTTTACCGCACAATGCCGCCTTTTAACGACCATGGAAAAGAAGCCTTTTGAAAACATTGTGGGAAAAGGAGAAAATGCTAGTAACCAGCATTTTCTCCTTTTCCCACAATGTTTTCTGCCCTATCAAAGAAAAATTGCACTATTTGAAATTGTCGTCTGCAAATGCTTTCATTTTGGACAAGGCTAAAATTTTGTCATCTGGTCAAGGGTTAAGACGGTGAAACATCTCTGGGGAGTTATATTTCTTGCAACACTTTTCCACCTGTGCGTAGGTTTTTCTGCATGAACGAGATACTTTCTTCATTAAACTTTAATATTTGCTTCCATCAGTACAAAAAGTTGTATATCACGTTTATGTTTCAGATTCGCGGTAAAGGTTTAGACTATGCCCTCATAGCACGTGACTTCAATATGTTAAAATGGCTCGGAGTGAACTGTTTTCGGACATCACATTATCCGTATGCAGAAGAAATCATGGACCAGGCTGACCAGCAAGGGATTGTGGTCATTGACGAAAGTCCGGGGGTGGGGATTGGCAAGTAAGTTAAGATTGTGCCTTCATTTGCATGCACCAACTCAAACTCAAAGGTTTATTGTTTTTATGCAAAATTTCGCTTTCTCTGTAGAGTTTTGGCCCTTTGAAGATATACCCTTACCAGCAGGCTTTCTGTTCCGCATCAGTAAATTTTTGTATGCATTTATGCACTTCTGCTGTCTAGCTTTAGACCCGCCAAGTGCTATCATAAACTGTACAAAAAAACTTGGAGAAAAGGAAAAGGTTTATTAATAGTATTGAACATATTATTGTGTAAACGATATTTGCTTGTAACAATTAATATTTACACAACTTTCATATGATCCATGCTCTGTGGAAAGGGGTTTTAGTGAATCTGTAAAAAGTAGCGGCCCATGTCAGCCTGCGCGGCCCGCGCAGGCTGACATGGGTCGATACTTTTTGCTTTTTCTATTCTATATTTTCTGCATGTCCAAAGACAATTTTTCCTCATGATTCAGTTGGTTTTTAGACAAAATTATTTTGATTGGTCCATAATTACATGAGGGCTTGCTTGGTATATTGCGTAACGGAGATGCATTTAATCCCCTTTTGCCAGAGCATGGCTGATATACAGATGCACACAAGTCGTATTAGGTGTTAGTACAGTAATGGATAAAGCAAATTGTAGGTACACCCCTTTCATTCAAACGGCATTGCTTTTTTTACATTATCGCTGCTTTCTTGCCTTTTTGTGTTCTAAAATTCGTAGTTTCCTTATATGTTCTTTTCGTTTAACTCATTACCACACGATCCCGACTTTGAACGACCCTTTTGAAAACATTGTGGGAAAAGGAGAAAATGCTGGTAACCAGCATTTTCTCCTTTTTCCACAATTTCTTCTACCCTTCCCAAAACAAACTTCAATTTTTTGGTAACATTTATTTTGTCGTCTGCAAATGCTTTCAATTTGGACCAGTCTAAAATTTTGTCGTTTGGTAAGAGTTAATTCTTTCAGCGTCAAGTCTTATACAACTCGACCACATACGACGGATGAAAAATACAATTTACTGAAACTCGTACAGTTTTCTGTCTTACAGGGTTGACTAAACAAGCGGATGATAGCTCCAAGATCAGACTGTACGTTCTGTGCAATCTGATCGTGATCTATGCCATCCGCTGCGCGTAAGTTCTTATTTTCGCCTAGGACGCTGAAGGGGCTGATTTCTTAAAATCGGTTTTATTTTGGTGGCGTTTCGCAAACCATCGTGCCCTGCAAGTATCCCTGTTTGTCTTGGACCGATTATAGCCGTACCTGCTTTTTGCCTTTACATTTTTCCTTAACCCTTTCCCAAACAAGCCCTGGTTTTCACGTGTCTGCAGTACAAGTCTTTTGAAAACACTGTGGGAAACGGAGAAATTGCTCGTAACGAGCAATTTCTCCTTTTCCCACCGTGTTTTTTACCCTTTTGGAGAACTTTCTGTCAATTTCATCAAATTTAAAATTGTCGTCTGCAAACTCTTTGAATTTGGACCAGTCTAAAATTTATCGTTTGGAAAAGGGTTAACAGAGGTAGACTCTATTGTCTAGAAAAAGATATAGATTTGAGCTATGCTGTGGCAAAAGGGGATATAATGTATCTCCGTTATGCAGTTTGCCAAGCAAGGCATCATATAACTATAGGCCCATAAAATCCATTAAGCCTAATGACCGACCTCAGGCCTTTGAAGATCCATTGGTCTATCACGGAACACTGAAATTTTATTGGTGTATCACTGAACACTGTTACTAAAAATTGCAGTTTGGCGCATCCTCTCTTTGCCGTTTATATTATATACGATATAGAAGCCCCAATGTGCTATTTTTGGTAACAGTGTCCGATGATCGAGCAATGAAAGTTTTGGAATTCCCTGATAGACCAATAGAGTTTCAGTGGTCTATGAACCAACTGAATCGTGACGTAAAAAACGGTTCTTTGACAAGCAGAAAATTGACCAATAAGAAAAAGTTACTACCCAGGTCAGCCTGCGCGGACTGCGCAGGCTGACCTGGGTAGATACTTTTTGCAGATGCATTAAATCCCTTTTCCACAGAGTGTGGCCCATTTGTATTACGCAGGCGCCTTAGGGACACCAAGAACGTGCTTGCGAAATACAGTTTCTTGCTTAGTTCAGGTACTTTCAACATATTTGCGGTCTCTGGGAACTCAATACATGCTTGCTTAACTCTTTACCAAACGACAAAATCTTAGACTTGTCCAATTGAAAGCATTTGCAGACGACAAAATAAATGTGAGTCAAGAATTGAAATTTGATCTGGGAATGGTAGAAAACATTGTGTGAGAAGGAGAAAATGCTTGTTACCAGCATTTTCTCCTTTTCATACAATGTTTTGTAAAGCCTTCATTCTCGGGGTCGTTAAAACTCGGGATTGTTAGGTAGGGGGTTAATGCAGGTTGCTACCTGCAAAGGTAGCCATACTTTAGAAAGACTTTAGAAGGGTTCATTATGTCCTTTGCAAAAATCAAAGTCCGAGTGCATATCCTCGCAACCTGACGGAGCCCTGTATATGTATGTCATGTGTCACACATTGTTATGTATTTCGTTATAACAAAATACTAATTATATAAAATGGAATGTTGACTGGCTATAACTAAATCATATTTCGGTAAAACGAAATGATAATTCGTTATAGTGCAGTATAGTAGTTTGATGAAATGGAATAATGATCGTTTTAACGAAATCCTATTTCGGTAAAACGCAATAATATCCTAGTGACGTGCAGCCTTTTCATGGCAGATGAAAACTAAAGAGTGTTCGGGCATACCTATCTCGTTTTCTCGAAATAACATTTCGATAATGTTTGATATATCAATAAGTGTTTCGTTGATACGAACTAGTGGTTCCGTTTCTTGACATAAGATTTCGTTTAAACGAATTTGTTTTTTCGTTATATTGAAATAATATTTCGCTATAATGAAATAGAAAACGTGTGACACTTGACAGCAACGGGGCTCCCTAGTCCATACAACCTTATCCTGACTCATACTTTTCTATGCCGATAGGACTCGTGCTCTTTGAAAATGGGTCTTAATGCATCTGCCAAAAGACCATTCTACCTCCAGATCCAGTCGATTGGTGAACAAAATGGGTTTTATGGATCCACAATAATGTGACGCCTTGCTCGGTATCATGCGTCACGGAGATGCATTAAACTCCCTTTTGCCAGACCATGGTTCATATATATATATATATATATATATATATATATATATATATATATATATATATATATATATATATATATATATATATATATAATAATAATAATAAAAGAGAAATGACACTACAAATAGTTTTTAACGTGCCAACCGGTTTCGCTTTCGCTCTCGCTCATCAGGGCAACACTTATATATATATATATATATATATAAAGTGTAACTGTACCCATATAATTTAATATCGATTGCTTTCATGAATATTGGCGACTTCTGATTGGCCGAAAAAAATTTTTCATAGCTCCATGAAAAAAAAAATCACGTTGTGCCGGAACTACTTTAGCCGTCAACCTAATGTAAACAAACAAATATACAATATTCCCCATTTTCTTTTTTTTTTAAAGAATTTTATATCTCCAGAAAACTCCAATGTTTTATTTGAAAATAAAGAAAATGAATGCAGTTTGAATTATTTCCGTGGGTGTATGTTGTCTGTAATATTAAATTATAGGGAATGAAAAGAATTTTTCTTTTTTTCATGGAGGTATGAAAAAAAAAACCTAATCACACTTTTGTATGAAACCGCTTTCGCGATTTCATACAAGAGTGTGATTAGGTTTTTTTTTTTCATACCTCCATGAAAAAAAAAAAATCTCTTCATTCCTTAAAATAAACCAATAAGTAGATCCTACAAAACGGTTGGTTCATCTGATTATTTTAGCAGTAGGACAAAGGATAAATGTATAAACCCTTTACTGCACAATGCCGCCTTTTCTGACCCTGGGAAAGAAGCCTTTCGAAAACATTGTGGAAAGAGGAGAAAACGCTGGTTACCAGCATTTTCTCCTTTTCCCACAATGTTTTCTTCCCTATCAAAGAAAAATTGC
Organism: Tridacna gigas; assembly: GCA_945859785.2. Classification (NCBI taxonomy): domain Eukaryota; kingdom Metazoa; phylum Mollusca; class Bivalvia; order Cardiida; family Cardiidae; genus Tridacna; species Tridacna gigas. Next base: position 18,475,303 of record OX244042.2, on the reverse strand, counting down.
ACCATTTGCGCCACACTGAAATTGTCGTCTGCAAATGCTTTCAATTTGGACTAGGCTAAAATTTTGTCGTGTGGTAAAGGGTTAATGAATTGTACTCATCTAATACTTTATTTTAAGAACCAAACGCACGAAACGTCGCAGGTACAAGTATATGAAGATTAAGGATACGAAAAAGAAGAGTCGGAAAAGGAAAAATAGAAGATATGAAATGGAGCTGGAAAATATAGGGCTTAAACGAGAAATAAAAAGACGGGTTTCGCGTCAAGCCAGTCTACGTGCGAAATATATTCATAGGTAATCAGAGAATGTTATGTAAAGTCCACATGTAAAAGATATTCATGGGTAATCAGAAAATATTATGTAAAGTCTACGTGTGAAAGATATTCATAGGTAATCAGAAAATGTTGTGTGAAGTCTACATGTATGTGAAAATATCCATACATAATCAGAAAATGTTGTGTAAAGTCTATGTGTGAAAGATACTCATAGGTAATCAGAGAATGCTCATAATTTGTTTGCAATAGCCATGTTATCTAACATGGCTACTAGTGGCTAGTGCAAACAAATTATGTAGATCCGATAAAAGTATACTGTACATCATCCAGACGTAATAATAGACCCCTACGTTCAGTGTCCGTTGATGGCTTACGTCATATGTATGTATACGTCACCCAGACGTAATAATAGACCCCTACGTTCAGTGTCCGTTGATGTCTTACGTCATATGTCTGTATAAGATAAATTCAAATTTAAATCGAGTAAGACTGTATATACACCTCACTAAAAACACGATTTTTTTTTTCACTGGTCAATGTTATCGGTCCAAGATGACCGCCGCTAGCATATAGAGCAAAGACCATAAAAATCTTGTCAAGATCTGAAAGTTAGATGGCATTGAAACTTGACATGAATAATTTGCAATAAAAATTCAACGACTTGAAGTCAAATGATAGCATCGTTTTGACTTCTGGGTCCGTATTCACCAACCATTCTTAAGAAATTTCTTAGTCTAATTTTCCAGAATTTTCTAAATTTGAAAGTAACACAACTTCCGATTGGCTAAACCAATGGTTTAGCCAATCAGAAGTTGTGTTACTTTCAAACTTAGAAAATTCTGGAGAATAAGACAAAGAACGTTCTTGAGAATGGTTGGTGAATACAGATCCTGATCTATTTTTGTATCGGTAAAACTAGCGGTTCGCCTACTATAACGATTATGAAGAATATTGTGAAAAAGAAAACAATGAGCAATGTTTTGTGTGTGATACCTTTAAATCCTCGCGTGCATGCTTTATCCTTCCATTACCTTTCATAGCATGGTCTCTTTTAACGTGTTATACCGTCTCCCCTGAACTGTATGTTTTGATTTGCATGGTTTTGTTAAACTTTCCATTTGTGCTTCTGAATATCTTGAAATCTAATTGTTTTAACTGGGTCATTCTCTGTGAAAAGGGGGTTTAATGCATCTAATTAAACGAAAAGAGAAAAAAAAAAAAAAGTATCAGCTCCGGTCAGCCTGCGCGGATTTTTTTGCGTTTGGTTAATTTTCTGATTGTCGACGGACCAGTTTACCACATGATCCAGTCGGTTGCTTGACAGAATGGCTTTTATTGGTCCATATTTATTGGTTTGACTTGCTTGGTATCCTGCATCACTGACTCATAAGGTAGACTGCTTCTTTGATACGCAAAAAATTAACCAATAGCAAAAAAAAGTTTCGACCCAGGTCAGCCTGCGCTTCTGCGCAGGCTGACCTGAATCGATACTTTTTTTCTTGCAGATGCATTAAACCCCCTTTTCACAGAGCATGGTTCGAATATATTACCGTTTTTATTTCACCATGGTATTTCGATATCTTCATTATACGTATCGTTTTATTTATTCTAGCGGTAATTTCGGACCCATATCGTTGGCACACCATAAAGAAGTCATGTCCGAGATGTACCAAAGAGATAAAAATAGACCAGCTGTCATTATTTGGTCCGTGGCTAATGAGCCGGCAACGAATCAACCCGAAGCTGGGCCGTATTTTAAGTATGTGAATTTAGTCTATTAAATAACTGGGTTAGAAGCTTACGCCGTTTTCAACGGTACAGAACAATTTGGATATTACGGGAACTTTATAATGCTTTTGAGGACAACATGAGTTAAGATCAGTCACTCGGAACGTGTAATCCGGCGTGTATATTTTTGGAACACCTCCTTCAATTTGGTAGTAGTGAACTGAAGCTTTGTACAAGCTTCACACTTCAGATAAATTGCCCATAGCTATAGCATAGTAATAGCTGGTATTGAGTCTGGAAAATAGGTCTCTACTGTTATTCTGATATTCTTGAACTGTTCCTTTCGTGCAATTTACTTGGACCATTATACCATGTATGAATAATGTATAAATAAGCTTTTGTTGATTAGTACCGCAACCATTCGGTCATGAAAGTAAACTATGTTGAAATTTAATCCTTTCCCCATAGAATTTTTTTAAATTTAAAAGTAACACAACTTCTGATTGGCTGAACCAAATGGTTTAGCCAATCAGAAGTTGTGTTACTTTCTAAATCTAGGATAAGACCAAGAATGGTTGATGAATACAAGCCCTGATGTTTTAATTTCTTTTTTCCAGAAGCGTCATTGATCACGTGAGATCGCTTGACAAAACGAGGCCAGTTTCGTTCGTCTGTAATCAGAAATATAATACAGACGTAGCGGTAAGTTGATGACAGTCAAACCGCTTTCCTTCCGGAAAAAAAAAAGTAAATTTACCAAACGCCATTTCAAGTATCATTTCAGTGGTATCGCCGAGGCAAGTTTGTCTACCCAATCCTGAAGATTCGTTTCCCACGGCAGTGTGAAGTAAAAGGTTAAGCAGAAATCGCGGTCAATTTTGTACTATAAGCACCGAGCTTTTGCAATGAAAACGACAATTCTGACAAAATAATAGAAAAAAAAAAACTCGTTGGAATTACGAGCGACCTACAGCAATTTTGAGCAATGCATTGTAAATATAATCTATTTATAGGTTAAGTACACAGATATTGTGCTGGTAAATCGCTACTATGGTTGGTACTCGGACGTGGGTCACACGGAACTCATCCAAATGCAGATAGAACATGACTTACGTAGTTGGCATAGTGACTTTAACATGCCTGTAATTGTGACGGAATACGGCGCCGATACGATAGCCGGTTTCCATCAGGTGAGCAGGTCTAGATTAAATAGGAATATTATTATATTTCGGGATTGAAATATGATTTGAAACAAAAAGCCCGTTTTATTTTTGTCTATATTACACAAATTTTAGTAATAGACTATCCACAAGATAGATTTTAGTAAAAATTTAAGTTATCTGAATACACCTTACAAATATTGTTATGATATAGCGAAGATTGATTAGGGTTCTCTATTTATTGTCACTTTAGACCTGGTAGGATCCTTGGTGTTAACCTACTTTACGCCGCTTTAAACAAGTTTACTCATTTCACGACGACTTCCGTTTTTCTTTGGTTTCACAGTATTAGGGTCAGGATCTGCAGTTCCTTGTCTAAGGATACTCGTACAAGTTCAGGTAGGGTGACGGGAATGAACCAGGATGGCCTGAAACTACATGTATTTATCGAATATGATGATGATGAGGATGATTTATTAACACTTAAGCTGCTGAATAAATGAAACCCAAATTTAAGCTGCTGAATTAATGAAACCCAAATTTAAGCTGCTGAATAAATGAAACCCAAATTTAAGCTGCTGAATAAATGAAACCCAAATTTAAGCTGCTGAATAAATGAAACCCAAATTTCTACTCTATACTAAAAACCCAACCATTGCAGTTTCGAAGTTGATTTCACCGGAAAGAAAATACTGTATCGGACTGTGTAGATCAAAGATCAGACTGCACGTTCTGTGCAGTCTGATCTTGATCTACACTGTCCGCAAAAGGTCAGTGGGTCGCGATCAGCAGCTTAAGGGTTATTATCATTATTATTATTATTATTATTATTAAAATTGTAGGAGCCAAGTTTCGTGTTCACGGAGGAATACCAGGTAGATTTTCTCAGGGAGTACCATAAAGCCTTCGACAAATTGAAGTCAGATTTTCTGGTCGGAGAAATGGTCTGGAATTTTGCTGACTTTATGACTGTTCAAGGTAGACTAGTTTGTGCCAGTGGGTTATTGATAATTGTTGTTTTAACTTTTTCTGTTCCAAACATACCAAATCTTACAGGCTTGACTGAACAAGCGGACGGTATAGATCCAAGATCAGACTGCGCGTTCTATGCAGTCTGATCTTGATCTATGTTGTCCGCAAAGCACCTTTATTCGCATATGAGGATGAAAAAAGTTGAAATTGCTGAAATGTGTCTCAAATAACAAACTCAACTAAATTCAGAAGCTGGTACTGTCAGTACATTTGAGTAAAATAAGAGACTTAAATCTTTTCGTGAAACCGGGCCGCGAGTTATTGGGATTGGTGTAATTGATTGATTGATTGTATGGTGTTTAACGCCGTTTTAAACATTATTTCAGTTATATCGCGGCGGCCAGTGCACCTATCCATGCTTTCCTGGGGCTCCTTTTACCAGTATTCCGCAAATTTTCTTTCCAAGCCACTGGCTGCTTTCCCATAGCCATTGTCGAAAGGCATTGGTCAAAGAAATGAAAACGAATACAGCTGGCTTTTATAATAAAGGTCACGGGGCGTGGTCAGAATGATACCTTGTAACATTTATCAGTCATACATAGAAAAAAAGTATCGCCCACTTAACCAGTATTTGATATAACATGAAAAGGACGCTAGGTAGATTATTCTTGATTTTCCTCACAAAAAAAAACCGAATCATATTTCTATTGCAGGTATTACACGTGTTGTTGGGAACAAGAAAGGGCTTCTGACTCGACAAAGACAACCCAAAATGTCCGGCCATCTGATACGTGACCGATATATGTCAATGATCACTGGAAATCCCAATTTGTGTAGATTATAATTGCTATGTGTCACGCTTTATGAAAAGGTGGTTTAACCCTTTCCCAAACAAGCCCAGGTTTTCACGTGTCTGCAGTACAAGTCTTTTGAAAACACTGGGGGAAAAGGAGTAATTGCTCGTAACGAGCAATTTCTCCTTTTCCCACAGTGTTTTCTACCCTTTTGGAGAACTTTCTGTCATTTTCTTCAAATTTGAAATTGTCGTCTGCAAACTCTTTCAGTTTGGACCAGTCTAAAATTTATCGTTTGGGAAAGGGTTAATACATCTGCAAATTTGCCATGTTGTATGTTAAGGGGGTTTAAAAAATGTTGATTCAGGGTTTGTATTCACCAACCATTCTTGAGGACTTTCTTAGTCGTATTCTTCAAAGTTTTCTAAATTTAAAAGTGTCACAGCTTCTGATTGGCTATACCAAATCTGGCTAAACCATTTGGTTTAGCCAATCAGAATTTGTGTTACTTTAGCATTCGGAAAATCTTAGAGAATAAGACAAATTATGTTTTTTAAGAATGGTAGGTGAATACGGACCCTGGTCAGCCTGCGCAGTCCGCGCATACTTACCTGGGTCGAAACTTTTTGCTATTTGTTAAATTTTCTGCCTGGCCAAGGGTCGTTCTTCCACATGAATCAGTCATTTGTGACATAAAATAGATTTTATGCATCACGGATATGCATTAAGCCCCCTTTTCCCAAAGACCGGCTCGTGTGTAAGTATACGAGTGTCATGTCTGAAATCAGATTTTTTTTCTTGGTGTAGGATATTTTGTGGGAAATTGAGTTTTCATTGAACAGGTACAGTTTATGTATATAAGTAGAAAAATGAAGTTTTTGTAGCGTACATGTGGAATATTCTGTGGAAAATTTAGGTTTTTAGTGTTCATTTACAATGTACATGCAATATAAATGAGGCATGCTCTGTGAAAGGGGCGCTTAATGCATCTGCGAAAAATATCGACTCAGGTCAGCCTGCGCAGTCCGCGCAGGCTGACCTGGGCCGAAACTTTTCGCTATTGGTCAATTTTCTGTATGTCTAGGGACCAGTCTACCACATAATTCAGTCAGTTGTTTAAAAAAAGTGGCTATCATGGATCCATAATTATGTGATGACTTGCTTGGTATCACTCATCACGGAGATGTATTAAGCCCCCCTTTGCAAGAGCATGGCTCAAATGTTGTCTGAAACGAAGTTTTCATGGTGAACATGAACATACAATATGAGCCATGCTCTGGCAAAAGGGGGCTTAATGCATCTCCGTGATGCATGATACCCAGCAAGTCATCACATAACTAGCGAGCCATAAAATCCATCTAGTGTAACAATCGACTGAATCGTGAGGCAGGATGGTCTTTTGACATGCAGAAGATAGACCAATAGCAAACAGTTTCGACCAGGTAACCCTGCTGTGTGCAGACCACGCAGGCTAGCCTGGGTCTATACTTTTTGCAGATGTATTAAGCCACCTTTTAACAGCACGACTCAATATTGTTGAAAATTGAGATTCTTTACGTACCTGACAATCTGTACACGTAAATATGTTTCGGTGGGATATGCTAAGACGTCGAGGTTTTATATTATTCATGCAATACAGGTTGTGGAAGATTGAGCTTATTAGTGTGTATGATTTGAACATGCAATATAGGCTGTGTAACACTGAGTTTTCTTTTAGTTTACACGGAGTATATATTGTGAGAAAGTGAATTTTTTTGTTTAGTGTGCATGCAATAAAGGTTGTAGGAAGTCGAATTTAGTAAGTGTGCATGTAGCATACGTCATGAGAAATTGAGCTCACTGGGTATATGTATACTAGGACGAAAAAGAAACGCCGGGTAACCTATTAAGATAGTTTTAAAGGATATAATGTAATATTACATTATTATATTCATTTTTTGTATAAAATTCCATCTGTATGGAACCAGTTGGTGAAGTTTCAATCGATTTTCTATGCGAAAAATAACCCCCTTTTAACGATGACATTAATAATGTAATATTACATTATATCTTTTAAAACTATCTTAATAGGTTACCCGGCGTTTCTTTTTCGTCCTAGTATATATATGCAACAGAGAATATAAGGAGCTGCGTTTTGTCTGAACATGCAAAGTACATGTAGGTTGTAGGAAATTAAAATCTATTTGTGTGCATGACATGTGCATTCAGTATAGAGCTTTATTCTGCACACTTTTCATAGAAACAGTTTGGATGATTTGAAGCCTGGTAGCTAATACGTCTATAACAGTGATCTGCGTAACGACAGTGGTATCAGTTACATAGTAAACCCTTAGAGCGCTGATAAAACCCAAGAGACATTTGAGTCATGCTCTGTGAAAAGGGGGCTTAGTGCATCTGCGAAAAGTATCGACCCAGGTCAGCCTGCGCAGTCCGCGCAGGCTGACCTGGGCCGAAACTTTTCGTTATGAGTCAATTTTTTGTATGTCCAAGGACCAGTCTACCTCATGATTAAGTCGATTGTTTAAAAAATTTCTATTATGGATCCATAATTATGTGATGGCTTACATGGTATCATGCATCACGGAGATGCATTAAGCCCCCCTCTTGCCAGAGCATGGCTCATTTATTTTCAGTGTAGAAATAAGACCCAAATAATCACCGTTTTGGTTTTTGTCTGTAGTGTTTAGTAAAGCGGACAGTGTAGATCAAAGATCAGACTGCACGTGTTGTGCAGTCTGATCTTGATCTACACTGGCCGCAAAGGCAACTATAGGTGTGATAGGCGCTTTAAGGGTTAAAACTGAGTGGTTAAATGTTCACTCTTTCAGCGCTAAGTACATAAACTAACCTCTTTCAACGGCTGAAAATATAATTCACTGAAACTTAGAAGGACTATAGGCTTGACTTAAAAAAAAGTATAGATCCAAGGACAGACTGTGCGTTGTGTGCAGTCTGATCTTAATCTATGCAGTCCGCTAAAGCCAGCCTGTTTTCGCCTATTGTGCTGAAAGAATGGCAGCTATCATTCAGATATCATCAGCTAGAGAGCATGCGAAAGGAGAAGACCGTTGTTTGTGGTTTTTTGTGGCATTTGTAGAAGACAATCCCACTATGAGTTAAATACGGCATTTTGAAAATCATGTATCGTATTTTGTGCAAAATCGAAGTAAGTAAACCCAATTTTACCCATTTTTGCTAAGAAAAAATAAGTGTTTCGATTGCACTCAGATATGAAAATGAAAATGGCGTGTTAAAATAAATTGGATTAGGTCATCATTCATGGAAATGCTTCTTTTTTTTATCGAAAATAGCTTGATCCGCTATGGTCTTCTATTGGTGTAATGATACACAAAATCATTGTTTCACGACCACCCGATTCCGTGCTTGATCGTCCCAAACCAGTTCGTTCTTGGGCTTATTCGTTCCAGGGCTCGTTCGCCAGGACTTGTTCGTCAAACAAGATTGCACGCTACACTGTTGGAGTTGCATGACCGTTTAGTAGGTTGACATTCAAGCGAATATTTTGAAAATATTTCTATGGTTTATTTTTCAAATTATTAATTCCACACGATGGCTCCCTTGACAATTGCCACACCAGTGCTTTCAACGGTTTGATTTTTTCCTTGAATCGTGTGTTGCCTGCCACCTTTTCAAAAGTTATATGTGGAGGATAGCTCTCATACTCATGACGTCCCTGGGTTTCACCATCACACTTCAGTGCCTTACCGAAGGAAAGTCCCACGTGATCAGTGCTACCCTCTAGGGATCATATTCCCCAACCATTCTTAAATTCATTCTAAATCTAATTTTAGGTTTAAAAAGTAACACAAATTCTGATTGGCTAAACCATTTTGGTTAAGCCAATCAGCAGTTATGTTACTTTCAAATTTAGAAAATTCTTGAGAATAAGACAAAGAATTTTCAAGAATGATTGGTCGTCCAGCGTACCTAGAACCGAAAAGAAGAATGCACCGTACTGATTATACCCCACCAAGGTATGATGAACAACCAAACTCACGCACAAGGAACTGGTGTTTCTTCTTGCTTCGCAACCATGTTATTTTTTTAGATATCTACCTATATTGTTTTTTTTTTTTATATATATTTTATTAGTGCCTACCTTCATTTATTAAAATATTGAAAACGACACTTTTTATATTTTTACTACAGACCACGAAAAGTACTAGAAGAGTCCACCCTCAAGGACGTCCGGGATCCGTATTCACCAACCATTCTAAGAACTTTCTTTGTCTTATTCTCAAGAATTCTCTAAATATGAAAGTGACACAACTTCTGATTGGCTAGACCAAATGAGCGGCACTCCGGCAAAAGGGAGTTTGATGCATCTTTGTGATGCATTATACCGAGCAAGCTGTTATGTAATTATAGGTCCATGATATTCATCATTTCTCCAATAAGCAACTGCATCATTAGGTCCTTGGGCATGCAAGAAATTTACAAATAGCAAAAAGTTTCGACCCATGTCAGCCTGCGCGGACTGCGCAGGCTGATATGGGTCTATACTTTTTGCTGAAGCATTAAACCTCCTTTTCACGGAGCATGGTTGAAATGGTTTAGCCAATCAGCAGTTGTGTTACTTTCTAGAATTGGACTTGGAATGGAATTAAGAACGGTTCGTGAATACGGACCCGGAGGTTTTGCAAAACGCTGTGTTGTCATGTCAGGGTGACTGATTAGCCCTTTCCCGCACAACAAATTTTGTACTTCTCCAAAATGAAAGCATCTGTAGACGACAATTTCAAAACCGACATAAATGAGCAGAAATTCTCTTATAGGATAAAAGACAATATGGAAAAGGAAGAAATTTCCTGTTGCAAGTATTTTCTCCTATATCCTACGACCGTTTTAAAAGACCTACAATGCAGACAATCGTTTAAACACGGGAATATTTATTACAGCTCCATGCCCTTTATTATGAAACAAGAAATATCTTTAAAAAAAAAAAAGCGAAAATTTACCCGCAAACACACAGAGGCCCTTAAAATAAACATGTCTACATTTTTGACCAATCACAAATTTCTGTTTATTCATTTTTTTAAGGATCAAAAGGTAGGTGAAAAGCCAGCACATTCGGCTACACCCCCCCCCCCCCCCAAAAAAAAAAAAAAAAAATCCGGTAAGCCGTTAAATAGGTAAACAATAATTTCAGAAAGGATACCAGAATATGGTTCACTTCACTAAAGTTTATATTAATCATATTGTTGCGGAAAACCACCTTTATTCATATTTCGAGCCAACAGTCTAAATATGGTAATGAGGTTTGAGGTAATTTGCAAACTGCAGGAATGTTTTAAAAGTTGCATGAAGAACGTACATGTATATTTACCACGAAGTATTTCCATTGCTCGGTTCGATGCTGCTTGTGAACATCATCTTTGATACTTTGTTTACTTCCAACTGTGCGCGCACAACTCTCCACCTCCTCTTCTAACATTGGCATTGGCTGTTTTACGACGGAATCTGCGTAAACAAAAATGCGCCTTATCAGTTTGCTGTTGATGATTTTTTTTTTCCGCTTAATCCCGATAATTTTTTACCCTCTTCAGGAAAATGGGAAGAGAAATAAAAAATGAAGAGAGCAGTTTACAGGCTTTACATGGAGACATCGAGATTTTCATCAAAGCTTTGAAGTAAAATTTTCCAAATTTATAATCACGTAGCCTATCCACGTTACAAGATCTGCAACCAACTTATTTCCATGTGTGTAAAGAGGTGCGCATAGGATTCGAGCTTCGGTCTCTTCCGAAACGCGCCTCTTTACACACGCAACTCGGCATGATCCGACCATGCAGAATTGCAGACTTTTGTAATATTCAATATTTATTTCGTGCTTTTAGGCAGTTTATCGGGAAATAATGGTGGATTATGGTTTGATGATTTCACCGTTTCGATCAGTGAATTAACTAAATGATAAACTTACAGGAACGGAAATACCGACAGCTCCCCTGTACTTTGCATGTCCCAACAAACAAAGGGTTAGAAGCATGAAAAAATAGAATATTTGTCTTTTTCGGGAAAGCTCGAAATTTATTTCATCTCGTGGATATCATATTTTCACTCGTTGCTGCGCTAGTCGTGAAAATATTACCGATGATGTTCACTCGATGAAATAAATTTCGATCTTTCACAAAAAAAAACCCCGTCACAAATATCCTCTCTGTAAGCCATTCAGGGTTTTACAGTAACAGCACAATCGTAACATAAGATACGGTAATATTGGCTAATATTCACATGACCCAAGCACTTTTAATAAACCTGTGATTCACTTAAGTTTGTATTTTGTATCAGTCCTCCAGATCAACAAATAGGCCTATATACGTGTATTTACCATGACGGGCGATATTTATCTTGGTGTTCTCGTCACGTTATGTATCGTTTTACAATGCATGTGCAAACTCCCAGGCATGCTCCACCCACGGGACTCGGAGAGCCGGGCAATACGTCACCTGGACGGGATGTGGAATTTCTTAGTTGATACATCACAATCAAGAGCTGACAGTTTTGCCCAGAAATGGTACGCTAAACCATTGTCACAGGTACAGGTTTTTTTTTTTTGTTGTTGTTGTTCAGATTCTTTCCCTTGTCGTGTCGGTTAATCTGTTCTATATTAGCCGTACTCTGTGAAAAGGGGGCTTAATGCATATGCGAAAAAAATCGCATTTTCTGAGAGAGCGATTTATACCAACCAGGGTCCGTAGTCATCAACCAATCTCAAGAGCATACTTTGTCTTATCCTCAAGAATCTTCAAAATTTTAACCCTTAGGCTATTATGCTCGACTCACTGACCTCTTGCGGACAGTGTAGATCAAGATCAGACTGCACACGCAGTCTGATCTCTGATCTACACTGTCCGATAAGGAGACATCTTTTGCCCAAAAAATAGCTTTGAAATGGCAAAAGTTTGTTCTTTACTATCGGCTTAAAGTTCCATTTCACTTATTCAGCAGGTTAAAGGTTAAAGTAAGATAACTTTCTGAATTGTTTAACCGAATGGTTTAGCCAATCAGACGTTGTGTTGCTATTTAGACCTAAAGTTAGGCCTTGAACGAAGTTAAGAATGGATAGTGAATACGGACCCAGAATATACAGTGACAGCTACCAAGTTTGGACTTTAACACTACCAAAAGTATAGATCTGAGTAATAGCATTTACGCTTTGTAAAGGAAACGAACGGACTTCTAAACTTTGCATCCTACAGATTTCTACTAAATAGCGTAGAGCTAAGAAAACTGTACTGCTGTGGAGAGTCAAATCTGCCGAGCCTATGTGCTTTAGTGGTAACGCGCAAGTATGGTACTGCCGAGATTGAGAAAAACACCTAAATTGCTATGAAAGTAAGTCTTTCCCAAACGACAAGTCTTGAAACTTATCAAAATTGAAATCATTTGCAGATGACGACAAATAACCTGTGGCAAAAATGTTGGAATTTCTCTTAGATAAGGTAGAAAACATTGTGAGAAAAAGGAGAAAATGCTGGTAACCTGGGTCGTTAAAACTCGGGATTGTGTGGTAAAGAGTTTTAAATGACAACTTCCAGACAATCATAAAACAGAAATAGTTTGTAGCCAAAAAAAGCTGAACATGTCAGACAGTACTTATCAAAGATCACACAGCATGTTCCATATAGTCTGGTCTTGATCTACACTGGCCGCAAAAGTGCACTGGTCCGACCTTTGCAACCATGGGGCCACGAACTGTTTTTTAGCCGAATATGAATCCACGTGATAAAATTCATGCGAAAATGAAAGTCGATCCTTTACTGTACGGGCTTATTTTGCTGTATAGAACTACAAAAACCAAAAACCTGTTACAAAATACGTCATTGACAAACATTTACGGTAAAAAAACAACAACAACAACTATTTTTAAACAGTATGGAAAAAAATGTGGAAAAAGATGCAAGTAACTGCCCTTTACCCACAACATTTTCAGAAATGTCGACCGTAGAGATGTAAAGAGTCATTGACAAATGCAATAATGTTCCTTTTCACAACAGACTTAAATTCTGGGTTTCGTGTTTTTTTAAGTACGTAAACTTGTAGCCCTTTGTCATGCTTTTCACTCCTCTACTGAAGAACTAATTTCAAAATTAGAGAAAAGTGCAATCACTCCAGGGGCGTAACTGCCTGTAAACAAAAACGCAGTTGCATGGGCTACACTGCAAAGAAGGCCAAACTTGCGGAAAAAAAAATACGTCATCAGTGGCCACCATATAGCTTCTATAATTTACAACTTTTCCGCAGGAAGACCCTCCCCTCTCATATCACTTCGTGCCTCGGTTAACTCTTTACCACGCAACAAAATTTTAGACTGGTCTAGATTCAGAGCATTTGCAGACGACAACTTAAATGATTACCAGCATTTTCTCGTTTTCCTACAGTGTTTTCAAAAGTCCATTTCCATGGGGTCGTTAAAATCGGGCTTGTGTGGTAAAGGGTTTTATACCTACGGTATTCTTTTGCGTACACTTTATTTTGGGATAGCTACGCCCCTGACGCGATACGACCAATTGCTCATTTTTTTCCATAATGTTTGCATAGTGCACGAAAGAGACTTTCTATTATACCTGCAAATAAGTTGAAACTGCTCTAAAGATTCGGCTGAAAATATCATGTATGGAAATGGGTTAAAAGATTGAATCGATTATTAAAGCTGTATATTATATGGTATTAATCACCTAGTCTATGTTACAAATGTTCATTATTCTACAAAAGAGGTGTAATAAAGGGATATAGAATGTAACAGATGTCTGGATTATTTATTCAACACTCCATAAAGACCTGTATATAATACTGCAAAGCCAAAACTAGATTAAACAAATAATCGGAACCGGATACACAGGTTACCATAGCGATGTAGTGACTGTGTTAGATTAATAGCTGTAGCATTATTTCATTGCAACCATTGCTGGAATGCCCTTTCTTTTTCAGAGCTATTCTTTGATACAAAGCCAGTTTCACTCAGTTAGAATGACATCACGACCAAGAGAGCAATTCATGATATGATATACAGAATCTTACAAACCAAGGCATTTGAGATAAAATTATTTTATCAAACGGTTCTTGGAAAATGTTTTTAAGCGAGTCTATGGCGAGCTTGATGGTTCTTGGAAAATGTTTTTAAGCGAGTCTATGGCGAGCTTGATAACATCTTTATTAGACAAGTTTTATGAAATTTTATCAAAAAAGCCAACGAATGTCGGTTTCGTTTCTTTTCTTTTCTTTTTTTCTCACATAAAGATATATCACAAATTATAGGTCAGAATATGCAAAACCTTACAAACACGTGCAAGAATTTCCATGAGTAAAACCTTTGAAATAGTATGAAATGACGTCACATATGACGTCACATACTGCTTATCTCAAACACGTGTAAGATAAGAACATTCGTAATGACTGTATTACAACGAAAACATAGAAGGTAATGTGATAAAAACATTGCTTACACAAGATTCTATCTCATTATGGTCAGTTCCTTCTTCCGTTTTAGAGTGGTCCTGTGATTCAAATACCGGTTCCGTCCAGCTACAATGACATCACGACCAACAAAACAATAAGAGACTTTATTGGATGGGTGTGGTATGACCGAACTTTCTTTGTGGATAAGGCGTGGTCAACACAGAGGGTGGTTCTTAGGATAGATAGTGCACACTATAATGCTATTGTGGTAAGTGTTAAATCATTTGTGGCTTTTCTAATGAATATATCTTTGATCCCAACGCCAGCAGAGAGTTCAAGTTCAAGTCATTGTCCACTGTGTAATGTTATCGTAGTTTGTAGGCCAACAATTACACTTTCTCGTCACCAAATTACAAAAGATAACATTTTAGACAGGAAGAAACAGGACTGACACCATTTGCAAACAACATATTAAAGGGTGCTCACGTGATGCCATTCGTCGATTTTTTATGGTAGAAAACATGGTTGGAAAAGGAGAAAAACTGGTTACCAACATCTTCTCCTTTTCCAAAAGTGTTTTCAAAAGCATTCATCCTCACGGATCGTTAAAACGCGGGGTCGTTTGTTAAAGGGTTAAATGCTGTCTTACCTGTTCCATCAAGCCAAGCGAACAGACACTAATCGTCTATTTCATTCAAAATACAGGTAGAACTTGGAATAGCTTATTACATACAGGTGGCTGCTAAGTACAAGTACCTATGAATACAGGATTTCAGTGCACATAAATCGTTCAAAACATTCAACATTTTATGATGTATCTAGCTATACGACAGAGTTTTCGTCGGCATTAAGGAGTTAACGATTATTTTTCTAGAATGCAAGTACACTTATTGTCTGACCTAGTACCAATCATGCTTGAAGAATCAGAGTTTATACATCATCACCACCACCACCACCATCATCATCATCATTGTCATCATCGTTATTATCATTATTATAATTACTACTGTAATTATTATTATGAAAAACAAGTGGGTCAATGGAAAAGAAGTAATGCAGCATGTGGGCGGACACCTACCGTTTGAAGCAGAGGTCAACAAGTATCTAACACTTCAAGGTGAAAACAGAATTACTGTGGCGGTAAACAATACCCTGTCGCCTACAACTCTACCCTGTGGATATATAGAATACAAGACAAACACAGATAGGTATTGTTAGTCTACTACGCTGTACTTCAGCACATTCTTATCTCGGATCTACACTACCCGTAACTCGGTAAAACATTCCGGCCAAAACGAGGTTACTTAAATATGTAAATTGAGGCAGTAATCAATACATTACAAACTGTATTATTCAAGCACCTAAGGGACACTCAAAATGTTCTTGGTTAAGACAGGTACTTGCTTAGTAAAGGTATACATGTATTTCAACATAATTGTCTTTTCTGGGACCTATATAAGTGCTTGCTTTATTAGTTTGCTGACGAAAGTAAAGAAATCACAAGGAGTCATCATATCAAAACTGAGATGTTTGTTACTTTTGTCAGAATACCAGCCGAATAAAATGAGCTTGGATTAGGACAATTTTGTTCGAGTCCAAAAAAGCTATTTTTGGGCTGACATCGTTGTTGGACAATTACTTAAAAAAGAAACGGCTGGCTGTGGTAACAAGAAAGCTTTGGTACCTTATCATTTGATTAATTTTCCACTTATTCAGCCTGTCGATCCAAAACACTCTGTTTGTTCTGTTGTTGATTATGATTCGGCACTATTAACAAATACTTTGCAGGTACCCACCTGGCTACTTTGTACAAGTTCTACAATTCGGCTTCTTTAACTACGCCGGGCTCCACCGTCACGTGACTTTATATACCACCCCTCAGATCTATGTAGAGGACATTGATATTATCACGGACATTCAGGGAACTACAGGTATTGTATCACGTGATGAGGTTTCTCTAACCCTTTCACCAAACAATCCCGTAATTAAACGACTCTGATGAAAGGAAGTGCTCTTCAAAACACTGTGTGGAAAAGAAGAAAATGCTGGTAACCATTCTCGTCTTTCAACAATGTTTTCTTCTGTTTCATAAGAAAAACTCTACTTAAGTTGCTCTTGGACACGTCTTATTTTTTGTCGTCTTGTAGAAAGCGCTATTAAAGGGTTAGAAGTAGAAGATGTTTCACAATCGATGTGATGTAGATACCTTTGAATCAAATTGGCACTGTGTGTCTATAACATTTACAAGGTTTTTATTCCAGATACGTACATGTATATTAAAATTTGTTAGTTTCAGACACAAAAAGGCTAGGCATTTGCTCTTTAATTGGCAGAAATGCTGTCTCAGTCGACTTTATGGCTAGTCTCGGTATTTAAGATTTGAATAGTGTATTGTAATGAGAAATCTTGTTGACCAACTTGTTGCGGTCCTAGAAAGACCTGACCAGCAATCGAGCCATCAATCGTACAACAAATACCCAAGTGTAAGTTTTATATACCAAATTTTTATTCTTCTTAGGGTGTTCAAAAGAAAAAAAGAGCAATTGTAATTTTATCTTCCAGGAATTATTGATTACAAGATTTCTCAGGGAGGTTCATTTAAATTTGTTCACTTTCGGGTTAGTGTGGTGGACAAGAACGGAAATACTGTAGTCTCCGGGCAAGATCAAAATGGCCGCTTCACAATCAGGAATGCCCATTTCTGGTGGCCGTACACAATGCACAATGCATCGGAAGCTGGGTATCTTTATACATTAAAGGTAATACAGGAACTGGCACGGTTGACATGTCACAGATTTTTAGCAATACCTGTTTCTTTGCTGTAACTTGTTGAGGAAAAAATAGGAATTTCTCGCACACTTGGAGAATGTTTTGCTATGTCCAACGTCTTTGTCATAGAAGCAGACGTGCATGAAGCCATGGTAGTACAGCAGGGAGTTAAAGCCAGTTGTGGAAACAGTGAAGTGTTACGTTAAGAAAGGAACCATGTGGACAGTATATATTGTTCGTGCAAACTGCAAAGAAAAAAATCATCATTTCCTTTTTCGAGCTCACGAGAAGCCATCTCCATTTGTTTCAGTCATTACTTTGATGTTGTTCTTATAGTTTAGCTATCCCACGGGTGTGAATTTCAAGCCTTTAGATGTTTGTCTTGTCAGACTGAAAATGATATACCGAATATTTTTGTGATTTGTAGGTCGAGTTGAGTACGGGTACAAGTCAATCAGCAGATGTGTATAGACAGCCATTTGGTATCCGAACTGTCAAAGTGACCAATAAACAGCTCTTTATAAATGGAGAACCATTCTACTGTCATGGCGTCGCCAAGCACGAGGATTCTGATGTATGTTTTGTCTTGCTATCTTATATACAGACCCAGCTATTATTTCTGTAGAGAGACATAGGAATTTGTCGCCACACATTTGACAAATTATATAGGTTCAGGCTATTTTATGCCAAACGTTGTTTGCACGAGGTAATTAATGAGGTAACACGATACTTTGAATAGGGAAAACTGCCGATATTATTGTAATACCAAGGTTGTTTTAGCCAAAATATATGAAAAAGTAGCGGACAGTCTGTGCAGTCTGACCTTGATTTACACTGTCCGCAAAAGCATTTCAAGCCCGGCTCAAGGCTTTAATGGTTGAATAGTAATCTACTAGCTGTAAATCAGGAGGGTCTGTATTCACCATCCATTCGTAAAAACGTTCTTTACGTGTAATAACTAACGATTCAGATTTAGTCTTATTCTCAAGAATTTCCTAACTGTGAAAGTAACACAACTTCTGACTGGCTAAACCACTTGGTTTAGCCAATCAGAAGTTGTTTTATTTTCACATTCAGAAAATCTTGGAAAATAAGACAAAGAATAAACTTTCAGATTCGAGGTAAAGGTTTGGACTACCCACTCATAGCACGTGACTTTAACATGCTAAAATGGCTGGGTGTGAACTGTTTTCGGACATCACATTATCCGTATGCAGAAGAAATCATGGAACAGGCTGACCAGCAAGGGATTGTGGTCATTGACGAAAGTCCGGCCATTGGAATTCGAAAGTATGCAGTGACCTTGACAATTTGTTTCCCATTCTCATACTTTTACTTCGAAACTTTGAAAACTATTAAATTTGTTGTGTGTTTAAATGGCGTTTTGCGCATCTTTCTGGTGTGTTTCTGTCATATTTCAGCAAGAGTTCACTTATTCATGTTTTCCATGGCCTCAGCCACTGGTGCTCGATCATTATTCAAAATCGTTGCTCGATGTGTAACCTAATAAATGACATGGTAATCAAGGCAAAGTAGACTCACCTCGTTTGAGACGGTCGTAATTTATATCGTGAACGTAATTCGCTCCACAATTGAATGTTATTCATCAGAATCGACTGTTACATGGTAAAGTTATTCATAAACGACCAATTAATACTGCACGCGACACTTTTTTCGTTGCATTCACAATTTTAGGCATATTAACGTCAGTTTCCTCACTGGCTCACTTCCGGTAACCTCCTATGACCTTTTCGAAATGATACGAGTCATCTGATTGGTCAAACTTTTAACGGCTGTTTTGAAGCGTAAAAATGTAAGACAACACTCTTGCCGGTCGCTGCCTGGCCTGTGAGAACAACATTGTGTCCTTCTGAAATAAATTTTAAAGCTGCTCTATTTTGGAGTTCTGTCAGCATAATTACAAGTCTAGCAATCTGACTCTTGAAAAAGTTTGACAGATCGCGGGAAAATTCACGCCAGACACACCTAACACACCTTTCCTATTTGTCCAATCAGATCGCCTGTTGTAAAAAGAGTCTGTTGAAGTCAGTTGAAAGTCAATCAGACCGGAAGTGGACGTAAAGTGAATCTTCTGGGCAAAAGTAACTCGTAAAAAAACTTAAATTTCTTCGATACATGTAAGTAAGTTAAATGTTACTTACCATTTCTACTTGAATAAATATATCTTCCTTCCAGCCATTTGATACTTTTTGCACACGACTGTGTTTTATTCGAAAAAATTACGGCGATACGGAAGAGGTCAATTTGCCTTGATTACCATGTTATTTAGGTTATACATCGAGCAACGATTTTGAATAATGATCGAGCGCCAGTGGGAGAATCGAACCTTTCTCCCTGACTGCGACTCCGACGCATTAACCACATAACCACGAAGGACCCCTCAGAAAAAAATCATTGTCAAAGTGATCGTGTAATCTCGTGAAGGTACTGTTTGTGTTAGCTGTCAATTTAGTTGGTATTACGGAAGATGATCATTTTTACCTGTTGCACGATTTCTCAACACATGTGCTTGGGGTCCCTATAAACTTACAAATGGAACCGAAACGAAATGCAACGAAACGGAACAAAACCACCCCATGTACTCGTATCTTTTCTGAAAACCAACATATTATCTTATCAGAGCACCTTTCACATTTATAGTTGTTGAGCGGCAAGTGTAGATCAGGATCAGATCGAACAAAATGTGCAGTCTGATCTTTGATCTACACTGTATGATTTTGTTTTTGATGGACAGAAGTTATCATGATAATGCAATATTTTGGGGCCTTATTTCTAGACAAAAAAACGCCTGTACGGTTAATGTTGCGTTCTCAGGGTTACTATGTCACTGCTTCCTTAATATAATGAATCTAATAGTTGAAGTGACATCAAACCACTTTATTGTATTTTGTTTGTTTGTTTCTGTATTAACAGACGTAACTTTGGGCCCGAATCTCTTGCCCACCACAAGCAGGTGATGTCAGAGATGTACCAGCGAGATAAAAACAGGCCGGCAGTCATCATTTGGTCCCTTGCCAACGAGCCATCGTCAGAATTGCCAGAAGCAGGACCCTATTTCAAGTAGGATTTGCTTGCTCATGACACCTTTGCCTCAACCATTTAACACAAAATCAAGAGTTTTAAACGATCCTTAGGAAGGAAGCTTTTGAAAATATTGTGGGAAAAGGACAAAAAAAAAAATTGGTAACCAGCATTTTCTTCTTTTCCTACAATGTTTTCTAACCTTTCACAGATAAATCTAATCATTTGAGCCACATATAATTTGTCGTCGTCTGCGAATGCTCTCAACATGTCGCGTGTCAAAGGGTTAATTCGTCTTATCTATAATGATCTCGTCTTCAGATGGTCACTAGGGGATGTAGACTAACTCACCAACCATTCTAAAAATCGGTCTAACTTTCAGTTCCAGAACTAGACATCTTGTACTTCTTATTCCATTGGTGTAACCCTTCAGGTTAACTCTTTACCAAACAACAAAACTTTACACTTGTCCGAATTCAAAGCAATTGCAGACGACAATTTGCATGTGGCTCAGATGATGACATTTGTCTTTGATAGGGTAGAAAACGTTGTGGGAAAAGGAGAAAATGCTGGTCACCAGCATTTTCTCCTTTTCCCGTAATGTTTTCAAAAGTCTTCTTCCACAGGGTCGTTAAAACTCGGAATTGTGTGTTAAAGGGTTAAAGACGTGTTTATACCTACGACCGGGACCTCGCGCTAACAAAAATGAATGGCGTCATAAATGAAGTACAATCAAACGCAGCCATCTGTACTTACGGGGGCAAATTCCATTGCAATGCAGTGTGTAACAGTCATTTTTAGGCCTTTATTTCTCATTTTCCCTCCCTTTATGGATTAGTTAACGTTTTGGCTATGTTACGAGCTCCATGTAGGTTCCGATAATATCGTCCTGTCTCACGAGACATTTTTTACCCTAAGTACACAAGAGAGTGATCAAAGGTAGATAACTCTATCGGTCTGGCCATAACAAGTATTGGCTAAAACCTTTCGTGAATATGGTCCCAGTTCTATTTTGTTAATTCTACCATTCGAGTTAAAACGAGACAGAACTTGGACGGATGCAAAGATGAAACGACTGTGTGTATCAAGGTTTTCCAAGAAAATAACAGTGCGCCTTTCTAGGAAATAATGGTAGCCAAGTTGACAACAGTAACCTGCCTTGTGCAAGATTTTATGATAGCTCACAGAGTAACTGGAAACATAGCGAAGATAGAGAGTATAGAAACACTGCCAAACTACAGCGTTAAGTTCATTGAGGTAATCTTTTTTACGAAATAAACCATTAAGACGCTGCTATTATCGTGACTGAGATCAAAGTGTTCCTTGAACAAGGCGTTATGGATATACTACACTTAACTAAAATATTTTGGTAGAGATTTTTGAACAAAATAGAATAAATGCAATCGAAAGAGCAGAAACATCACCCTGCTTTATTATGTTAAACAAAACTTTTTGATGGTCGATATTGCTCAAACATAGAAATTTGTGAGACTGAAAGGCTGGTTAGAAGCCTAGTACATGTATAAGATGTTGACCCTTACTACTAAATGTGTTTATTTCAGGAGTGTTATTGATCACGTGAGATCCCTAGACCAACACAGACTTATCTCCTTTGTATCTGGTCGAGAGCCATTCGTTGATGTCGTTGTAAGTACATGTATATCAAGTACAGTTTTAGATGAAAGCAGCGTGAGTAGAGCATCGGCCTCTGACATCAGCAGCTCTGGGCTTGAATCCCATGATAAGAGACGTCAATCTTTGGGACTAACCACATTATGGCACTGGCTACGTTTAGGTTTTCAGTATGCCAGATTTAGAGCTTGTTTCACAATTGTTGTAAAATAAGGAAGCCATTCTTTGTGAAAAAGGGTATAATGTGTCTTCGTGATGCATTATACTAAGCGAGTCTTCATATACATATAATTTAACAGCAGTTGTTTTCATGAATATTGGCGAGTTCTGATTGGCTGAAAAAAAAAATTTCATAGCTCCATGAAAAAAAAAAAAAATCACGTTGTGCCGGAACTACTTTAGCCGTCAAAGTTTAAACATATTTTATTGCCAAATTTTTGTTACAAAGTATTCTATATAACATAAACAGTATTTATCTAATTAGGCAAAAGGGTCTGGCCACAAGTTCTAACAACTTAGCTTCGGCCATTCCCTTTTGATTAACGTACATAGGATAAAGTCTTCAATAATACCATTAATATAAAAAACTTTATATTTTGTGGGGCCAGTTTGTAGAGAAGACAGTGTCTTTCCGGTCATGAACAGAAATAACATGCATACAAATGACAATTTGATAAACTAATAAATTAAGCAAAAAAAAAAGAAAACGAAGGTAAGTGAAAAATTACTGATAAGAATTATGTTCTCAGGATAGCCTCAATGCCGGTCGGGCAAGTGGATCCAGGTCATGCATCACATGATTGTTGGTTATAGATCATAGATCAATCAGACCTAGCTGCACGACGTTAACTAAACCTTTCAGAATCCCTTATAAACGCTTGCGTGGAGAGAAAAATTGTAGCATTATCTTCAAAACTAAAATCCAATGAACCTAGAAGTAGTAGCCTTGTACTTAAAGGGTGAAAGCGGTGTAATTGGCGGAAGAGTGTTATTCTAGAAACAGTATATCGATTACAATGAAAAAAGTAATGATCTGCATCTTCGGCTTCGTGTCCACAGATGCAGCTTGGGTTCGGTATTATGTGATTAGTAAAGAGATCATAGTTGAGATTACTACAATGGTTACGTATTCTTGCGTGAAATATCGAATATTTGCGATCTCCTACAAAATAATGACGCGGGACCTCAGGGACTGCGAATGTTCGTAAAATTGAAGATTTAAACAAGGATATGGAGTCAATAGACTTTAGATCTTGGGGAAGCTCATTCCAAAGAGACACTGCAGAAGGAAAGAACGATTTTGCGAACAATTCAGTCCTACACGCAATCAAATCAAATTCATTGGCATTACGTAGAGTGTAATCTGTTCTATTATTTACTTGTTGAGGGAATATGTCAGTGAGATAATTAGGAGTAAGACCATTAATTATTTTATATACAAGTATTAGTTTTTGATATTTTCTTCTGTTGTCAAGATTTAACCACCCAATTTCTTTATATATGTTGGCCAGTGATGCAGATCGGGTTAAGCCAGTTACTATTCTTGCTGCTTCAATTTGTATTTTCTCCAAGGATTCTTTTTCTCGCGCAGTGCAATTATTCCAAACTACTGATGCGTACTGCAAGATCGGACGCAGAAATGATATATAAATTTGATTGAGAGAATCACTTTTAAGTTTGTATTTTAGATTCCTCATGATCCCTAGAATTTTGGATGCTGAGGTAGTTAAGTTGTTTACATGCACTTGCCATTTACCATTACTACTTAATGTTAATCCTAAGTGTTTGTGATCTTCTACAAATTGAACATGGACATTATCACACAGCAAAGTAGGAGGGCCAATTTTTTTATTGGAAAATAACATGGCAACTGTCTTAGACGGGTTAAAGTCTACTAACCATTGTTTTTCCCAGTTGGAGATCATGATAAGGTCATGATTCAAAATACCCTCGATGTCAGGTATTTGTGACGCAGAGCAGGCGAGACAGGTGTCGTCTGCAAATAGACGAGATATACTTAATAAATTTTCGGAGATATCATTGACATAAACCAAGAAGAGTAGAGGCCCGAGCACTGAGCCTTGGGGGACACCAGCATTAATTGACATTGACCTTGACCTCACAGAATTAACTACAACCGACTGCTTGCGACCTGCAAGATAGTTCACAAACCAATTCAAGAGAGGTCCGTTTATTCCATATTGACGAAGTTTGAATACCAAGCCTTTATGCCAAACTCTGTCAAATGCTTTCGATATATCACAAAAAACCATGCAAAGATTTTGTTTGGAATCTAGAGAAGAGACAATTTGATGATAAATCTCAAGCAATTGATACACAGTCGAATGACCACGAAGGAATCCTGACTGTTTTAGGTATAATAAATCATTAAAGTGCAAATAATTATAAACATGTTTGTAAACACATCGCTCCATGAGTTTACCGAGGCAACTTAAAAGAGATATGGGGCGGTAATTACTCACTGAAGATTTATCTCCCTTTTGAAAAGGAGGATTGACAATTGCCTCTTTCCAACAGTTTGGGAAAATTCCATCACTAAGAGACTTATTGAATAGTTTGAAAAGTGGAACGGCTATACTGTTTTTAACATTCTTGAGTACTTTATGACTGATAAAATCAAGACCTGCAGCTTTATTGGCGCACAGGGTATTTATAATGCTTTCTATTTCATGAACTGATATTATTATACTGTCAAGCTTACAATGTGTTTTAGTTACAAAATTAGGTAGTTCAACGTTTGAGTCATCAACAAATGAAATAGAGGAAAAATAATTATTAAGACATTCTGCTTTTTCTCTGTCTGTGCAATGTAGAATTTCCTCATTATTTTCAAATGTTCGTAGAATAGGTATAGATTCAGAATTTTTATTAATATTAACCAAACGTCGTATGTGTTTCCAGTACATTTTGGGGTTATCGAGACGATAGTTAGATAAACAATTATCGAGGTGATCAAAGCCGTCAAACTAATGTAAACAAACATGTATACAATATTCTCACATTTTTTTTTAAAGAATTTTATATCTCCAGAAAACTCCAATGTTATATTTAAAAGTAAAGAAAATGAATGCAGTTTGAATTATTTCCGTGGGTGTATGTTGTCTGTAATATTACATTATAAGGAATGAAGAGATTTTTTTTTAATGGAGGTATGAAAAAAAAACCTAATCACACTTTTGTATGAAACCGCTTCTTCGCGGTTTCATACAGTGTGATTAGGTTTTTTTTCATAACTCCATGAAAAAAAAATCTCTTCATTCCTTAAATAATCATGAAAATATAAAACCCATTTTGTCTAACAACCGACTGCATCACGAGGAATACTCGGGTCCTTTGACATGCAGAAAATTGACTGATAGCAAAACGTTTCTACCCAGAACTGCACAGGCTGACGTGGGTCGATACTTTTTTTTTTTTTTCTTCAAATGCATTAAGCCCCCTTTTCACAAAGCATGAATGAAATAGGTTTAAACTAAATGAATTACTTAAAAACAAAAAATTAGTACAATACGCCGCTTTTATGGGCTTGAGAGAAACTAACAAACCTTTGCCATAAAACCCTATGTAGGTCCAAAGCAAACGTGTAATTTTGCGTTTTGCCGTGAAAGTTAGCCATGATAATGAACCATCAGAATTTTATTCAATTACATATGTCTTCCTAGATATCTCTTCAGATTTTCTAAATTCCTACACAATGCATTGTCAAAGCGGAAGCCCGGCCGGATAGCTCCATGGTTAGCGTATCTGACTCGTGACCCGGCTTTGATACCAAGGCAAACTTTCTTTCCGTCGATTTTTCGCCTCTCACCTCTGATGCTTGTGAGAAAAGTATTCAGTGACTTGGAAAGCACGTTGTGTCAGTACTGGTGTGAGAAAGCCACGAAACACATGCTTAGGCGCACTGACCGCCGTGATTTGGCCTTAACTGTTGAAAAGGTGTTAAACTCCAATACAAAGAATCAAGCCAATATGGCCAATTGCAAGACAAAAGAAGTCTGCAGAAATGTAATATATCTGGAGACAATTTCTCTTTTAAAGGTACAGTACACAGATCTGGTGTTAATTAATCGTTACTTTGGCTGGTATACGGACACGGGCCATACAGAACTCATCCAACGTCAACTGGAATACGAACTAACGAACTGGCATACACGCTTCAATAAGGCTGTACTTGTTACTGAGTACGGAGCTGAGACCATTGCCGGATTTCACCAGGTACCTGTATTTATTTTATACAACCTTTCCATAAAGTACGTTCTAATTTGGGGGTCTAGAAAGTAATCTAAATTCCAACTGGCCATTTGGTTCAGCTAATCGGAGGCTGTGTTCTTTTGAACCATTTAGACTTAGGGGGGGGGGGGGGGGCGGCTGTCAACTTTGGAATGGTTCAGTGACCCACACATTCGGCGCGAGTACTGGTGTAGTTCCCAGGGCGCAGAATCGAGGAGATTAGTATAAGTTGTAAGAACTTGTTTCTCAATCGACGTAAAATAAATAAGTTTAAACTAAAGCGGAGGGTGAGGGGGAGTATGCATTTCAGCCTGCGCAGTCCGCGTAGGCTGACATGGGTCGGAACTTTTTACCATTTGTAAACTTTTTGCATATTCAAGGACCTTTCTACCTCATGACTGAACAGTTGGTTGGTTTCATTTTCGGCCCAGGTCAGCTTACGCGGACTGCGCAGGCTGACCTGATTCGATACTTTTCGCAAATGCATTAAACCCCCTTTTCACAGAGCATGGCTCATTTATAAGCGTTCTTATTATTCCAGGAGCCAAGTTTTATATTCACGGAGGAATATCAAGTTGACTTCATGAGAGAATATCATAAAACTTTCGACAAACTGAGACCGGACTTTTTGGTTGGCGAAATGGTATGGAACTTTGCCGACTTTGAGATGCCCCAAGGTAGGTAGAAGTTGCTGCCTGAAAGTAAGGAACGTGAAAACATTAAATTTCACGAAATGAAAAAAAAAAATTTTTTTTTTTTTCAAATTTTAAAGAAAATCTATTTGGCATATACATGGTGATTATACCTATCTGGCTTTTTAAGTTTTGGTCTAAGATTGGCATCGTACACAAGTACTTTCTATAACTCTTTACCAAACAACAAATTCTAGACTCTTTCAAATTGAAAGCTAAGACTGCAGACTACAAATTCGAGAGTGAAGAAGTAAACCCTTGACGGGATAGAAAACAATGTTGGAAAATGAGAAAATACTGGTAACCAGCATTTTCTCCTTTTCCCAAAATGTTTTCAATAACCTTCTCCTTCCTAGTGGATAAAACTCGGGATTGTGTTATTAAGAATATAAAAATATAAATGCTGGATTGATTGTACACCATGAGATACTTCTATACGCCTACATGGTGCTATGATATACATGTAAAATGATTAAAAAAATGTAAACGAGATTCTTCCGATCAAATATACATTACATGTATATTTTCTCTAGAGATAAGAATGTTATGTTATTTAACTTGTGCTTGACGCAGAGCACATTTTTTAAAACGAAGAAAATCAAGGTCAGACATCAAATCCAATCTTAATGTCTTCTTTTTGAAACATGGATAATTTGCTCCGTTAAGTTTCACCATACTCATTTGAATACCTTGATCCGCTATTACGTCACTAATCAAGGGACGCAACGCATAATTAAGGGAGAAAATCGATGTCGTAAAAAAGTGATAAGCAGAAATACAAACAAAATTAAGGACGCATGCATTTTTTTCTCGTTTTCACCCAGATGATAATATAATGTATGCGGAATGAAAAAAAAAGGAAAAATATCATATGTTGCGGAGCAAAATACGATGATATGTAAGTTTTTCTAACGAGATAACTCTTGTCAAAACTACAGAAAATAGGCTTTAACTTCAAACTTAAAAAAATGTTCTTAAAGTGAAAACTAATGCTCATATAAATGATTATCAGAATTGCGATTTTTTTTTAAATTTTGCACATAAATAGTGCTTTCTATCTTGTAAAAAAAGAAAGTTAGAAAGTATAACAAGCGAGGCATTTGTTAGAGATACGATGCATTTTTAAAAATTATCGCCAAAGTCGATTACCTCCATTTTAAATAAACGCCTATTTTGGCGTGATCTGGCATCCCGATCTGTCATAAATCTCCCATTTTTCTTCTGCGTCTGTGATTTCCAAATATTTAAAAGGGAACCGACATGTTACAGATGAAAATATACTAACTGTCTGCCATACTAATCCAGTGGAATATAATATATTGTAAAAACAAAAAAACAAAAAAAAAAAAAAAAATGCGCAAACCGGTGGGCAGTGAAAATTATGTTATGTATCCTCAAAACATTACCAGATTACCAACTGAAATATGTAGTTTTGGAAATTAATTATATCTGAAACCTTTTTATGTGTCCTTTAGAGTGAACCGTTTGGAATGAATTGAATCATTGTGTATCATCATCATCATTATCATTATTATTAATTCCAGTAATAACAAGCGCCATCGACAACAGAAAAGGTCTATTAACCAGGCAGCGCCAACCCAAAATGTCGGCACACTTGATACGTGATAGATACTGGTCTCTGATACATGGTGACAAAACCCACTGTAGAATATGAGCTCACAGTTCATGAATGTCAACGTATGGCATCAGACCCCTAAATTGTTCTTGAAGTTAATATTACTAAATATTTTACAGATTTAGATGTACTTTAGAATATGTCACAATCTTATTCATATATCAACCTGGTTTTAATGCTCGCTTTAGACCTGTTATATTATACTTTATATATTGCTGTTGAACTCTGTCATTGACAAAAAGTTCAGACTTGTCCAATTTGAAAGTATTTGCAGAAACAGTTGTGGCCAATGATTGGATGATTTCCCAATAAGGTAGTAGAAAATATTGTGAAGAAAGGAGAAAACGCTGGTTACCAGCATGTTTTAGGACCTGTCTTTAGCAGGGTCGCTAAAACCTGAGATTGTGTAGAAGAGGGTAATTTGAGCATATACAACATTGTTAGTGTGTTTAAAGACGTATATATTGTTTTCTGTTATCACAGTAGAGGCTGTTTCTTTAAGATCTATCACTACCTATTTCGAATGGCTCCTGTGATTTATTGATTGATTGATTGATTGATTGAAGAAATGGTGTTTTACGCCGCTTTCAACATTATTTCAGCCATATCACGGCGACGGCTCGCATATTCATATATTTCCTGGTTTCACCAGTACTAGGCTAGGGTGAGGCTCAAACCCGGAGCCTCCAGGTTGCGAGTCCTACACTTTATCACAGAGCCACGCAGTACCCGGCTCCTGTAAAAGAGGATATATACTCCTACATTATATTAGCGATCCTCTGCAGAGAGAGAGAGAGAGAGTTCATAATTAAACTTTGCAGCCAGCGTACATCAAGATCGGCCTGCACTAAACGTGTTGTATTATCTTTATCTACACTGTCCGCTTTGCCAGCACACTCTGGACAGAGGCAACCTTGACAATGGGTCTCATGATGTCCGTTGGGTCTATTGGGTGTTTTAAGTTCATTTCATAGATCTGTACTTTTCATTTGAACCATGCTCTGTGAAAAGGGGGCTTAATGCATCTGCGAAAAAGTATCGATTCAGGTCAGCGCAGGCTGACGTGGGCCGAAACTTTTCGCTTTTGGTCAATTTTCTCTATGTTAAAGGACCAGTCTACCTCGTGATTAAGTCAGTTTTTTAAAAAAATGGCTTTTATGGATCCATAGTTATATGATTGCTTGACTGGTATTGTGGATCACGGAGATGCAGTAAGACCCCATTTGTCAGAGCATGGCTCATTTATTTTTTATCGAATGTGAGTTGAACTTGATCTTGTCACTAAAACTTATCATATTAGAATATGCTTACATGGATCTACCTATTTTTGGTACTCTCTTATTATTTACCACTTGTCAAAAAAATCCCGTGTTTTAATGACTCAGAAAAAGAATAAGTTTGATAACATTTTGTGCAAAAGCAAAAATTGTTGATAGCCAGCATTTTCTCCTTTTCCCACAATGTTTTCTGCTTCTTTTTAGAGACAATCCTATCCTTTAAGCCACGTTTAATCGGTCGCCTGTAAATGTTGTCAGTTTGGTCGAGTCTAAAGTTTTATTGCTCAGCAAGGAGCTAATTTTCTTCACCATGTCATTGTTTATATTTGTGTGAATTCATATACAATAAAATCGCATGTACCTTGATTTTGACTTGTAATTCAGATTCTATTCTGTTATTGGGTAAACAAATTGGGCCATTTTTGCTCAGACAAAAAGGGACTTGATGCATCTCCGTGATGCATGACACCCAGTAAGTCATCACAGTATTATACATCCCTAGAATCTATTTTGTATAACAACCTACTGAATCATGAGACAAACTGGTCCTTTGACATGCAGAAAATTGACGAAAAGCAAAAAGTTTTGTCCCAGGTCAGCCTGTGCGGACTGCGCAGGCTGACCTTGGTCGATACTTTTTGCAAAGGCATTAATCCCCCTTTTCACAGACCATGGCTTAATTGTATTCGATCGGTGACCTGCTATCAGGATGCCATAACCACAATTTATAAAGGTTTCAAAAACTTAAATCTCTGAGCACGTGGCAAAACTTTAGTTGTTCTTTTGGCGGGCCATGAATGTCGATCAAGATCAGATTGCTTTTTTCTGGAAAGCGTATGTCAATATCACTTTGCATTTAAACTGCAGTCTGATCTTCGATGCACACTGTCTGCTTTTTCCCCCTTTAATTCCAGGAGAATACGATAGAAATTAAAATGTTTGGCATTCTCTCCAAACTGGAAGATCTCATTTCTTTTTCACTCTGCGGTTTATCAGCGACTATTTTAAAGTGTATACAACCTCTGTTTTCGTCCATTAATAAAATAGGTGCATGCCTTAATGGAATGTGCGGTGAAACGAACTTCTCAAAAGTCCAAAGTTAGGCTTGTTTGTTCACGATTTTCATGGTTGTGTTTTGGACCAGGGTCCGTATTCCCCTACCTTTCTAAAGAACATCCTCAGACTAATTCTCCAAGATTCTCTAAATGTGAAAGTAACACAACTTCTGATTGGCTAAACCAAATGGTTTAGCCAATCGGAAGTTGTGTTACTTTCAGACCCAGGATATTCAAAGAAATATAGGACAGTCTGAATAATGATCAGCTTGTGTTTCGTGGAAGTCTGATTTTGTTTTGAACTGTCCACAAGTTTTCAAAATGTTGTTAATGTGACAATGTCGAATGGCCTCTTCAATAAATAATAAGATAAGATAGATAGATATTTATTTCACTTGTACATAATAGTATACATCATGTTACAACATTCTATGTTTTAAAGATCAACAATAGTCAACAGTGACATACATTTGGAGAGAGAGAGAGAGAAAGGAAAACTTTGGCTAGATTTATATATCATAAGGTACTTACAGGAATAATAATAATAATAATAATAACATGTGCGGCGTACATAGGAAGACGGGGTTTCTTGCATTTTCATAATGCATGCTACCAAGCAAGTCGTCACATAGATAGATTGCACTTTGTCTAAAGACTGGCTTAATCATGAGGTAAATCACTAAAATGGTCCTTTGACATGCAGAAAATTTACCAATAGCAAAGAGTTTCGACCAAGGCCAGCCTGCGCGGACTGCCCAGGCTGGCCTATGTCGATACTTTTAGCAGAAGCACTAAACCACCTTTTCACATCTAGCATGAGTCTTCCACATTGTAAAATCTTTTACACTTGTACATCTTAACTTTGTTAAAGCTCTGGAGAAAAAAAAATCCAGTAAGGATTTTCCAAAAGACTCGTATGTTTATACGGTGTTTTACGCTGTCATTAGTCTGTCAGTTTTGTAACAGCGACGATCAGCTTATTTTTTTATCTCGGGTTTTTTTTTTTAGTTTTAACATATTTTATTGTCATTATTTACAAATTCTTACATAAAATACATTTTTACATACAATACAAATAAGACAAAAGGGTCTGACCACAAGTTCTCACAACTTAGATTCCGATGATGGCCGAGGAACTTTGTGTTCTGGACCGTCTTCCGCCGTTTGTTTCTGTCCTTCTAGTACAGTTACATTTGTTGCATGCAATTGTCCAGTCACAAAGAAAACAAAATATAAATAATAAAGGTTTGCCAAGAAAAAAAAAAACAAAAAAAAAACACGGCTTAACCCTTTACCACACAATGCCGCTTTTTAACGACCCTGTGACAGAAGCCTTTTGAAAACATTGTGGGAAAAGGAGAAAATGCTGGTTACCAGCATTTTCTCCTTTTCCCACAACGTTTTATACCCTGTCAAAGAAATAATTGCACCGTTTGAGCCATATTGAAATTCTCGTCTGCAAATGCTTTCAGCGTGGACAAGTAAAAAATTTTGTCATCCGGTAAAGGATTGAGAGGTACTATCTATAGTAGGAATATTGAAATTCTTTAAAGCTATGGTTCAATACGAAGAGAAATTACAAAAAGTAACCACGCAAACAATTGCCTCTTTTTACACATTCTTTTGCATATTGTTGAAAATGCGAAAAATTTTAATTAGATATAACCCATGCTTTGTGAAAAGAGGTTTTAACTCTTTACCACAAGACAGAATTTTAGACCAGTCCAAATTGAAACCATTTGCAAACGACAAAATTAAATGCAACTCAAGAATTGAAATTTGTTTTGGAAAGGGTAGAAAACATTGTGGGAAAAGGAGAAAATGCTGGTTACCAGCATTTTCTCCTTTTCCCACAATGTTTTCAAAAGGCTTCTTTCCCAGGGTCGTTAAAAGTCGGAACTGTGTGGTAAAGGGTTAAAGCATCTGCAAAAAAATATCGATTCGATTCGGCCCACGCAATTAGTGCAGACTGACTTGTGTCAAAACGTTCTGCTTTTAGTAAAATTTTCTGCACTTCCAAGGACCATTGTGCCTCAGGATACAGCCGGTTGTTAGACAAAACTGGATTTTATGGATCCATACTTACCTGATGACTTGCTTGGTATAATGCATCACGGAGATGCGTTAACCCTTTATCAGACGACAAAATTTTAGCCTAGTCCAAATTGAAAGCATTTACAGACGACAATTCTAATGTGGCTCAAATGGTGCATTTTTTCTTTGATATGGTAGAAAACATTGTGGGAATAGGAGAAAATGCTGGTTACCAGCATTTTCTCCTTTTCCCACAATGTTTTCAAAAGGCTTCTTTCTTAGGGGCGTCAAAAGGCAGCATTGTGCGGTAAAGGGTTAAACTACCTTTTGGCAGGCCATAGCTTAGATTAGATGTTAGTCTACATAACTCATCTTTCTAAGAGGAACATTAGTTGCTTGAAATGGTGGATTTGAAAATAAATGTAGACTGGGCAGTAATGAGTTATACAGTAACGCATGAAAATATTAACCCTTTACCAGACGACAAAATTTTAGCCTTGTCCAAATTGAAAGCATTTGCAGACGTCAATTTCAATGTGGCTCCAATGGTGCAACTTTTCTTTGATAGGGTAGAAAACATTGTGGGAAAAGGAGAAAATGCTGGTTACCAGCATTTTCTCCTTTTCCCACAATGTTTTCAAAAGGCTTCTTTCCCAGGGGCGTCAAAAGGCGGCATTGTGCGGTAAGGGGTTAAATAGCTATTAGTACAAGAAATGGGTTATTCGATAGCATCTCCATTTGCCAAGTGTGAATAAGCACAGTATGGTATTGATAGTAGCTACCCTTGTATATTGGTGTCATAAATGAGCCAAGAAGAAATTACCAGCCGATATAGCTCAGTAGGTAGAGCGTAGGACTTGTTAACACAATGTCCTACAGATTGTGGGTTCGTATCCCCGGCTGGCCAACTAAAAAATTACTAATAGTCTTTCGGATGAGACATTAAACCGAGGTCCTGTGTGACGGTGTTATACGCCGAGCACGTTAAAGAACCAGGCGAAGCTCTCAGTAGTTTCGACCTGTATCCTTGTACTATCCCCCGTAACAACTAACCGTCTTCTGGGGGCGTCGCTCAGATGGGCAACCGGTAGCGACGATAAATAAACGGAAATAACCAACCAACCAAGAAGAAATCGAGTTTCGGCACTCAAAACTTTGACCCTTTAGGCAAACAACTCCGGCTCTTAATGAATCCAAGAAAGAGAGCTCTTGAAAACATTGTAGAAAAAGGAGAAAATACTGCTAACCAGCATCTTCTCCTTTTCCAACTTGTAGAAAAAGGAGAAAATACTGCTAACCAGCATCTTCTCCTTTTCCAACAATGTTTTATTATTATTTTTTTTTTTTTTTTTTTTTAATCTATTCAAGGACAAATGTATACTATTATTTGAAAAACATTTGAATAGCTGTCTGTATATTCCTTCAATATGGATCAGTCTAAAATTTTGCTGTGTGGTAAAAGGTTAACCCTTTACCAAACAACCCCCTTTCAAGGATCCTGAAGAAAAAGGCTTCTGAAAATTTTGCGAGAAAAGGAGAACAATGCAGGTAATCATTGCCATGTGTAATGATGCCGGGTATGAGACAAATTTAAATCTTCAAGTGCTAAATATATATACTTTAAAACCGCTTTCTTCGGCTGAAAATACAATTCTTTGTAAATCGGAAGGAGTTTTATCTTACAGGCTTGACTTAACAGTCGGCCAGTATGGATTCAAGATCAGACTGCAGTTTTTTTGCTGTCTGATCTTGGTCTATGCCGTTCGCAAAACCCCGTTTTCGACTACGGTTCTGAAAGGGTGATTGTGAACACCAAGGTCATCATGAATACAGTTTCTCGACAGCACGAGACTCATTGGGGATTCTTACAGCGGTCTACCCAAGGTTCATTTGTTTAACCCTTTACCACATAACTTCAAGTTTTAACAGCCCTGAGAAGGTAAGCCTTTGAAACCAGCATTTTCTCTTTTCCTACAATATTTTCTTCCACGGGTTCCAAGACAGAGGTAATCATTTGAGGCATCAATTTCAAGTCTGTCAGCCCGATGCTTTCACTTAGACCTTGTCTGCAATTTTGCTGTCAGTTAAAGAGATAAAAACAATTAACCAAACGACAGACTGATATCACGTGACCCCCGAATCTAAAAACCTAGACAAACATTACCCAGACACGAGGGCTTAGCTAGGAGACATATGCAAGTTACCAGAAGATACTTTAACACGAAATAATTGTTCAAGATAAAATAAGCATGGGAACAATTTGAGAAAAGGTAGTTACATCTTTTGGATTTAGGTTTTTCGAAGTTTTATAGGTGAAAATTGAAATAGAGACTGTTTATTTCGAAGTCAGTTGACTTACACCTCTTACGCCACTTACGTTTGATAATATAGGTACAATACGTGTACATGTAACTCGTGCTTCCTAAATATTTCTTAAAGTCATTGGTCTTCAAATGCAATTCATCTTTTACCTGGACAACAATAAGCTTTTTCAAAGTTACAGAGATTTTTCCATTACTTAGTCCGTGATATATGCTTCACCACAAATTGCAAGACTTTTACATTACCAAATGAAATATACATGTTTTTAACAGGGCAATATGATTACCAGATGTTTGAATTGAAATTAGAAGATACATTAACAAATGATAGGTTTACCAAATTCATTTTTTCAAGTTTGAGGGAAAAACCCGAGGAGAAGAATTTTAGGAAAGGGTAGAAAACACTGTGGGAAAAGGAGAAAATGCGGTTACCAGCATTTTCTCCTTTTCCCACAATGTTTTCAAAAGGCTTCTTTCCCAGGGTCGTTAAAAGTCGGAACTGTGTGGTAAAGGGTTAAAGCATCTGCAAAAAAATATCGATTCGATTCGGCCCACGCAATTAGTGCAGACTGACTTGTGTCAAAACGTTCTGCTTTTAGTAAAATTTTCTGCACTTCCAAGGACCATTGTGCTTCAGGATACAGCCGGTTGTTAGACAAAACTGGATTTTATGGATCCATACTTACCTGATGACTTGCTTGGTATAATGCATCACGGAGATGCGTTAACCCTTTATCAGACGACAAAATTTTAGCCTAGTCCAAATTGAAAGCATTTACAGACGACAATTCTAATGTGGCTCAAATGGTGCATTTTTTCTTTGATATGGTAGAAAACATTGTGGGAATAGGAGAAAATGCTGGTTACCAGCATTTTCTCCTTTTCCCACAATGTTTTCAAAAGGCTTCTTTCTTAGGGGCGTCAAAAGGCAGCATTGTGCGGTAAAGGGTTAAACTACCTTTTGGCAGGCCATAGCTTAGATTAGATGTTAGTCTACATAACTCATCTTTCTAAGAGGAACATTAGTTGCTTGAAATGGTGGATTTGAAAATAAATGTAGACTGGGCAGTAATGAGTTATAGAGTAACGCATGAAAATATTAACCCTTTACCAGACGACAAAATTTTAGCCTTGTCCAAATTGAAAGCATTTGCAGACGTCAATTTCAATGTGGCTCCAATGGTGCAACTTTTCTTTGATAGGGTAGAAAACATTGTGGGAAAAGGAGAAAATGCTGGTTACCAGCATTTTCTCCTTTTCCCACAATGTTTTCAAAAGGCTTCTTTCCCAGGGGCGTCAAAAGGCGGCATTGTGCGGTAAGGGGTTAAATAGCTATTAGTACAAGAAATGGGTTATTCGATAGCATCTCCATTTGCCAAGTGTGAATAAGCACCGTATGGTATTGATAGTAGCTACCCTTGTATATTGGTGTCATAAATGAGCCAAGAAGAAATTACCAGCCGATATAGCTCAGTAGGTAGAGCGTAGGACTTGTTAACACAATGTCCTACAGATTGTGGGTTCGTATCCCCGGCTGGCCAACTAAAAAATTACTAATAGTCTTTCGGATGAGACATTAAACCGAGGTCCTGTGTGACGGTGTTATACGCCGAGCACGTTAAAGAACCAGGCGAAGCTCTCAGTAGTTTCGACCTGTATCCTTGCACTATCCCCCGTAACAACTAACCGTCTTCTGGGGGCGTCGCTCAGATGGGCAACCGGTAGCGACGATAAATAAACGGAAATAACCAACCAACCAAGAAGAAATCGAGTTTCGGCACTCAAAACTTTGACCCTTTAGGCAAACAACTCCGGCTCTTAATGAATCCAAGAAAGAGAGCTCTTGAAAACATTGTAGAAAAAGGAGAAAATACTGCTAACCAGCATCTTCTCCTTTTCCAACAATGTTTTATTATTATTATTACTATTTTATTTATTTATTTATTTATTTATTATTATTATTATTTTTTTTTTTTTAATCTATTCAAGGACAAATGTATACTATTATTTGAAAAACATTTAAATAGCTGTCTGTATATTCCTTCAATATGGATCAGTCTAAAATTTTGCTGTGTGGTAAAAGGTTAACCCTTTACCAAACAACCCCCTTTCAAGGATCCTGAAGAAAAAGGCTTCTGAAAATTTTGCGAGAAAAGGAGAACAATGCAGGTAATCATTGCCATGTGTAATGATGCCGGGTATGAGACAAATTTAAATCTTCAAGTGCTAAATATATATACTTTAAAACCGCTTTCTTCGGCTGAAAATACAATTCTTTGTAAATCGGAAGGAGTTTTATCTTACAGGCTTGACTTAACAGTCGGCCAGTATGGATTCAAGATCAGACTGCAGTTTTTTTGCTGTCTGATCTTGGTCTATGCCGTTCGCAAAACCCCGTTTTCGACTACGGTTCTGAAAGGGTGATTGTGAACACCAAGGTCATCATGAATACAGTTTCTCGACAGCACGAGACTCATTGGGGATTCTTACAGCGGTCTACCCAAGGTTCATTTGTTTAACCCTTTACCACATAACTTCAAGTTTTAACAGCCCTGAGAAGGTAAGCCTTTGAAACCAGCATTTTCTCTTTTCCTACAATATTTTCTTCCACGGGTTCCAAGACAGAGGTAATCATTTGAGGCATCAATTTCAAGTCTGTCAGCCCGATGCTTTCACTTAGACCTTGTCTGCAATTTTGCTGTCAGTTAAAGAGATAAAAACAATTAACCAAACGACAGACTGATATCACGTGACCCCCGAATCTAAAAACCTAGACAAACATTACCCAGACACGAGGGCTTAGCTAGGAGACATATGCAAGTTACCAGAAGATACTTTAACACGAAATAATTGTTCAAGATAAAATAAGCATGGGAACAATTTGAGAAAAGGTAGTTACATCTTTTGGATTTAGGTTTTTCGAAGTTTTATAGGTGAAAATTGAAATAGAGACTGTTTATTTCGAAGTCAGTTGACTTACACCTCTTACGCCACTTACGTTTGATAATATAGGTACAATACGTGTACATGTAACTCGTGCTTCCTAAATATTTCTTAAAGTCATTGGTCTTCAAATGCAATTCATCTTTTACCTGGACAACAATAAGCTTTTTCAAAGTTACAGAGATTTTTCCATTACTTAGTCCGTGATATATGCTTCACCACAAATTGCAAGACTTTTACATTACCAAATGAAATATACATGTTTTTAACAGGGCAATATGATTACCAGATGTTTGAATTGAAATTAGAAGATACATTAACAAATGATAGGTTTACCAAATTCATTTTTTCAAGTTTGAGGGAAAAACCCGAGGAGAAGAATTTTAGGAAAGGGTAGAAAACACTGTGGGAAAAGGAGAAAATGCGGTTACCAGCATTTTCTCCTTTTCCCACAATGTTTTCAAAAGGCTTCTTTCCCAGGGTCGTTAAAAGTCGGAACTGTGTGGTAAAGGGTTAAAGCACCTGCAAAAAAATATCGATTCGATTCGGCCCACGCAATTAGTGCAGACTGACTTGTGTCAAAACGTTCTGCTTTTAGTAAAATTTTCTGCACTTCCAAGGACCATTGTGCCTCAGGATACAGCCGGTTGTTAGACAAAACTGGATTTTATGGATCCATACTTACCTGATGACTTGCTTGGTATAATGCATCACGGAGATGCGTTAACCCTTTATCAGACGACAAAATTTTAGCCTAGTCCAAATTGAAAGCATTTACAGACGACAATTCTAATGTGGCTCAAATGGTGCATTTTTTCTTTGATATGGTAGAAAACATTGTGGGAATAGGAGAAAATGCTGGTTACCAGCATTTTCTCCTTTTCCCACAATGTTTTCAAAAGGCTTCTTTCTTAGGGGCGTCAAAAGGCAGCATTGTGCGGTAAAGGGTTAAACTACCTTTTGGCAGGCCATAGCTTAGATTAGATGTTAGTCTACATAACTCATCTTTCTAAGAGGAATATTAGTTGCTTGAAATGGTGGATTTGAAAATAAATGTAGACTGGGCAGTAATGAGTTATAGAGTAACGCATGAAAATATTAACCCTTTACCAGACGACAAAATTTTAGCCTTGTCCAAATTGAAAGCATTTGCAGACGTCAATTTCAATGTGGCTCCAATGGTGCAACTTTTCTTTGATAGGGTAGAAAACATTGTGGGAAAAGGAGAAAATGCTGGTTACCAGCATTTTCTCCTTTTCCCACAATGTTTTCAAAAGGCTTCTTTCCCAGGGGCGTCAAAAGGCGGCATTGTGCGGTAAGGGGTTAAATAGCTATTAGTACAAGAAATGGGTTATTCGATAGCATCTCCATTTGCCAAGTGTGAATAAGCACCGTATGGTATTGATAGTAGCTACCCTTGTATATTGGTGTCATAAATGAGCCAAGAAGAAATCGAGTTTCGGCACTCAAAACTTTGACCCTTTAGGCAAACAACTCCGGCTCTTAATGAATCCAAGAAAGAGAGCTCTTGAAAACATTGTAGAAAAAGGAGAAAATACTGCTAACCAGCATCTTCTCCTTTTCCAACAATGTTTTATTATTATTATTATTTTTTTTTTTTTTTTTTTTTAATCTATTCAAGGACAAATGTATACTATTATTTGAAAAACATTTGAATAGCTGTCTGTATATTCCTTCAATATGGATCAGTCTAAAATTTTGCTGTGTGGTAAAAGGTTAACCCTTTACCAAACAACCCCCTTTCAAGGATCCTGAAGAAAAAGGCTTCTGAAAATTTTGCGAGAAAAGGAGAACAATGCAGGTAATCATTGCCATGTGTAATGATGCCGGGTATGAGACAAATTTA
Source organism: Tridacna gigas (assembly GCA_945859785.2). Classification (NCBI taxonomy): domain Eukaryota; kingdom Metazoa; phylum Mollusca; class Bivalvia; order Cardiida; family Cardiidae; genus Tridacna; species Tridacna gigas. The sequence continues at coordinate 18,435,435 of OX244042.2, read as the reverse complement.
AATCTTCAAGTGCTAAATATATATACTTTAAAACCACTTTCTTCGGCTGAAAATACAATTCTTTGTAAATCGGAAGGAGTTTTATCTTACAGGCTTGACTTAACAGTCGGCCAGTATGGATTCAAGATCAGACTGCAGTTTTTTTGCTGTCTGATCTTGGTCTATGCCGTTCGCAAAACCCCGTTTTCGACTACGGTTCTGAAAGGGTGATTGTGAACACCAAGGTCATCATGAATACAGTTTCTCGACAGCACGAGACTCATTGGGGATTCTTACAGCGGTCTACCCAAGGTTCATTTGTTTAACCCTTTACCACATAACTTCAAGTTTTAACAGCCCTGAGAAGGTAAGCCTTTGAAACCAGCATTTTCTCTTTTCCTACAATATTTTCTTCCACGGGTTCCAAGACAGAGGTAATCATTTGAGGCATCAATTTCAAGTCTGTCAGCCCGATGCTTTCACTTAGACCTTGTCTGCAATTTTGCTGTCAGTTAAAGAGATAAAAACAATTAACCAAACGACAGACTGATATCACGTGACCCCCGAATCTAAAAACCTAGACAAACATTACCCAGACACGAGGGCTTAGCTAGGAGACATATGCAAGTTACCAGAAGATACTTTAACACGAAATAATTGTTCAAGATAAAATAAGCATGGGAACAATTTGAGAAAAGGTAGTTACATCTTTTGGATTTAGGTTTTTCGAAGTTTTATAGGTGAAAATTGAAATAGAGACTGTTTATTTCGAAGTCAGTTGACTTACACCTCTTACGCCACTTACGTTTGATAATATAGGTACAATACGTGTACATGTAACTCGTGCTTCCTAAATATTTCTTAAAGTCATTGGTCTTCAAATGCAATTCATCTTTTACCTGGACAACAATAAGCTTTTTCAAAGTTACAGAGATTTTTCCATTACTTAGTCCGTGATATATGCTTCACCACAAATTGCAAGACTTTTACATTACCAAATGAAATATACATGTTTTTAACAGGGCAATATGATTACCAGATGTTTGAATTGAAATTAGAAGATACATTAACAAATGATAGGTTTACCAAATTGATTTTTTCAAGTTTGAGGGAAAAACCCGAGGAGAAGAATTTTAGGAAAGGGTAGAAAACACTGTGGGAAAAGGAGAAAATGCGGTTACCAGCATTTTCTCCTTTTCCCACAATGTTTTCAAAAGGCTTCTTTCCCAGGGTCGTTAAAAGTCGGAACTGTGTGGTAAAGGGTTAAAGCATCTGCAAAAAAATATCGATTCGATTCGGCCCACGCAATTAGTGCAGACTGACTTGTGTCAAAACGTTCTGCTTTTAGTAAAATTTTCTGCACTTCCAAGGACCATTGTGCCTCAGGATACAGCCGGTTGTTAGACAAAACTGGATTTTATGGATCCATACTTACCTGATGACTTGCTTGGTATAATGCATCACGGAGATGCGTTAACCCTTTATCAGACGACAAAATTTTAGCCTAGTCCAAATTGAAAGCATTTACAGACGACAATTCTAATGTGGCTCAAATGGTGCATTTTTTCTTTGATATGGTAGAAAACATTGTGGGAATAGGAGAAAATGCTGGTTACCAGCATTTTCTCCTTTTCCCACAATGTTTTCAAAAGGCTTCTTTCTTAGGGGCGTCAAAAGGCAGCATTGTGCGGTAAAGGGTTAAACTACCTTTTGGCAGGCCATAGCTTAGATTAGATGTTAGTCTACATAACTCATCTTTCTAAGAGGAACATTAGTTGCTTGAAATGGTGGATTTGAAAATAAATGTAGACTGGGCAGTAATGAGTTATAGAGTAACGCATGAAAATATTAACCCTTTACCAGACGACAAAATTTTAGCCTTGTCCAAATTGAAAGCATTTGCAGACGTCAATTTCAATGTGGCTCCAATGGTGCAACTTTTCTTTGATAGGGTAGAAAACATTGTGGGAAAAGGAGAAAATGCTGGTTACCAGCATTTTCTCCTTTTCCCACAATGTTTTCAAAAGGCTTCTTTCCCAGGGGCGTCAAAAGGCGGCATTGTGCGGTAAGGGGTTAAATAGCTATTAGTACAAGAAATGGGTTATTCGATAGCATCTCCATTTGCCAAGTGTGAATAAGCACCGTATGGTATTGATAGTAGCTACCCTTGTATATTGGTGTCATAAATGAGCCAAGAAGAAATTACCAGCCGATATAGCTCAGTAGGTAGAGCGTAGGACTTGTTAACACAATGTCCTACAGAATGTGGGTTCGTATCCCCGGCTGGCCAACTAAAAAATTACTAATAGTCTTTCGGATGAGACATTAAACCGAGGTCCTGTGTGACGGTGTTATACGCCGAGCACGTTAAAGAACCAGGCGAAGCTCTCAGTAGTTTCGACCTGTATCCTTGCACTATCCCCCGTAACAACTAACCGTCTTCTGGGGGCGTCGCTCAGATGGGCAACCGGTAGCGACGATAAATAAACGGAAATAACCAACCAACCAAGAAGAAATCGAGTTTCGGCACTCAAAACTTTGACCCTTTAGGCAAACAACTCCGGCTCTTAATGAATCCAAGAAAGAGAGCTCTTGAAAACATTGTAGAAAAAGGAGAAAATACTGCTAACCAGCATCTTCTCCTTTTCCAACAATGTTTTATTATTATTATTACTATTTTATTTATTTATTTATTTATTTATTTATTATTATTATTATTATTTTTTTTTTTTTTTTAATCTATTCAAGGACAAATGTATACTATTATTTGAAAAACATTTGAATAGCTGTCTGTATATTCCTTCAATATGGATCAGTCTAAAATTTTGCTGTGTGGTAAAAGGTTAACCCTTTACCAAACAACCCCCTTTCAAGGATCCTGAAGAAAAAGGCTTCTGAAAATTTTGCGAGAAAAGGAGAACAATGCAGGTAATCATTGCCATGTGTAATGATGCCGGGTATGAGACAAATTTAAATCTTCAAGTGCTAAATATATATACTTTAAAACCGCTTTCTTCGGCTGAAAATACAATTCTTTGTAAATCGGAAGGAGTTTTATCTTACAGGCTTGACTTAACAGTCGGCCAGTATGGATTCAAGATCAGACTGCAGTTTTTTTGCTGTCTGATCTTGGTCTATGCCGTTCGCAAAACCCCGTTTTCGACTACGGTTCTGAAAGGGTGATTGTGAACACCAAGGTCATCATGAATACAGTTTCTCGACAGCACGAGACTCATTGGGGATTCTTACAGCGGTCTACCCAAGGTTCATTTGTTTAACCCTTTACCACATAACTTCAAGTTTTAACAGCCCTGAGAAGGTAAGCCTTTGAAACCAGCATTTTCTCTTTTCCTACAATATTTTCTTCCACGGGTTCCAAGACAGAGGTAATCATTTGAGGCATCAATTTCAAGTCTGTCAGCCCGATGCTTTCACTTAGACCTTGTCTGCAATTTTGCTGTCAGTTAAAGAGATAAAAACAATTAACCAAACGACAGACTGATATCACGTGACCCCCGAATCTAAAAACCTAGACAAACATTACCCAGACACGAGGGCTTAGCTAGGAGACATATGCAAGTTACCAGAAGATACTTTAACACGAAATAATTGTTCAAGATAAAATAAGCATGGGAACAATTTGAGAAAAGGTAGTTACATCTTTTGGATTTAGGTTTTTCGAAGTTTTATAGGTGAAAATTGAAATAGAGACTGTTTATTTCGAAGTCAGTTGACTTACACCTCTTACGCCACTTACGTTTGATAATATAGGTACAATACGTGTACATGTAACTCGTGCTTCCTAAATATTTCTTAAAGTCATTGGTCTTCAAATGCAATTCATCTTTTACCTGGACAACAATAAGCTTTTTCAAAGTTACAGAGATTTTTCCATTACTTAGTCCGTGATATATGCTTCACCACAAATTGCAAGACTTTTACATTACCAAATGAAATATACATGTTTTTAACAGGGCAATATGATTACCAGATGTTTGAATTGAAATTAGAAGATACATTAACAAATGTTCGCAAAACCCCGTTTTCGACTACGGTTCTGAAAGGGTGATTGTGAACACCAAGGTCATCATGAATACAGTTTCTCGACAGCACGAGACTCATTGGGGATTCTTACAGCGGTCTACCCAAGGTTCATTTGTTTAACCCTTTACCACATAACTTCAAGTTTTAACAGCCCTGAGAAGGTAAGCCTTTGAAACCAGCATTTTCTCTTTTCCTACAATATTTTCTTCCACGGGTTCCAAGACAGAGGTAATCATTTGAGGCATCAATTTCAAGTCTGTCAGCCCGATGCTTTCACTTAGACCTTGTCTGCAATTTTGCTGTCAGTTAAAGAGATAAAAACAATTAACCAAACGACAGACTGATATCACGTGACCCCCGAATCTAAAAACCTAGACAAACATTACCCAGACACGAGGGCTTAGCTAGGAGACATATGCAAGTTACCAGAAGATACTTTAACACGAAATAATTGTTCAAGATAAAATAAGCATGGGAACAATTTGAGAAAAGGTAGTTACATCTTTTGGATTTAGGTTTTTCGAAGTTTTATAGGTGAAAATTGAAATAGAGACTGTTTATTTCGAAGTCAGTTGACTTACACCTCTTACGCCACTTACGTTTGATAATATAGGTACAATACGTGTACATGTAACTCGTGCTTCCTAAATATTTCTTAAAGTCATTGGTCTTCAAATGCAATTCATCTTTTACCTGGACAACAATAAGCTTTTTCAAAGTTACAGAGATTTTTCCATTACTTAGTCCGTGATATATGCTTCACCACAAATTGCAAGACTTTTACATTACCAAATGAAATATACATGTTTTTAACAGGGCAATATGATTACCAGATGTTTGAATTGAAATTAGAAGATACATTAACAAATGATAGGTTTACCAAATTGATTTTTTCAAGTTTGAGGGAAAAACCCGAGGAGAAGAATTTTAGGAAAGGGTAGAAAACACTGTGGGAAAAGGAGAAAATGCGGTTACCAGCATTTTCTCCTTTTCCCACAATGTTTTCAAAAGGCTTCTTTCCCAGGGTCGTTAAAAGTCGGAACTGTGTGGTAAAGGGTTAAAGCACCTGCAAAAAAATATCGATTCGATTCGGCCCACGCAATTAGTGCAGACTGACTTGTGTCAAAACGTTCTGCTTTTAGTAAAATTTTCTGCACTTCCAAGGACCATTGTGCCTCAGGATACAGCCGGTTGTTAGACAAAACTGGATTTTATGGATCCATACTTACCTGATGACTTGCTTGGTATAATGCATCACGGAGATGCGTTAACCCTTTATCAGACGACAAAATTTTAGCCTAGTCCAAATTGAAAGCATTTACAGACGACAATTCTAATGTGGCTCAAATGGTGCATTTTTTCTTTGATATGGTAGAAAACATTGTGGGAATAGGAGAAAATGCTGGTTACCAGCATTTTCTCCTTTTCCCACAATGTTTTCAAAAGGCTTCTTTCTTAGGGGCGTCAAAAGGCAGCATTGTGCGGTAAAGGGTTAAACTACCTTTTGGCAGGCCATAGCTTAGATTAGATGTTAGTCTACATAACTCATCTTTCTAAGAGGAATATTAGTTGCTTGAAATGGTGGATTTGAAAATAAATGTAGACTGAGCAGTAATGAGTTATAGAGTAACGCATGAAAATATTAACCCTTTACCAGACGACAAAATTTTAGCCTTGTCCAAATTGAAAGCATTTGCAGACGTCAATTTCAATGTGGCTCCAATGGTGCAACTTTTCTTTGATAGGGTAGAAAACATTGTGGGAAAAGGAGAAAATGCTGGTTACCAGCATTTTCTCCTTTTCCCACAATGTTTTCAAAAGGCTTCTTTCCCAGGGGCGTCAAAAGGCGGCATTGTGCGGTAAGGGGTTAAATAGCTATTAGTACAAGAAATGGGTTATTCGATAGCATCTCCATTTGCCAAGTGTGAATAAGCACCGTATGGTATTGATAGTAGCTACCCTTGTATATTGGTGTCATAAATGAGCCAAGAAGAAATCGAGTTTCGGCACTCAAAACTTTGACCCTTTAGGCAAACAACTCCGGCTCTTAATGAATCCAAGAAAGAGAGCTCTTGAAAACATTGTAGAAAAAGGAGAAAATACTGCTAACCAGCATCTTCTCCTTTTCCAACAATGTTTTATTATTATTTTTTTTTTTTTAATCTATTCAAGGACAAATGTATACTATTATTTGAAAAACATTTGAATAGCTGTCTGTATATTCCTTCAATATGGATCAGTCTAAAATTTTGCTGTGTGGTAAAAGGTTAACCCTTTACCAAACAACCCCCTTTCAAGGATCCTGAAGAAAAAGGCTTCTGAAAATTTTGCGAGAAAAGGAGAACAATGCAGGTAATCATTGCCATGTGTAATGATGCCGGGTATGAGACAAATTTAAATCTTCAAGTGCTAAATATATATACTTTAAAACCACTTTCTTCGGCTGAAAATACAATTCTTTGTAAATCGGAAGGAGTTTTATCTTACAGGCTTGACTTAACAGTCGGCCAGTATGGATTCAAGATCAGACTGCAGTTTTTTTGCTGTCTGATCTTGGTCTATGCCGTTCGCAAAACCCCGTTTTCGACTACGGTTCTGAAAGGGTGATTGTGAACACCAAGGTCATCATGAATACAGTTTCTCGACAGCACGAGACTCATTGGGGATTCTTACAGCGGTCTACCCAAGGTTCATTTGTTTAACCCTTTACCACATAACTTCAAGTTTTAACAGCCCTGAGAAGGTAAGCCTTTGAAACCAGCATTTTCTCTTTTCCTACAATATTTTCTTCCACGGGTTCCAAGACAGAGGTAATCATTTGAGGCATCAATTTCAAGTCTGTCAGCCCGATGCTTTCACTTAGACCTTGTCTGCAATTTTGCTGTCAGTTAAAGAGATAAAAACAATTAACCAAACGACAGACTGATATCACGTGACCCCCGAATCTAAAAACCTAGACAAACATTACCCAGACACGAGGGCTTAGCTAGGAGACATATGCAAGTTACCAGAAGATACTTTAACACGAAATAATTGTTCAAGATAAAATAAGCATGGGAACAATTTGAGAAAAGGTAGTTACATCTTTTGGATTTAGGTTTTTCGAAGTTTTATAGGTGAAAATTGAAATAGAGACTGTTTATTTCGAAGTCAGTTGACTTACACCTCTTACGCCACTTACGTTTGATAATATAGGTACAATACGTGTACATGTAACTCGTGCTTCCTAAATATTTCTTAAAGTCATTGGTCTTCAAATGCAATTCATCTTTTACCTGGACAACAATAAGCTTTTTCAAAGTTACAGAGATTTTTCCATTACTTAGTCCGTGATATATGCTTCACCACAAATTGCAAGACTTTTACATTACCAAATGAAATATACATGTTTTTAACAGGGCAATATGATTACCAGATGTTTGAATTGAAATTAGAAGATACATTAACAAATGATAGGTTTACCAAATTGATTTTTTCAAGTTTGAGGGAAAAACCCGAGGAGAAGAATTTTAGGAAAGGGTAGAAAACACTGTGGGAAAAGGAGAAAATGCGGTTACCAGCATTTTCTCCTTTTCCCACAATGTTTTCAAAAGGCTTCTTTCCCAGGGTCGTTAAAAGTCGGAACTGTGTGGTAAAGGGTTAAAGCATCTGCAAAAAAATATCGATTCGATTCGGCCCACGCAATTAGTGCAGACTGACTTGTGTCAAAACGTTCTGCTTTTAGTAAAATTTTCTGCACTTCCAAGGACCATTGTGCCTCAGGATACAGCCGGTTGTTAGACAAAACTGGATTTTATGGATCCATACTTACCTGATGACTTGCTTGGTATAATGCATCACGGAGATGCGTTAACCCTTTATCAGACGACAAAATTTTAGCCTAGTCCAAATTGAAAGCATTTACAGACGACAATTCTAATGTAGCTCAAATGGTGCATTTTTTCTTTGATATGGTAGAAAACATTGTGGGAATAGGAGAAAATGCTGGTTACCAGCATTTTCTCCTTTTCCCACAATGTTTTCAAAAGGCTTCTTTCTTAGGGGCGTCAAAAGGCAGCATTGTGCGGTAAAGGGTTAAACTACCTTTTGGCAGGCCATAGCTTAGATTAGATGTTAGTCTACATAACTCATCTTTCTAAGAGGAATATTAGTTGCTTGAAATGGTGGATTTGAAAATAAATGTAGACTGGGCAGTAATGAGTTATAGAGTAACGCATGAAAATATTAACCCTTTACCAGACGACAAAATTTTAGCCTTGTCCAAATTGAAAGCATTTGCAGACGTCAATTTCAATGTGGCTCCAATGGTGCAACTTTTCTTTGATAGGGTAGAAAACATTGTGGGAAAAGGAGAAAATGCTGGTTACCAGCATTTTCTCCTTTTCCCACAATGTTTTCAAAAGGCTTCTTTCCCAGGGGCGTCAAAAGGCGGCATTGTGCGGTAAGGGGTTAAATAGCTATTAGTACAAGAAATGGGTTATTCGATAGCATCTCCATTTGCCAAGTGTGAATAAGCACCGTATGGTATTGATAGTAGCTACCCTTGTATATTGGTGTCATAAATGAGCCAAGAAGAAATCGAGTTTCGGCACTCAAAACTTTGACCCTTTAGGCAAACAACTCCGGCTCTTAATGAATCCAAGAAAGAGAGCTCTTGAAAACATTGTAGAAAAAGGAGAAAATACTGCTAACCAGCATCTTCTCCTTTTCCAACAATGTTTCATTATTATTTTTTTTTTTTTTTTTTTAATCTATTCAAGGACAAATGTATACTATTATTTGAAAAACATTTGAATAGCTGTCTGTATATTCCTTCAATATGGATCAGTCTAAAATTTTGCTGTGTGGTAAAAGGTTAACCCTTTACCAAACAACCCCCTTTCAAGGATCCTGAAGAAAAAGGCTTCTGAAAATTTTGCGAGAAAAGGAGAACAATGCAGGTAATCATTGCCATGTGTAATGATGCCGGGTATGAGACAAATTTAAATCTTCAAGTGCTAAATATATATACTTTAAAACCACTTTCTTCGGCTGAAAATACAATTCTTTGTAAATCGGAAGGAGTTTTATCTTACAGGCTTGACTTAACAGTCGGCCAGTATGGATTCAAGATCAGACTGCAGTTTTTTTGCTGTCTGATCTTGGTCTATGCCGTTCGCAAAACCCCGTTTTCGACTACGGTTCTGAAAGGGTGATTGTGAACACCAAGGTCATCATGAATACAGTTTCTCGACAGCACGAGACTCATTGGGGATTCTTACAGCGGTCTACCCAAGGTTCATTTGTTTAACCCTTTACCACATAACTTCAAGTTTTAACAGCCCTGAGAAGGTAAGCCTTTGAAACCAGCATTTTCTCTTTTCCTACAATATTTTCTTCCACGGGTTCCAAGACAGAGGTAATCATTTGAGGCATCAATTTCAAGTCTGTCAGCCCGATGCTTTCACTTAGACCTTGTCTGCAATTTTGCTGTCAGTTAAAGAGATAAAAACAATTAACCAAACGACAGACTGATATCACGTGACCCCCGAATCTAAAAACCTAGACAAACATTACCCAGACACGAGGGCTTAGCTAGGAGACATATGCAAGTTACCAGAAGATACTTTAACACGAAATAATTGTTCAAGATAAAATAAGCATGGGAACAATTTGAGAAAAGGTAGTTACATCTTTTGGATTTAGGTTTTTCGAAGTTTTATAGGTGAAAATTGAAATAGAGACTGTTTATTTCGAAGTCAGTTGACTTACACCTCTTACGCCACTTACGTTTGATAATATAGGTACAATACGTGTACATGTAACTCGTGCTTCCTAAATATTTCTTAAAGTCATTGGTCTTCAAATGCAATTCATCTTTTACCTGGACAACAATAAGCTTTTTCAAAGTTACAGAGATTTTTCCATTACTTAGTCCGTGATATATGCTTCACCACAAATTGCAAGACTTTTACATTACCAAATGAAATATACATGTTTTTAACAGGGCAATATGATTACCAGATGTTTGAATTGAAATTAGAAGATACATTAACAAATGATAGGTTTACCAAATTCATTTTTTCAAGTTTGAGGGAAAAACCCGAGGAGAAGAATTTTAGGAAAGGGTAGAAAACACTGTGGGAAAAGGAGAAAATGCGGTTACCAGCATTTTCTCCTTTTCCCACAATGTTTTCAAAAGGCTTCTTTCCCAGGGTCGTTAAAAGTCGGAACTGTGTGGTAAAGGGTTAAAGCATCTGCAAAAAAATATCGATTCGATTCGGCCCACGCAATTAGTGCAGACTGACTTGTGTCAAAACGTTCTGCTTTTAGTAAAATTTTCTGCACTTCCAAGGACCATTGTGCCTCAGGATACAGCCGGTTGTTAGACAAAACTGGATTTTATGGATCCATACTTACCTGATGACTTGCTTGGTATAATGCATCACGGAGATGCGTTAACCCTTTATCAGACGACAAAATTTTAGCCTAGTCCAAATTGAAAGCATTTACAGACGACAATTCTAATGTGGCTCAAATGGTGCATTTTTTCTTTGATATGGTAGAAAACATTGTGGGAATAGGAGAAAATGCTGGTTACCAGCATTTTCTCCTTTTCCCACAATGTTTTCAAAAGGCTTCTTTCTTAGGGGCGTCAAAAGGCAGCATTGTGCGGTAAAGGGTTAAACTACCTTTTGGCAGGCCATAGCTTAGATTAGATGTTAGTCTACATAACTCATCTTTCTAAGAGGAACATTAGTTGCTTGAAATGGTGGATTTGAAAATAAATGTAGACTGGGCAGTAATGAGTTATAGAGTAACGCATGAAAATATTAACCCTTTACCAGACGACAAAATTTTAGCCTTGTCCAAATTGAAAGCATTTGCAGACGTCAATTTCAATGTGGCTCCAATGGTGCAACTTTTCTTTGATAGGGTAGAAAACATTGTGGGAAAAGGAGAAAATGCTGGTTACCAGCATTTTCTCCTTTTCCCACAATGTTTTCAAAAGGCTTCTTTCCCAGGGGCGTCAAAAGGCGGCATTGTGCGGTAAGGGGTTAAATAGCTATTAGTACAAGAAATGGGTTATTCGATAGCATCTCCATTTGCCAAGTGTGAATAAGCACCGTATGGTATTGATAGTAGCTACCCTTGTATATTGGTGTCATAAATGAGCCAAGAAGAAATTACCAGCCGATATAGCTCAGTAGGTAGAGCGTAGGACTTGTTAACACAATGTCCTACAGATTGTGGGTTCGTATCCCCGGCTGGCCAACTAAAAAATTACTAATAGTCTTTCGGATGAGACATTAAACCGAGGTCCTGTGTGACGGTGTTATACGCCGAGCACGTTAAAGAACCAGGCGAAGCTCTCAGTAGTTTCGACCTGTATCCTTGCACTATCCCCCGTAACAACTAACCGTCTTCTGGGGGCGTCGCTCAGATGGGCAACCGGTAGCGACGATAAATAAACGGAAATAACCAACCAACCAAGAAGAAATCGAGTTTCGGCACTCAAAACTTTGACCCTTTAGGCAAACAACTCCGGCTCTTAATGAATCCAAGAAAGAGAGCTCTTGAAAACATTGTAGAAAAAGGAGAAAATACTGCTAACCAGCATCTTCTCCTTTTCCAACAATGTTTTATTATTATTATTACTATTTTATTTATTTATTTATTTATTTATTTATTTATTTATTATTATTATTTTTTTTTTTTTTTTTTTTAATCTATTCAAGGACAAATGTATACTATTATTTGAAAAACATTTGAATAGCTGTCTGTATATTCCTTCAATATGGATCAGTCTAAAATTTTGCTGTGTGGTAAAAGGTTAACCCTTTACCAAACAACCCCCTTTCAAGGATCCTGAAGAAAAAGGCTTCTGAAAATTTTGCGAGAAAAGGAGAACAATGCAGGTAATCATTGCCATGTGTAATGATGCCGGGTATGAGACAAATTTAAATCTTCAAGTGCTAAATATATATACTTTAAAACCGCTTTCTTCGGCTGAAAATACAATTCTTTGTAAATCGGAAGGAGTTTTATCTTACAGGCTTGACTTAACAGTCGGCCAGTATGGATTCAAGATCAGACTGCAGTTTTTTTGCTGTCTGATCTTGGTCTATGCCGTTCGCAAAACCCCGTTTTCGACTACGGTTCTGAAAGGGTGATTGTGAACACCAAGGTCATCATGAATACAGTTTCTCGACAGCACGAGACTCATTGGGGATTCTTACAGCGGTCTACCCAAGGTTCATTTGTTTAACCCTTTACCACATAACTTCAAGTTTTAACAGCCCTGAGAAGGTAAGCCTTTGAAACCAGCATTTTCTCTTTTCCTACAATATTTTCTTCCACGGGTTCCAAGACAGAGGTAATCATTTGAGGCATCAATTTCAAGTCTGTCAGCCCGATGCTTTCACTTAGACCTTGTCTGCAATTTTGCTGTCAGTTAAAGAGATAAAAACAATTAACCAAACGACAGACTGATATCACGTGACCCCCGAATCTAAAAACCTAGACAAACATTACCCAGACACGAGGGCTTAGCTAGGAGACATATGCAAGTTACCAGAATATACTTTAACACGAAATAATTGTTCAAGATAAAATAAGCATGGGAACAATTTGAGAAAAGGTAGTTACATCTTTTGGATTTAGGTTTTTCGAAGTTTTATAGGTGAAAATTGAAATAGAGACTGTTTATTTCGAAGTCAGTTGACTTACACCTCTTACGCCACTTACGTTTGATAATATAGGTACAATACGTGTACATGTAACTCGTGCTTCCTAAATATTTCTTAAAGTCATTGGTCTTCAAATGCAATTCATCTTTTACCTGGACAACAATAAGCTTTTTCAAAGTTACAGAGATTTTTCCATTACTTAGTCCGTGATATATGCTTCACCACAAATTGCAAGACTTTTACATTACCAAATGAAATATACATGTTTTTAACAGGGCAATATGATTACCAGATGTTTGAATTGAAATTAGAAGATACATTAACAAATGTTCGCAAAACCCCGTTTTCGACTACGGTTCTGAAAGGGTGATTGTGAACACCAAGGTCATCATGAATACAGTTTCTCGACAGCACGAGACTCATTGGGGATTCTTACAGCGGTCTACCCAAGGTTCATTTGTTTAACCCTTTACCACATAACTTCAAGTTTTAACAGCCCTGAGAAGGTAAGCCTTTGAAACCAGCATTTTCTCTTTTCCTACAATATTTTCTTCCACGGGTTCCAAGACAGAGGTAATCATTTGAGGCATCAATTTCAAGTCTGTCAGCCCGATGCTTTCACTTAGACCTTGTCTGCAATTTTGCTGTCAGTTAAAGAGATAAAAACAATTAACCAAACGACAGACTGATATCACGTGACCCCCGAATCTAAAAACCTAGACAAACATTACCCAGACACGAGGGCTTAGCTAGGAGACATATGCAAGTTACCAGAAGATACTTTAACACGAAATAATTGTTCAAGATAAAATAAGCATGGGAACAATTTGAGAAAAGGTAGTTACATCTTTTGGATTTAGGTTTTTCGAAGTTTTATAGGTGAAAATTGAAATAGAGACTGTTTATTTCGAAGTCAGTTGACTTACACCTCTTACGCCACTTACGTTTGATAATATAGGTACAATACGTGTACATGTAACTCGTGCTTCCTAAATATTTCTTAAAGTCATTGGTCTTCAAATGCAATTCATCTTTTACCTGGACAACAATAAGCTTTTTCAAAGTTACAGAGATTTTTCCATTACTTAGTCCGTGATATATGCTTCACCACAAATTGCAAGACTTTTACATTACCAAATGAAATATACATGTTTTTAACAGGGCAATATGATTACCAGATGTTTGAATTGAAATTAGAAGATACATTAACAAATGATAGGTTTACCAAATTCATTTTTTCAAGTTTGAGGGAAAAACCCGAGGAGAAGAATTTTAGGAAAGGGTAGAAAACACTGTGGGAAAAGGAGAAAATGCGGTTACCAGCATTTTCTCCTTTTCCCACAATGTTTTCAAAAGGCTTCTTTCCCAGGGTCGTTAAAAGTCGGAACTGTGTGGTAAAGGGTTAAAGCACCTGCAAAAAAATATCGATTCGATTCGGCCCACGCAATTAGTGCAGACTGACTTGTGTCAAAACGTTCTGCTTTTAGTAAAATTTTCTGCACTTCCAAGGACCATTGTGCCTCAGGATACAGCCGGTTGTTAGACAAAACTGGATTTTATGGATCCATACTTACCTGATGACTTGCTTGGTATAATGCATCACGGAGATGCGTTAACCCTTTATCAGACGACAAAATTTTAGCCTAGTCCAAATTGAAAGCATTTACAGACGACAATTCTAATGTGGCTCAAATGGTGCATTTTTTCTTTGATATGGTAGAAAACATTGTGGGAATAGGAGAAAATGCTGGTTACCAGCATTTTCTCCTTTTCCCACAATGTTTTCAAAAGGCTTCTTTCTTAGGGGCGTCAAAAGGCAGCATTGTGCGGTAAAGGGTTAAACTACCTTTTGGCAGGCCATAGCTTAGATTAGATGTTAGTCTACATAACTCATCTTTCTAAGAGGAATATTAGTTGCTTGAAATGGTGGATTTGAAAATAAATGTAGACTGGGCAGTAATGAGTTATAGAGTAACGCATGAAAATATTAACCCTTTACCAGACGACAAAATTTTAGCCTTGTCCAAATTGAAAGCATTTGCAGACGTCAATTTCAATGTGGCTCCAATGGTGCAACTTTTCTTTGATAGGGTAGAAAACATTGTGGGAAAAGGAGAAAATGCTGGTTACCAGCATTTTCTCCTTTTCCCACAATGTTTTCAAAAGGCTTCTTTCCCAGGGGCGTCAAAAGGCGGCATTGTGCGGTAAGGGGTTAAATAGCTATTAGTACAAGAAATGGGTTATTCGATAGCATCTCCATTTGCCAAGTGTGAATAAGCACCGTATGGTATTGATAGTAGCTACCCTTGTATATTGGTGTCATAAATGAGCCAAGAAGAAATCGAGTTTCGGCACTCAAAACTTTGACCCTTTAGGCAAACAACTCCGGCTCTTAATGAATCCAAGAAAGAGAGCTCTTGAAAACATTGTAGAAAAAGGAGAAAATACTGCTAACCAGCATCTTCTCCTTTTCCAACAATGTTTTATTATTATTATTTTTTTTTTTTTTAATCTATTCAAGGACAAATGTATACTATTATTTGAAAAACATTTGAATAGCTGTCTGTATATTCCTTCAATATGGATCAGTCTAAAATTTTGCTGTGTGGTAAAAGGTTAACCCTTTACCAAACAACCCCCTTTCAAGGATCCTGAAGAAAAAGGCTTCTGAAAATTTTGCGAGAAAAGGAGAACAATGCAGGTAATCATTGCCATGTGTAATGATGCCGGGTATGAGACAAATTTAAATCTTCAAGTGCTAAATATATATACTTTAAAACCACTTTCTTCGGCTGAAAATACAATTCTTTGTAAATCGGAAGGAGTTTTATCTTACAGGCTTGACTTAACAGTCGGCCAGTATGGATTCAAGATCAGACTGCAGTTTTTTTGCTGTCTGATCTTGGTCTATGCCGTTCGCAAAACCCCGTTTTCGACTACGGTTCTGAAAGGGTGATTGTGAACACCAAGGTCATCATGAATACAGTTTCTCGACAGCACGAGACTCATTGGGGATTCTTACAGCGGTCTACCCAAGGTTCATTTGTTTAACCCTTTACCACATAACTTCAAGTTTTAACAGCCCTGAGAAGGTAAGCCTTTGAAACCAGCATTTTCTCTTTTCCTACAATATTTTCTTCCACGGGTTCCAAGACAGAGGTAATCATTTGAGGCATCAATTTCAAGTCTGTCAGCCCGATGCTTTCACTTAGACCTTGTCTGCAATTTTGCTGTCAGTTAAAGAGATAAAAACAATTAACCAAACGACAGACTGATATCACGTGACCCCCGAATCTAAAAACCTAGACAAACATTACCCAGACACGAGGGCTTAGCTAGGAGACATATGCAAGTTACCAGAAGATACTTTAACACGAAATAATTGTTCAAGATAAAATAAGCATGGGAACAATTTGAGAAAAGGTAGTTACATCTTTTGGATTTAGGTTTTTCGAAGTTTTATAGGTGAAAATTGAAATAGAGACTGTTTATTTCGAAGTCAGTTGACTTACACCTCTTACGCCACTTACGTTTGATAATATAGGTACAATACGTGTACATGTAACTCGTGCTTCCTAAATATTTCTTAAAGTCATTGGTCTTCAAATGCAATTCATCTTTTACCTGGACAACAATAAGCTTTTTCAAAGTTACAGAGATTTTTCCATTACTTAGTCCGTGATATATGCTTCACCACAAATTGCAAGACTTTTACATTACCAAATGAAATATACATGTTTTTAACAGGGCAATATGATTACCAGATGTTTGAATTGAAATTAGAAGATACATTAACAAATGATAGGTTTACCAAATTCATTTTTTCAAGTTTGAGGGAAAAACCCGAGGAGAAGAATTTTAGGAAAGGGTAGAAAACACTGTGGGAAAAGGAGAAAATGCGGTTACCAGCATTTTCTCCTTTTCCCACAATGTTTTCAAAAGGCTTCTTTCCCAGGGTCGTTAAAAGTCGGAACTGTGTGGTAAAGGGTTAAAGCACCTGCAAAAAAATATCGATTCGATTCGGCCCACGCAATTAGTGCAGACTGACTTGTGTCAAAACGTTCTGCTTTTAGTAAAATTTTCTGCACTTCCAAGGACCATTGTGCCTCAGGATACAGCCGGTTGTTAGACAAAACTGGATTTTATGGATCCATACTTACCTGATGACTTGCTTGGTATAATGCATCACGGAGATGCGTTAACCCTTTATCAGACGACAAAATTTTAGCCTAGTCCAAATTGAAAGCATTTACAGACGACAATTCTAATGTGGCTCAAATGGTGCATTTTTTCTTTGATATGGTAGAAAACATTGTGGGAATAGGAGAAAATGCTGGTTACCAGCATTTTCTCCTTTTCCCACAATGTTTTCAAAAGGCTTCTTTCTTAGGGGCGTCAAAAGGCAGCATTGTGCGGTAAAGGGTTAAACTACCTTTTGGCAGGCCATAGCTTAGATTAGATGTTAGTCTACATAACTCATCTTTCTAAGAGGAATATTAGTTGCTTGAAATGGTGGATTTGAAAATAAATGTAGACTGGGCAGTAATGAGTTATAGAGTAACGCATGAAAATATTAACCCTTTACCAGACGACAAAATTTTAGCCTTGTCCAAATTGAAAGCATTTGCAGACGTCAATTTCAATGTGGCTCCAATGGTGCAACTTTTCTTTGATAGGGTAGAAAACATTGTGGGAAAAGGAGAAAATGCTGGTTACCAGCATTTTCTCCTTTTCCCACAATGTTTTCAAAAGGCTTCTTTCCCAGGGGCGTCAAAAGGCGGCATTGTGCGGTAAGGGGTTAAATAGCTATTAGTACAAGAAATGGGTTATTCGATAGCATCTCCATTTGCCAAGTGTGAATAAGCACCGTATGGTATTGATAGTAGCTACCCTTGTATATTGGTGTCATAAATGAGCCAAGAAGAAATCGAGTTTCGGCACTCAAAACTTTGACCCTTTAGGCAAACAACTCCGGCTCTTAATGAATCCAAGAAAGAGAGCTCTTGAAAACATTGTAGAAAAAGGAGAAAATACTGCTAACCAGCATCTTCTCCTTTTCCAACAATGTTTTATTATTATTATTTTTTTTTTTTTTAATCTATTCAAGGACAAATGTATACTATTATTTGAAAAACATTTGAATAGCTGTCTGTATATTCCTTCAATATGGATCAGTCTAAAATTTTGCTGTGTGGTAAAAGGTTAACCCTTTACCAAACAACCCCCTTTCAAGGATCCTGAAGAAAAAGGCTTCTGAAAATTTTGCGAGAAAAGGAGAACAATGCAGGTAATCATTGCCATGTGTAATGATGCCGGGTATGAGACAAATTTAAATCTTCAAGTGCTAAATATATATACTTTAAAACCACTTTCTTCGGCTGAAAATACAATTCTTTGTAAATCGGAAGGAGTTTTATCTTACAGGCTTGACTTAACAGTCGGCCAGTATGGATTCAAGATCAGACTGCAGTTTTTTTGCTGTCTGATCTTGGTCTATGCCGTTCGCAAAACCCCGTTTTCGACTACGGTTCTGAAAGGGTGATTGTGAACGCCAAGGTCATCATGAATACAGTTTCTCGACAGCACGAGACTCATTGGGGATTCTTACAGCGGTCTACCCAAGGTTCATTTGTTTAACCCTTTACCACATAACTTCAAGTTTTAACAGCCCTGAGAAGGTAAGCCTTTGAAACCAGCATTTTCTCTTTTCCTACAATATTTTCTTCCACGGGTTCCAAGACAGAGGTAATCATTTGAGGCATTAATTTCAAGTCTGTCAGCCCGATGCTTTCACTTAGACCTTGTCTGCAATTTTGCTGTCAGTTAAAGAGATAAAAACAATTAACCAAACGACAGACTGATATCACGTGACCCCCGAATCTAAAAACCTAAACAAACATTACCCAGACACGAGGGCTTAGCTAGGAGACATATGCAAGTTACCAGAAGATACTTTAACACGAAATAATTGTTCAAGATAAAATAAGCATGGGAACAATTTGAGAAAAGGTAGTTACATCTTTTGGATTTAGGTTTTTCGAAGTTTTATAGGTGAAAATTGAAATAGAGACTGTTTATTTCGAAGTCAGTTGACTTACACCTCTTACGCCACTTACGTTTGATAATATAGGTACAATACGTGTACATGTAACTCGTGCTTCCTAAATATTTCTTAAAGTCATTGGTCTTCAAATGCAATTCATCTTTTACCTGGACAACAATAAGCTTTTTCAAAGTTACAGAGATTTTTCCATTACTTAGTCCGTGATATATGCTTCACCACAAATTGCAAGACTTTTACATTACCAAATGAAATATACATGTTTTTAACAGGGCAATATGATTACCAGATGTTTGAATTGAAATTAGAAGATACATTAACAAATGATAGGTTTACCAAATTGATTTTTTCAAGTTTGAGGGAAAAACTCGAGGAGAAGAATAAAAAGAATAATCAAAGCGTTGAAAACGCTGTTGTGGCATTTGTCAAGGGAGCCATTGTGTGGAATTAATAATTTGAAAAATAAACAACAGAAACAGTTTCAAAATATTCGCTTGAAAGTCAATCTACTATATAGTCATGCAAAATCCGATAGAGAAGGGTGCAATCTTGTGGGACGAACAAGTCAGGGCGAACAATCCTGGGATGAATAAGCCCAGGAACGAACTGGTTTTGGGACGAACAAGCACGGTATGGGTGTGTCATTACGCCACTATAGAAGGCCATAGTGGATCAAGCTATTTTCAATAAAAAGGAAGTATTTCCACGATCGTCGGCCTTATCCAATTTATTGTAATACGCCATTTTCAATTTCATATCTGAGTGAAATCGAAATACTTATTTTTCTCAGAAAAAAATATTTTAATAGGGTTTACTTCCTTCGGTTTTGCACAAAATACGATACATGATTTTCAAAATGCCGTATTGAACTCATAGTGGCATTGTCTTCGACAAATGCCACAAAAACATGAATATATTTCTAAGCATTCGCCGGTAAATACTATGCTGTAAGAGTAATAGAAAAATAAATTGACTTACACATTGAACATGTATAATCCAAATTTCAAACACTAATAATCGTTGAAAGGGGTTATAGACGGCCACAAAGAGTCAGACTGATATGACACGTGTGTGTAATTTTACAAGTAGGACAGTACCAGACGCTTTTGGGGTGGTATACCGATATCAAAGGAATACCGCATACCGCATAAACCCTTGCTCCACGTTTTGCGTTAAAAGTGGCAACATGTACAACAAATCAAACGAAAACGGCTTGATTGGTACCTGATTGATTTTTGATAAATAAATAATAGTTTAAGGGAGATTAAAAGATTGAAAAAAAAGGGAGGGGAAAGATGGTTATATATATAGGGTGGCATATCGTCTTTAATTTAACAGGCTTTAAGTTTGCATTCATAGATATGTTAAAATACAGAGACCAATGGGAACAACGTTTTTAATGGTTTACTGGTGGAGGAAGATGGCATTTATTTTTAATTTAAACAAATGTCAAAACTGTGCCTACATTGCATTTACTTTAAAAGCAGGGGATGGGGGGCGCTGTTTAGGTTTGACTTCTATGAAGACTATATGAAAAGCATTTTTACCCGAATTTCGTCGACTCAAATTCTATTTAAGGATAATTTGCGAGGGGGGAAAAGATTCAACAAAAGAGATGTAACCAGCATTCAAAATAACAAGTCAACTCAATTTGGTAAGAAAATGAATTACCGTGTATATATTTAAATGAAAAATAAGGTAAAGGAAATAAATAACTGAACATGATAAAATCCAATCAGTTGTCTAAAATATTATCTATACATTTCTTTTAGTAAAGAAACAGGAATCTGTTGCCAAGATTGAAATTCTGGAAAATTTATGACGATAAAAAAGCATGTTAACAAGAAGTATTCATTTATTTTTCTCCTTTTAAATCTGAATTTGTCTTCTGCAACAATAGTTTTACCTGGTGTAACTCTGCATCTTGAAATTGTAGTCGTAAGGATTAATAATGGATATCAAGTTTAAAGTTATTCATCAGTTTTTTCTCATAAATATACTATACATTTATATATAGTTATAACTCCTAGTGATTCAGAATGTCTAGGTTTTATAACGGCAAGACGGCTTCCGCTCTGAATGGAAAAATACTGATCGCTGACTGGCTTATTGATTTTTTTGATTGACAGCTGGCGTTTGGTTAATTGAGTTCTGACCAATGATTTTAGGCCAAAGGAATTTTCCAATTTGATTGCAGGCAATGTAAAGTGTGTAAGTTTCGCACATGCACCATCCTTTCCCCCCCCACGTCTGGAGCTTTAAGTTCAACCACATGATCCGCCATAACAACCGGAAAACAATTCTAACATGTAGTTTTGGGCAAAATGTTTTTTTTTTTTTCTAGATTTTTCCTGATTTTCTCATTTTTCTTGTCATGAAATCACATTTCTGTATGGAACTAAATATTATTTAGAAAATCTGAATATAAACGCTTTTCATTTTGAAGTTTTCTTCATATTCGGTAGTATGTTAGAAAAATGGCTGAAATAAAAAAAAAAAAATCATCACACGCACAGACGTACACAAGGATGGGCGAACCTTCAAGTCAAATACGGCAGCCCTGGACGTTTCCGTCCGCGATTGCCTCCGCTTGTACTGTCTACATGTTCGTTCAGGTACTTTGATTATGGCACTCAAAGTAAATCGCAATGTCACGGCTGTTTATGTCTGAATGTTACGAAAAGTAGATCCAGAAATCGGCCATCAAAATTAAGAATGAGGTTTCTGTAATGGGAAATAACTGGCTATTTAACTTTCCAATTTGTATCCATGTATTGTAAAAAGTTATATTTAAAAATCAAAGGACCTCTTTCACAGAGTTGGTGTTCTCTTTAAACTGTGTATTGTATCCTTGAGCGGAGTGTATTTGACCTTCATTCCACCGAAATGGCAGTACAGGTTATAAGACGCGTATACAACACGATTTTCCGAAGAACCTCAACATTTGCTGTTGTGGTCATAGCTGGCGCATTCATATTTGAAAGATCTATAGACATGTTCACCGATCACATGTGGAGAACATTCAACAAAGGAGTAAGATAGCATTTTTAAATTTGTCATGGTTTTTCGCGATGTCGGACTCCACTGAGATCAGTCTCGGAAAAGCGCATACTATCCTACTACATAACTTGTTATATCAAGACAGTTCCCTGACACGAGTTTCGAGGTAGTTCCCCGACGCTCTTGTTTCCTGTCAAATCATAGGTGAAAGAGGCCGCGGTGAGAAGTTGCAACCCCCCCATTAAAAAAAATCTAAAACGAAAAGCTAAGAAATATCTGTGAAAACTGTGTTTAAATCAAAATGTTGCAAATGTTTCATTGTATTGTTTTCCTTGTACACTGAGTAATGTGTTTGGTACAGGAAGAAATTTATATTTACCCTCAATTGCTGCATTGACAATGTACCCTCGGCAAACTATTAAACTTCAGTGTTTGTTAACTTTACTGGGGTAAAAATAAAACAGTCAGTCCTGTATCTCAATGTTTATTTGTGGGACTGCTGCCAGTTTCGCCATACATGACCGGCGGACGTACAGTATCTCCCGATGTCAATAAATTTAAAAGGATATGCACACATTTTTTACTTAACACTGCTGTAAGAGTATTTTATTTTCTATCTTTAGAAAACTGTCTTTAGCTATTGATTGTTGGACGAAAGTATCGCGATAATCATCGACTTCAAAATATGCTATCAACCTATTGCTACCGAGAGTGAAGCTATTGTGATACATCAGTAAGTCGATCTATCGTCACAAACTGTGAACCGCAAAACCTTGTGGAAGTGTAATTATTCTCATATGTGGTTCTGTCTTGAAATAATTTGTAGTGTTTATGGGAAGGGGGTCTTTGCGCTAATGAAATTACTTGTTTTGAATATGAGCTTTTCGAATTTGCCAATTTGCCTATCTAAACCTCATTTTTCTCCAATTTTTGCAGATGATAACAAAGTCAGTTCATGGTATGACTTCATCATCCTTGATTTTGATAAAGTATTAGTATACATGACTTACTGACTTATAAGAAAAACAAAATAGTTGCAAACATCGATGTATCACAGTTTTTGATGATTTGACAATACCTCTTGCAATTTTTTTTATTGCAGCTCATCAAATATTGCTTCTGGGGCTAAACAGCATGTCCAAAACATCTCCTGTAGGGTTTTGGTAACAAACCGCCATATTTGATTTTTGCTGATTCTCTCATGTTTTGTATACAGTTAAATAAAGCAAAGCATCAGGTGGACACTCGATAAAATTTAAACTTTAGATAAAGTTTTCGCTTCTCAATAGCAACTATGCACAATCTTAACTTTTTCATTTTATCAAACTTTTGAATAGGCAGAGCCAGAGAGTGCCTGACCACTCAATACTGGTAATGTCTTTCAAGATTACACATATTCATAATCCTTCTTCATTTAAATACCTTTTCCTATCAGTTTTTAGCTCAGTGGTTAGCTTATCTGACTCATTACCTTGTGGTTGAGAGTTCAATACCCAATTGAGACAAACTTCCTTTCTAGCAATTTTTTTCACCCCTCACTGCTGTTACATGTAAGAAAAATAGTCAGTGGGTTGGAAAGAAATGTGTCAGTGCTGGTGTGAGAAAGTCAGAGAAGCACATGCATAGGTGCACCAACGGCCTTGATATGACCTAAGCTGTTAAAATGGCATTTAACTCCAACTTGAACAATCAGTTTTTAACTTAATAACTGTTTACCAGACAAAGAAAAATCAGACGTTTCCATTATGAAGACATTGCAAAATGCAGACAACAAAGGAAATATGATTAAAAAAATTATAATTTATTCTCGAGGTCCTTTAACCCTTTCCCAAACGACAAATTTTGGACTGGTCCAAATTGAAAGACTTTGCAGACGACAATTTTAGATTTGATGAAAATGGCAGAAACTTCTCAAAAAGGGTAGAAAACACTGTGGGAAAAGGAGAAATTGCTCATTACGAGCAATTTCTCCTTTTCCCACAGTGTTTTCAAAAGACTTGTACTGCAGACACGTGAAAACCAGGGCTTGTTTGGGAAAGGGTTAACCCTTTACCATACAATCCCAAGTTTTAATGACCCTAATGGAGGAGGCTTTGAAAACATTGTGGGAAAAATGCTGGAAACCAGGCAAATTTCATAATATTTAACTTGTCATCGCCAAATGCCTTCAATTAGTGCAAGTCTAAATTCTGTTAGGAAAAGGGTTAAACTTGTGATTGTGTGATAAAGAGTTGATCAGGTGAGCAATAGAGGACCATCATGGTTCTCGTTATAATTTTTGTCCAAAACTGAATTTTTCAATAGTTATATACTTAATAGTTTTTGCCCGGCATGCCCATTTTCTTTTTGAGGATAGATTATAATTATGCGACAGGGTTCATTCCTTTTTCATCGCTGGTCATCATTTTGTCAATAACTATATGGGAAAGCAGCCCTTATAGTGGCTCGAGAAGGCTATTGATTGAAGTACTGGTTAACCCATTACCGCACAATGCCAAGATTAACACCCATGGGAAATTGGACTTTTGAAAACATTGTGTGAAAAGGAGAAAATGCTGGTAGCCAGCATTTCTCCTTTTCTTAAAAAGTTTTCTAACCTTTCAGAAACAAATGCAATCATTTTAGCCACATTTTATTTGTTGTCTGCAAATGCTTTGAATTCGGACCAGATTAAAATTTGTTGTGTAGTAAAGAGTTAAAGAGAGGTATTGATAGGTGCACTGGCTATCTCTATATGACTGAAATAAGGTTGAAAAGGGGTAAAACATCATATAAATCATTTTCTTTTTTTTTTCTTTTCAGAAACTATATGAAGATGTAGAGAAAAAGTACAAAAAGATACGAGAAGCGCAAGAGGAGGAAATGTAGACTACTTTTGATAGGAAAAACTGTGATCATTATACTGTTTTGTGCATCATTATCATCTACAGTTGGATAGACAGTTTCATGCTGAAAAGGGCTATGACAGTACCAAGACCTAGGATTATAGAGAAGACATAAACAATGTTGTTAAAATCAATCTTTCATTTCAAGAGGATTTACTGTGTACTGGAGAATAAGGCAAGACCCTCACCAGGAAATATGATTTTCATCACTGTTGTGTAGAGTTTTAAGCTTAGAGCGATGAATGATTAAACAGACTCTTTCAACCCTTTTCTGAACAACCCATGTTTCATGGCCCTGTGGAATCAGGCTCTTGAAAACATTATGGAAAAAAAAGAAAATGCTGGTTACCAGCATTTTCTCCCTTTCCCACAATGTTTTCTATCCTGTCAGAGAATAATTCTGTCATTAAAGCCACATTTTATTTGTTGTCTGCAGATATTTTCAGTTGGACCAGTCTTAAATTTTGTTTTCTGGTAAAACATAGACTGTAGAAAAGATCCAATGATTGGAACTGTTAGCCTGGTTTTGTCAAAGTATTCTTTAACTATTGGACAGTGAAGGTCCAGATCCGTTTCTCATTAGGCAAATGCATTGCTGTTCTGCAAGTCTGTGAGTGCATTAGCATGAAAAGAAGAGACCAGTAATAAGTGATAAATGTAAGATGATATATAAGTATTTTTCTCGTAAACATGTGAGAATGGATGATTTCTGTTGATTAAAGAATAGAAAAAAATCCAGTTTTTTTGCTTCTCCTGAGTTTTCATTCACTAAAAACGAAATTTTGATTTTTTTTTTTTTTTTTTTTTTTAAATTAAATGCACTAAATAAGTATGTAGGAAAGCCATCATACAGCTTTTAAGTAGGATTGGTGATTTTTATGCCCCTTTCAACATACATGTATTTCAGTCATATCATGACCATTGCCAAAATATTTATGCATGTCCTGGTATTCACAATACTACTAGGCTTGGGCTCCAAGGTATCTTGTCCAGGGCCAGTGCTTCATGTTAGAATCTGGGGCCCCATGTTTATGAATCCTACATTTTACCACTGAGTCTGCTAGACCCTCTAGAATTGGAGAATTTAAGTGGTAGTGTAAAGCTAGGATGGAAATGAGAGAAAGTGTTTCTTCAAAGTCTGAAGTTGGCAAAATAAATTTGTTTCTTTTTACATATGAGAAGAGATAAGAATTCAAGATAATCAGTAGGGATTTCCAAGTCGTTCTGGCTTAACCATTTATCAAACAATCTAGTGCCTAAACGCCCCAAAGGAGAATGGCTATAGAAAATATTGTAAGAAGAAAATGCAGGTAACTAGCATTTTCTTCTGACTCCACAAAGTCTTCTACTCTTACAAAGACGAACTCTATCCACAAAGGGCTTTTTAATTTGTTGGATGCAAATGCTCTGAATTTTTACAGTTTGAAATTTTGTAGTTTGGTAAAGAGATTAGAGTTAGACCTTTATGTAAATTAATGGAAAGTAAATTTTCAGTCAGCCATTAAAACTATTTCGTCATTTCAAGACATTATTGCTCCAAATTTATCTCAAAACACAGGACAGTGTAGATCAGGTTTTAACAGCAAGTTCTATCTGCAAATACACTTTCTGTTGTCTGTAGCATAGTGCTGAGATTTTACCCATTACTGAACAAACCCGTATATTGGTTACCCAGGGAAATAGGCCACTGTAAACATTTTCCTGGGGTTTTTCCTTTTTCCACAGTACATGTGCATTTTGTACACTTTCAAAGCTAAGCTGCATCATTTGAGCCTGCAAATGCTGTCAACAGTATCAGCAAGTCTTAAGGTTTTTTTGTCTGGTTAAATCTTTACCAGGTAGCAAAACTGTAGACTTCTCCAACTTGAGAGCATACATGTAGCAGACGACATACGAAATGTGGATCAGACAATAGAATTTGTTTCGGAATGGTAGAAAACATTGTGTGAAAAGGAGAAAATGCTGGTTGCCAGCATTTTCTCCTTTTCACACAATGTTTTCAGAAGGCTTCTTCCTCAGGGCCATAAATACTTGAGGTTGGTTAGTATAGGGTTTTAGAGTCAATAACATAGAAATGGTAACAGTAGAAAGAGGCACAGTTTTCAGCTCGGTTTGGTAGCTTGGTCAATAACACAGAGTTTGCAACCAAAGGGTCACTGATTCAACTCCCAGCTAGGCCATTGCATCTAACCATTGGTGCTGAACTGAAGAAATTCAATAAGCCTCCAGGTTTTCTGAATCCCCCTGTGATGACATCACACAAATTGCTGTTAGTATTTCCCGGCTAATAATGCTTATCACGTGAACCAATCAGGCTCTCATTCAAAACAAATTTCAAGCAGTTTACTGCAAATCTATTGAAAATATTTATCATTTTAACAATTTTTTTCTTGGTAAAAGAAGAATTAAAACTGATAAAAATATCAAAAAATAAAATGTAAGAAGTACTGTTCTTTACACAGCTACTATATTGATGGCACAAAAGTGCAGCTTTTAAAGTTATATTTTGCAAATCATTATGTGTTTAAAACACATGCAGACAACTTTTTCAATCTTTGGTAACAGAGCACTTTTGGTTGAAGCAAACTGTGGTAAAAGGAGAAATTGCCCAACAGTAATTTCTACTTTTGCCCAAATGTTTTCATTTCCATTCATATATTAATCCTTTACCACACAAACTCCAGTTTAAATGACCCTGGAGAAAGCGGGCTTTTGAAAACACTGGGAAAAGCAGATTTATGTTGATTATCCGTATGTTACAAAGATAATTTCGAAATCAGCTACAGTAATTTTTCTCTCATTGTAATGAGTGATATAGAGCATGCCTGAAAGATATTTCTTGTCTTGGCTTTTGCTCATGTTAATTCTGTAATTTGACTTCCTTTGTTTTCACTCTGACAGCACTCAGTATGGAGTGCAACACACGAAAAAGGGCCTTCAGACATTTGTGTAAAGTGTTGTTTCAGATTAGCCTGCGCAGTCGACGCAGGCTAATCCCGGACAACACTTTACGGCTACATAAGATTTTCTCATACAGTAGTATTTCGTGAAACAGAAAATTGCACATAAACGGGAAGTGTCGTCTGGAATTAGTCACAGACTGCACGGGCTGATCTGGGACGACAGACTTTTTACGCATGTGTCCGAAGGTCCCTTTTCGTGTGTTGCATGCCATATAGAGTCAATACATGAGCCATGGAGATTTAATGCATCTCTGTGATCCATTATACCAAGCAAATCGTCACATAATCATGGATCCACAAAATCTATTTTGTCTAACAACCAGATAAATAATGAGTTAGAGTGGTACTTGGACTGAGCAGGCTGACCTTGGTCAATAATTTTTGCAGACGCATTTAGCCCCCTTTTCTTAGAGCTTGGTTACATGTATTGACATATTACAGAAAGATCTTAATTGAAATATAATCCAACCTGTATTGACTCTAACCAGACAGAAAAATTTTGAAAACATTGGGACAAAAGAAGAAATGCTGACAATCAGCATTTTCTCCTTTTCCCACAATGTTTTCTATCCCATCAAAGACAGTCTTTATCTTGTTATCTTTGTTTCATTTTTTGTCTACAAATCCTATCCACAGGAATGAGTGCAAAATTTTGTCATCTGCTAATGCTCTCAATATAAATAAGTATAAAATTTTGTCACCAAGTAAAAAGTTAAATGATGTTCAAATATTTTCATGCTGGAATTGTGTACAAAATACAGCATAATGTTCCCCTTCAAACCATCACCAGGCAGAAAATTATTATAATTACAACTCTCATAGACCAACTTGTTCCTTGAACTCATTTAAAACTTTCAATGTGGCAGAACTGCCCCCACAAACTATGACTAGCACTGACTGGACTGGTCCTAGTTTGCCTTTAGCTTGTAAGTCAGACAGAACTGTTCCATATACTGCAGCCAGACTGGCACCACAGGCTGGTTCTACTATCATTCTGTGATCATCTGCAAAACAGTGCATCGTTTTCTCAGATTTCA
This sequence comes from Tridacna gigas, assembly GCA_945859785.2. Taxonomy (NCBI): domain Eukaryota; kingdom Metazoa; phylum Mollusca; class Bivalvia; order Cardiida; family Cardiidae; genus Tridacna; species Tridacna gigas. Next base: position 18,406,797 of record OX244042.2, on the reverse strand, counting down.
TGACTGTATTGGGAAATGGCTTGTGCAAACATAACGTTATCAATCCAGTATGTGAAATCAATTTTTAAAAAGGTATGATAAGGCAATACCTGTTCTAGTTAAACCAAGTTTCAGATTTCAAAACAACCATGGTGTTATTTAACCCTTTGCCAAATGGCAAAATTTTAGACTTGTCCAAATTAGAAGCATTTGCAATCAACAATTTAAACATGGCTCAAAAGATTGGATTTGTTTTTTTGAAGTTTAGAAAACAATGTGGGAAAAGGAGAAAATGCTGGTTACCAGCATTTTCTCCTTTTCCCACGTTTTCTAAATACCTCTTCCTCAGGGTCATTAAAAGTCCGGATTGAGTGGTAAAGGTTTAAAGCCAAAACTGCACCTTTTTACTGAATATAACAATCCAATTTCTGCATGATTGCATGAAAAGCATATAATGAGCCATGCCCTGACAAATGGGGGAAGTTCATGCAGCTCCGTATTCCATTGTACCTTGCGAGACATCACACAATTCGGGATCCACAAAACCCACTTTGTCTAATAACTGGCTGAATCATGAGATAGCATGGTCCTTTGACATGCAGAAAATTGACCAAAAGCATAAAAGTTTTACTGCGCAGGCTGACCTGGGTCGATACTTTTTGCAGATGCATTAGGTAAGCCCCTTTTCATAGAGCTTGACTCGTTCGAGTTAAATTTGTTTACAAGAAAGTTTTATTTACAGCAAAAAAAATCTTAATATGCTCCTTTTACTCTTTACCAAATGACAAAATATTGGACTTGACCAAATTGAAACCATATACAGACGGCAAATGTAGCTCAAGATTCCTGTCTATGATAGGGCAGAAAGTATTGTAGGAAAAGGAGAAAATGCTGGTCACCAGTACTTTTACGATGTTTTCAAAAGCCTTCCTCTTCAGGGTCATTAACTCTTTACCACACAATCCCGACTTTTAACGACCCTCTGGAAAAAGCCTTTTGAAAACATTATGGGAAAAGGAGAAAATGCTGGTAACCAGCATTTTCTCCTTTTCCAACAATGTTTTCTACCCTTCCCAAAACAAATTTCAATTTTTGTGTCGCATTTATTTTGTCGTCTGCAAATGCTTTGAATCTGGACTAGTCTAAAACTTTGTTGTTAGGTAAAGAGTTAAAACTCCGGATTGTCATGTAAAGAATTAAGACCATCAAGACAATGATATAAACTACACTATTACCTGCAAATTTGAGACAGGCATCCAATGCTTCCTTGTCTGTCACAACCACAGAGTGAAAGTTTTTATGTTTTGTGGACCAGTTCAAACTTTCTTTACTTGGACTAAGTGCACCAAGACACTTTGCTATACTGTAATGATGAAAAAGAAATGCAGTAAAATCTTATTAAATGAAACATCTCATTACTTCGAGACATCATGCTCCAAATTGAAAAGGCTGTCTGCATGTGGTAATGCATTAACCCTAAGAGTGCTGAATTTATGAAATAAACTTTTTCAGTGAAGAAAAACATCCGAAATATTGTCATTTCAAGGTTGTTTTAGCCAGAAGGTGTATTGAAGTAGCTGACAGTGTAGATCAAAGATCAGACTGCACGTTCTGTGCAGTCTGATCTTGATCTACAATGTCAGCAAAAACAAGTTAAGTTGGTTCCAGCACTTTAAGGGTTAATAATGGAACATGGTACAAGTATCAAAGCATGTACTGCTTCGATCATGGAACATGGTACAAGTAGCAAAGCATGTTGTAATGCTTTGATAATGGAACATGATACCAATACAGAGAATCAAACATGTTATTAGACAGTCACAATGTGGTACAAAGTTGTAGTGAAATTTTAATCCTAAACCATTTTCCAATGGCAGAATTTAAGACCTGTTCAAATTGAAAGCATTTACAGGCAACAAATGTGACTTAAAAATTCAAATTTGTCATAAGAAAGGTTGAAAACATTGTGGGAAAAGGATAAAAATGCTTGTTACCAGCATTTTCTCCTTTTTCCACAATGATTTCCATAGGCCTTTTCTTCGGGGTTGTTACATGATTTCCATAGGCCTTTTCTTCGGGGTTGTTACATGTAAACTTGTGATTGTGTGGTAAAGGGTTAAGATACTGAGAGCAGCTTAACCCTTTACCAAACAACAAAATTCTGGACTCATTAAAATCAAAAGCATTTGCAAAACAAGAAGGCCATTAGCCCAAAAGCGCTCACCCAAATAAGGTCATCTGGGATTGATACGGCTGAAAAGATCCTGGTTGTGATGATGTAAAATGTACGAGTGTAAGTGATCTACTTTTTGGCTTGTTTAGCTATTTTTGAATCTCTAATCTGGCTCAAAATGTTGCCTCTAGAGTCACACAAGGTTTTTCTGAGATTTGGCCCTGTGACCTACTTTTTTGACTCGACATGAACCAATTTCAAACTTGTCCGAGATTTTATCCAAACAAACATTCTGACCAAGTTCCATCAGACTTCAAATGTGGCCCTTAAAGTGCACACAAGCTTTTTCCAAGATTTGGCCCTGTGACCTACTTTCTGACTTGACATGACCCAATTTCAAACTAGTCCAAGATTTTAACCAGACAAACATTCTAATCAAGTTTCATGAGAATCCGGCTGAAAATGTGACCTCTAGAGTGTACACAAGCTTTTTCTAAGATTTGGCCCAGTGACCTACTTTTTCACCCAATATCACCCAATTTCATATTTGCCCAAGATTTCATCCAGACCATCATTTTGACCAAGATTCATGAGTATCAGGCTGAAAACGTGGCCTCCATGTTTTTCTAAGGTTGACCCATCTCACCTACTTTTTGACCCCATGTGACGAAAATTTCGAACTAGTCCAAGATTTTATCCGGACAAAGATTCTGACCAAGTTTCATGATATCAGGCTGAAAATGTCGCCTCTACAGTACGCACAAGCTTTTTCTGAGATTTGGCCCCATGACCTACTTTTTGACCCTACATGACCCAATTTCGAACTTGTCAGAGATTTTATCCAAACAAACATTCTGACCAAGTTTCATGATTATCAGGCTGAAAATGTGGCCTCTATAGTGCACACAAGCTTTTTCTAGGATATGGCCCCCTGACCTACTTTTTGACCCCATGTGACGAAAATTTCGAACTTGTCTGAGATTTTATCCAGACAAAGATTCTGACCAAGTTTCATGAGTATCAGGCTGAAAATGTGGCCTCTACAGTGCACACAAGCTTTTTCTGAGATTTGGCTCCATGACCTACTTTTTGACCCTACATGACCCAATTTCGAACTTGTCTGAGATTTTATCCAAACAAACATTCTGACCAAGTTTCATGAGTATCAGGCTGAAAATGTAGCCTCTAAAGTGCACACAAGGTTTTTCTAAGATCCAGCCCTGTGACCTACTTTTTTTGGCATTTGAAACCTCAGTTCTGCAAGTCATCTCATCAAGTTGTGTGAAATATTTTCAAAATCAGACAAAGGATTTAAGAGATACAGAAGGAACACAGAATTGCTGTGGGAAGGCCGGACAGACAAATGGATAGACAACCAGGCCCTATTATACATGTACCTCTTTGGACATACAAAAAGGAAAATCTAACTGACCTTGAGATGGTAGGCAAGGTCACTTGTTTCCCAGCTTCTACTGATGCATTCAAACAATCAGCACCAACAGTTTCCATGGCAATGCAGGCTACATCATTCCATCCTACCCTCCACATCCCTTCTAGAATACCATTCATCAAACCCCCACCCCCTACTGACACAATTACAGCATCTGGTTTCCTTGGCAACTGTGTGACAGCTTCGTCTATAATTGTGGAGTGTCCTTCCCTGGAAGGAAAGTTGAACTCTACCACATCAAACTGATGGTTACGAGACAGTGATAAATTACATTTTAACTCTTTACCATATCACAAAACATTAGACTGGTCCATATTGGAAGTATCTGCTGTTAAAAAATGTGTCTAAAAGGGTGAAATTTGACTTTGTTAGAGAAGAAAACATTGTGGGAAAAGGAGAAAATGCTGGTTACCAGCATTTTCTCTTTTCCCGCAATGTTTTAAGAAGCCTTCTTCCTCAGGAACTTTAAAGGCCCAGTGGTGGCCAAAAGTAAACACAGGTGTTAAAATGCATTTAAATTTCACTCATACTGTGTAAAAGTTTGGAAATTTTTGTGAAGAGGCCAAAAGTAAACAATACAGATGTTAAAATGGTTTAACTTTAAACCATAATATTTAAAAGTATTATTGTGAAGATGACATCTGTAATTGTACTGTCGATGTAAGTGTTAGTCGCAGGCAGGCAAAAGAATTTCAACCCTTACAGCATCAAATAAACCAAATGGACATTTTTATTCTAGAATGAGACAGAGATAAATGGAATTTTGATGGCTTCCTTTTGTCTATAGAGTTTCAGCAAAGCAGACATTGTAGATCAAAGATCAGACTGCATGTTTTGCACGGTCTGATCTTGATCTACAACGCAAAGGCAACTACAACAGTGAAAGCCGCTTTAAAGGTTAAACTAGTTAACCCTTTACCACCCTTTACCACACAATTCTGACTTTTAACGACCCTGAGAAAGAGGCCTTTTGAAAACATTATGGGAAAAGGAGAAAATGTACCCAGCATTTTCTCCTTTTCCCACAATGTTTTCTAACCTATCAATGACAATTTTCATCAATTGGGCCACCTTTAATTTGTCATCTACAAATGCTTTCATTTTGGACTAGTCTAAAGTTTTGTTGTTTGGTAAAGAGTTAAAAAGTTGCCAAGTCACTCTATATTTTGTTTATTAATCATTCAAGTTTAATATAAAAGGATTGTAAAAATGTGTTTGTTTGTACTGGGTTATCCCTTTACCAAACAATTTTGTGTTTTAAATGACCCTGTGGAAGGAGACTTTTTAAAATATTTTGGGAAAAGCAGAAAATACTGGTTACTTTTTTAATATCTTCAACCCCTTTAAAGACCAATTTTAACAATTAAACCACATTTAATTTGTCACCAACAAAAGCTTTCAATTTACACAAAATCTCAAATTTGTGGTTTGGAAACAAGATATAGAACTTACCAGATATCTGGATGATCAAATGGGTGAATATACAGACAATCTGAAAAACAAATCAACCACTATATTGGAGTAAGATCATCTGTAGATTTGATTTGGATCTTTTTTTTTTTTGGTGTAGCTGAATGTGCTGGCTTTTAACCTACTACTTGGTACTGTAATATCTTAATGAATAAATAGAAATTTGTGATTGGTGAAAAATGTTGACATGTTTATTCTGCTCACCCTGCAGGCCTATTTGTGGGAAAAAATTATGCTGTTTATCTTTTTTAAAGATATTTCTTCTTATTGTTTTCCACAAAAATCATTCCAAAATGCATAAACCTAAAAAATATTAATGCAAAAAGTAAAAAAACCCAAACTAATTTTGATAAACATGTACTAGTATTTTGAGACAAAAATATTGACAAGTTTGGGGAATTGCCCTTTATCCTCATAATTTTTAAATGCTGTCTATTGCACCGATGTACAATAATGTAATTGTATAATAGTGTATTAAATTCTTTGCAAGACAACAAAATTGTACACTTACCCAAACTGGAAGAATTGGCATACAACAAATTAAATGAGTTTCAAATGATGTAATTTATCTTTGAAGAGGCAGACAACACTATCACACAGAGAAAATGCTGTTTTCCTTTTCCAACAATATTTTCAAAGGCTTTCTTCCTTGGGGACATTAAAAGACAGGAGTGTTTGCTAAAAGTTTACAAAACTTTACCTGGATCTTTTGCCATCTCTAATGCATGTCTGTTTGAATCATCCCATACTTCACCAACAATGTCAACTGTGGCACCATACTGGAGTTACAAAGAATATCGGAACAATAATTATGAGCCATGCTCTGTGAAAAGGGGGTTTAATGTATCTGCGAAAAGTATAGACTCATGTCAGCCTGTGCAGCCCATGCAGGGTGACTTCATGGGCTGAAAGCATGAAAGATGATAAATGTGTCTAAAATGATAAAACTTTAGAAAACATTGTGGGAAAAGGAGAAGATACTGGTTACCAGCATTTTCCCCTTTTCCCACATTATTTAACCCTTTACCAAACGACAAAATTTTAGACTGGTCCAAATTGAAAGCATTTGCAGATGACAACATAAATGTGATTGAAAAATTGAAAGTTGTTTTGGGAACGGTAGAAAACATTGTGGGAAAAGGAGAAAATGCTGGTTACCAGCATTTTCTCCTTTTTCCACAAGGTTTTCAAAAGGCTTCTTTCACAGGGTCGTTAAAAGTCGGGATTGAGTGGTAAAGGGTTAAGAAAGTCTTTTTCCAAGTGGTTGTTAAAAGTCAGGAAGGTTTGGTATAGGACTAATTTTGCTTTTTTTCTTCTGTAGCCTGAGGTGTAGTGTACATCAAACCATTCACAGCTACTCACCTGTTCCTTAAGCATTGTCGCAACATTACTTGGAGTACTTTTTGGCAGTATGATATTGGCTGGTATTCCAATCTGTTTGGCTGCGAAGGCAGCAGCCAGGCCTGCATTTCCCCCTGAAGCACAAACGATCCTCTTACAGCCACGCTTTGAAGCCTGCAAGATGTGCAATCGTGTCACACATTATTTCACTTTTAACCCTTTACCAGACCACAAAATTGTAGACTTGTCCAAATTGAAAGTATCTGCAGACTATATACAAATATGGCTCAAGTAATGGTAGCTATTTTAGAAAAGGTGGAAAATGTTGAGGGAAAAGGAGAAAATGCTGAATACCAGCGTTTTCTCCTTTTACCACAATGTTTTCAAAAACTTTCTTTCTCAGTGTCATCAAATCTCAGCACTGTTTGGTAAAGGGTTAAGATTTTACCTAATGCAGACAACTTTTTTCTCTAGAAGCCCATCTATTTTATCAATATTGGGAGCAAAAAGAATACTCCTTATTCCACATTTTTTTCATATGTGTAGCCATTTATCAAATGTTAATTCATAATCATGATAATTATTCATATTTTGCTGAGGTGCTTTCAAAGTCATCTGCTGCAGGTTTGTCTCAAAAGATAATGAGCTAAATAATGCCATAATGTACTTTAAAGCAAATTATGGTAAGATTGATGAGAAACATTTCATTTCTCATCACAAATTTCAATATGAATACAAAATCTCATGAATACAAAATCTCCAGACTTACACATCTTTCACTTCCATATAAATCTTTTTATTACAGATAACTATTTGGGGAAAAAAACTTAACCTTTGCCACACAATCCCGAATTTTAACGACCCTGAGAAAGAAGCCTTTTGAAAACATTGTAGGAAAAGGAGAAAATGCTGGTAACCACCATTTTCTCCATTTCCCACAATATTTCTACCCATCCCAGAACAAATTTCTATTTTTGAGTCGCATTAATTTTGTCTTTGGCAAATGCTTTGAATTTGGACCAGTCTAAAATTTTGTTATTTGGTAAAGAGTTAAGCAATCTATACCTTTTGGCAATGATTTCCAATTCCGCGTATTTTGAAGGATCCTGGTATCTGTAGATTCTCAAGCTTCAAAAAAACATCAAATCCTGCCAAAGTACTAATAGGGATACTTCGAATCGTTGGAGTGACAAGATGCAACTGTTGTTCATCTCTTATTCCTTCACTAGTTCCATTCATTGAACAATCATTCAGCTGCATTTTTATTGCATCTACCTATTTTCATAGAGAAAAAGAAGGCCAAGGATACATTTCCAAAAAAACAATTAAAATCCAAATACATGTATCACAAAATCAAGGTTATCTTACTAAAATCATGCAGAGACGCTGTGAGAGAAGAAAAGAGAATGCGTGACAGAGACACAGAAAGAGAGAGAAAGACAGACAGACAGACTGACAGAAAAAATCCGTAACCTAAAACTGAAAAAAGTGCAAACAAGCCAGCTTCATAGGGCAAATTCATCTGATCAAACAAAGCCAGTGAACTTTTATCTCTTGAACAGTATTTCCAAGTTGCCATTAGGATTGCCGGCATTTTTTTAAACAAGCCATGTTGCAATTTTATTATGTAAATTATCATTTCTAATAAAATAATTTTCGAACAAGCATTCTGGTTTCTTACCTTCAGATGACAATCACGAATTGTTGATTATGATGAGGGTCCAAATACGTAGAGGATGAAAGTTTGACAGATCAATTTTTTTTTCTCAGTGATCTCCCTTGCACAGATATATAGATCAAAGCGCAGAGAGTACCCTGAACTCCACCTTTTGCCATTTTTTTAATCATTTACAACACAATCCTACGACTTAATGATCCTGAGGAAACATCGTGGTAACCAGGGTTTTCTCTTTTTACACAATGTTTATACATGTACTTGGAAGTGTCTAAACTTGTTGTTTGGGAAAAGGTTAATTAAGTTGTAGGCTGCTAGGCAACAAAGTCGTTTGCAGTCCTGAGGTAATGTGCCAAACTTACAAAAGTATCAAATTTGGTTATCTAAATCCTTGTAAAAATTTGGTAGTGGTAGTTCCGGTAAAAGACAAGTTTTGTAAATTGGACTTACATAGTAATTCGATTGGAGGTTTCGCTCAGACGGTAATTAATTCTAATTATACAGGGTTTTTGCACATGTCATTTTTCACACGCAATGCTTTTAATTTTTGAGCACAAAAAAGAGTATTTGAACTTTAAGAACTGATTCTTATTTACGAGAAACACTGCAACGTATTTGTTCAACGTGGCGTTGAAGATTTCGGTCATTTCATGGTCTAAGGGAGAAAACTCAAAGTCTTACGCTATGAGTTGTGATGAGTAGCTTCCCTTTAGCTGACTTGGATCAAGGTTTTTTTTTTTCGGCCCTGGTCTTGTTCGCCCCGGCTTGTTTGACAGGGTTCATTCGTCCGAGTTTTGCCGTCCTAACTGACCTAAATGTAGTATCTTTAGATATACTGGAGTTCTATTGATTCAGAATCGTCAGTTTTCATCAATATTAACCCCAATCAAAACATTATGACCCCCACCTCAAAGATAAGATGTTCAAGATAGGTTAAAAATTCTCTTGGAATCAAATATCTATACTTTTGTATACGAAAGTTATTTATTACTAATAAATGATAATTATAAGGAACATCCTGGGGAAAGATTGACAAGAATTTCGCAAGGATTTCGTGTGCGAGATGATTTTTTTTTTTTTTTTTTTCATGAAATGAAGGGAATACTGCTGGACTAACCTTTCACTTTGAGGCGAATCTGGAAACATGTTTTAGATTTATAGACGCAGAAGACGACTTTATGAATAACTGGGGCTCTGGATCCATTTGTTCTCCTACTCTATCAAAGTTTTAGTCGCCTGTTTAAGCTTAATTTAGGTAGGAGAACTTACGTTATGATCTGACATTGAGACCAATCTTTTTAAGCACATTTCTAGCGATCTAAGCAGTTGCATTAATTCAGTAATAAGAAATTTATATTCCATGCGTTACATTTGTCTTCAAGGTGAAAACTTACTTTGATATACACCAAAATGTTACTTTCCACTTTATACTTTCGTGGTCATGTTCGTTAACAAAAAGTGATGTAATACAAGGGAGACAACCATCTTTCTCCTGTCTGTTATCGTAAAATCATAAATATTAATGATCCTATCATAACAACATATTAGAATTCATAGACCTGAACGGAGAGAAAACGTTACCATATCGATCGTCTCTACTGGCTCTAGAACAACTTATTTTATACATCTTTTGTTTTATACTGTCCACTACCGTAAGGGAGGTGACTCCTGTTTGTATAAAGATGACAATTTATAAGAGTTTTCTCCCTTGAACCACTAATCGTTTGGTCTTGTTAAACGTCAAACAAACAAGATCCTTGTGTGAAAATGAGTAAAAGTTGATGTCTTTCAAGAAGCCTCTGGTGATCCGTTGAAAGATGGAGTTATGGAATAATCCAAGTTGCTATAGTCTACACGGGGCCGATGTACAAGTTTTCTCCATTTGACCAAAACATCCCATAAAATCTCTTGGTATAATTAAAAGTTAGACAGTAAGGAATTTTAATATGACGTTGAGCCATTGTTGATGCGTAGCCACATACCATTACGACAAACCTGTTAGTTTTAGCTTGTTTAACGCTATTTTAACAGCAAAGGTCATATCAAGGCAGTCTGTGCACCAACACGTGTTTTATGGCTTTCTTACACCAGTACTGACACAGCTCTCTTTCCAAGCCACTGACTACTTTTCTCACATACATCAGAGGTGAGAGGCAAAAAATTGCTAGAAAGAAAGTATGCCCAGGTATTGGGCCCACAACCACCAGGTCACGAGTCACATACACTAACCACTGAGCTACCCTGCCAGGGTTTACAGTTTAAGTATCTGTAATCTACACAATGTCTAAAATTTAATTAAATTTTACCCAAACAAGATGTGTCATTGAGAAGTGACTGATGCACCCGGAAAACACATATGACCTTGCTGTGACCTTTACCTTTACCCTACGTACATGACTCTTGCACATGACGCATCATCTTAATGTGGTCAAAAGTGCAAAGTTTTTTTTTAAATTAAGTCATAAAGAAAAAAGTTATGGCCCTGACATGAAAATGGGTACCCCTTAAACCACATTTGACCTTGCTGTGACCTTCACCTTTAACCCAAAGACATGGGACATGACTCTTGCATCTTGCACATGACCAATTGTCTTTATGTGGTTACTGAAATTCATTCATAATCAAACAAGAGCGGCGAATTGTCGCAAGATACGCCTGTCCCACCGCCAGTTGTTGAGGGGGATAATAATTGTAAAGGGCAGGTAGAGGAAAATAGTAGTGCAGCAGAAATCATGTAAGTGATTGAAATAGGCATGAATGGCTCTGGCCAGAGCATAACTTTGTCATCTCCAGTCTGAACATCTTCAAATTTGGAATGCATGATTGTTGAAAAATTACGGAGTGCAGCGCACAAGAACCCTAAGTCTTCCTAGCACAAGTTTTGAGTTTTTTCCCCTTTGATCTTCATTTTTTACAGCATTTCTTGCTTGTCCGGAGCAGAACTTTGTTATCTCTAGTCTGAACATCTTCAAATTTAGTATGCATGATTGTTGAAAAATTACGGAGTGCAGTGCACAAGAACCATAACTCTTCCTAGCATGAATTTTGAGTTATTCCCCTTTGATCTTCGTACCGCATAATTATTTGTAGTTTTTTAATTATTTCACTATTTTCTTAGTAAACAATTCTGAGTAAGATTTATTCCAGGCACGTTTTGTAGCAGTGCAAGTTTGCAGTGGATGTCAAACTTTATACAAGTAGGTATCTGAGTGTTTTTACAACCTGTACAACAGTACTGTTGTGACGTTGGATGTAGCTTGCTTTGCACAAATATTATATGGGCACAGCAGAGATGACAGTTTATATTTATGTAAATGGAAGTTAATATGTAGATAAATGGAAACAATTTGAAATGTTTACATGATATTATACAGTTATGGACATCACTTCCATTTGATATGATGATAAATTCACCAAATAGTGTAATATTGGTCAAGGCGCTAGCCACAACTATTTTATTATATCAAACACATTTACATTCGGTGATTTGTTGTATGATTCGCACTGCCTTGTCAAATATCATTCCAAAATTTTCAAAGGGGAAATAACTCAAAATTTTCTCCTTTTCCCACAATGTTTTCTACCCTATCAAAAAAAAGTTGCACCATTTGAGCCACATTGAAATTGTCGTCTGCAAATGCTTTCAATGTGGACAAGGCTGAAATTTGTCGTCTGGTAAAGGGTTAACAAGTTATTTTTGAAATTAAGTCTAAAGGAAATAATGTTATGGCCCAGACACGAAAACAACTAACACATTGTCTCAATCTGGTTAACATCGTGCCAAGTCAACAAAAATTATAAGCCCCTGAAAACTTTTTTTCAGGGGCATAATAAAGAACCAATTATTTTCCAAAAATACATTTTAACATTATAATTCCTTTTGAAAACAGCCCTCCTTGTTGCTATTAGGCCTAATTCCTAGGAAAAAAAAAACAGTATTAAGGCCATTAGTTCTCTGCATATTGTAGATCTGCTTGTCTCCACTAGAAAATAAGAAGTTTTACAGTTGTTAGTATGATAACAGACAAATCCCCACTAAAATTAGCAGAGTTAGAGAAACTGTCTTTCTTTATGCTGGATTATGATTTGAAAATACATTGAAATAGGGGAAATGAATGCTTTCATACTTCAGGCTGATACCTCTTTACCAAACAACAAAGTTTTGGACTTGCCCAAATCCATAGCACTTGCAGACAACCAATTAATTGTGACTCAAATGGTGAAAATTGTTGTTGATAGGGTAGAAAACATTGTGGTAAATGGAGAAAATGCTGGTTACCAGCCTTTCCTCCTTTTCCCACAATGTTTTCAAAAGGCTTTGTTTCGAAGGGTTGTTTAAACTTGGGACTGTGTGCTTAAAAGTTAAAACTAAATGACTGCCATATAACTTGTGTAATTACATATTTTGGGGATGATTTACAGTAGTTTCGATAACAAACAATATTGGACTCAGGGTAAGACAGCTTGAGGTTTCGTTGAAAGGGTGACTAACTGTTGTAATTTAACTTGTGTAATTCATATTTTGGGGGGTGATTTACAGTAGTTTTGATAACAAACAAGTCTGGTTTATTGGACTAATTTAGTAAGACAGCTTGAGGTTTCCTTACAAGGGAAACTTATTGCAAGGTACAATGTTATTTGCACCGTGACATTTTTCACACCCAATATGATTTGAATTTGATTTGTGGTCCAGTTAATCTTTCTGGTACAACTAGAACTGTCGCAAAGTGGACAAATACCCCCCACCAGCACCTTGTCACTGAAGCAGCACAATCAGAGAACAGAAATGATTTTCAAAACCAAGATCACCAGTGACCTTGACCCTTGACCCAAAACAAATAGGGCACCTCCATGGGTCATGAGCAACACTTGTATAAAGTTTCAGGCTCCTAGGTCAAACAGCTATTGAGTTAGAGCATGGAAACGATTTTCAAACAAAGTTCACCAGTGACCTTGACCTTTAGCCCATGTGATCCAAAAACAATAAGGCACCTCCTTAGGTCATGAGGAACACTTGTATAAAGTTTCAGGGTTGTGGGCCAAACAGCTTTTTAGGCCAGGGAATCCCTCTCAAGGGATTCCCTTGCCTATAGCGATCGTAAGCTGACTTTTCCGGACTACTTTCAGACAAAATGTTGAACGGTGTGTCCACTCTATATCGCTGAGTCCGCTAAAACAACTAGTTTCGTAAGTACAGAGATCGCTTATCACACGGCGTGAATGTTTTCCTTTCCTCAAAGCTTTCCGACATCTGCATAGTGCTATGGAATTGCAAGGGTATTACAGCCCTTTAATAACCAACGAGTGTGTTTTAAGGGTTGTGTCCCTGTTGAATACACAACAGACGGTCAATAACTTTTCCAGGTAAAAGTTAAACGTCCATCGAATAAGTCTGTACACCGTTTAAGTCTGATGTCTATTTTTATCCCATACCGCCTATGGGCGGAGTTTATAGTTACACAAATCTAGTCAGGAACTGTGCATTAAGGCGTTGCTGTATTATGACTGACATCAGACTTATTCGGTGTACAGACTTATTCGGTGTACATTTAACCTCTACCAACTTTTCCATCACTGTGATTGGATACTGAAATCCTCTCGTATTATAGACATGATTACAGCCCCTGATATCACTTTCTAGTGTACTAGCGCGAGGGAAAAACCCGAGAACCAGTTTTCTATTTTTAGTTTCCATTGTCACTTGCTAGTTACTGTCCGCGTTTCAAATAAAGATCAAAGGGAACCGCACGCCGCATCTCCTTTGACTGCCTGGTGAAAAGATTGAGATATACGATTTTCCATGGAAATGTCGATAGTTGAATGAGATTATTGGTGTATTAACTGCATTTATTATCAGTTTCTTTTAATCATTTAGAATTTAACTTGATTTTCTCTATATGTTTAGAAAAAAAAAAAAAAAATCGATAGAATTAAGAAATATGCAGAAATTAAAAGAATCATACTCTCTTTTTTCTGCGTGAATCGATTTAAAACATCTCTCTTTCTTTTTGTCAGAAGAATAGGCAAACATTATGGAGAAATAAGAATTTTTTGTTCTATCTACATTTTCCGATAATCAACCATGTTATCGGCTTATATTCTTTTTTTGTGACGACTGTTGATTGATTAGAAATCATGAAAGTGTTGTGCGATCCTTGGACATTTTTTAACTTTCAAACAAAATAATTTGAAAATAAAAGGTGTGTTTAAAAAATTAGGTTTTAATTTATCAGTTATTCATCACATTTACATACCTAGAGTTTCATTCACATAACTGGTAGTTTCCGAAACATTGTTTGAAAAGGAGAAATGAAAGTTTAAGAATATTTATTTTGAAATACATCCCGAATGTGCAAATTCATTTTAAGCGCCAGAAGCCGTCGTTGGAATCTCGCTCTCTCTCTCTCTCTAATGGGACGAGAAGGGCTAGTGGACGTCTTTGTATGATATAGTCAAAAGAATTGATTTAGATCGACTGTTTGAGAACAAAACTGCGATGTATTGACATCACCCTGCCCTGCGTTCGCGATATTAAGCGTTGGTATTCGCGTTGTGTCCAATTTTAAATTGTGTCTTATCTTTCTTATCACTGACGATATTTGAAACTTGGAATATATGTGCGTTATCATAAAGATCAACCTTAACCAATAAGGCAAATAACTAAAAAATAAATTAGCTTGATTTAAGCCCCTTTTCGACTTAGAAATTTTTAAAGCCATTATCATGCACCTTATAGCCGAGCGTTGGTATCCACTACTTTGCTTCGGTTTAATTATAGAATCTGGCTTCTGAGCACTGCTTTTTTTTTTTGCATTAATTTAATTTTTCCTGTTGATTATTGTATTATTCCATATTATACTTGACAGTACCCCTTTACCAATGAATTCTTTTGGCATAATTGAATTGGCCTGACTGTCTGTATGGTAGTGATAATTAGAAAATGAGGTCTCGTGTGAGTTCGTATCCTTCGTTCTTTAGAGATTACAGATCACTAGATTTCCTGGCCTTCAGTACTATCAGTACTTTGATTAGTTAATGCACAGAAACGAAACCAAGAGAAATGGATTGACAGATGGATGGATTGATGCCTTCTACCTCGTAGGTGAGAGGTATAATAACTACATGTACTCGAAAGACGTTGACCCCACTCATCACTTGACTTGAAGCCAGAACCTTCAATGTGAGAAGCTGACTCTCTAGCACTACCCTACTGTCTCCGACATGTGTTCACCCTTTACCACACAATCCCGACTTTTAACAACCCCGAGAAAGAAGCCTTTTGAAAACATTGTGGGAAAAGGAGAAAATGCTGGTCATTTTCTCCTTTTCCCACAATGTTTTCTACATTTACCCCCCAAAAATTCAATTTTTGAGCCAATTTAATTTATCATCTGCAATTGCTTTCAATTTATACCAGTTTAAAATTTTGTCGTTTGGCAAAGAGTTAATGACCCTGGGAAAAAGGCTTTTAAAACCACTGCTGGGAAAGGACAAGCTGGAAAGCAGTATTTTCTCCTTTTCACACAGTGCCATCTACACTATCAAAGATAAATTCAAACATACAAGCCACATCCAATTTGTTGTCTGCAAATGCTTTCAATTTGGACATATCTGAAATTTTGTCGTTTGGTAAAGAGTTACTGCATGGTGAAGAGTTAAAGCAGAATTGAGATATATGTAAATTTTGGTATGCAAATACATATATAAGTATGTCTAAATATCATATGATAAATAGGGGACCAGTTTCAAAGCAGTCCCAAGACTTATGCAGCTCATGTTGTTATAAAAAACATCACAAAAAGCCAGTTGTAAAATATTAACCGTCCTAACCTTTTACCAAGTGATCCCATGTTTTTACAGCCTTGACAGAGAGAGAAAAAAACTTAAACTAGAGGCGCTTGAGCGCCTGTATCGCTCCACAGGCCTGATATTTCTATAATGGCGAAAAAGAAGTTTTTAACAATTACCATTCAATCCTGCATTTTAGCTCACTAAAGAAAAAAGGTATGGAAAAAACTTGTGAGAAAAGAAGAAAAAAATGGTAACCAGCATTTTCTTAGTTTCCCACAATAATTTCTATCCTTTTTTATATATGTCTTACTAATTTGAAGATATGTTGTCTGCAACAGGTCCTTTCACAAACCATTTTGGGTGGGGAAACATCAAAATATAGAAAATATGTCTTTCTCAGGGTCGTTAAAAGTTGTGATTGTGTGGTAAAGGGGTAATCTAAAAGAACAGCTAGGAGGGCAAATGAATGAATGTTATAGCAATATAGATCAACTTACATCAATACACCAGATAGAATGAAATATGCTGGCATACAATGAACACCTAATCCCTAATAATCAACTTTTCACAGTTAGAATGTCTTCTGTGGCAAACAACACAAAATGGTCTACAAATGCATTTACATAAATCAAATATCCTGCTCCAGGGCACAGATTAATTCTGGTGTACTGAAGTTGCGGGATCAGTTTGACTGGGTAACATTAATGCCTTATCACAAATGTAAAGCCCTGTCCCACTGTGTACCAGGTCACCAGGATTTACACCCCTTCTCTGTCCACTCTGCATTTACTCATTAGTAGGTCAACAAACCTTTACCAGAACTAATAAAAGTGCAGAGGTTCTCTTGTTCTATATCAAAAGGACTATAAAGTACCTACAACATGGGGGTTTTGTTATTAAAATACTTTTTCTTTTTTATCTTGGCATGGTTACTCAGGCTTAGTAATAAGGCAAAATTGAAAAGCTCAAGTTGTGAAAGGTGCTCAAGCTTTTATCTTATTTATGGCCAGTGATATTTCATTACTAGTACTAACTAATAGCATATCATTGGAGTAAATTGTGATCTTAATACCAAGGAAAATGTGTGGGCTTAAATAGGACAGCCCTGACTAGGTCAAGTCAATCCAATTTTCTTCCTTTTTCTTTGTTAGTCGATAAAACTAACACAATAAATAGTTTTGGAGAAGAACATTTTTTTGAAATATAAGCCTTGTCTATAAAAAAATGTGTTTTTAGGTGTATAATTTTTTTAAAAGGAATTTGGTATACAACCACCATAGAAACAATTTGGCAGACAACCACCATAGGAACTTACCTGCAAAACAACAATGAGTTTTAGAGAAGAAATTTTTCAAAGATTTTACTTTATACCATAAAAGGAAAATGAGTCTCCCATAAAAGCCATGTTTTTTGACAGATCATTTTTTTTTAAAGGAATTCTGTAAACCTGTATCTAAGGAACATTCCTGCAAAATAATAATGCTATCCAAATAGCGGTTTGGGAGGAGAAGATTTTTAAAGGTTTTTTACTTTGGTTGCCAAGGCAACCAAAATTCTTCATGGAACACAATTATTTGAAGGAATTTGAAAGAGGACCACCAAAGGAACATTCCTGTGAAATTTGGTAAAAATCCAGTCAATAGTTTCTGAGAAGAAGTTTTTTAAAGAAAAAGTTTACGGACGCACGCACGGACGAACGGACGGACGCACGCACGACGGACACAACGCCATGACAATAGCTCGCTGGCCTTCGGCCAGTGGAGCTAAAAATCATTGTAAGAAAAGGAGAAAATGCTAGTTAACCCTTTACCAAACAATAAAATTTTGGACTTGTCCAAATTCAAAGCATTTGCAGACAACAAACTACATGTAAATGTGACTCAAATGGACTTTGTAAAAAGGGTAGAAAATATTGTGGGAAAAGAAGAAAATGTTGGTTACCAGCGTTTTCTCCTTTTCCCCACAATGTTTTCTAAAGCCTTTTCCCCTGGGGTCTCTGAAGCTCTGGATTGTCTAGGAGGTTTAACAGTACATGTATTTTCTCCTTTTTTCCCAATTTTTTTCTACCAAACAGACTAAAAATCTCATCATTTGAGCCATACCGACTTTTTCATCTGCAGATACTTTCAATACAGACATGTCCAAAATTTTATTTTCTGGAAAAGTAAGACAAGATATTTGTTGAAACTGATATGTAATTCAAAGGGCAAGGAGCAAAATGAGATATCCATAGAGGATTGATTGCTAAGCATCATTGGTTTACTTGTAATGTAAATAAATGTAATAAAAATTAATAAATCTGTACATTACATGATTAAAAAATATTGCAGAGTCTTTCCTGTATTAAATACAGAGGTAGAATTCAATGTTTACCAGTACATATCAATGTCTATGCAGTATGAAATGTAGTCTTATTTCATTCCAACCCATTACCATAAAAATATGGTAATCTATCTTTAGTTTTATGCCCCTGCAGCTGAAAGGTTTCCAAAACATTGTGGAGAAAGGAGCAGTTGCTTGTAACAAGCAACTGTACCCTTTTCCACAATGTTTTCTAAATATTGATCAAATCAGACATTTTTTTTTCCTTCGAAGCATTCTCCCTGTTGTCATGTCTAGTAGTTGTTTGTATAAAAATAGCATGAATTTAAATGACAAAGTAAATTTCATTTTCTTATCTGTTCCTGTAATGACTCAATGTCTCACATAAATTGGAAATAATACTGTAAAATTCATAATTCAAAATAAATAAAAGACTGTTCACTCACACCCCAATTTACATAAGCAACTAAAAATATAACAATACACACATACAATGAAGCATACTGTGAAAGCCTATGAAACAAGAGAGTCACATGTGGGTGCCAAAACTTGACTGCAGTTGCTTGATTTTCAATGAAATTTTCATGTCAAAGAAGGGGCATAACTGTATCAAAACTCCTTTGGTTACCTGCCCTTTTTGTAAGGGGTCTCCTTTTCAATACTGAACTACTAATCTGAATTTGACAAGGCTATGACAATACCTCAATGTTATCTCCCAAAACAGCCAAGCTAATAAAAATAAAAAAGAGTCACTTTAATTCATTAACTCTTTACCAAACGACAAAATTTTAGACTGGTCCAAATTCAAAGCATTTGCAGACGACAAAATATATGTGACTGAAAAATTGAAATTTGTTTTGGGAAGGGAAGAAAACATTGTGGAAAAAGGAGAAAATTCTCCTTTTCCCACAATGTTTTCAATAGCCTTCTCTTGCAGTGTCATTAAAAGTCAGGATTGTGTGGTAAAGGGTTAGGCAACCGATTGATTACTTGATTTTTGGCCAAAGGGCGCTCTTACAGAAGGTCCAGAGCCTGGAGCGAGGATCAAACTTCAGGTCTCTGGTTTGCGAATCTTAAAGCTTCACCACTGAGCTATGCAGGAGCCCCCATTAGGTTATAACCTACTGCAACTAATTTGCAGTAGACAACTTTGAAAAACATTTGTCGACTCTTTACTGCACAACAAAAATGTAGATTTGTCCAAACTGAAAGCATTGGCAGACAACACTTTAAATGTAGCTAAACTGATTAAGATTTGTCTTTGATAGGGTAGCAAATGTTGTGGGAAAATGAGAAAAATGCTTGTTACCAGCATTTTCTCCCACAATGTTTTCAAAAGGCCTATTTCTTGGGCTCATTAAAACTCATGATTGTATGGTACAGGGTTAATTTGGGTTAATCTGTATAGATTTACAATTTAAGCATGAACACATATGAAACAAAAGCACCGCATGCGGGTGCCTACGCTAGGCTGCAATTGCTTGATTTTCTTAGTCATAAAAGGCGCATAACTTTGTAAAAAGTATATTGACTGTTATCTGCCCTTGTTGTAAAGGTTCCCCTTTTGATAGTTAACATCTAGTCTAAGTTTGGAGTAAATATCTTCAGTAATTACAGGGATATTATACAAAATCAAAAGTTTTGAAAATTTCTGAAAATTTTAAGTCAAAAAAGGGGCATAACTGTGCCAAAAATATTTGGATGGTTACTTACCCTTGTTGCATGGGTTTCCCTTTTGATACTTAACAACATGTCCAAGTCTGAAGTAAATATCATTAGTAATAAAAGAGATATAACAAAATGTCAAAATTTTTGCACCATAACGCAAATCGTAATGCAGACAATGACGCCAAGGCTATGACAATACCTCAACAATTTCTTCCGAAACAGCCAAGCTAATAAGTCGTACCCAGAAGTAATGAATTTACAGATAGAGGAAAAAAAGCAACAATCTAAAAGAACTTCATTAATAATGGATATCAAGAGAACTAATCATGGAGATAAGGAGAAGACTGCCAATTAATTCTTTATCAAACAATCCTGGGTTTTAACAACCCTGAGAAAGAAAGCTTTTGAAAACAACGAGGAAAAAAGAGAAATGCTGGTAACCAGTATTTTCTTCTTTTCTCACATTTTTTTTACCCTTTCAAAGACAATCTTACTATTTGAGCCTAAGTTAATCTGTTGTCTGCAAGTGCTTTCCATTTGGATACATCTAAACTTTTGTTGTATGGTAAAGAGCTAATTCACACAGTCACTCACTGATAGCTATTAAATATATTGCTGTTTAGCTAATGTCGCTATATGTACTTTGTTTCTAAGTTCCTCTGGAATATTTTCATACACTTTTTTCCTTATATACTGTAATGGGTATCTATCTGAGAAATGCATTAACAATATATTATCAACATGTTTGAATAATGAGGCATTTTTGTAAATTTCTGATAAATGAACATGGCCCCAGTGCCTGGCAATTTCAACGTAATTCTTGCCCTCTTCTTCGTCGTTAATGTAAGTGGCTTCGACTATCAGCAGTTTGACTCGAAATAAATCTGGTGGCGGCTGATAAACCTCTTTAGTAAATACTTCAAATGTAGTGTCTCCTGGGAAAAGGAAGAAAAGGTAAGAAATTGATTAATCCTTTACCACACAATCCCGAGTTTTGACGACCCCAGGGGAAAAAGTCTTTTGAAAACATTATGGGAAAAGGAGAAAATGCTGGTAACCAGCATTTTCTCCTTTTCCCATGATGTTTTCTAACCTACTAAAGGAAAGTTCCATTATTTGAGTTACATTTAAATTGTCATCTGCAAATGCTTTCAGTTTGGACTAGTCTCCATTTTTGTCGTTTGGTAAAGAGTTAATTCTGTACCGAATGACACTTTTGAGACAGTTGCAAATTGAAAGGGTTTGCAGACTACAAATAAAATCTGGCACAAATGATGCTATTTTTCTTTGAAAGAGTATAAAAACATTGTGGAAAAAGGAGAAAAAGCTGGTAACTGATAACCAATTACTAGTATTTTGTTTTTTACTGTTTTAGTCCATTAATTTACATAAATATATTTTTTCTACAGTAGAAAAGTCCAAAATATTTTGTTTTTTACTGTTTTAGTCCATTAATTTACATAAATATATTTTTTCTACAGCAGAAAAGTCCAAAATCATGATCATTTAGGCTGTACAGACATGTCCCTCAACTTGTCTACAGGCCTGTCTGTTCTCCGAGAAATAAAACAAAAAACTACACGATACTGGCCACCTCCCTGATTCATCTCCTGGTGGTTGATGACATGATGCGGGATGCACATTTCTTCATTATTAACCCTTTACGAAATGAGAAAATTTTAAGACTTGTTTAAATTGAAAGCATTTGCAGACTACAAAATAAATGTTACTGAGAAATGGGAGTTTGTTTTAGGAAGGGCAGAAAACATTGTGTGAAAAGGAGAAAATGCTGGTTACCAGCATTTTCTCCTTTTCCCAATGTTTTCAAAAGGCTTCTTTCTCAGGGTCGTTAAAAGTCGGGACTGTCTGGTAAAGGGTTAGAAGACAAATCAAAACGGACGAATCTAAAATTCTGTCTTGTGGAACAGAGTTAATAACGCAATTTGAATTAATTTTAGGGTTGGAAATTATGAGTTAGCAAAACAAAAATAGCCATGTAGCAAGATGGAGATAGATCAGGGGAGACAACCTACCTGTGTAAGCTACTTCTGGTGTTTCAACAAACTTGTGAACATCTACTCCTGATCTGATCTTAGCACCGATCTCTCGTCCTGCTAAACCTTGAAATTCCTCCTTCAATATCTTTTTTGTCTTGTATAATATATAACCCTGACTTTGCACTCGATGTACAGTTGGAAAAGCAACAGCATGGTAACCTTTACTCAGCTGGAAGAAAACAATTGAGCAGCACTCTGCCAAATGGGGGTTTAACTCTTTACCAAACGACAAAATTTTAGACTGGCCGAAGTTGAAAGGATTTGCAGACGACAAATTAATTGTAGCTCAAATAATGATTTCTGTTTTAGATAGGGTAGAAAACATTGTGCGAAAAGGAGAAAATGCTGGTTACCAGCATTTTCTCCTTTTCCCACAATGTTTTCAAAAGCCTTCTCTTACAAGGTCATTAAAGTTCAGGATTGTGTGGTGATGGGTTAATGCATCTCCTTGGTGCATTACAAAAAGCAAGTTATCACATAATTATGTATCCATAAAATTCATTTTGTCTAAAAAAACAACAGATTCAAGAGGTAGAATCATGCAGATAAACTACAAATAGCAAAAAGTTTCAAACCATGTCAGCCTGCTCAGAAAGCGCAGGCTAACCTGGGTCCATACACTTCACAGAATGCATTAACTCTTTACCACACAATCCCGACTTTTAACGACCCTGAGAAAGAAGCCTTTAGAAAACATTGTGGGAAAAGGAGAAAATGCTGGTAACCAGCATTTTCTCCTTTTCCCACAATGTTTTTCTACCCTTCCCAAAACAAATATTAATTTTTCCGTCACATTTATTTTGTCGTCTGCAAATGCTTTCAATTTGGACCAGTTTAAAATTTTGTCGTTTGGTAAAGAGTTAAAGCCCCTTTTGGCAGAGCATGTCTCAATTACAACAACATAAAATTTATCAATGAAAGCTTTTAGAGTACTATTTTTTATTAGCAGTAACTTTAATACTTATTGACCACAAAATATGGTAATTTACAATTGCATTTTTTAAAACATACAAGCAAGAATTAAGCAAAGATCACACAATGCATCCGCCTTTTTTTCCTCAGGAAAAGATGGCTTAGACTTTTGTTCAAGTATTTTTAATTGTTTGCCTTGTTTTTTTTTTATGAAATTTTTTTTGTTACATTTTTTTCTTTGAAATGTTTCCAGTACCAAAGGTATAATTACTGTTATGGGAGATCACTCCTTCCTTATGGCATAGCTTTCCAAAAATAAAATCAATACCTGAGAACTGCGTTAGGGAGAATTCTCTTTGGCCCAGGGGTTAGTGTATTGGTCTTTCAAACCTCGATAAACAAGGATATTTGCCCCCATGCGTTCGAATCCCAGTCAGTTCAGTTTGTATTAGAGCTATGCATTTGTTACGAACTTTCATGTTCGTAAGATGGGGGCTCGTCCTGGATTGGCCATTGAGCCAATTGTCTGCCCATTATTGGCCTTTCAGCCATTTGTTGTCTAATTAATAGACTTCCTGCCTAATAAGGCTTTCTGTCATCAAAAATGATGACTTCTCTTAAGAGGGGGTGTGTTACAGATCACTCCTTCTGTATGGCATAGCTTTCCCGTATAAAATCAATACCCGACAACTGCGTTGAGCAGAGCTCTCTTTGGTCCAGGGGTTAGTGTATTGGTCTTTTAAACCTCGATAAATGAGGATATTTGCCCGTAAGGGTTCGAATCCCTGTCGGTGCGGTTTGTATTAGAGCTATGCATTTGTCAGACTTTCATGTTTGTACATTACATCTGCATGACAGGCACTTGTTCTTTTCTTTCAACAGACTTTGCTGTATATATAACCTAATATTACATAATGCTATAGGTTGAAGACTGGTTAAAAAAAAAACAAGAGGGCCATGATGGCCCTGTATCGCTCCACTGGCTTATAAATATAACCCATGAAGAGAAGTCTTCACTATATAAGCGACTAAATGGGGAATATGTGTATTAGAAGAATAACATGCCAAATATGGGAGTTCTTGGCCTTATGGCTAGTAACAAGACGGTTTCTGAACTTTTCACTCCATAAACCCATGTAAAACTTGTGACCCCTGGTGCAGGGCCAAACTTGATCCTAGGGCTGTAACTTGGGCCCTCTTTGTAGTTGTCCACTAACTAATGCTATAGTTATGCAAAATTTGGTAGCCTAAGCCTTATGGCTATGTACACCAAGATTTAAAAGTTTTCCCTATGTAAGCCTATGTAAATCTTGTGAACAACCCCCACCCCCCCAGCATGAGGCCAAATTGACCCCAGGACTATAATTTGGGCACTTTTGGTAGACCCCAACTAGATCAAGCTAAATGCAAAATTTGGTAGCTCTAGGCCTTATGGCTAGGTACAGGAGAATTTTTAAAGTTTTCTCTATATAAGCCTATGTAAAACTTGTGACCCCTGGGGCAGAGCCAATTTTGACCCCAGTGCTATAATTTCATGAAACATGATAGAGGTTTACTACATAAAGCTACATGCCAAATTTGGTAGCCCTATGCCTTATGGTTTCAGACAAGAAGATTTTTAAAGTTTTCTCTATATAAGCCTATGTAAAACTTGTGACCCCTGGGGCACAGCCAATTTTGACCCCAGGGCTATAATTTCAAGAAATATGATAGTGGTCTACTACATAAAGCTACATGCCAAATTTGGTAGCCCTATGCCTTATGGTTTCAGACAAGAAGATTTTTAAAGATTTCCAATATTTTTCAGTTTTGTTGCCATGGCAACCAGAGTTTTTGAAGGAATCAAATTCTTTCAAGAAATTCTGAAGAGGACCATGGCAGGATCATTTCTGTGAAGTTTCATGAAAATTGGATGGGTAGTTTCAGAGAAGATGTTTGAAATAAAAGTTAACGGACGGACGGACGCACGCACGACGGACACCGGGCCATGACATAAGCCCGCTGGCCTTCGGCCAGTGGAACTAAAAAGTGCCTGTGCCTTGTATACTGTTACTTTTACCTCTTTCTTACCTCTATTTTCTGCCCTGGACTGACAGGCAGTATGTTAGGACTAGACAGGGGAGTGTTACCACCATTTAAGTCAGCAAAGTTCCCACAGATGTCTTTTAGAGGCCTTACAAGAATATCAGGTACATAGTATCTGGCTGGCTTGCAACCAGTTAGCTCCCTTTTCTTCAGATGATGAGGTATAGCCACAATATGATCCATGTGCCCATGACTAAAATAAATAATGAAAATGTGGTTTAATTTCTTTAATAAAAAAAGTTTAACCCTTTTCCACACCAAAAACATTTGGATATATCAAAATCAAAAACATTTGTAGATTACACTCTAAATGTGATTTAAATAGTTGGGTATGTCTATGAAAGAGTGGAAAAAAAATTATGAGAAAAGGAAAAGATTATGTTTACCAACATTTCATCATGTGCCAACAATGTTCTGAAAAGCCTTTTTAATAAGGGTTGTTAAAACTTTAGATTTTTTGGTGATGGGTTAAATAATTCATTTCCAAGAAATAATAATGTAATGTTATTAACCCATTGCCAAAAAAACCTCCTCTAAATATGCAGGCAACAAGTCGATTGTTGCTCAAATCATGAATTTTGTCTTCGACAGGGCAGAAAACACTGTGGGAAAATGAGAAAATGCTGGTTACCAGCATTTTCTCCTATTCCTAAAATGTTTTCAAAAGGTCATTATAATTGTATTCTTTTGTGATGGGTTATCTCTTTATGCGCCAAAAACCTTACAGATATTTTTAGTCTAGAGGCCTATATAATTGCTATTTCAAGGTTACTCTTATCCTTAGGGCATGCTTTGTGCAGTTTGATCTTGATCTACAATGGCTATAGAGACAACTAGACTCATGAAAGGAGCTTTGAGGGTCTTAACCCTATACCACAGAATCCCGAGTTCCAACAACCCTGAAGAGGAGAGCTTTTGAAAATATTGTGGGAAAGGGATAAAATGCTGGTGACCAGTATTTTCTCCTTTTTCCACAATGATTTCTAACCCTGCCCAGAAAACTCAAATCATATGGGACCATTTTTTGTGTGCAAATGCTTTCAATTTCATCAAGTCTGAAATTTTGTCCTCTGGTAAACAGTTAGTAAAAAGTACAGTTTTGGTAAAAAGTTAAAATATTTTCCTTTTTCATTTTTTTTTAGAAATTTGAACTATACTGGAATAGTAAAACAGAATTATAAAAACATGTATTACCAAATTGCTTCACAATTAAGAGTAACAGTTAAGGTCAAATTTAGTTTGGCCTACCTGGAACTAATTTTGAAAATTTACAATTTAGTTGTAAACCAAATTCATTGACGAATTTCATCTTGGATTCCTTAATTTTGAATTTTGTCTTTTTAAAGCAGTTTTAGATGACATTCTTTTAGATGATTTACACTAAAAATGCCTTGCTTAACCCTTTACCACACAACGGAATTTTTGACTCTTCTATTATGAAAGTATTTGTTGAGGAGAAACCCAACATCGTTCAAGTGACAACATTTGTTTCTGAAAGGGTAGAAAACATTTTGGGAAAAGGAGAAAATGCTGGCTGCCAGCATTTTCTCCTTTTCCCAAAATGTTTTCAAGAGCCTCCTTTCTCTGGGTCATTAAAAGTCAGGATTGTGTGGTAAAAGGTTAAGTGTCCTGTAGAGATCCAGATCAGACCTCATAAAAACTTTTGCCTTTGGCAGCCTTGAAATATTAATTCTTTTATATTTTCATGACTGAAAATTTTGAGTTGGCCAGTTTATCACTCTTCCTAAAAGTTGACAACCGGCAATAATAGCTTCAGCTGTGCTTAGTGCCCAACAGGTTAACCCTTTACCATACAATGCCAACTTTTAACGACCCTGAGGAAGAAGCCTCTTGAAAACATTGGGAGAAAAGGAGAAAATGCCAGTAACTAGCATTTTCTCCTTTTCCTACAATGTTTTCTACCCTATCACAGAAAAACTGCATCATTGAAATTGTCGTCTGCAGTTGCTTTTCAAGTTTGACAGGTCTAACACTTTGTCGTGTGGTAAAGGGTTAAAGGAGGCATCTTTCTAAAGACAATGCAGAAATAGGAACAATACATTGTATCTATGGTTTCTGTGGAATCTTCGTCCTTGGACATTTCAGTAACTCTATATGCTCCAACTAATATCATACCTGATAAAAACAGTGTCACATTTCACACTTTCCCTACTAGCATGACCCATGTCAAAACAGCAAGTGTAGCCATCTGAACATCTGATTACAATGCTTGTCTCTATCCCTGCCAACGACCATGCAAAAACGCTGAAATTACCAATCGTCAACCAAGTCTCATCTTCTGAATTTCCTTTCGATGACATTTTAAGATAGTCGGTTAGAAAGCTGAAATTGAAATATAATCTACGGCCATGTCTTTGACCGACTGCTATTCCTTTGTTTGGTCTTGATGTAAGACACAGTCTTCCGATCGTGTAAAATGAACGCATCGATTTGACGCGAGTGGCCTGTAACTTTCATTTACATGGCAGCGCGCTGTGTTGATCGTTGTGCAGTCAGCTGTTTTAACAAGATGACAATACAGAGAATATCGCCAGAGTCGTCTCCCTTTTGTGACTTGGACGCTTGTTGTGAAGTTGTAAGCGTCGTGGGGTAAAATGTTAACTGAAAAGAACCCTGGGGTAGGGGAATCTGCGACTTCATTTCATTTGGGGGGGGAAAAAACTCAGGGCCGGACGTTTCGTACCATAGCCATTTCGTACCAGTCATTTCGTACTAGTCACTTCGTACCACAATTTTAGCATTTCGTACCATAATTTATACCATATCGTACCATATTTTTTACCACTTCGTACCATGGTCATACCATTTCATACCATGTTTTTTTGGATCAATGACAAAGTTTTGAATAAGCATTCATTATTCATGACAGTATTATAAGAAGAAAACAAAACATACACTATTTATAAAGGTAGAGTTCAAGATTTAAGAAATTAAAAGCAATTTAACACTTTCTGATTTTCTCCTTTCCCCATTATGTTTTCAAAGCAGTTTCTCCACGGTCTGTAAAAAACTATTTGCTAGGTGCGTAATTTAAGTAAATGAATGTTGTTGAAAATGATGTTTTTACAAGAAATAAAAATGCACGCACATTGACCTTGTATTTTTCTCGGCATCATACACGGCTCTTCCATTTCAAAGCATACTCATAAACAAACATACAAAGAAGAAGATGGGAAAAAAAAGAAGACAATTTTGAATCAAGGGTAATCAAACAATTATCACTCTTTGATCATATCTAAATGTTCTATATAATGTACAGTAATCATTTTGTTCCAAGTTTTAATTACCCGACCTGCAACAAACATCACACACAAACAGACCAATTATCTATCTTCTCAGTCGCATACTTACTGATTCCTTTAAAGTTAATGTACTTTTAACTGATTTATGATAAAGTCATGTAAATAAGGTAACCAAAGCATTGATGTATACTAAGTAAATATATCAAAAACCACTTTTTCTAACATTCATTGAAATGTTTGGTCATAGTATGAGATGGAATTATCATGGTACCAAGTGGTAATACCATGGTACGAAATGGTAAATTTATGGTACGAAGTGGTAAATCTATGGTACGAAATGGTCATTAACAGAATGGTGCGAAATGGTTATGGTACAAGGTGACTGCATACCCTGCAGAAATACCACTGAAAAATATTTTTATCAAATACCTGTATATTTTCTTAACTGATACATGGATACGTGGCGATGAGATACCGTCGCTAATGACTCCCAAACAAACGCAGCATATGTTTCTGCCAATGATGAATTACCGGTAAGAAATTTATGGATACTTGAACTAGTTTACAAAAGGATATGTACAAAAAGTGTGAATTTCAGGGGCTACAGACAATGTACATAATACCTGTGCCAGCAAAGTTTTGAACTTCAATGAGAAAGAATGAAATGCCTCTTAAGCGTCAGTTTTGCCTAAGAATAATAGAATTAAAGGTACTTAATATTTTCGTAAGGCCTGTCAGGTTGTCTCAAAACCATATTTGATAATAAATTACATTAAATTAAAAGCAGTTTAAAAAATTTATAGATTGTCTCATTCAACAGAGAAGTGTAAGTGTAAGAAAAGTTTCAATTTCAAGTTAAAGGGAAATGGTAGCCTGATGATTTTAAAATGCGTAAAGAGTGCTGTCAATTAACAAATTTGTTAATATCATTGACAGTAGTTTGTTTTATCTTATGATATACTGAAGACAACAGGTGGTTGAGTGGATTACAGCAGCAATCAAAGACACATCCTATCATTTAACAGTTTACTGACATACCCTTTGAATTGGCAGATGTGCTAATCCACTTAAATAAGGCTAAGTCAAAAGTTGATTTAATTAACAGGAGTTGCCTTTTGAGCTGAACTTCCAAAACTGTACAGAACAGAACTTAGTCTGTTTCATAATTGAAATCTACATGCACTTTCAGTAAGGAATACATGTGCCTAAATGTGCCTAAGTTAAGTAGCAAATGGTTTGAATCCAAGAATAAACTGCATGTGTTTTGCAGTCTGATTTGTATCTAAAAATTCAGTATTCTTCACGCACTATGGGTTTATGTTGATGTCAAACTAAAACTTGATGACAAGTGCATCTTTTTGGATGTGCAGAGGTTATTAAACAAGGTTAGATATTTTAGTGAACAAACTTTCATTTTTTTAGTACTTCATATATTTTTACCTTTGTTTTCCACTGCATAACAGTGTATGTTTTTTTTCAAAGAATTTCAGACGAAAAAAGAACTAACATTAATTAATTCACTGCGTAATATAGCATTGATCAAAACTCTTAGCTCATGTCCCATGGTCAGTCATAATGATAATGCAAACTTGTAGCCTCTGCATATATCTCACATAAGCCGTACACGTTCGCAAAGCATCGTAAAAACATTTTCTTAAATTCAAGCATTGTAAACACACATAATATCAAACTTCTTCAACATTACCAGTCGCTTGTTTGGGGGCCGAAATAGCAGACAGCAAGGCTGCACATCAGGCCAAATAAATGCAATGACCTGATTGGTCAAATATCGATTTCCATGGACCATGGATCCATGTATTACCGGAATGTTACAGAATGTTGGCGCCTAATTTACATAATGTAAGAAAATGTTACGGAATATAAATGCCTAATTCACGGAATGTTACGGAACAGACCTAATGAGAATGTAGCTAAATGAAAAAAAAAAAAAAAATGTAGATAATATATACGTATGCATGCAAGCTCCCAAAACAGATACGAAATGTAAATTTTCACAAGTGGATCATTAAAATAGATTTGGAAACTGTTACGGAATGTAGATGTAATTATGGAATATAGATATAAGCCATGCTCTGGCAAAAGGGGGCTTCATGTAATTCCGTGATGCACGATACCTAGAAAGTTCGAAATTGGGTCACACTGAGTCAAAAAGTACATGTAGGTCACAGGGCCAAATCTTAGAAAAGCTTGTGCACACTCTAGAGGCCAAATTTTCAGTCTGATACTCAAGAAACTTGGTCAAAATGATTGTCTGGATGAAATCTGCAACAAATTTGAATTTGCATGTCGTCAGCTCTAAAAGTAGGTCAATGGGCCAAATCTTGTACACTCTAGTGGCTGTATTTTCAGCTTGATGCTCATGAAACTTGGTCATGAGATTGTCTGGATGAAATCTCAGTACTAATGAAACTTGGTCAGAATGTTTGTCTTGATGATGTCTCAGATAGTTTTGAAACTGGGTCATGTAGGGTCAAAAAGTAGGTCTTAGTAAAGCTTGTGCTTGCTCTAGAGGTCACATTTTCGGCCTGATACTCATGAAAATTGGTAATAATGTTCGTCTTGATGATGTCTCGGACAGTTTTGAAACTGGGTCATGTAGGGTCAAAAAGTAGGTCACTAGACCAAATCTTAGAAAAACATTGTGTGCACTCTAGAGGCCACATTTTCAGTCTGATACTCATGAAACTTGGTCAAAATGATTGTTTGGATGAAATCTGCAACAAATTTGAATTTGCATGTCGTCAGCTCTAAAAGTAGGTCAACGGGCCAAATCTTGTACACTCTAGTGGCCGTAATTTCCGCTTGATACTCATGAAACTTGGTCAGAATGTTTGTCTTCATAAAATCTCAGAAAAGCTTGAAATTTAGTCATATCGGGTCAAATAGTAGGTCACTGGGCCACATCTTAGAAAAACCTTGTTTGCACTCTAATGGCCATATTTTCAGCCTTATACTCATGAAACTTGGTCAGAATGTTTGTCTGGATGAAATCTCGGAATACAGAGCATTCTAAATCATGATCTTGATATCATTACAAAACTCTTAGGAATTATGCAAAAGCTAAAATTTACTGTTAGACATAAGACACTTAATCAGCTATATCTTTTTTTCCTTAGGCCAATTCTTAAATATGCATCTTTTGTTTGGGACAACTGTAAGCTTTATGAAAAGGACAAATTAAAAGAAAATCCAAATTGAAGCTGAAAGAATTGTTACTTGACGGACGCGATCAACCAGTTTGTATAAACTTTTTCACAAACTAGGCTGGCTAACATTATCAGATAGACATAAATATCAAAAACTTGTTCTCACTTACAGAATAACACACAATATTGTTCTGGAATATCTAAGTTCACTTCTTCCACTAAACATTGGCAACTCATTCAACTATAATTTGCAAAACAATGATCATTTCATGTTACTTCCATGCCATACTACTTTGTTCAAAAGCTTGAGTGTTCTTTCTTTAATCTCCCTCTGGAATCATCTCCCTCTGAATTTGAGACATGTAACTACAATTTCATCCTTTAAATGAAAAATGTCTAGCTATATGTTTCAAACTAATATTGTTCCTTCGTATTTTTGCTTTGGAACACGATATCTTTCTGTGATTCATGCAAGAATACGAAATAATTGTAGTGACTTGAAAAACGATCTCTTTCTGAATCATATTTCTAACGAAAACAGTTGTTCCTTATGTGATGATCGATATGTGAAAATGCTGAACATTATTTCTTCAAATGCTCTCCAGGTATCAACCCGAACGTCATCAGCTATATAGACATCTGCAACCCCTGAACTGCCATCTTTTATTACGTGGAAATAATGAATTACCCGTAGAAAAAAATATTCTAATTTTTGACACTGTAGATGTATAAGTACGTAGCTGCAACAGGGTGCTTCACTTAATTAGAGTTACTTGACTATATACTGAGTAAAGATTCATCCAAGTCCCCCCCCCCTCTCTCTCATATATTCTCTATCATACGCTATACAACAAACCCTTTCTTTTCATTGTTTTTCTTTAGACTTAAAAAATATCAATTTTGTGCTCTTTTCTTTTAGATACATAAGTCATTGCTATATTTTTTTTCTCTGCCATGTAGTATAGTATGTTTTCCTTTAATGACCAATGGGGAGAGCCATAACTAAGTTTTTGAACTTATGGCTCAACCCATTCGCAGCCTCTCTTGTCTGTGATTTTGATCTGTAAACTATGTATTCAAAGTATGGCAATAAAATATGTTTAAACCCTAAACAACCCACCCTCGTTTTTATTTCTTATTTTTTTTTTTTTTTTTTTTTTTTTTGTGGGGGGGGGGCCTTTTTTCTTTTTGAATGATGAATTCATAATGTATGCTAGTAAAAAAGCAAAATCACTGTCAGTAGAGCAATTCAGGCCCTCAAGGGCCTCTAGTTTGTTTAGGTGATAAAGTTTGCATTTGTGCCAGGGGGCTTATGTCATGGCACGAGTCTGTCGTACGTCTGTCTGTCCATGCATGTGTGTGGCCGTCTGTGTATGCATTAAGTTTTATTCAAAACATCTTCTCTGAAACTATCCATCCAATTTTGATGAAACTTCACAGAAATGATCCTGCCATAGCCCTCTTCAGAATTCCCCCAAAGAATTTAATTTCAATGGAAACTCTGGTTGCCATGGCTACAAAACTAAAGACTACTAAAAATCTGTAAAAATCTTCTTGTTAGAAATCAAAAGGCCTAGGGCTACTAAATTTGGCATGTAGCTCCATCTGGTAAACCTCCACACAGTTCTTTGAAATTATAGCCCTGGGGTCAAAATTGGTCCTGCCACAGGGGTCACAAGTTTTATTTGGGCTTATATATTGAACATTTAAAAGTCTTATTTTTTCTAAACCATAGGGCTACCAAATTTTGCATGTATTGTCATCTAGTGAACCCCTACTAATGTTATTCAAATTGTAGCCCTGGGGTCAAAATTTGCACCACCCCAGTGGTCAGCTAAGTTTCCAAGACAGTGTTAAATGAATGTATAAAATATGGGAAACTTTCAGTGCATTATGTTTTGCCATGTGTTTTATGATTAGCTGCTGTCTGAGGCATAGGGTAGATGTACATGTATTTATAAGTTTGTTTCCTACTTTTTAGCTCACCTAAGCACGAAGTGCTTAAGGTGAACTTTTGTAATCATGCTGTGTCTGTCGTGCGTTGTCTGTTGTGCGTCGTCCGAGTGCACTCTACAGGCCACATTTTCAGTCAGATAGTCATGAAACTTAGTCAGAAGGTTTGTCTAGATAAAATCTTGGACAAGTTTGAAATTGGGTCAAGTCATGTCAAAAAGTAGGTCACAGTGCTAAATCCAAGAAAAACATTGTGTACATTCTAGAGGCCACCGTTTTAGCCTGATGCTCTTGAAAGTTGGTCAGAATGTTTGTCTTAATAATATCTTGGACAAGTTCAAAGTTGGGTCATGTTGGGTCTAAAAGTAGGTCACTGGGCCAAATCTTAGAAAAAGCTTGTGTGCACTCTAGAGGCCAAATTTTCAGCCTGATACTCATAAAACTAGGGGAAATTAGGGGAAATTATTTGTCATGATGATATCTCGGACAAGTTTGATATTCAGTCATGTAGAGTCAAAAAGTAGGTCACTGGGCCGAATTCTAGGAAAAGCTTCTTTCACTCTGGAGGCCGCATTTTCAGCCAGATACTCATGAAACTAGGTTAGATTATTTCTTTTGATGATATAGCTCGGACGTGTTTGAAATTGGGTCATGTCGGGTCAAAAAGTAGTCCACCGGATCAAATTTTAGAAAAAGCTTGTGTTCATTCCAGAGGCCTTATTTTCAGCCTGATACTCATGAAAATAGGTCAGATTATTTGTCTTGATGATATTCTCAGTCAAGTTTGAAATTGGGTCATGTCTGGTCAAAAAGTAGGTCACTGGGCTAAATCATAGAAAAACCCTGTCTGCACTCAAAAGGTCACTTTTTCAGCTGGTTACTTATGAAACTTGATTAGAATGTTTGTCTTGATGATGTCTTGGACATGATTGAAATTGGGTTACATTGAATAAACAAGAGGACCATGATGGTCCTAAATCGCTCACCTGAAATGCAACTCAGCTCAACACCATAATGCTACATGCCAAATATGAAAGCTCTAGCCCTTATGGTTTGGGACAAGAAGATTTTTAAAGATTTCCTTCTTTCTCTCTATGTGAAATCCGAGAACCCACAACATAGGGTCAACTTTTAACACCAGGGCCATAATTTAAAGTATTTTGGTAGAGGGTCACTAGATGATGCTACATGCCATATGTGAAAGCTCTAGCCCTTACAGTTTGGGACAAGAAGATTTTTACAGATTTCCTTCTTTATCTCTATGTGAAATCCGAGAACCCACAACATAGGGCCAATTTCCACACTAGGGCCATTATTTGAAGTATTTTGGTAGAGGGCCACTAGATGATACTACACGCTATATATGAGGGCTCTAGACCTTATGGTTTGGGACAAGAAGATTTTTAAAGATTTCCTTCTTTATCTCTATGTGAAATCCGAGAACCCACAACATAGGGCCATTTTCAACACTAGGGCCATCATTTGAAGTATTTTGGTAGAGGGCCACTAGATTATGCTACATGCCAAATATGAAAGCTCTAGCCCTTAAGGTTTGGGACAAGAAGATTTTTACAGATTTCCTTCTTTATCTCTATGTGAAATCCGAGAACCCACAACATAGGGCCAATTTCCACACTAGGGCCATTATTTGAAGTATTTTGGTAGAGGGCCACTAGATGATACTACATGCCATATATGAGAGCTCTAACCCTTATGGTTTGGGACAACAAGATTTTTAAAGATTTCCTTCTTTATCTCTATGTGAAATCTGAGAACCCACAACATAGGGCCATTTTCAAGACTAGGGCCATTATTTGAAGTTTTTTGGTAGAGGGTCACTAGATGATGCTACATGCCAAATATGAAAGCTCTAGCCCTTAAGGTTTGGGACAAGAAGATTTTTACAGATTTCCTTCTTTATCTCTATGTGAAATCCGAGAACCCACAACATAGGGCCATTTTCAACACTACGGCCATAATTTGAAGTATTTTGGTAGAGGGCCACTAGATGATACTACATGCCATATATGAGAGCTCTAGCTCTTATGATTTGGGACAAGTAGATTCTTAAAGATTTCCTTCTTTATCTCTATGTGAAATCCGAGAACCCACAACATAGGGCCATTTTCAACACTACGGCCATAATTTGAAGTATTTTGGTAGAGGGCCACTAGATGATACTACATGCCATATATGAGAGCTCTAGCCCTTATGATTTGGGACAAGAAGATTTTTAAAGATTTCCTTCTTTATCTCCATGTGAAATCCGAGAACCCACAACATAGGGCCATTTTCAACACTACGGCCATAATTTGACGTATTTTGGTAGAGGGCCACTAGATGATGCTACATGCCAAATATCAAAGCTCTAGCCCTTACAGTTTGGGACAAGAAGATTTTTACAGATTTCCTTCTTTATCATTATGTGAAATCCGAGAACCCACAACATAGGGTCATTTTCAACACTAGGGCCATAATTTCAAGTATTTTGGTAGAGGGCCACTAGATGATACTACATGCCATATATGAGAGCTCTAGCCCTTATGATTTGGGACAAGAAGATTTTTAAAGATTTCCTTCTTTATCTCTATGTGAAATCCAAGAACCCACAACATAGGGCCATTTTCAACACTAGGGCCGTAATTTGAAGTTTTTTGGTAGAGGGCCACTAGATGATGCTACATGCCAAATATGAAAGCTCTGGCCCTTACGGTTTGGGACAAGAAGATTTTTAAAGATTTCCTTCTTTATCTCTATGTGAAATCCGAGAACCCACAACATAGGGCCATTTTCAACACTACGGCCATTATTTGAAGTATTTTGGTAGAGGGCCACTAGATGATGCTACATGCCAAATATGAGAGCTCTAGCCCTTATGGTTTGGGACAAGAAGATTTTTAAAGATTTCCTTCTTCATGTGAAATCCAAGAACCCACAACATAGGGCCATTTTCAAGACTAGGGCCATAATTTGAAGTATTTTGGTAGAGGGTCACTAGATGATGCTACATGCCAAATATGAACACTCTAGCCCTTAAGGTTTGGGACAAGAAGATTTTTACAGATTTCCTTCTTTATCTCTATGTGAAATCCGAGAACCCACAACATAGGGCCATTTTCAACACTACGGCCATAATTTGAAGTATTTTGGTAGAGGGCCACTAGATGATACTACATGCCATATATGAGAGCTCTAGCCCTTACGGTTTGGGACAAGAAGATTTTTACAGATTTCCTTCTTTATCTCTATGTGAAATCCGAGAACCCACAACATAGGGCCATTTTCAACACTACGGCCATAATTTGAAGTATTTTGGTAGAGGGCCACTAGATGATACTACATGCCATATATGAGAGCTCTAGCCCTTACGGTTTGGGACAAGAAGATTTTTAAAGATTTCCTTCTTTATCTCTATGTGAAATCCGAGAACCCACAACATAGGGCCATTTTCAACACTAGGGCCATAATTTGAAGTATTTTGGTAGAGGGCCACTAGATGATGCTACATGCCAAATATGAGAGCTCTAGCCCTTACGGTTTGGGACAAGAAGATTTTTAAAGTTTTTTCTCTCGGTTGCCATGGCAACCAGAGTTCTTCGTGGAATTTAAATCTTTTACGTATTTTGAAAGTGCATCACCTAAGGATCATTTCTGTGAAGTTTCACTGAAATCTGTTGGGCGGTTTCAGAGGAGAAGATTTTTTAAGTAATTGTTCACGGACGGACAGACGGACACACGGACGGACGGACGCCGGACAACGATCGATCACAATAGCTCACCCTGAGCACTATGTGCTCAGGTGAGCTAAAAAGTAGGTCACTGAGCCAAATCTAGGAAAAACCTTGTGAACACTCTATGTAGGTACAATTTCAGTCTTATACCCATGAAACTTGGTCAATGTTTGTCTTGATGATATCTTGGACAAGTTCAAAATTGGGTCACATTGCACCATATAGGTCACATTTTCAGCCTGATACTCTTGAAACTTGGTCAGAATGTTTTTCTTGATAATATCTTGGACAAGTTAAAAATTGGATTAAATTGGGTCATAAAAGTAGGTTATTGGGCCAAATCTCAGAAAAACATTGTGTGCACTCTAGAGGCCACATTTCTAGCCTGATACTCATGAAAGTAGGTCAGATTATTTGTCTTGGCAATACCTTAGATGTGATTGAAATCAGATCATGTCAGGTCAAAAGTAGGTCACTGAACTTTAGAGTGATACTCTTGAAACTTGGTCAGAATGTTTGGTCTTGATATCTTGGGCAAATTCGAAATTTGGCCATGTCAGGTCACTTACACTCATCTGTGTTACATCACTCAAACCAGGATCTCTTGAGCTTAATGAAACATAGATGACTTTACTAAGGTGAGTGCTTAAGGGCCAATGGCCCTCTTGTTTATTTAATTTTTTTTTAATTTCTACTGTTTTCCTGCTTTTTTTATGAAAAGTCACTTGTAAAGCCTGAGAGCAAATGCTTTCAACTTGAACATGTCCACTCTAGAATTTTGTTGTTTGGTAAAGAGTTATCTAGTACTCCACTAAACATTCTTCCCGAGCCACCCGCCGCTTCCCCACATATCCATTGTCGAAACAATGCTCAGTGGTGAGAGAGGAATGAATCCTGTGGCAACAACCTCAGTCCTTGGTTAGAAATTGGCTAAGCTGGGGATTTGCACCAGCAACCCCATACTCTCAAGTCCTGTATGCAATAGACTGAGCTACTGGGCTTGGCAGACAACAAATTAAATGAGGCTCAAATTTGGAATTGAAAGGGTAGAAAACATTGAGACAAAACACTGGTTACCAGGATTAATTTCTCTCTTCTGCTCTGTCCACAAACGCAATAAACGAAAATCGTAACCTTTTCCAGAGAGCTTGGAACACTGACTATGGACACAATTAACACTTGCAAATGCTTCTAACCTTGCCTTGCCCTTGACTTTTGACCTATGGATAAGGTTCTTGCACATGACACATGGTTAATATGCGGTTGACAATGCTACAAAGTTATACTGAGAGTCTGCCATGACCTTAACCTTTGACCTGCTGAGATGGTTCTTGGGTGTGACGTATTGTCTATGTGTTAACAATTCTACAAAGTAATACTGAAATTCATCCATAATTAAAAAAGTTAAATGAGGGAAACAAACATGACTGTCCAAAATTCCTCTTTTAAAACATATTTGACCTAGGCATGACCTTGGCCTTTTGACCTACAGAGATGGTTCTTAGGCACAACATGTTGTCTTTATGTGGTTCACAATCCTGCAGAGTAATACTGAAATTCATTCATAATCAAAAAGTTATAGGCTGGACACGAAAACTATTTCCCCCCCCCACCCCACCCCCCCCCCCAAAAATACATTTGACCTTAGCTGTGACCTTGAACTTTAATCTGCGTACATGACTTGTGCATGACACATGGTCTCAATATGGTCAACATTTGTGCAAAGCTATTTCGAAATAAAGTTACCTGGAAAAAAAAAGTTGTGGCCCAAAGAGGAATACTACCACCCCCCCTCCCCCAAACACACACATACACATTTGACCTTGCTAGGTTTTTTGAATGGTGTTTTACGCCTTTTTCAACAATATTTCAGTCGTATAACGGCAACAGCTCACATATTCACGTATTTCCTGGATTCCACCTGTACTAGGCTAGGGCTCTGAAGTGTGTTGCCCAAGAACACTCCCATGAAAAACCCAGTTGATCCAGTGAGCCTCAAACCTGGGGCTTCCAGGTCAGGAGTCCCACACTTTACCAGTAGGACACATGGGACCCTGACCTTGCTAGGACCTTGGCCATTAATCTATGGACATGACTTGGGCATGACACATCGTCTTGACGTGTTAACATTTGTGCAAAGGTTTTTTCAAATAAGTCATGGGAGAAAAAAGTTAGGGCACAGACATGAAAACGGACGGACAGGTGGACGGACAGATGGACGAACTAAACAAGAACTATATGCATGCTGTTTACATCATCAAGAATTTCCTTGTTTGCTCTCTAGAAGCCACCTTTTCTGTCCAATACAGATGGAACTTAGAACGTTTGTCTGGATAATATCTTCACCAAATTTGAAATTTGGTCATGTCTGCTCAAAAACTACATCACAGGGACAAAGAATAGAAATGCGTCACCAACATGGATGCCCCCACATTATCACAAAGGTCAGTTTTGGTACAGTTCCAAACTCTAACAAGGATCTATAGCAATATTTCTTGACATACACACATGCTTGTGTGAGAGAGCCATGCTCTGGCAAAAAGGGGTTTAATGCATCTCTGTGATGTATGATATCAAGCAAGTTATCAAATAATTATTGATCCATTTAGTCTATCAATCGCATATACAACATTATTTCAATTATATCAAGGCAGCCAGTGCACTTATCCTTGCTTTCCTGGAGTTTCTTTTACAATTACTTCTCACGATATTCCTCCCAAGCCACTGGCTGCTTTCAAACTAACCATTGTTGAAGCAATGGACAGCAGTGAGAGCAGAATGAATCCTGTCTCAATCACTATTATCAATCCTCGGAAAGACATTGGCCAAGCCAGGGATCGAACTATCGACCCCGTTTTCAAGTCCTGTACATCACCGACTGAGCTACCAGGGCTCAGCTAATGTATATGTGAAAATTTTCACCAAGCACTGTGACCTTGACCTTTCAGCTGGCACACAGTTTTGCTTGCAACATGTATGTTCATGGGAATTGTTTGTGCCAAATTTTTTTGAAATCCAACAATGCACGTCAAAGTCAAGGGCTAGACATGAACACCACTTTTTCAAAGAACACACAGACATGGTAATGTTATATGCCCAGGCCATTTTATGGCAGGGGCATAATAAGGGCATATGCCTGCAAAGATAACTTTCGAAGCATAAGTCTGAGAAACTCAGTCTTGTTTTTGCTAGCAAGTAATTTTCAACAAAGAATCA
This sequence comes from Tridacna gigas, assembly GCA_945859785.2. Taxonomy (NCBI): domain Eukaryota; kingdom Metazoa; phylum Mollusca; class Bivalvia; order Cardiida; family Cardiidae; genus Tridacna; species Tridacna gigas. The sequence goes on along the minus strand of OX244042.2, from coordinate 18,366,544 downwards.
AAAAATCATGACTGCTGCATGCACTGCTGATAATCTGCATCCGAAGTGTCAGGGAGGTAACTCCAGCACTCAGATCAGAGTTACCCTTATACATCATGACACCAAAAGAATTTACCACCAGAGGAGATCACTGAAAATAGATGGAGTAAGCCAGAGTTAAAATTCTTCAATGCACTTCCTTGATGTCCGAAGCATCCCTATTCATTACCACCAAAATATTTCCATTGGTAGAGGAGTTTTGACTTTAAGAATCTTTAGCAACCAATGGGAGATGACTCAAAAATAGAGTCAGGGTTGTCTTTTTTTCTATGCAACATACCCACTTATAACCTTTACAGCTTGATGAAGTATGAAAATATATCAACAGGCTAAAAGGCCAACTGAGAACTGTGACCTTGACTTTTAACTTGGTGACAGGGTTCTTGCATGGGACACATCTATCCATAGTGATCTTTTGTGCCAAATAATTTTGAAATCCAAGTTGGCTAGACACAAACAACCATCGTTACTATAAATGTAGCAAAAACTGTCAAGTTCAACTGAGCATCGTCACCTTTACCATTTCAGCTAGCGAAATGGTTTTGGCATGTCTATCCATGGTGATCATTGGCACCATACTGTAAATCCGAAAATGTTCACGTCGTGAGAATCGTTGCGATTTAGGTGTATTAATTGATAAAACTCGAAAAGATAACCGCTGGCATAAATACATTAATGTAATTTGGAAAAATTTTGTCAACCTTTCTCCTTTTACCACATTTTTTTTTAAATTAAAATCGTCTGCTGAAAACATGTAATGGAAAAGAGGTGATTGACGGACAGATCACCACACCTGTACGCGTAGAGATAAAAGAATGTATTTAACCCTGATACAATAATTATCAAAATGTTTGTTAATTTGTGTGAAAATCATGATTGTAACACTGCAGATGTAATGCTGTTTTGAGATTAAAAACCTGTTATATGTACAAGCTGCTGAAAATGTGTAACGGAAAAGAGGTGATTGACAGCCAGATCATCAGACCCTGTACGTGTATATCAAAGAATGTTTTTATGATTGATACAACAATTATCAAAATGTTTGTTAATTTGTGGAAAATTGATGTATACTACACATACAAGATTGGAAGCTGAGTGAATCTTACAGTGTGTATTTTACATGCATGATCATCTGTTGCAGATTTCGCGGAAATTAAAACACGTAAGGTCAGTATTTGGTAATTCGTGAAATTTTGGATCCGTGACAATATCCACTTTTACAGTATTATCCAGAAATCCAACCATGCATGTCGCTCCTATGGGCCAGACAGGAACACCTGTCATTACTATAATTGTAACAAATACTGACAAAGTTCAACCAAGCACTGAAATTAATCTGACTGTGCACCTGGAAGTTACTGGAATGCCCGCCATTGCCATTATTGTAACAAATATTGACAAAGTTCAACCAAGTGCTGTGACCTTGACCTTTGAGCTGGTGACAAGAATGTTGCACACGACAAGTCTATCCATGGTGATCATTTGTGCCAAATTATTTTAGAATCTAAGCATGCACCTGGGAGTTATTGGCCAGACAGGAACATCTCTCATCGCTATAACAAATATTGACAAAGTTCAACCAAGCACTGTGACCTTAACCTTTGAGCTTGCAACATGAATGTTGCACACGACAAGTCTATCCATAGCGATCATTTGTGCCAAATTATTTTCAGAAACAGGCCAGAATAGCAATGGAGCACTTCCACTGGTGTAACCCTTAGAGGGCAGAATAAACCCATATGACATTTTCAGTGTATAAATACAATCAAATTAAGTGATTTCACGATTGTTTCATTTAAAAGTTTCAGCAAAGGAGACAGTGTTGATCAAAGATCAGACTGCACATTTTGTGTGGTCTGATCTTGATCTACACTTGCTGCGAAAATATCTATAGTTGTGAAAGGGACTTTAACATTTCAGATTATATCGATGTCACCAGAATTAAGAAAAACTGCAAGTCATCTTAAAGTCTATAATCCGACAGAAAAGACCTTCGCTATAAAATGCAAAAGTACTTGTGCGCTGATTATCTCTTTACTCTTAACTTTTTTTCAACTTTATTTCTATTTTGTATTATTTGTATCTAATGCATTACACTGATTGTAAACCACTATAATATATATTGAAAATAATATTGTATGTTACATGTAAATGTATGTAGAAAATGGAAATAAAAATTTGAAAAAAAAAATCGTTGGACCCAGGGCAGCTTGGACATTCACGGCCGTCATTTGATAAGGGTTTCTCTCTTTTAAATATAACATGTATTATCATTTTTTTAAATGGGATCATTATTGTTCCTTTGATGTTGGCGGAAAAGGTCTGGGTTCAGTCAGTTCCTGAAGTTTCTTAGAGTAACAGTAGCTGCCAAAAGTAAACAAAGCCGGTATTAAAACACATCTAAATCTATATCGTATCATTTAAAAGTAAGGAAATACATGTGAAAATGACAATGTGATATGTGTACAGACTGTCCAAAGGTTAGTTGCTGGCAGAAAGTTAATTTCAAAATTCGGATAAAAGTTGTCAGGTTGCTCCATATTTCTGGGATAATACGAAATGTCAGACAGGCAAGTGACTTCATACAAAAAGACTAGCAAAGAAAAAGTCCCGACAGTCAGAAGAAAGTAATACAATGGAAAGAATCCACCTTGACAACAATGAAAAGTTCCAGACAGGCAGATGAATTAACCTTTACCACACGATCCCGACATTTAACTACCCTGTTTCCACATTATTCTAGTCATATTGCAGCAGAAAGTGCACCTATCCATGCTTTCCCGAGTTTCTTTTTCCAGTATTACTCAATATTCTTTCCAAGCCACTGGCTGCTTTCCTACATAACCATCCTGAAAACAATGGTCAGCGGTGAGAGAGGAATACATCCTGCTGCAATGACTATCATCAATCTTTGGAAAGAAACTGGCTGAGCCTGGGATCAAACCAGCAAACCCGTTTTCAAGTCCTGTACACCACTGATGAAAACTATGAGAAGTGCCAGGCAGGCAGATGAATTCAAAATGAATGGAGTTTTACACTGCTTTCAGCATTATTTCGGTCATGTCACAGTAACTGCTCACATATCTATGTAATTCCTGGGTTCAACCCGTACTAGGCTAGGGCTCTGAAATGTCTTGCCAAAGGATACTCCACGAAAAACCCAGTGGATCCAATGAGGCTCGCACATTACTTTGACACTGTGCCATGCAGGACCCCTAAAAAAGAAAGGGTAGCAAAGAAAGTCTAAGACAGTCAGAATGTAAAACAAGAGAACTACCATACATACAGGTGCCAACACTTGGCTGCAATTGCTTGATTTTCAGTAAAAATTTGAAGTTGCAAAAGGGGCATAACTGTCAAAAAAAACTTTGATGGTTATCTGCCTGTTTTATGGGTTCCCTTTTTCATAGTTAACAAATTGTCTAAGTTTGAAGTAAGTTATGTGGTTCAAGTGATGGGATAGGTCTGTAAAAAGGACAGGAAAACTCTTAAAAAACCTTGCACATTTCTGCTATGTAAGCCCGTGTTGCTGCTAGTTGGCTAGATTTCTTAGCCATGGGTACAACTATGTCTGCAGATCACACTTCCATTCTCTTCAGATTTGCATCACTAAATGGCTTTAATATTAGTTACTCTGTTAGGTCCACCCAGGCTGTCAAATTTAGGCTTTCATCGCTGGAATAAAAAGAAAAAAATCACACCAGCATTCATCATATAATGATATATACAAAGAATGAACATATATCATCCTTATTTGAAAGAAAATGGTGGCTTCAGATTTCAGGGAGATTACTAATTTATGAAAGGGACAGATCTGTAATCTGCTTTAGCAATCAATAAACAACCTGTCGATGTTTTATAAGAATGTAGTTCATCGTATTTACCATGTTGATAAATTGACCAATGAAAATGTTTGAATTTTCACAGAGGTGGATCTTACCGCATGCTTATGCCAACGCTCGGTTGCTTGACTTTCAGTAAGAATTCTTCGTTTAAAAAGGGGCTTACCTGTCAACAATACTTTGATGGTTACTGCCCTTGTTATATTGTTTCCCCTTCTGATAGTTAACAACTTGTCCAAGTTTGAAGTAAATATCTTCAGTAACAAGAGATATTACAAAATGTCAAAGTTTTAGCACAATGCTGCAGATGATGATGATGCTAGGGCTACAGCCATACCTGGATGTTTTCTCTAAAAACAGCCAAGCTAATTAGGAAGAGCAAAAATAGGCTGTCCACAATTTGAGTAAAGCAAATTTCCCCGACTTTTCTCTAACTTTTCCATGACTAAAATCAAATTTCTCTGACTAGTATTTTTGTATTTTGCACATATATTTCTGATATCTGTAGGCCTCCCCCTCCCCTACAGCCAACCCTTTCCACCTTTTATCATACCAACTGTAAATGTATTGCTCTTAAAACAAGTGTTTTTTTTATTTTGTTTGTTTTTCTTTGAAATTATTCTGTATTTGTCTTTTTCTGTATGCATACATGTACATATGTAAATGAACCATGCTCTGGAAAAGTGGGGGGGGGGGGCTTGATGCATCTCCATAATCCACGATACCAAGCAAGTCATTACATAATTAACAACCAACTGAATCATGAGGTAGAATGGTCCTTTGACATGTAGAAAATTTACCAAAAGCAAAAAGTTTCTACCCAGGTCAGCCTGCGAGGACTACACAGGCTGACATGGGTCAATAGTAACTTTTTGCAGATGCATTAAGCCCCCTTTTCACACAGCATGGCTCAAATGTATTTTCAAAAGTTTTTTTTATACTGTTGAATGAGTGCTTGAAATAAGATGAATGTCAAAATATAGGGATAGCTGTTGGCCTCCTCCTCCCCTACAGCCAACCCTTACCACCTTTTTTACTACTGCTTTATCTTAGTAGGTTAGCTTTTAATTTGTCCATTTTGGCATGCTAATCCAAAATGTCCTTATCTACAGTCAACTGAGCTACAAATAATAGAATAAGTGATCATATAAAAAATTGACAGAAATTTAACTACCTAATACAATCAAGAATGTTTTTACTTGCCATATTTTAAAACATACATGTATATATGTTGCACGGTAAGTTTGCTTAACATATGCATTATCATTCAAAATTCACTGACAATTCCCTGACCTTGAAAAAAAAAAACAGCATATTCTTCTTTTCGCACAATGATTTCTACCCTTTAAGAGTCAAATGTTATGTTTTGAGCTACATTTAAAATGTCGTCTGCAAATGCTTTCAGTTTGGACAAGTCTACATTTTTGTTGTGTGGTAAAAAAGAAATCTGCTGAAGAGAATTGTAAATTCAGACCTGAATGAAGTGATATAGGTCTAACTAATCTGTTGCTGTAAAAAAGCCTTTTTAACCCTTTCCCAAACGACACATTTTGGACTGGTTCAAATTGAAGGAGTCTGCAGACGACAATTTTAAATTTGATGAAAATGGCAGAAAGTTCTCAAAAAGGGAAGAAAACACTGTGGGAAAAGGAGAAACTGCTCATTATGAGCAATTTCTCCTTTTCCCACAGTGTTTTCAAAAGACTTGTACTGCACACACGTGAAAACCAGGGCTTGTTTGGGAAAGGGTTAGAATAAATTGTAATGTCTAGACAAGAAATTTAGAATATTCTAAAAATTTAGTGCCCAGATAACTTGTTTTTACCAAACTGGTGATTTCTCTACACTAAATTTTATCCAGGAAATATAAGTTCGACAGAGATATGGAGCAGAGATCATTCTTGCCTGGCCCCGTAGCTCAGTCAGTGGCGTACAGGACTTGAGAACAGGAGGTCGCTGGTTTGATCCCCGGCTCAGCCAATTTCTTTCAGAGGATTTATGATAGTCATTGCAACAGGATTCATTCCTCTCTCACTGCTGATCATTGTTTCGACAATGGCTATGTGGGAAAGCAGCCAGTGGCTTGAAAAGAATATTGTGCGAAGTACTGGTAAAAGAAACTCCAGGAAAGCATGGATAGGTGCACTGGTCTCTGCAATATAACTGAAATAATGTTGAAAACGGCATTAAACACCATACTATACAATCAATTAGAGATGATTCTTGTGTGAATTAACCCTTTACCACACGATCCTGACTTTTAACGACCCTAAAGAAAAAGCTTGGTGAAAACATTGTGGGAAAAGGAGAAAATGCTGGTAACCAGCATTTTCTCCTTTTCCCATGTTTTCTACCCTTCCCTAATCAAATTTCAATTTTTGAGCCACAGTTGATTTGTCATCTGCAAACGCTCTCAATTTGGACCAGTCTAAAATTTTGTTGTTTGGTAAAGAGTTAAGTCTTGGTAGCCAAGAAAATCATACCTATATGACCAGTGTCAGCAAGCCTAGTTCTGGTAAGGGTCCAGGTTTGATCATAAATTCTGGGGACAGGTTAGATTCCCAACAGTTTAAGTCATGGTTAGAACTAACTGTAAGCATGATATTTTTGTACAAGCTGGTTACTGGTTTTCATTCAGGAAGATTTACTTCAGCAAACATCAGGTTACAACTACGGCAAATGGCAGCAAGCCTAGTACTTTCGGCAGTAAAATCTAGATCTGTGCTACAGATCTATGAGATTTTTTTTTTATTTTGAAAGTGGGTAAAAGTAGATACATTTATGTATCTTTTTAAAATCTGGCAGAAACATCTTGAATGTCTAAGGTTGACTTTGCAGATGCAACACAGCTGCCCCTGAATAGACCGACAACTTTTCAAGCTTGCCTTGATCCGTCATTGGTGACAGCTCCTTCTTTGCGAGTGATTTTTTACCTGCCATTATCTTCACTTCAGCAATTACTAGGCTACCTTTTATGGAATACCAGGGCTACAATATTTCTAACCATTACTTCTACCAATACGAATCTTACCCTTCCCCCAAATTTATGGGTAGAGAAAACTAAACCGTCAGTGGATGAATCTTTTACAATCATCTGCACCCAAATAAATTGAAATACATTCTGATTTGCCGTGAACTATATTTGTGTGTTCAGAATCTTTCCAAAAATCTTAAGAAAATTTATTGAAAACTTTCATTTTTTCCTGGATTCAACCATAATCAACTGAATTCTCTCTGTCAAACTTATATGACCTAGATACTTATCAGTGCAGAGAACTCAATCATAAGGCATGGACAACCTTTCTGAGCAATTGAATTCCATGCCAATATAGCTCTATCCTAAACAACTAAACTTTAGACACATCAAATTTGAAAGCATTTGCAAGGGACAAATGCCACTCGATTGATGACGTTTGACATTTACAGAGTAAAACACAGTTGGAAAAGGACAAAATGCTATGGTTACCATCTGACCCTACACCACACGACGAAATTTTACACTTGTCCAAATTGAAAACAAAAAATTTTGCAGACCACAAATTAGATATGGCTACTATGGTGAGATTTGTCTGCAAAAGGACAGAAACATAGCGGTAAAAGGAGAAAATGCTGGTTACTGGCATTTTCTCCTTTTCTCACAATGTTTTCAAAAGGCCTCTTTCTCAGAGTTGTTAAAACTCCGGATTGTGTGGTAATGGGTGAAATGGTGTTTTCACAAGCCTTCTTTCTGTGGGTCATTGAAATATGGGATAGTTTGGTGAAGGGTAGTATTTTTTCGTTTCAACTAGACTGTAAAACATTTCCATTAATTATATCATACCCATTCCATCTTCAGAAAAAAGTTCAACAGATTTAACTCCCCTCCTCAAACTCTTTACTTATGTAATTAAGAAGATAAAAATTGCTTTTGTCTTTCCAGTGGGAGCACCAAAGATACATCTATAATCATTTTCAGCCAGTTTTTAACTTTTTTCATTGGTTGCACCCAATAGCTGCAAGGTTGCACAGATTACGATGGATAGAAAATGCATTTCATTTTTTGGTAGCCTTTAAAAAAAAAAACACTGAACACTCTGCTTTTGTCTAGTTTTTCGGCAAAGCAGACAGTGTAGATCAAAAATCAAGCTGCCCATTTTGTGCAGCCTGATCTTGATCTACACTGGCCTCAAAGGCAACTATAATCGTGGAAAGCGCTTTAAGGGTTAGATAGCATAGGTATCAACTGGAAGCTTACCCTTCTCAGCATGAGTGCTTGAAATTAGATGAATGTCAAAATACAGGGATGTCTGTTGGCCTCCTCCTCCCCTACAGCCAACCCTTACCACCTTTTTTACCACTAATTGTCAATGTATTACTCTTTGTATTTTTAACTTTGTTTTTCTTTAATTTTATGTTCTGCTTTTCTTTTTTTTACATACTGTATTTACAAAAGTAATCTATACTGTTGGATGTGGTGCTTGAAATTAGATGCATGGCAAACTGAACAAAAATACAAGCTAACCTAGTAAGATTTATGTCTCTTTTAAAATATGCACTTCAAAATGAACTTGATGTAAGTCTTTTTTGTGCTACTCCTTCATTTCTTCTGAAAGAATATTTTTATGATAATGATAATTGACCGATTACCTCACAATCCCGACTTTTAACAACCCTGAGAGAGAAGCCTCTTGAAAACATTGTGGGAAAAGGAGAAAATGCTGGTAACCAGCATTTCTCCTTTTTCCACAATGTTTTCTACCCCTCCCAAAACAATTTTCAATATCTGAGTCAGATTTATTTTGTCATCTGCAAATGCTTTCGATATGGACTAGTCTAAAATTTTGTCATTTGGTAAAGTGTTAAGTATAATATTTTTCATTTTCATAATTATTATTACTATCTGTTATTAGTGGCATTACAATTAATGTTATTGTGATAATAGCCAAATATGAAGAAACTGCCTCAGCCTTTATTCTAGATGTTTTTATCATTCATGGACAAAATTTCTTGACTTTTTTGCTTAAATTTCAATATTCCCTGACAATTCCAAAGCCTTGAGCAATTATTAGACACCATGTGTAAGGCTTGTCTGTTTGTTTTGTGTTTAATTCTTTACCACACTACAAAATTTTGGATTTGCCCAAATCAAAAGCATGTGTAAACAACAAATTAAATTTTCTGAAAAGATGGGATTTGTCCAGGAATGGCTTGAAAACATTGTGGGGAAAGGAGAAAATACAAATGGGAAAATGGCCCAAGTATATCAAGGGAGACAACTATTACATTACATTCATGTGACATAATGTTGACCCTCTTACAACATTCCTTTGCATGCAAAACACTAAAATTAACTCTTTACCAAACAACAAATTTTTAAACTAGTCCAAATTGAAATAGTTTGCAGATGACAATTTTAAATTTTATGAAAATGGCAGAAAGGTCTCAAAAAGGGTAGAAAACACTGTGGGAAAAGGAGAAATTGCTCGTTACGAGCAATTTCTCCTTTTCCCACAGTGTTTTCAAAAGACTTGTACTGCAGACACGTGAAAACCAGGGCTTGTTTGGGAAAGGGTTAAAAAGGGCCCATAAGCTGAATCTAAAAAAAACACTAAATGTGGACAAGACCTACGGATAAGAGAGAGAGAGAGAGAGACCAACAGAAAGAGAGGCCGACAAAGAGAGAGACAGCAGAAAGAGAGAGAGAGAGAGAGAGAGACTCTACGACTGTACCAAGTACCGTGATATCTGCAAAAATAGTTTGTTACATAATAATGTACATATACAAGTTAATAAAGATTCAGTTAAAAATTACAGATTCATTCTTTGCTTCAAAGTCACCAGCCCTGACTTAGGATTTAACCCTGTACCACACAGTCCCTAGTTTTAACAATGCTGAGGTAAAAGCCTTTTCCCACAATGTTTTCTACCCTACCAAAGACAAATTCCAACATTGGAGCCACATTTAAATTGTCATTTGCAAAGCTTTCAATTTATTCAAGTCTCAATTTTTTTTTATCATCTGGTAAAGAGTTAACCCACAAAAATCCCCCTAAAAAATGTGCTTCCTATTACTCCAAACTGAAAGCCACGGAGGAGCCACAGAATAATGAGGTAAAGTGATTCATGTTATTTAGTATTTTAGTGATAATTGTGTTACCATGTTCAAATGGGAACAATGACGTCATATTAAATCTCAAATAAGTAGAGTTTCCAGAATTTAACAGTCCAGTTTCTTTACTTGCGAAGATAAATATTCATTGATTTTTACCTGTCAGTGTTTTACAAGAAATTTTGATCCCCGGCAAAACAAGAAATTTTGATCCACACTTTGATTTCTTGTTATAACTGTATGGCCATGTGAAGCATACAATTTTATTCTTAAAATGAGCAAATCAGTGCATGTAAATATGTGATCTGTTCAAAATTTAATATTTAAGCTCATTAATATCCATCAGTTGGACTAAAGATTTGGTTCAATAATAATGTTTCATGCTAAATTTTCTGGTAATAACATCTAGGAACCATATTTTGTTTGTTTACAAAGTCATCAACCAAGCAGTTGGCCTTAACCCATCGAATCACCTTTAACACCGTGCTCTGTAACTCCACATCGAAAGCAAAAGAGAAGTCACAGATGAGGTAAGGTGAGTCATGTCATTTAGTTACAAATGCAGGGAAAGATCTAATTATGTGCACAACTCCAACATCTTTCACCAAATAACATAGGTGTCAACTTGAAGGGTGCCCTTTGCAAAATCAAATGATAGGATTTTGACTACAAGACTCCAGCAAGTAACAGATGGAACCAACTATTAATGCATATTTTAAATTTTCACCTTAGCAAAAGATCACATCATAATTAAACTTTTTATAATTCAGTTTAATATCATTAACCCTTTACCACACAATTCCGACTTTTAACGACCCTGACTAAAACGCCTTTTGAAAACATTGTGGGAAAAGGAGAAAATGCTGGTAACCAGTATTTTCTCCTTTTCCCACAATGTTTTCTTCCCTATCAAAGACAAATTCCATCATTTCAGCCATATTGAAAATGTCCTCTGCAAATGCTTTCAATTTGGACATGTCTACATTTTTGTTGTGTGGTAAAGAGTTAATATATATATACATGTACATGTATGACTTTGACTTATCTGAATCAATAACTACTTCATTTCTAAGTTTTCTGGCTCTAAAATTTATGAACCATACTTTACAATAAAGTCAGTCACCAGCCAGATCCATGAATCACCTTTAACCCCTTCTTTCCGTTTCTCCACATCGAAAATGAAAGAGGAGTTACAGATGAGGTAAGGCAAGTCATATAAAGTAGTTACTGATGCAGAAGGAGGGGGATCTTATATAAAACTGTGCAATCATTCTGTAATTGCAGCATACATATATCAATAGGCTGTTTCAGTACACACTTCAATCCATAGAAATACTTGTTTATGTTTAGAACTTCAATTTAATCTTATTGATATTATGTCACTTACAGTCTGATTCAATTTCAGTATCAAACTGCTATTCAGTCACAGATGCAGGGGAAGATCTCATAATGAACATAACCCCTACATCTATCATTTAGGCCTAATAACATAGGATAACATGGGGATCAACTTCTTCATTTATTTTTTTAGGGGGCATTGATAGAAACATAATTTCTTGTAAAACACTGTTAGATACTACAAAGAATATTTTTGCCTGGAAGTGTAAAGAACCTTGGCTGTGTTATTTAGTAAATATATGTGCAATTTTGGAGTTCGAATTACTGGATAGTATACAGTTTTGCAGTCGGGATCTCTACCTTGTTTTGTAAGACCATAATCATATGTAATAGGAGATATAGATCTGAATTTGATCACTCAAAATTGATGAGTGTTATTGATATGTGTTAAGTATCACATTATCAATTATCCTTTCATACTTTTCTTATTAATTTACATGACTTTGACTATCTATTCAATAACTAATTTCATACTAAATTTTCCGACACTAAAATCTATGGATTACATTAAATACTAAAGTCAGTCACCAGCCAGATCTAAGCAATAAATCATCTTTAACCCTGCTTTCCATTACTCTTTATTGAAAGCTGAAAGGGAGTCAAAGATGAGGCAAGGCGAGTCATATAATGTAGTTACTGATTGGAAGGGGGGGGGGGGTGTTGAGGTATGATTTCAAACCCTGCAATTGTTCTGTAATGACAACTTATAAATAGGCCTTCTAAACTCTCTACCACACAAACAACCCTGAGAAAGAGGCCCTTTGAAGACATTGTGGGAAAAGGAGAAAATGCTGGTTACCAGCATTTTCTCCTTTTCCCACCATGTTTTCTATCCTTTTATATACAGACAAATACACCATATGAGCCGTATCTAATTTGTCGTCTGCATATGCTTTCAGTTTGAACAAGCGTAGAATTTTGCTGTTTAGTAAAGGGATAAATGTGCATATAAGAACCTTTTAATGTTCAGAACTGTTCCATCAATTATGAAAAGCTATGTCCCTTTTTTGTTTTTCATAATTTTATGCTCCTAAAAGTACACAAAAAAATATCAATCTCTTTCAAAGCCAAATAATCAAAAAAAAAAACTTTTTTTTCTATGACTAACAGTATGATCCACCCCAAATGAAAAAAACCATTTAGTCATAGTGTAGACCAATGCAACAGACCGCATAGATCAATGATCAGGCTGCCCCTTTTAACTGTTTACCACACAACCCTGACTTTTGACGACCCTGAAAGAAAAGGCTTTTGAAAACATTGTGGGAAAAGGAGAAAATGCTGGTAACCAGAATTTTCCCCTTTTCCCACAAGGTTTTCTACCCTATCAAGAAGAGAAATCGTCATTTTAGCAACATTTAATTTTGTCGTCTACAAATGCTTTCAGTTAGATCCATTAAAAAAATTGTTGTTTGGTAAAGAGTTAAGTTGCAAACTGTGAACAAACTTGGATGAATGCTTACACTCCTGCATGTATTAGAACTTTTAAATAACAAAAACAAGTCCGTTCAAAACCAAATGACAAACTTGGCCAATATCAATAAACTTGGTTAACATCAGCAAACTCGGCCAATATGAGATATCCAACAAAACAAGGCCAATATGACTAGGTCATTGGCAAATCCAAAATGGACATCAGATCCCAGAGCTCTGTTGATTAATAAAATTGTCATTAATCAGTAATTTTGTATTGGCTTTTGGTCCTGGGCATATACTACAGACCTCGGACCTGTAATATGGCCAATACAAAAATACTTCTTTAATAACATTTAAAGTACAAGCGACTGTATGAACAGGGGTTATCAGGGAGAGTATTCAATACTGGCTTATTCTTTGCTGTACATTGGTATTTTGTGAGGTATTCTGGTGAAAGCAGCCTTGAAATTGCAATCTACTGGGACCACAACCTTAATTAATCCTGGTGATCCAGCACTCAACCTAATCCTCTGGTGACAAAGTTTGTTTTGCTAACTAACCTGTTAATGACAGCATGGCGCTGGCATGGCACTGTTGCACAAAAGTGGTAAACCAGGATCCTACTGGCAATCTTCAGCGCATCACTGGTGGCAAACCCAAGGTTCTCCATCCCAAGCTGGGGCTTAACTTGGATAGTCCGTGGTCATGACACACAATCAGGCTTCTAAACTGGGATAGCCCGAGCAACATCAGGTGTATGAGAATGTAAACCCATTTTTAGGGTAAAAATACCGCCGGTTTATGGTATACCAAATACTCTTCACTTGGACAAATTGGGGCCAACACTGTGACTGAGAATAAGAGGGACTGGTAAGTTTAGAATAAAATAGTCCCAACTCCTATTTGTATCTCTGCTAAAATACCGCTGACTGTTACCCCTTAGAGAGCCAAGTACAACTTAAAGATCATGTGGCAGAGTGTAGATCAAGATCAGACTGCAGTGTATGTGCAGTTGATGTACAATGTCTGATATTTTGTTTAGTATTCTGGTAAAACAGCCTTAAAATCATATCTGTCTACTCTTCCAATTTTAATTGTCCTTTTTATATTAGGCAGGCACTAAACATGTGTAACATGGTCAAGCTTATACCATTACCCCATTTAGAATAATGTTTATTACTCTTCCATATATGTTGCTAAATGAAGATCAATTCAGTTTGTCTTTATTATACCTTAAGTAAAGAGACAACTATGAATAGAATATGTATAACAAAACAGGAGGCAAATGAGGGCCTGAATCACTCTATTAGCCATTATTCACTAGCATATTTTAATGTGGAAAAAACACTGTCCTCGGACTATGGCTGATTTTATTGCACTGGTAAGTATTCAGGATATTTAACCCTTTATTGCACAATGCTACCTTTTGACACCCCTGGGAAAGAATCCTTTGAAAACATTGTAGGAAAAGGAGAAAATGCTGGTAACCAGCATTTTCTCCTTTTCCCACAATGTTTTCTACCCTATCAAAGAAAAGTTGCACCATTTGAGCCACACTGAAACTGTCGTCTGCAAATGCTTTCAATTTGGACAAGGCTAAAATTTTGTTGTCTGGTAAAAGGTTAACTCAGAAAGAGAGAACAGAATTGAATAACTGGTGGGATCTAAGAGAAACACAAGTTTTATATTTGAAATGAATAGACCAAGATGCTTAGATTCTCGCTACCAAAATGAAGATACACTGTCATGACTGATAGATCATGTCAGACCAGCAGGGTCCGCATTCACCAACCATTTTTAAGAATGTTCTCAGTCTTATTCTCCTGAATTTTCTAAAATTGAAAGTTAACATAACTTCTGATTGGCTAAACCACTTGGTTTAGCCAATCAGGAGTTGTGTTGCATTCAAATTTTGAAAATCTTGGAGAATAAGACAAAGAAAGTTCTTTAGAATGGATAGTGAATTTGTACCAGAAATGTTGATCTATTCAGGGAAAGGCAACAATAAGAAATTCATCCTCTCACAGGTTTCTTTTTCTATCAGAGAGAACACTCTTTGTACACATATTAGGTTACCCCCGGCGGGTAAAGTATATCTTGGGAGGGTTAGATTCAAACCAGTATGATATGAGCCAAGTACAGGTTTTCGTTCAGAAAAAAATTTATCATGGTGCACAGGCTATAAATTTGATAGAATTTGGGCCAATGTCAGCTACCCTAGTCCATTTCGGGTCGGGGTTTCAGCTAGATTCCCAACATTTTAAGTCATGGTTAGAACAGTTGTAAGCAAGATATTTATACAAGCCAAATAAATATTAGGGCCCAGCAAATTCTTCATTTAGTACTTTGGGAGAATTTACTATTTTGATGACTAATATTAGGTTATGACAAGATGCAACATCAGCTTGCCTAGATCTGGGTTTTACACACTATGTGTAGTCTGATCTTGTCTTTTTGTTATCACTAATATTTTCTTGAATTGCTTAAAGGGTAAAGTAAACCCATTAATGTAACCTGAAAAACAATCTTTTCTTTTAGCTGATTTTCTTGTCATTGGTGAATACAACTGTCCCTGAATAGACCGACAACTTTTCTAGCTTGCCTTGATCCGTCATTGGAGACAGTTGCCATAGCTGTCCCTGTATAGACCGACAACTTTTCTAGCTTGCCTTGATCCGTCATTGGTGACAGCATCATCTCCCTATATGTGGACACTTGCCAACCTGCTATTAATCTAGACTTGAGCTTGTGCTGGGTTAGCTTGTATAAAATGTCTGAACATACAATTGTTCTAATCATGATTTGGTCTGGCAGGAATTTTACTCTTCTCAAAAATATATGGACAAAGGGAGATAATCTCTGGGAGGAAGAACTTCAGACAATTATCTGTCTTTGAAAAGTGAAAAGTAAATAAACTGGAGGGATGAGTGTCTAACAATTATTTGCTCTTGAATAGAAAAAAGCAGTGAGGGGATGATTTTCTTATGATTATCTGTCCCTGATTTAATCAATAAGCTTTCTGGTTTCCCTTGATCCCACAATGATGACAGTTTATCTTCACTTATGCATTTATAACCAAAATATCTTTCAGATTCTTTGTAAATTCCACTCACTAATTAAACTACATCTTACTTAAATGGTGGTAAAGAAAATGAAAAGTGTCTGTCATTTCATGCTTGTGTTTAGTTCCTTATCAACAGGAGGACCATGACAGTCCCATATTGCATACAAGGGCTGGAACTCGGCATTGCAAAACATAAGTAGCCCATTCTTGCTTTTCCTCTTGTCTTTTACTGTTTTTTAGAAACAGTGACCTTGACCTTCACTTTTGATGTACTGTTTATCTTTTTTATTTCCATTTGTAGTAAATTATTCTTAACCTTTATCATTAGCCATAAAATGATCATATGAACCTAATTTTGATTGACTGAATTGGAGTTTAACACCATTTTAACAGCTTGAGTCATATCATAGCAGTCAGTGCACCTAACCATGTGCTTCCTGGCTTTCTCACACCGGTACTGACACAACTTTCTTTCCAAGCCTTGACTACTTTTCTTACATGCATCAGAGGTGAGAGGCAAAAAATCACCGTTAAGAAAGTTTGCCTCAACCGGGCACTGAACCCACAACCACCAGGTCACAAGTCGGACGTGCTAACCACTGAGCTACCCAGCTGGGCTATGACCCTAATTACCTGATAATTATATATGCTAAGAAATATAAACATGAGTCCATACAAGATTACTTATTTTTTATAACAACTTAAATGTAAAGCATGTGAACCCTCCACCCTAACCTGGGTAGGGGCAAAATATAAACAACTGTGATAAATTATGATGCCTCACACAACTTGTATAGTCTCTAGACCTTACAGTTTATATTTGATTTGATAGTGTTTCTGAAACTCTTTATAATACTTGAGTAACAGGGAAGGGGGCCATGTTTGACCTCAGGGACAAGATCTAAACTTTGACTGTCACACTGATGCTAAAAACCAAACACTTAACTCTAGGTCTTGTTGTTCCAGACAAGACTAATTGATTGTATGGTGTTTAATGCCATTTTCAACAATATTTCAATTATATCGCGGTGGCCAGTGCACCTATCCATGCTTTCCTGGAGTTTCTTTTACCAGTACTCCGCACAATATTCTTTCTAAACCACTGGCTGCTTTTCCACATAAAACCATTGCAAAACAATGGTCAGCGGTGAGAAACAGATGACAAGCATTAGCTCACCTTATTTAACCCTTTACCATGCAGTTTGGAGTTTTAGTAACCCTGACAAAGGTTTTTTACTCTTTCCACAATGTTTCCTATCCTTTGAAGGATAAATTTCACGTTTCACATAACATTTGATTTGTTTTCTGTAAATGCTTTCAATTTGGGAAAAATTTGGTAAAGAGTTAAACACCGAAATTGCCCTTTGAATGCAACCATCAAGTTTCTTTACCCTTGCAAATGAAATATGCGAGCCATGCTCTGGCAAAAGGGGGCTTAATGCATCTCCATGATGGATTATACCATGCCTCATGTAATTATAGATCCATTAAATCCATTTTTGTCTAACAACCGATTGAATCATAAGGTACATTGGTCCTTTGACATGCAGAAAACAATAGCAAAAAGTTCAGGCCCAGGTCAGCCTGCGCGGACTGCGCAGGCTGACCTGAGCCGAAATTTTTTGTGAAAGCATTTAGCTCTCTTTTCACAGAGCATCATTGGCTCATGTGTAATTGCACTAGTTACAGTTTTACAAAAAACTCTGATCCACGGCAAAAAATAATCTGAACAAGCCCCTTTTAATAATACATGCAATATTGTACATATTCTGATTTTTTTCCCTTTTCTCTTAATTTCTTTTATCGTCATTGGTTGAATTACCTTTCAGACTTGCCTGTTTGAATGAGTAAATACCTAATACTTAATTTCACTTTGACTGAATATTTAATACCCAGGTTCCATATAAGATTTTTCTGGTAATAAAATCTCGGTTTTGTTTTGTTTTGATTGTTTGTTTAATTGTATTGCAGTTTAATGCTGTTTTTAGCAGCTTAGGTCATATTATGGCAGTCAATCCACCTACGCATGTGTTTCCTGGCTTTCTCACACCAGTACTGACATAACTTTCTTTCCAAGCCACTGACTGCTTTTCTCAGATGCATCAGAGGTGAGAGGTGAAAAATTACCTGAAAAGAAAGTTTGCCTCAACCAGATATTGAACACGTAACCACTAGGTCACGAGTCAGATACGCTAACCACTGAGCTACCCTGACAGGCTAAAACCTTGGTACTGTACTTTGTCAATAGCCTAGTCTTAACCAAGGAATCACCTTTAACCCCATATTCTATAACTCCACATCGAAAGCGAAAGAGGAGTCACAGATGAGGTAAGGTGAGTCATGTCATTTAGTTACAAATGCAGGGAAAGATCTAATTACATACACAACTCCTACATCTTTCACCAAATAACATAGGTGTCAACTCGAAGGGTGCCCTTTGTAAAATCAAATGATAAGATTTTGACAATACTCTAGCAAAGTAACAGATGCAACCAATCATTGATGTATGTTTAAAATTCACCTTAGCAATAGATCTCATCATCCTCTGATGCATGTGAGAAAAGTAGTCAGTGACTTGGAAGGAAAGTTGTGTCAGTACAGGTGTGAGAAAACTAGGAAACACATGCATGGGTGCACTGACCGCTGTGATATGAGCTTAGTTGTTAAAACGGCGTTAAACTTGAATAGAAACAAAGATCCCATCATCATTGAACTTCTTTTTATTTCATTTTACAGTAATCTCATTAATTTGTATGTCTTCGACTATCTGAATCAGTAACTAGTTTTCTGGCATTAAAATCTATGGACCATACTTTACAATAAAGTCAGTCACCAGCCAGATCCATGAATCACCTTGAACCCCTTCTTTCCGTTTCTCCACATAGAAAACGAAAGAGGAGTCACAAATGAGGTAAGGCGAGTCATATAATGTAGTTACTGATGCGGAAGGAGAGGGATCTTATATAAAACTGTGCAGTCATTCTATAACGACAGCATACATATATTAATAGGCCTGTTTCTGTACACACTTCAATCCATAGAAATACCTGTTTATGTTTAGAAATTCAGTTTAATTTTATTGATATTTTATACCTTCCACGGTCTGATTCAATAACCATTTGCAGTATAAAACTGCTATTCAGTCACATATACAATTTGTATGACTTTCACTATCTGAATCAATAACTAATTCCATACTAAGTTTTCTGGCAGTACAATCTAAGTAGCATACTTTGCAATAAAGCCAGTCACCAGCCAGATCTATCCCATGAATCACCTTTAACCCCACTTTCCATTACTCCACATCAAAAACGAAAGAGGAGTCACAGATGAGGTAAGGCAAGTCATATGATTTAGTTATTGACGCAGAAGGAAACAGTACGTGGGTAGGGGGAAACAGTGATATTGTATAAAGCTGTGCAGTCATTCTGTAATGATGCCATTCATGAAAATAGGCCCCGTTTCTAAATGCACTTCAATGCATTGAAATGTTCAGAACTTCAATATTAATGTTTCAATTTGATAGGTTGATTCAATAACCATGTTATATAGTCACAGATGCAGGGGAAGTTCTTGGAATGCGCACAACCCCTATATCTTCTATTCACCAACATAGCTATCAACCTACCGGTATTCATATACTTATTGTTATTGGGATTTTTTTGCAGTGAATCAGAATCTCTTGTAAAACACTGGTGAATGCCATTTTTTGTCCTTAAGCGAAAAGAAACTGGGCTGTTAAATTCAATAAAAAGAGGATTTCAACTCTTTACCACATGACAAAATTTGAGACTGGTCCCAATTGAAAGCATTTGCAAATGACAAATTATATGTGCTTCAAATGAATGGATTTGTTCCTGATAGGTATGAAAACATTGTGGGAAAAGGAGAAAATACTGGTTGCCAGCATTTTCTCCTTTTCCTTTATTCAAAACACTAATTTCCCACGGTCATTAAAACATGGGATTGTGTGGTAATTGGTTAATTCACTGGATGGCCATATTTCAATATGATTCCTGAAACTTGTTTCAAGACCTGATATGTCATCATACCTATTTGAAATGATCACATAAAATTGATGTGTGTTGATATTTGATCATGTGATATTCCCACAGGCCTTTTCTAAAAATTAACCTTACAAATTAATAATAAATTAACAGGCTATCATAAAGAAAATTCCACAGAAAACTTTATTTTACAGGTAAATACTTTTTTTTACTTGTGAACTGTTTAGGAAGGATTGACTTACTCTATACAGATTTTTTTTTCAAAGTTTGGCAATGTAAGTCATCTTTAGCCCCTTTAACCCTTTTCCACATAATCCTGAGTATTAATGACCCTGAGGTAGGAGGCTATTGAAAACATTGTAGGAAGAGGAGAAAATGCTAGTAACCAGCATTTTCCCCTTTCCTCACAGTGTTTTCTGCCCTTCTGATACAAATCCCATCAATTTAGTATCATTTTATTTGTAGTCTTCGAATGTTTTAAATCTGGACCGGTGTAAAAAATTTTTGTTTGGTAATGAAATGAGTTAAGCCCAACTTTATTATGAAAAACTTTCTTTTAAGCAAAAAATCTAGAATAATCTCAATGTTGGATGCTAATGAACCTTTTTGAAGGAATTACAAAGAAATATAGATTTCCATTTCACGAGATAATGCAATGTTTCAATGATGAAATATACGATACATCAGATACCTACAGACACACAGAAAGTACTTATAATAATATGATGATTACATTGCAAAATTATTAGAAAATTTATATTTTTTTAAATCAAATTGGACATAGAAATTGCAATATTTTCTTAACCCATTTTTTTTTTCCACAAGAGAACCATCAAGGTCCTGTAACACTCTAGTTTGCAACTGCAAAAGTCACATCCCTTTTCTGATCAGAACTTGGGTCACATGATCCTGACTACCCTGAGAAAGAATACTTTTGAAAGCATTGTTGGTATGAGAGAAAATGCTGGTAACCAGCATTTTCTCTTTTTCCCACAATGTTTTCTACCCTTCCCAAACAAATTTCAATTTTTGAGTCAAATTCATTTTTCCATCTGCAAATGCTTTCAGTTCGGACCAGTCTAAAATTTTGTCATTTGGTAACAAGTTAAGCAACTTTTGTTCCACTTGTCGTTTGAAGTTTTTGATCAAAATTTCACTTCATGAAGTAGTTTCTATGGGAAAGTCATTTATGTTATTGTTGATGGATAGATTGATACATGATGAGCCATTCTATAGGGTCATTATGAACATTGCTTCAGCACAGGAATATTAAAATGAAAAAAGCTCTACTGGGATGCCCCTGCTGTTGCAAATAGACACGTCATTCAAAGTGAGCAACCATTTCGTGCGTCCAGATGTATTTTCACATAATTGTCTCTTCACTTAAGGCATGATACATGTATATGAGCCATGCTCTGTGACAAGGGGGCATAATGTATCTGCGAAAAAGTTCCAACCCATGTCAGCCTGCACAGCCTGACCTGGGCCAAAACTTTTCGCTACTGGTCAATTTTTACGTGTCAAAGGACCATTCTACCTCATGATTCATTTGGTTGTTGAAAAAAGTGGCTGTTATGGATCCATAATTATGTGATGTCTTGCTCAGTATCATCCATCACGGAAATGCATTAAGCCCTCTTTTGCCAGAGCATGGCTCATATAAACTTGATCCTCATTACTTTAGCCACATACAAGTAAGATCAGTCGAGAATATTTCCATGGGGTAATGGTATAGTGAACTCCATTTATAATGGTACAGGATGTAAAGATGTAATGCTTTATATAAACCTAATCTGACAACCCTTCTATATTTTTAATTGTAAATAAAATAGGTCTTAACATTAACACTAGTTAACAATGTTTCTGGTATGACGTTGTCATTTTGTCATGGTATCAAACTTAATCGAAATGGCAATAATTAGCATCGTCTTATCATTTTATGGAGATGTCAAGACCAAGAAATGATAATTATGACAAATGAATTGAGACAGTTGACAATCCATGAATGACCTTCCGCCCCTCACATTATCATCTTATTCAATATGTTAGTACGTAGTTTTGTCATATATCAAAAAACTCTAGCGAGATTTGGAGAATTAATGACTGTCCAGTCTTGGTGAGACAATTATCAATTCTTACTATCGAGATAGACATTTTTGATATGACAACACAAGTATCTATAGTATTTATTTTTAAAGATACATCTATACTTGTTTTCAGCCAGTTTCAACCTATTTCATCTTTATTTTACGAATCTATCATAATGCTTAGATCATGCCAAATGTTGCCCCGGATGGCTGCAAGGTTACACAGATTACAATGGATAGAAAATGCATTTCATTTTTTTAAATTTGCAGCCTTCAAAGGAAATCACTGTTGTTGATTCAAGTTTTATAAATGAGGACAAACCCTTGAGTTTTTCTATCCCTTACACCATATTTCTTGGTAATTTATCTATGTATACACAGGTGACCAAATTCTGAGCAATTCTACACTCTTAAGTTTTTTTCTCTCTGGTTGTGAGGATGTAATCTTTAAACATCTGATTTGTAATTGTTTATGTTTATTTGAAATGTGACAGCATTAATATTATCAAAAACATCCATTTTAACAGGTATTTTAAGGATGAAGTTAATTAAAAGAAGACATCTGATTATTAGCAAGGTTTGTCTTTTTTCACCTGATTTTGGTAATTTTGTAAAATGACCATTGCTATAAGAGGAGTTCACCACATAAGCTTGACCATGTTACCTGCAACCCTTTCCCACTCAAGAGGGCCATGATGGCCCTGATAAGGCCCATGATGGCCCTGATTAGGCCCATGATGGCCGTGATTTGCTCACCTAAGCCCATACACCTTTGAGAACACAATATAAAGTATGATCAATGTTTTTCTCTGATATGACATTATGATCTAGTTTTTTACCAGACTTACCAATTTTCAAAATTGTTTATGATATCAGGACAAATGTTCTGACCCAGTCTGATAAGCATCAGAGAGGATTGTGATCTATGGAGATTTATTCCAGTGACCTACTTTTAGACCCTCTACAACAAATCTTATAAATCATCTGAGATATCATCAAAACAAACTTTCTGACCAACTTTGTAAAGCATTAAACTGAAAATGTAACCAATGTTTTTAAAAGATCTGTCCCAATGACCTACTTTTTGATCTGACATGACCTTTTTTCAGTCTTAGGTGCAATATCATATAGACAAACATGCTGGTCAACTTTCATGAGTTTTGGACTGAAATCAAGATTTTTCAAAGATTTGACCTTGTGACCTATGTTTTGATCCGAGGCGTCCCGTTTTCGAACAAGTTTGAGATATCAAGACAAAATTTATGTCCAGCTTCATGAGAATTGGACTGTAAATGGTTTTTTTTTAGATTTAACCCATTGACCTACTTTTTGATCTGACTTGATCCAATTCTCAACACATCTAAGATATATGAACAAAAATTCTGCTCAACTTTCGTGACTTACAAGCTGAAAATGTGGCCTCAAGATCTGACCCAGTGATTTGCTTTTTGACCCAACATGACCCATTTTCAGATGGTCAGAGGTATCTGATTGATTGTTGTATGGTGTTTAACGCCATTTTCAACGTTATTTCAGTTATATCACAGCAACCAGTACACCTATCCATGCTTTCCTGGAGTTTTTTTTACCAGTACTCCGCACAATATTCTTTCCAAGCCACTGGCTGCTTACCCACATTACCATCATCAAAACAATGGTCAGCGGTGAGACAGGAATGAATCCTGTCACAATGACTATCATCAATCCTCGGAAAGAAATTAGCCAAACCAGGGATTGAACCAGCAACCTCCTGTTCTCAAGTCCTGTGTGCTACCGACTGAGCTACGGGAGCTTGGCTGGTCAGAGCTATCATCTAGATAAACATTCTTACCAATTTTTAAGACAGTAAATGTGGCCTGTAAATAGTATACAAGGTTTTCAAAAGTTTTGACCAGGTGACCTACTTTTTGACCTGACATTACCCACTTTTAACTAAGAAAGACATTCTGACCATTTCATTTTCTAGTGCATATGTAAAGTTTTTCAAAGATATGACCTGACAGAACCTGATTTCAAACGTATCAAACTCAACCAAAATATTCTCAAGATAAACATTTAGACCCAGTTTTAAGATAGACTGAAAATGTCGGCTCTAGAACCTACACAAAATTAAAGTTGACAATACACGACGGACACAGCATGATCACAAAAGCTCGCCTTGAGCACATCATGTTAAGGTGAGATGAAAACACCTTTTTTCTACCCTGACTGTTTTGTTTGTATTGTGTTAAACATCATTTTCAACATTACTCAAATACCTAGGTGGCCAGTGCACCTGTCCATGCTGTCATGGAGTTTCTTTTACCAGTACCTTGCACAATATTCTTCCCAAGCCACTGGCTGCTATCCCACATAACCATTTTTGAAATAATGATCAGCATTTCATTCTGGAGGAAGGCATTTGCAAAAGTCCAGGGTATACAGCATTTTCTGTTTTCCTTTTGTTTTAAAAGATTAACCCTTTACCACACAATCCCGACTTTTAACAACCCTGAAATAGAAGCCTTTTGAAAACATTGTGGGAAAAGGAGAAAATGCTGGTAACCAGCATTTTCTCCTTTTGCCACAGTATTTTCTATCATTCCCAAACAAATTTCAATTTTTAGTCACATTTATTTTGTCGTCTGCAAATGCTTGCAATTTGGACCAGTCTACAATTTTGTTGCTTGGTAAAGAATTAAACCAATCATTGGAATCAAGTTTTGTCATCTGCAGATTCTTTCAGTTTGGTAGAACCTTTAACCCTTTACCACACAATCCCAAATCTTAATGACCATGAGAAAGAAAGCTTGTGGAAACATTGTGAGAAAAGCAGAAAATGCTGGTATCAAGCATTTCCTCCTTTTCCCACAATGTTTTCCACCCATTCAAGAACAAATACTATAATTTGAAAACCATTTGAATTGTTGTCTATAAATTCCATCAAAATGGATGAGTCTAAAATTTTGCCGTGTGGTAAAGGATCAATTATTCATTTGGGAAAGGGTTTAAGTGCCTGCCCATATGGAGTGGACCTTAAAATCAATAAAAAGAACAGATCTAATGTGGTTTCAGTTTGGCAGCATGTACCAGAATACCTAACAATATCAGAGAGTGTATATCATAGATCAAACTCTGTGTTCAGTAGTCTGATCGTGATCTAAACTCTGAAACGGTAGCTTGAAGCTGTACTTGACTCTCTAAGTGGTAACAGTCTTGGTTTTCAGCAGAGATCTACACAAATAGAAGTTGGGGAAGATTTCAGTCTAAACTTACCAAAGTGCTCACAAACTGAAAATCTGTACTCAATATGATTAACGCAAGTCTCTTATTGATACCCTTATTCTCAAAGTCACTTGATGACCCTGGTCCTGCCAAACGAAGAGTTACATGTATACCAGGAGAAACCGGGGGTGTTTTTTCCCTTAAATGAGGGTTTACAGTCCCACACACCCAATGTTGTCCAGGTTTTGTCCCAGTTCAGAAGTCGGATTGCATGTAATGACCAAAGACCTTCCAGGCTAAGCCCTGGTTTGGGACAGAGTACCCTAGATTGGCTGCAAGTGATGTGCCAAAGATTTCCTGTATTCTTCCCTCTTACCACGTCTGTGCATGGTCAGGCCATTGACATGCTGGCATGAGCAGATGAGCAAGACATAGTGTGTCCCTAAAGGCAAATTATGCGCTGGATCACCAGGATTCATCACGTCTTGGTCCCAATAGAATGCTGTTTCCTATAGAAATGGGCTACAGTGCATGCCTTAAAAAGAAAATGAAGAAAACCATAACGCATCGCTCACTAAAGTAAGGTAAAGCTAAAATTATGCATGCAACTGGCAAAAGATGAATTTCCTGCCATTTTACTATTTCTATACTTGTTATAATAGGAGGCAAATTGGCCCTTAAGCACTCACCTGGGTTAAGTCATCTAGGATTGATAAAGCTGAAGAGATCCTGGTTGTGATGATGTAAAATACATGAATGTCAGTGACCTACTTTTTGACTGACATGGCCTATTTTTGCAGTTGTAAGAGATATCATCAAGACAAACAGTCTGACCATCTTTCATGAGTATCAGACTGAAAATGCAGCCTCTATCATGCACATAAGGTTTTTCTAAGATTTGTCCCTGTGACCTACTTTTTGACCAGACAAGATCCAATTTCAATATTGTCTGATATGTCATCCAGACAAACAGTCCCACCAATTTTTATGACTGACAATGTGGTCTCTTACTGTCAGCACAAGGTTTTTCTCAGACATGTCCCAGTGACCTATATTTTGACCTGATGTGACTAAAATTTAGACTGTTACTAGATATTAGAAGTTCAGAACAAAACATTCTGACCAAGTTTCATGAGTATCCAACTGAAAATGTGACCTATAGGGTGCACACAAGATTTTTTTAAGATATGACCCATTGACCAACTTTTTGACCCAATGAGACCCAATTTCAACTTTGTCAAAGGTATCATCCACACAAACATTCTGACCATGCTTCATGAATATCCGACTGAAAAAGTGGCCCCCGAGCATGCACAAAAGTTTTTTCTAGGATTTGGCCCAGTAACCTACCCGACTCCACATGACCCAATTTCAAAATTGTCCAAGATATCATCAATACAAACATTCTTACAAACTTATATGTGTATTGGAATAAAAATGTCACCTCTATCTAGTGCCAAGGTTTTTCTATGATTCTGCCCAGTGACCTACTTTTTGACCATATGTCAACCAATTTATAACTGGTCCAAGATATCAACAAGACAAACTTTCTGACTAATTTTTCTGAGTGTTGGACTGAAAATGTGGCCTCTAGAGTGCATACAAGGCTTTTCTAAGATTTGCAGGTGTTACCTACTTTTTAACCTGACATGTCCAATTTTCAAAATTGTCTGAGATATCATCAAGACAAAATATTCTGACCAAATTTCATGAGGATCAGACTGAAAATGTGGCCTCTCAAGTGCACACAATATTTTTTTCAATGATTTGGCCCAGTGACCTACTTTATCCAACTTGACCCGATTTCAGACTTGTCCAAGGTTTTATCAAGACAAACATTATGGCCAAGTTTCATGAGTATTGGGCTGAAAATGTGTCCTTTAGAGTGCACACAAGGTAATTGTTGAAGACTGCACAACTCAAAACGGACACAGCACAATCACAAAAGCTCACCTTCAGCACTTCATGCTCAGGTGAGCTAAAAACAAATGAGACATACTCTGGCAGAAGGGGATTTAAGGCATCTCTGTGATAAATTATACCAAGCAAGTCATCACATACTCAGGTAGAACACATGGTTCATGGACATACATAAAATTGACCAATAGCAAAAGGTTTTAACTCATGTCAGCCTGCAGGATCTGCCTAGGCTGACATGGGACGATATTTTTCTCAGATGCATTAAACCCCCTTTTCTAAGAGCATGACTCAAATAGGTTTGCCTAACTTAACATTCTGCATAATCTGAATTTCAAGACCTGTCACCATGTGAAGTTTCCTATATAGGGTCCATAGAATGAAGATGTTGCAGATTCCACTTTGTCTGCTTTTAGTAAGAGAGATTTTGATATTTACCTCAGGCACACAATGAAGGGATGTGTGTCATCTGCATATCAAGACCAAGAGTTATTGTTGATTCTGTATCATTTTCTATATATTGAGTAATGATGAACTTGAATCTTATCTTTGGCCACAAAATGATCATATGATTGTTAATACCAATTATAAACCCTCTCCACCACATACATTCTGACAAAAAGAGTTTGATGTAAAATTTTAATTTTGTTCTAAATATGTGAATGCCCCCATCCCCTGGCCATACTTGACCGAAGATGGTAATATTTCAACAACTTTGATAAGGGAACGTCCTAGGATGCTGCACACTAAATACAAAAACTTATGGCCTTTGGAATTCAGACAAGATCTTTAAACTTCTCTAATTATGTGTAACAATATAACTTCTATAAAACATGTGACTCTGAGGCTGGGGCTAATAAGCCCCAAAATGCAACCTCTCCTAAATTGCCCAAAGGCCAACTTACAGTAATTATGGTATATGGACACCCTTTGTAGTACCCTTGTTATTAATTATCTGTGCCAAGTTTTATACCATCTAACTTGACTGGGAGATTTTTATGTTTTTTTTACTTTCTTTTTACACTTGTGGCCATTTTGGTCAGGAGACCCAAATTGTTTGAACAACTTTTGTTCTCCTTGTCATAAGTGGTTTACACATAAATGACAGTTTTTGATGAGAAGTCATTGTTGTAATTGTGGACTAACAGATGGACAGACAGGTACCAGACTGCACGCTAGATCACAAAAGCTCCCTGTGAGCACTTTGTGCTCGTGTGAGCTAATCAATAAAAGACAGATACATGCACTGCGATTTCGGGTGGACAAAAGCACCATGACCAAAAGCCCCATGTTACTTGATAAACTGATATATTATGAGGAATGCCACTTTATATCCTCATATTTGCAGTATCATTTTGGTTGGAATGATCAGTTTCATGTTCTAGCAAGTTAAAAAAAATATTTTGGCATATGAGTTTATAAATAATTTCTTGTAATTTCCTTGCTTTTCAAGAGACCTGAGACATCAGTAATTGTTGTTTAATATAGCTCGTATAAATGAACACATTAGATGAGCAATGACTTCTGATCTACAATATTTAATAGACCTTAAGCTGCTAAGCAACACCGGGGGCACTTTTGCGGACAGTGTAGATCAAGATCAGAATGCACAAAACATGCAGTCTGATCTATGATCTACACTGTCCAATATGGTATTTTCTTTCCAGTGAAATAAACTTTGAAATCGCAATATTTGGGATTTTACTACTGAGTGGAAATGTTCGTTTCATTTATTAGCAGTTTAAGGGTTAAGAACAGATGATGGGAAAGGTAATGGAGAAATACAAGCAGAAGCATTTAAACCTTTATCATAAAATCCCAAGTTTTAACAACCTTTATAAAGAAAACCTTTGAAAACACTGTAGGAAAAGAAGAAAATGCTGGTTACAAGCATTTTCTTCTTTACCTACAATGTTTTCCACCCTTCCACATCCAAGAAGCAATAATATCTGCCACATATAAATTGTTGTCTGCAAATGCTTTCTATTTGGACAACTCCGAATTTTTTTTGTTTTGGAAAGAGTGAATGAGCAGAAACTTGATTTTTACAATGTTTTCAAAGAAAATTGAAAATACAACATTGTATTAAATTTGTTTTTACTTTTTAGTATCTATAGGTCTCATTTTTCATAAACATACAGTAAAAGCCAAAAAGTCTGTAGATACACATACTGATACTATAATATTTTTGGTCTTTTTTCCGTTTTTCTGTTTGAGGTATGGGGCTTTTGTCCATACCCTGTGAATTTACGGCTGCTCTCACTAGAATACCTCACAAAATATTAGTTAGTAGCTGTGAAAAGAAAGTTGGCATATAAAATGCTGTTGAGGGGACGATGGTCCTATGTAGGGCTGAAACGAGTACAAATATTATGTACATAGATACCCATGTGACGAAAACCTGCTAGTACCCGGGACTGGTACTGACATCTATATACAAGAAGATTATATTGCTTCACAAAATTTGGATGTCTGCTTCTTTTGGAAAAAATTAAAGCAGATATTTCAAGGCAACATCGAGTGATGTTTAGAAACATTTACTTCCTAATAAACAACAGGCAAAATGCAGCTTATGTGCAACTGAGCTGAGCAAGATAGTCAGCATTGTCAATGTGGAAACGTATGATGTTCAAGCAACCATATAAAATGTTAACCCAGGAGCGAAACAAGGAGACTGAATCTTTACCACACAATAATGAGTTTTAACGCCTCTGAGAATTACAGACTTTTGAAAACATCATGGGAAAAGGAGAAAACCAATGCTGGTACCTAGCATTTTCACCTTTTGCCACAATGTTTTCTACCCTATCAAATACAGAAATCTCCATTTAAGCAGCATTTAATATGTCATCTGTAAATGCTTTCAATTTGGTTCAGTCCAAAATTTTGTTGTTTGGTTAAGAGTTAAACAAATTTTTTGTCCACAGAAGGTCTAGTAAACCCTAATTACTAACCAGTACCTCACACTCTTTCTCTACAAAACCAAGCATTAAGTCACTATAAATGAAAAGTTCAAGCACCTTTTACAACTATACTTGCTTTTGCTGCTAACGTAGATCAAGATGTGCAGTCCGATCTTTGATCTACACTGTCCGCTAGACAAAAAGAACCAGGCAATCCCAACAATATGGATTTAATCTCTTCACTTAAAAGAATGTCAGGTTTATTCGGCACACTATGCGTTAGTGAATTTGTACCACTGTTCTGTACTGACAATTTTGTACCTTACCAATGGGTACTTGGGTACTCGTTTCAGCCCTAGTTCCATGAATTTACAGAAAAAGGGACACTTTCCAAATTAGATGAATAAATACACTTGAAACTAAATATAAAAAATCTTCGAGGGACAAAGTTTTGCCTATGTGCATTAGGATAGGACAATTTTTAAAGAATGAATGAATGAATGAATGAATGTTGTTTTATGGCACATCGACAGCTTTGGTCATTTAGCACGCATGTCTGTATTAAAAGCTGGTTAAACATTTTTCAAAATCGATGTGACAATGTCAATTAATCTCTCCCTTGCCAGACTATGCAGAGATATCAGAAAATGTCAATTTTTCAAATGAGGATGACCAATGTAGAGATGACAACAGAGAATACCCTGTTCAACTCTTTACCACACAATCCCCAGTTTTAACAATCCTGAGCAAGAAGCCTTTTGGGAAAAGGAGAAAATGCTTCACAGGTTGGCTGCTGCTCCCAGGTTTAAACAATCAGGATGAGAACAAGTGGCCTTGTTTTTGGAAAACTGCCCGAAGTATATTAATAGCTAAAATTTTTTAGTTACATTTATTTGCTTGTTTTTTGGGACTATGAAAAGAAAAAAATTGTTATAGGAAAAAAAATTAAACTAGAATTCAAATTTTCTCTTTAATCTTCCACCCATATCTCCCCAGCAAAAAAGAGGTATGATAAAAAAAAATGTGTGATTTCAACAGTTTTGTATCACCTTTAAAAGCAACTTGGATTTTGAGTTCAACAAGAGCTGTGTTTATGGCTGGATTTTAACATAGCTGGTTACATAAATTCAAAAACCTGAACTGATGACATTTGAGCAAAGAATGATTTTACCTTTATTTCAAATTTATCCCTACCCGCCACCTACTCCAGGCATCATCACCTGGACCGACCCCATTTTCCCAGATTATGACTCATTTATTGTGGCTCATATTCTGAGGACTAATCAGATGAAAATCTGTAAAAACAGCCGGCTGTCCAAACAGCTGTTTGATCAACAACACTAACTAGTACAAGGTACTTACATTACCAGTCTAGGATGGTACTACTGCATGACTGTTTTCAAAGTGTGAAGCCCGATTGCCCTACATATGGTAACTCTTACCTCAATATAAGCATCTCTCTGGTCAAAATATACATCTGCAAAGAAAAAAATAAATCCAAGTAAGTCATCACATGATCATGGATCCATAACGTCCATTATGTCTAACAGCCCACTGTATAATGAGGTAGAATGGTCCTTTAACATACAGAAAATTAATCAATAGTGAAACATTTCAGCCCAGGTCAGCTCGCACGGACTGCACAGGCTGACCTGGGTCGATACTTTTTTGCAGATGTGTTAAGTCCCCTTTTCAAAGAGAATGGCTCAAATACAATAAAAGGGGCTAAAAAGGAGTTTTACCCCTATCCTAAACAACAAAATTGAAAGCATTTGTAGACAACAAACACAAATTGGCTTGAATTATTGGGTTTGTCTGTGAAAGAGTAGAAAACAGAGGAAAAAGGGGAAAATATCTGGTTACCAGCATTTTCTCCTTTTCCCACAATGTTTTCAAGTCTTCCCTGTCGTGATTGATAAAAGTTGGGATTGTTTTGTGAAGGGTTAAGGAGCATTAACTCTTCACCAAACGACATACTTTCAGACCGGTCCAAATTCAAAACACTTGCAGATGACAAATTAAACATGACTGAAAAACTGAAATTTGCCTTAAGAAGAGTGTAAAACATTGTGCAAAAAGGAGAAAGATATAATGTCCACAAGAATGGTCCTGCCACTACTGAAAATACTACCGTATAATTGTTTCGATCTTTCACAGAAAAAAACAAATTCTATTCATTTCATGCTTCCAACCCTTTTTTCTTGGGACCTGCAAAGTACAGGGCAGCTCTCAATATTTTCGTACCAGTGAGTTAATCAATCGGTAAATTCACTGGTCAAAACAGTGAAATTATCACACCATAATCCACCATTTTTTCCCAATAACCTACAGAATTCATTGATTGATTGAATGGTGTTTTATGCCCCTTTCAAAATTATTTCAGTCATATCACAGAGACATATTCATGTATTTCCTGGATTTCACCAGTACTAGGCTTGGGCTCTAAAGTGTCTTGCCCA
This sequence comes from Tridacna gigas, assembly GCA_945859785.2. Classification (NCBI taxonomy): domain Eukaryota; kingdom Metazoa; phylum Mollusca; class Bivalvia; order Cardiida; family Cardiidae; genus Tridacna; species Tridacna gigas. The sequence continues at coordinate 18,334,120 of OX244042.2, read as the reverse complement.
AGGACACTCCCACAAAAAAACCAGTGGATCCAGGAAAGCTTGAACCCGGGGCCTCCAGGTTGCAAGTCATACACTTTACCACCAAGCCACACAGGACCCCCGATAAACTACAGAAAAGCATGCAATAAATATAAATGTCACACACCAAAATATAGGGTAAGAGGGTAAAATTTAGGGTTAGATAGAAACATGGATATTCTGGGTCCTAGTTATCAACAAAAAACTTACAGCAATCATCAGTCTGCATACAGAAGCAGAATGCAGACCATTATTTGGCTGGTGGCACCTTTTCCTTAATATCTGCACACAGTTCCATGATGAATTGCGGATTAGTGTTGTTTCTCAAAACCATCAATCTAAAAGAAAAACAAATTTGTTAAACTTTGTCTTTTGAGTACTGGAGACCCAGGAAAGTGGGGTTAACGCTTTACAAAACAGTCTCCAATTTTTAATGACCCTGAGGAAGAAGGCTTTTGAAAACATTGTAGAAAAAAGATAAAATGCACGTAACCAGGATTTTCTCCTTTTCCCACAATGTTTTCTACATTCTTAAGTCTTTACGAAATGGCAATGTCACTCGGATCTTGTCCAAATAGAAGGTGTTTGTAGATGTCATACGACAAATGAAATGTTACTCAATACATGAAAATTGACTTTCAAAGTGCAGAAAACATGGGAAAAGAAGAAACTGCTGGATATCAACATTTTCTTCTTTTCCCACAATGTTTTCAAATGCCTTCTTCTTCAGGGTTACTAAAACTTAAGACAGTGTGGTAGAGGCTTAAAGACAGAAAAATTGACCCATACACTGAACAGTTGATCCAAGTGTTGGTCACTGGCAGGAAAATGAATTTCAAAACTAGGTAAAATGTAAACAAAAGATAGTGTGACCTGGCAACTTTTGAACCAATTTCTTAAATTCATTTTTCTGCTAGTGACTTACACTCGGACCTATTGTACAATAACTGATTGCTATCTTCACAATATTTTCCATACTTGTAAATGTTATGATTTAAATTCAAATGCATTTTTACACGCACATTGTTTTTTTGGCTGCTATTGGACTTTTAAATTAAAATTTTACCACCACTGTTTAACTTTGGCTGCTACTGGGCCTTTAACATACTGTCATAATTAAAAATCTATTTCCACTGGGAATTAGAATATAAATAGATATACAATGCCTAACTCTTTACGAAACGAAAAAATTGTAGACTTGTCTAAATTGGTTTTGTTTGTATTAAGAGTTTAACGGCTTTTTAACAGCTTAGGTCATATCATGGCTGTCAGTGCACCTATGCATGTGTTTCCTGATTTCCTCACACCAGTACTGAAACAACTTTCTTTCCAAGTCACTGACAACTTTTCTCGCATGCATTAGAGAAAAGAGGTCAAATATTGCCAGAAAGAAAATTTGCCTCAATCCTTTATTGAACCCACAACCACCAGGTCATGAGTCAGATATGCCAACCACTGAGCTACTTGGCCTGGTGTGTCCCAAATTGAAAGCACTTGCAGAGTGAAGATAAATGAAACACAAACATTAAAATTTGTTCATAGAAGGGTATAAAACATTGTGGGAAAAGGAGAAAATATTGGTTACCAGCATTTTCTCTTTTTCCCAAAATCTTTTCAAAAGCCTGCACTCTCAGGATTGTTTTAAGTCCAGTTTGTGTGGTAAAAGGTTAAGGAGTTATTAAGGTCAGTGGTACACTTAGTGTCATCTAACACATGGATATTTGGCAAGGGGGAGGGCAGCTACAAAATAACGAAAATTACTTACAAAAGCAATTATTCTGTGACCAGAAATATAATAAAAAAGTTGTGTATTTCTTTGCTGATAGAATCTCTTCCTGAATATCTGCATGGAGGTCCATAACCGATTGTATGTTCCTTAAAAAACAACAATCTGTAAGAAAATAAAAAAAATAAAAACCTCCTATTTCTTAACCTTCATACACAGTGCTATATAGAAATACATGAAATGGACATTCTCAGGGAAAACTGAAGAAGCAGATATTGTTGTTTCAAGATTCAGGATATCTGGCAAAGTAGCCTGAGGTGTAATCCAATAACAGACTACAGTGTTTTTTTTGCAGTCTGATCTTGATCTACAAATGTCTGATATAAGCAATTCAATCTCAGTTCAGAGCTAGAAGGATTAATACTAGAGACTGATTAATTGATTGAATAGTGTTTAACGCTGCTTTCAACATTATTTCAGTCATATCACAGTAACTGGTCACATATTCATGTATGTCCAGGGTTTCACCTGTTCTATGCTTGGGCTCAGAAGTGTCTTGCCCAAGGACACTCCCATGTAAAATCAAGTGCATCCAGAAAGGCTTAAACCCATCATCTCTGGTTGCGCAGTTGTGAGTCCTACAATTTACCACAGAGTCATGCAGGCTTTTGAAAACAGTGTGAAAGAAAAAGAAAATGCTGATAACCAGCTTTTTCTCCTTTTCCCACAATTTTACCACCCTTTCACAGACAAAGTTTAACCCTTAGGCTGCTAAGCATCATTCAATGACCTTTTGCAGACAATTTAAACCAGTCTTCAATATTGTCGTGTGGTAAAGATTTGAAATATGTAAATACTGAACAGAATGAAATGAAGTTTGTATGGTATGTAACACCATATTCAACACCATTTCAGTTAAATTGCAGCAGCAATGGCACCTATCTATGTTTTTTTGAAGTTGACCAGTATTTCGCACAATATTGTGCCACAGGCTGCTGTCCCACATAACCATCATCCAAACAATGATCAGCAGTGAAAGAGGAATAAATCCCCCCCCCCCCCCAAAATGACTACCATCAATCCTCAGACAAAAATTGGCCAGGCTTGGGATTTAAACCAGCAACACCCTAGATTTTAAACCCTGTATGTAACCAACTGATTTATTGAATGGTGTTTTACGCCTCTTTCAACATTATTGCAGTCATGTCATGGCAACAACTCGCATATTCATGTATGTCTTGGATTTCAACTGTACTAGGAAGGGGCTCTGAAGTGTCATGCCCAAAGATGCTCCCATGAAATGTAACTAAGTGAGCTGCAAGGCTCAGTAACAATGACATTGTGCCGGGGGGGAATAAATAATGACAACAACTTACAAAATTTATCAGTCTGTGGACAGAAATATCACAACAAGAATGTAGTTCATTATTTTGGCTGACAGCATCTTTTTCTGAATATCTGCATAAAGTACCATTATTGATTGTAGGCATTTCTTAAAAACCAACAGTCTGGAAAGAAATAAAATGTTATTTAAAATAAGAATAGCTGCCAAAAGTAAATAAAACAGGTGTTAAAATGCATTTAAATCATACCATTTAACTCTTTACCACACAATCTAAACTTTAAACGACCCTGAGAAAGAAGCCTTTTGAAAAGATTGTGGCAAAAGGAGAAAATGCTGGTAACCAGTATTTTTTCCTTTTCCCACAATATTTTCTGCCTTTCCCAAAACAAATTTCAAATTTTCAGCCACATTTATTTAGTTATCTGCAAATGCATTCAATTTGGACCAGTTTAAAATGTTGTCGTTTGGTAAAGAGTTAAAAGTAAGGAAAATATTGTGGAGATCACAATCTGTTATTGTACAGTTGGTCCAAGTGTTAGTAGCTGGCAGTGAAACTAATTACAAACCTAGGTTAAATGCTGCCAAGCCACTCTATCTTTTGTTGACTTTTGCCTGATTTTGAAATTCATTTTTCTGCAAGCGACTTACACTTGGGACTGACCACACAATAACAGACTGATATCTTCATAATATTTTCCATACTTTTAAATGGTATAATTTAATTTTAAATTTAACACCTTTCTGTGTTTTTGGCTGGTATTGAGCCTTTCAGCCTCCTTTTTCTTCAACCATTGTGCATATAGAGCTGAATAAATGAAATGGACATTTTCACACAGACCTAAAGAATGTGGATATAGCAATGTCAATGGTGGTTTTTTTTATTGTTGTTGTTTTTCAGGATATCTGGTGGACAGCGTGGATTCAGGATCAGACTACGTTCTGTGCAGTCAGATCTTGATCTACAAAGTCCTGCATAAGCAATCTACAGTCAGTGCCACATTAACACTGGGACTTTCACTGGGTACAAAGGCCGCTGAAGTTCAAAAGAGTCATGCTCTTGTGAAAAGGGGGTTTAACCCTTTACCACACAATCCTGAGCCTTAACAACCCCGATAAAGAAGCCTTTTGAAAACATTGACGGCAAAGCAGAAAATACGGGTCACCAGCATTTTCTCCTTTTCCTGCAATGTTTTCTAGACTACCCTTTCAGAGAAAGATTCCATCATTTCAGCCACATTTAAAAAGTCGTCTGAAAATGCTTTCAATTTTGGCAAGTCTACATTTTTGTTGTGTGGTAAAGAGTTGATACATCTACAAAAAGCATCTCCCCAAGTCAGCCTGTGTTGTAAAATGCTCAGTGTAATGCATTACAAAGATGCATCTAACCCCCTTTTCCCCAGAGCCCTGCTCAAATATGTTTAAAACTCTCCTGAGCAAGCTTTTACATCTATTTCCTTTTCAATATAACAATCATCACATCCTGAGTGACAATGAACAGTCTTTCTCTCAGATGCTAATTAACTGACAGTCAGTGTGAAAAATATCCCCCCGCCCCCCGGGGGGGGGGGGGGGGGGGAGGGTATATTTCATCCCAGGATGAAAATGTTCACCCTTTGAGCTCTGAATAACACTAAAAGATGTTTTCAGTCTAAAAATGCAACCCAAATAATCACAATTTCAAGGTCACTCTTGTCTACAGTATTTCAGCACAGAGGACAGTGTAGATCAAAGATCAGGCTGCAAGTTTGGTGCAGCCTGATCTTGATCTACATTAGCCACAAAGGCAACTATAGTTGTGAAAGGTGCTTCAAGGGTGAATATCACACAGAATGTCATAGTTTGTTTATTTGGTCCACTGTATTTAACACTACTTTCAACATTACTTGAATTATATTGTGGGGCAGCTAGTGCTCCTATTAATGCTTTCTGGAGCTTCTTTTGTTTGAAATGCCTATGATTGGACAATGTCAAACCGATTTTTATTGTGTCATGGACTTTCGCAGGTTTTTTTTTCAGTGATCTGTTTTTTATGCCTGTTAAGTGTTGGAGTAGTATTTCCACATGATTTGACAGATTTGTCAATTAGGGTAACATGTACCTTCAAAACCTGTAGTTTTACACTAGAAAAGTGGATTGATACCATTTAAACAAATTTAAACAAATGACAACAGTTTGATTAGCAGTGATAAACAGTGACTTGATACCTATTGTATATGCCAGAGTTTAGGTCTTCAAATATGTAAAGACATTACTTGTTGCCAGTAGATTCGCCTGTGCTTTTGGTTGGGAGACATTTTATCTAACTTGTCCAAATTGGCGCCACTGGTGATTGACAGCAGGATCCCTGAAACCTGTGCATGCATGCATGTTTCACTTCATATTTATGTGCATGATTATTCAATTAAGTGTGTGCATCACACACATATGTGCTTAAGTGGAAACCCTGAACACAATCCAAAATTTTAACCACTCCAGGAAGAAAGCTTTGGAAATCATTGTAGGAAAATGAGAAAATGTTGGTAATCAGCATTTTCTCCTTTTCTCACAATGTTTTCTACCCTATCAATAGAGAATAGATGGTTGGTGTCTTTGATGGGTTAAGTTTATCGGGCAAGGCGGAGGAATTTATCTGGTGAGCTGAAGGCGAACCGGATAATTTCCGGAGCAAAAAACAAACATGATACATAGACCGTACCGGATAATTTCCTGAGCAAAAAACAAACATGATACATAGACCGTACCTTTTATTCAATTATCTTATGGTACTGATACCATAAAATTCCCAAGCCAAGCCTGACAAACTTTCCTGGAATCAAAGACACTATTGTCTATTCTTCAAATTTTCCAATCCACAACACTATTCTGTTTATCCTGTTTCACATTTACAAACATAAATCCGACTAGATAGAATATTTCGCTCAAAATTAAGGCACGTATTGACATCTTTCGCACTTTGAAAAAAACACACTTGTATGGCGAACTGTGTAAAGCACTTCAGGTTATGCAGCTGTAATAATGACGTCATGAATGATAGTGACTACGTCATAAACGTGACGTAAACCCTCGGAAGAATGTTGTGGCGAAGAATTCTGTTTTATTTTAAATAATAAGAAAAATCAACATGTGCATCGAATTTCAAGCGGTAATTTTACTTTGAAATATTGATTTCGTGTACCGGCACCTAAAAAAGGAGTTCTGACTGGTCACATGACCAACTAGCCTAATAAACCTTGATCACGTGACCAACTGACATAATAAACCTAGTCACGTGGTCAAGTGACCGTATATCACCAAGTTTATATGACCCCCTGTTATACGACTGAATTTATAGGAGGTGACAGGATAAAAGACAAATTGCATCATTTGTGCCACATTTTAAAAGTCATCTGCAAATACTTTCAACGTGGACAAGTCTACAATTTTGTCTTTTGGTAGAGTTAACCCTTTACCACACAATCCAAAATTTTAATGACCCACAGAAAAGGCGCCTTTTAAAAACATGGCTGAAAAAGGAGAAAAATGCTGTTAATCAGTATTTTCTTTTTCTACATTGTTCTCAACCCTATCAAGGACATATTTTAGTTCTTTGAACCACCTTTAATTTGTAGTCTGCAAATGCTCTCAACTTCTGCAAGTCTAAAATTTTGTCATTTGTCTAAGCTATCAGGCTCAGCAAGTGACAAAGCATCAGTGAATTAACTCTTTACCGAACAACAAAATTTTATACTGGTCAAAATTGAAAGCATTTGCAGACGACAAAATAAATGAGACTCAAAAATTGAAATTTGTTTTGGGATGAGCAGAAAACATTGTGGGAAAAAGGAGAAAATGCTGGTTACCAGCATTTTCTCCCTTTCCTACAATGTTTTCAAAAGGCCTCTTTCTCAGGGTTGTTAAAAGTCAGGATTGTATGGTAAAGGGTTAAAGCGCTTTTCATGACTATATTTGCCTTTGCTGCCAGTGTAGATCAAGATCAGACTGCAACAAACATGCAGTCTGATCTTCGATCTACACTGCTTTGTTGAGACATTCTGGACAATAGTAACCTTGATATTGCTCTTATTTATTCTCTTTTTTCCACAATGAAAATGTCTGTTGGGTTTATTGGGCACTCTTAGGGGTTAAACCTTTCCCAAACGACAAATTTTGGCCCCTTTCAAATTGAAAGCATCTGCAGATGACAACTTTGAAAGTGGTACAAATGAACTTAAGTTTTTTGACAGGGTAGAAAACATTGTGGGAAAAGGAGAAAATGCTGGTTACCAGCATTTTCTCCTTTTCCCACAATGTTTTCAAAAGGCCTCTTCCTCAGGCACGTGAAAACACGGGATTGTTTGATAAAGGATTAGGGTCAGTTGAAAATATGGATATTGGGGGTTGGGGCCTAAATAATAGCAAGGACTTACAAAATAATCTGTCTGTTGACAGGAATATCATAATAATGTTGTCTATTGTTCAGCTTGTGGAACTTTTTTCTGAATATCTGCATGAAGTCCCATTATTGATAGTAGATGTTTCTTAAAACCAAACATCTGAAAGAAAAATGTAAACACAGTAGTAAGTAGACGAGTTGAAAATTAAATCTTTACCTTAACCCTTACACCACCCACTGACTTTTTGCAGCCAGTGTAGATAAGATCACAATGCACATTCTGTGCAGTCTGATCTTGGATCTACACTGTCTAATAAGGAGATATCTCTCTCAAAAAAAAAATACCTTTGAAATGGCAGAGTTCAGAATTTTACCATCAGCTTGAAAGTTTCATTTAACTTATTTAGCAGGATAAGGGTTAAAACCATAGAAAAATGTTAGTTACTGTAGATCTACTAGTGAAAGGACTTAGCCTTGAGAGCTCATTTTGCAGGACTTGAGAAAAGGAGGCCCTGGTTTGAATCTCCAGCCTGGCCAATTGTTTTCCAAGGATTAATGGTAGCAATTGTGATTGGACTTATTCCTCTCCCACCATGCACTGATCATCATTTCGATGATGGTTTTGGAAAAGCCGCCAGTGGCTTGAGAAGAATATTGTGCCAAGTACTGGTAACAGAAACTCTAGGAAAGCATGGACATGTGCACTGGTCACCACAATAAAACTAAAATAATGTTGAAAACAGCATTAAACACGATTATAATCAATCGATCAATCACAGTTGAAATCAAGTTGAAGAGATTTGAGCCATGCTCTGTGAAAAGGGGGCTTAATGCATCTGCAAAAAATATTAACTCAGGTCAGACTGCGCAGTCTGTGCAGGCTGACCTGGGCCGAAACTTTTCACTATTAGTCAATTTTCTGTATGTCCAGGGGCCATTCTACCTCATGATGAAGTCAGTTTGTGAAAAGAGTGGCTATTATGGATCCATAAGCAATGTATCACTCTGACCTCTAGACGGCGGTACATACATGCGGCCTGACATATTTGGAGATGTACTCTTAATTTTTTACATGCCCTGGGTATCATGTGGAATATGTGATCCCAGCATGTTGTATAATCAGCACCTGTCTGCATGGACGTCCATCCCTGTTAATGAGCATGCGAGACAAACGAGCGGGGGATAAGGAAACTAAGAGAGCACGAGAACGGGTCAAGATCTAGAGAGAGAGAGTAAAACAGAGAGCTGGCTTAGTTTACCTGACCGAAATTAAAACTTAGAAAACTTGCGACTCTTTTGTTACTTTATTTTAGTCAAGTGGTTTTGTGATAGTGTCACAGCAACTGATGCACCACGGAGAAGCATTAAGCCCCCTTTTGCCAGAGCAAGGCTCATTTCTTTTTGTAACTTCCAGTTTTTATATAAAGGACCCTGTTCTATCACTGAGGCACCTGGACAATTTTGTGATAGATCAGCAACTTTATTTGGTTTTGCATTAACATCTAGATCTACAGATAGGCATTTTCCAGTTGCCTAGTGGTAGGTCAATTTTGAGAAAAAATATAGCAAATGAAGAAAGTGCTTAGAGACAGCAATATGCCACAATGTTTTCCCATATATTTAGGTACTAAATCTTCATTAGATTGCTTTTTGCACAATTCTGCCTTTTAACTCTTTACCAAACTACAAAATTTTAGACTACTCCAAATTGAAAGTATTTTGTAGACGACAAAATAAATGTGACCGAAAAATTGAATTTGTAGTGGGAAGGATAGAAAACATTGTGGGAAAAGGAGAAAATGCTGGTTACCAGCATTTTCTCCTTTTCCCACAATGTTTTCAAAAGGCTTCTACCATAGGGTCGTTAAAACTCGGGGTTATGTGGTAAAGGGTTAACAGACCACAGGAATAATGCTTTCTGAAACATTGTGGAAAAGGGAGAAAATGCTGGTGACCAGCATTTTCTCCTTTTCCCACAATGATTTCGGTTCTAGGAAACACAAGTTTTATGTTTTGAGTAACATCTAAATTTGTGGTCTGTAAACCATTTATAAGAAGAAAGAGTTGTTACTATAGATTGAACTTGTAAGTGCTTGAGATCTATTCCCCTACTGTTTTCCAAACAATTGAAATAAATGTCAATAACTAATAAGTAGTCTGGATCCAGACAACAGTGGCTTAAAAAGACGGTGCATGAGTTTGTTTTGACGGAAAAATACAGATTACAGTGAGGCGGAGTTGAAGGCCAGAATAGTTGTCGCGCCTTTCTTTACATTAGTAAAATTTCAAACGCAACTCGAGGGCGGGAAATCCCATTTTAAAGAATGAATAGGTTCGAACAGAGCTTAGAGGCAAACAAAATAAGATTAATTACCACGCTTATAACTAGACCACCAACTTCATATAAACAATCTGTAAAAGATAATGAATGAATCACAAACATACCTCTTTGTTCCAAGTTCGAACAGGCTTGCCTTTTCATGAACCAACATTTGGCCTGAACGTTTGAGTAGTCACGTGATATGTTGTGATCGACTTTGATTGGTTAAGTTAGGAATCAACAATTTTAAACAAATAAATTTTTCAATAACATCAGATCTTTATATAAAATAATTGACCCACCCATTTTTTTTTTTTTTTTTTTACTATTGATTATTATTCCAAACATTTCTTGATTTTTCTTTAAAATTTACCCTTCAACCCAGACTGGAAGCGTGTTTAATGACGAAAAACCTGTTTACTGGCTTCCTGTCACCATAACCTGGTACCCGTGGTTAAACCCGCCCAGTGCACGTTGTACATATGAAAAAGGCATAGCCTCAACACGAGCGACACGAAAAATTTATTTATAAAATAAATATCCAATAATTCAAACGGCAAACTCGATCTTGAAATTATGGGAGTTATAGTTCGAATCCCGGCTTTAGAGGGTTTTCAAATGTCATTGCGATAGAAGACATTCTTCTCTCGTAGGTGTACATATATGTGAAATATAAGATGATCGGTACGTTTCTCTTAATGTTCAGAATCAAGACAGTTCCCCGACAATTTGTCATTCAAAGCTGTTGTCTGAAAAAATTGCATGAAAAGGAGAAATTGCAGGTAACAAACATTTAATTTCATTAAAAAGCATGTTATTCCTTTTCCGTCAATGTATTTGCCACCCTAACGAAGGCAAAGCTCAAAGTTATTCAGCTACATTTTAAATTTGTTGTCTGCAACTGCTTTCAATCTAGGATATACACACTATGGACCAATGTAGAGTCTCGCAAATCGGAAGCAGCAGTCATTGTACACCCAAAATCAGTTACTGCGCCTGCCTTTAACAAGTTTCATAAAAAATGCTCGAAAATGAATTCTATTTGACAGAAACTCTTCAGTTATATATCATTTAAACGGCAAGATATTTTCTATTCACATTTAGGCCTACTGCGATCTAAGACATAAACCTGTGATTTTTGTAAACACATGAAAGCAAAGAAGCAAGTTCCAAATCCCTGATGTTTGCCGTTGACGGTTGCTGTGACCGCCAAACTTTTGCTCTCTATTCTTCTGGGAAGACTTTAACTCTACCAAAGGGCAATATTTCGGACAGGCCCAAATTGAAAGCATTTGCAGACGAAAATCAATTGCGGCTAAAATGACTGCATGTGTTTCTGAAAAGTTAGAAAACATTGTGGGAAAAGGAGAAAATGCTGGTTACCAGCATTTCTCCGCTTACCACAATGTTTTCAAAAGGCTTCTGTCTCAGGGTCGTTAAAAGTCGGGATTGTGTGGTAGACCCTAAAGGGTTCAAAATAACCACTTTCTGATTATGCACACAGATAAAGAATTCATTCAATTTCACTTACAAAAATCAATGAGAGTACTCGGTGTTTTTCGTCTTGAAATTATTAAACTTTTTTGTGTGTGTGTGTGGGGGGGGGGGGGGGGGGGGAAAGGGGGAATACTATCAAAAGGTTGACTGTACGGTCAGCTGACCAACGTCTATTTCTTACTGTACGATTAACTGTCAGTTTTCCATTATCTATATAACATAAAAGAAGTTCTATGTACAGCATGAAACTGATTTTTCTTCACCCGTATCCTGATAAATAAAAGAAATGAAATTTTCAACCCGATCGTAAAAACCCGAATAACGTTATTTCAAACTTATTTTGGAGAAAAATGTCTCCTTATCGGACAGTGTAGATCAAAATCAGACTGCACGTTCTGTGCAGTCTGATCTTGATCTATACTGTCCGCAAAAATGTCAGTGAGTCGCGCTTAGCAGCCGAGGGGTTTACATAGTTATAACGAAATGTTACAAAATGTTACGGAATGTAGATGCCTAATTCACGCACGCTCCCAAAACAGATACGAAATGTAAATTTTCACAAGTGGAACATTAAAATAGATTTGGAAAATGTTGCGGAATGTAGATGTAATTATGGAATATCGATATAAGCCATGCTCTGGCAAGAGAGAGCTTAATGCATCTCCGTGAAGCATGATACCTAGCAAGTCATCACATGATTATGGATCAATAAAATGCATTTTGTTTCACAATAGACTGAATAATGAGGTAGAACGGTTCGTGGACATACCAAAAATTGACCCGCAAAAGGTTTTGGCCCAGGTCAGCCTGCGCGGATAGGGCAGGCTGGCCTGGGTCTATACTTTTTCAGATCCATTAAGCCCCCTTTTCACAGAGCATGGCTCATATCTAATTATCAGAATGTTATGGAATGTAATTTTAAAAGCCTAAATACCGGAATGTAGCTAAATATAGATCACACACACACGCACGCACGCACGCTCAAAAAACAGACCCGAGATGTAAATTTTCATCAATAGAACATTAAATAGCCGGAAAAAGAGAATGTTACGGAATGTTGATGCTTATTACCGGAATGTGGAAACGGTAAAAACAATGTAACAAAATGTAATTTTAAAAGCTTAATACCGGAATGTAGCTAAATTAAGAATAAATGTAGATAACACACACACACACACACATACGCGCGCGCGCGCACACACACTCACAAAACGGACGCGAAATGTAAATTTTCCATCAGTTTAACATTAAAATAGGCAGATTTGGAAAAAGTTGTGGAATGTAGATGCCTGATTCACGGAATGTTGAGGTGGCAACAACGAAATGGTCCGACATCTTATTTAAAGGGCCTAAATACCAGAATGTGGCGTAGTGAGGGACGAATGTAGGTTATAAACACAGAGACACAAAGCAGTCCTGAAATTTAAATTTTGATCAACCTGACAAGCGCAAATGTAGCTACATATATGCAGTAACTTAACACTGGAACGTCTCAAAATGTACCCAAATTTGGATTTTAAACGCAAACTTTATATCGAAATGTGGACCTCGACATTTTCAGTTTTTATGTGAAATGTATACTTAGATGTGAAGCTTCAGCAACAAAATGAACTACGAAATGTACTCCAATGTAATTTCAAAAGCTTATAAGTGACGGCATGTAGCAAACAAAGAGTTAATATTGATAAAACAACACAAAAAATCAGGCTCAAAACAGGAGTTTTGATCAATGGAAAACAAATATAGTTAGAATGGTTTTCCGTATATCGTGACTTTCTTTATGTTCCATCGATCAAAAATTACATTCTTGTACGAAATTGTGCCCTTTATTTTCCGTCTCACTACATTCCCGTGTTGAAGGACCTTCATTTCGTGACATTAAAAATTCACTTTGTACAGTTTCAGTTAATATGGTGCATAGGTCACAAATAAAACGGGCGTTTTTACGGACAGCAGCCGTTAGCGAATTTTGAAATCGAACTGGCGCGGTATGCTTTAAAAAAAAGCAAAGAAAGACAAAGAAAATCAAACGGCAATGCTTTGGTACCAGTTGCCAGTTGCTAAGTTGGTAACGGCCAACTTTGGAACCGCGTCTAGTGAAGGTCGCCATTACCAGCTCTTACATGTAGTAATGCAAGGCGCCAGGCCATATTCTTCACAATGCAGACAAAGTTACAAAACACAGAAAGTTATTACAAGAACTTGAACTACATAGTGCTCAGTTCATCGTTAAATTACAAAGCGGAACAACATGGCATACATGAAACAATGACATACTACTGTAGAGAAATTCTGTAAAATTTTAGATATGATTTGTTTCAACGTAAATTCTAGGATTTTATCAAATTTGATTTGATTTGCGGAAGTAACATAGGTTGATTGCTTAATTCAAAATTAAATCGAGTTTTTTATAACATCACTCTCCACTTATATTCATGTATGTCCGATTATTCTGTCAAATGAAAGTACATGCACACATATAAATGAAGAACTCCTGAAATTACTTTAATTTGATGTGATTTTCGTGAAACAAATATGCAGCAGACGGCACAGAAACTACGCTTATACAATAAAGTCAACACAGACTGGTGACTGATACATGGGTAATACATCCTGAAATTAATATGCAGCAAACGGCTTTGAAACAACCCGTATAAAGTAAACCTGAATTGGTGAACAATACATAAGTGGTGATGCATTATAAAACAAAATTGCAGCAGACGGCAATACATAAGTGGTTGCGTGTTCGACACCCGGTTGAGGTAAACTTTCTTTCCGGCAATTTTTCGCCTCTCACCTCTGAGGCATGTGAGAAAAGTAGTCGGTGACTTGGAAGGAAAGTTGTGTCAGTATTGGTGTGAGAAAGCCAGGAAGCACAAGCGTTGGCGCACTGACCGCTGTGATATGACCTAAGCTGTTACAAAGACGTTAAACTGCAATACAAACGAAATCCAGGCGCCGGACAGAGATCGAATGGTGCTCGGCCAACGTGCTGTAATCATTATTCAATGACCCTCCCCTCCGCAACAACCTTCACCCCCCCCCCCCCCTTTCCGTAAAAAAAGGCGCGGACGCCGGTTAAAATAGTACCTAAACCATCGACGGGTACCGTCCGGCGACCAAATTTGCGGTTGCCAAGGCTCGATTTCGGAACACTTCGTTGTACGATTCTGGAGTTTAGGCTTACATTTCAGTGCAAGCTTTATTATTGATTGATTGATTGATTGATTGATTTTCGCGCAGCTTTCAACATCATTTAAGTAATCTCACGGCGACAGCTCGCTTGTTCATGTTCGTACTGGGTTTCACCAGTTCTTGCAGCCTATTTTCTACTCAATGTACGAGAGCAATCAAAGAAGCTAAGGTCAACAATGGTTTCCCCTCCCTGCCACCCCATCCCCTAAATATGGCTATCTTTATGTTTCATGTGTGAAAATTTACATTTCGGGGCCTGTTTTGCGTGCGTGCGTTCGTGCGTTTGTGTATGCTTTATCTACATTCATTCTTCATTTAGCTACTTTCCGATATTTAGGCTTTTAAAATTAACATTTTGTTACAATTTGTTTTTGCCGTTTCCACATTCCGTTATGTTTCATTGGTGAAAACTTACATTTCGGATCTGCTTCGCGCGCGCGCGTGCGTGCAAGTGCGCGTATGTGTATTATGTATAATCATTTAGCTATATATTCCGGTACTTAGGCTTTGAAAATTATATTTTGTTACATCAGGTGTTGCCGTTTCCACATTCCGTGAATTAAGCATGTACATTCCGTAACATTTTCTAAATGGCTCATTGATGAAAATTACATTTTGGGTCTGTTTTGTGAGTGTGCGCGAGCCCGCGCGCGCGTGTTTTTTTTATCTTTACTTATTCTTTGTTTAGCTACACTCCGGTATTTGAACTTTTTAAATTACATTTTGTAATATTTCGTTGTTGCCGTTTCCACATTCTGTAACATTTCGTCAATAAGGCATCTACATACCGTAAGATTTTCTAACTCTAGCTATTCAATGGATCTGTTTTGTGAGCGTGCGTGCGTACGTATGTGTGTTTTGCTATATTCCGGTATTTAGGCTTTTAAAATTACATTTCGTAACATTCCGTTGTTCTGCTTCTACCTTCCGTAACATTCCGTGAATTAGGTCTCTACATTCCGTTACATTCCGGTAATAAGTATACCCGATGAAAACAAACAATGGCTGACAATGTTGATGTGACAGAAGAGAAGAAAATAAATGTTGCAAAAAACGCAGCAGAACTTCAAAAAATTCGCCTAGAAAAGCTTATGAAAAATCCTGTAAGAATTCAGTTTCATTCACCGGTTTCTCACCGATTAACCTTACTGAATGATTAAGCAGGCAAAAAAAAAAAGACCCGAAGGCAATTCGCCCCCAAGATAAATCGCCTCTCTGGAGAATTTGTCTAAGCAGTTGGTTGATAATCTACTCGTTTATACAACTGCAAATTGTAATCAACATTAATCATTTGTCATGATAAATTATTGCTTGGAAAGGTAACTAACAGGAAATGGTAGTGAATTTGAATTTTCTACATTGAACACATTGGCAGACAACAAATCAAGTGATGTTTGTCTTTAACAGTATAGAAAACATGTTGGAAAAAGAGAAAATGCTGGTTACCTGTATTTTCTTCTGTTTCCACAATGTTTTCGAAGGTGTTATTCATCAGAATCATTGAAACACTGTCACATGGTAAAGTGTAGGGCTTCTAACCTAGAGGTGAACCACACTAGAGTTACTGATATTTTTGTGGGATTGTCCCATGGTAAGACAGTTTAGAGTCCTAGCCCAGCACTGCTGAAACCCAGGAAATACATGAATATATGAACTGTTGCAGTGGTATGACTGAAATAATGTTGAAAGTGACATAAAACACCATGATTGGCATTGAATAGATTAAACTTTTCTTTCATATTTTTGAAAAGCCTTTTACCTCAAGATTGTTAATATGTGGGATAGTTAAAAAAAAAAAAATCTTCTCACACACTTACGTAAGCCATACAGGATCATTATGACGCTCTTGTTTTTTCTCTCATTTCTTTTAACTCTTTACCAAAATGACAAAATTTCAGATGTCCAAATTGTAAGCATTTGCAGATGACTAACAAAGACTGAAATTTCTCTGTGAAAGAGTAGGAAACATTGTGGGAAAAGGAGAAAATGCTGGTTACCAGGATTTTTTCCTTTTTCCACAATGTTTTCAAAAGCTTCATTCCACAAGATTGTTTAGGAAAGGATTCATTCATTGTAGATTTTTTCTTCTAGGCTAAGCCTGCATATATACCAGATCCATCTAAGGATTACAAGCCTAGAGACCCTCTAGAATTTATTCGAAATATTTGGGGTAAGGACCATTACATTGATTTAACTTGTAATTAGCAAGATATTTAGCTTTACTGGCCAAAGGCCAGCAGAGCTTATGTCATGGTGTGATTTCCTTCATCTGTCTTTTTGTTGTTTACGCAAGTCCACAATTGTTGTTGGATCGATTTTCGTGGATCTTGCACAGTTTCTTTATTTCGACAGTAGCTTAAACCCTATTGATTTTGAAAGAAAGTGAACATTTGCATTTTCTGTTTACGCATTTAAGTTGGCATTTTTGATCCAGTTCTTCTGAAACTTGCTCAGATTATTTGTATTACCAGGGATTGAATTCTATTGGAAATGAAGAAAATCCAGCAATCATTTTTAGGAAAAGTAGCTATTTGATGACCTAGTCATTTGTGTTCAACAAAGTCCACATGATTGGACCCATTTATGTGGAACTTGCTGGGATTGTCTTATACAATGAGTACTAAAACCTTGTCAAATTTGAGTGGATTCCAAAGAAGTTATTTTGAGAAATTGTACTTTCATTATTTGTTCAATTCACCATACTTACTGTGCCTTCTTTTTTTGTTTGTTTTTCTTTTTCATTTTGCGATATGAATTAATGAGGTTTGCTAGAAAATAAGCAGAATCACTGCAAGCAAATCAGACTCTCAGGGGCCTCTTACTTATCTTTGTAGTTTTATGTTTTGAGCCAAGCCCAGATGCTCAACTGGTGTTATAGAAGGTTGCAGTTTGGAATCCCCATCTTGAGATGTGATGATATGTCATTGCAAACAGATTTCATTCCTCTCTCATAACTTATCCTTGTTTCAGTGATGGTAATGTTGAAAAGTAGCCAGTGGTTTGGGAAGAATATTGTGGGAAGCACTGGTTAACTCTTTACCAATTGACAAAATTTTTGACATGTTGAAATTGAAAGCATTTGCAGATGACAAAATAAATGTAACTGAAAAATAGAAAATTGTTTTGGGAAGGACAAAAAACATTGTGGGAAAAGGAAAAAATGCTGGTTACCAGAAAAAATGCTGGTTACCAGCATTTTCTCCTTTTCCCACAATGTTTTCAAAGGGCTTTTTTTTCATGGTCGTTAAAAGTCGGGATTGTGTGGTAAAGGGTTAAAGGAACTCCAGGAAAGCATAGAAAGGCAGGCTAGCCACTGCACTATGACCTTTGTTGTTACCTATGTGTGGCTCTGGTGGACATGAGAATGTTATATGTTGTAATAAATACATGTATGTTTCAATATTATATTTGCTCGTGTATGTCTTACTTCGTTGTTTAGCAGTTTACCAAACAACACAAAATAGTCACTTGGAGTCCAACGCTGATAAAACCGCATAATATGGCTCTTCAAGGAAATTGATGAAGCAGATGGTTAGGAATCATTTGTCAGTGTAGACAGTGGATTACCAGGATGAATTAAGTCTGAGAACTGAGACAGTTAACTCTTTACCACATGACAAAATTCA
Source organism: Tridacna gigas (assembly GCA_945859785.2). Classification (NCBI taxonomy): domain Eukaryota; kingdom Metazoa; phylum Mollusca; class Bivalvia; order Cardiida; family Cardiidae; genus Tridacna; species Tridacna gigas. The sequence continues at coordinate 18,316,021 of OX244042.2, read as the reverse complement.
AGACTGGTCCAAATTGAAAGCATTTGCAGATGACAAAATAAATGTAACTAAAAAATTGAAATTGAAATTTGTTTTTGGAAGGGTAGAAAACGGGGAAAAAGGAGAAAATGCTGGTTACCAGCATTTTCTCTTTCTCCCACAATGTTTTCAAAAGGCTTCTTTCGCAGGGTCCTTAAAAGTCTGGACTGTGTGGTAAAGGGTTAAATATTCATCACCCACATCTTCCATGTCCATGATGCCTGGTTTTGTGTGGTTTTATTAGTATACTTTAGATTTAAGATAGGATTTTGTAACAATAATCATAGTAAACTGGTCAGGTCTGAAGACAAGCATTACTCAATTTAGTCTGGATTACCTGCCATTAACAGTGTACTCTTGAAGTACCACGGGTTACCAGACCAGAGCTCCAGATAGGGGGAGTGATTTTGATTTCAAAATTGAAAATGTTAATTAATCTCCACTAAACCCCATGTTATGGGTACTGATTAGAATCGTCTCATGGAGATGATTCTAATGAGTACCCACAACATAGGGTTTGGAAGAGATATGATGTATTTAGAGTATCATTACTCCCTCTTATGTGGAACTCTGCCAGACTACCCAAGTAGGCTTATGGCATATGCAGATGTCTCAGTTAACCTATTACTATACATTCCCTATTTTTAACGACCCTAGCGTTGGAGACATTTGAAGTCATTGTGGGAAAAAGGAGAAAATGCTGGTAAGGAGCATTTTCTCCTTGTCCAGCAATGTTTCTATCCTGTCTAAGACAAGTTCCATCATTTGAGCCTCATTGCATTTGTCATCTGCAAATGCTTTCGATATGGATTAGTCTGAAATTTAGTAGTCTAGTAAAGAGTTGACCCTAACCAAACAGTCCTGTCTGTTAACGACCTAGAGGGAAAAAAGCTTTTGAAAACATTGAGAGAAAAAGGAGAAAGTCCTGGTAACCAGCATTTTCTCCTTTTCCCACAATGTTTTCTACTCTTTCACAGACAAATTTCATAATTAGTGTTACATAAAATTTTGTCATCTGCAAATGCTTTTAATTTGGATCCTCCAAATTTTTGTCATTTGATAAAAAGTTAAATCTTGCTTGCAAATAAATGTTAGGCGAGTGATTTCTCTGTGATAGCAAGTCTGATGTTTCAGGATCGAGTGCTGGGGCTGGCAGCGGTGACTTTCATGTGTATCGGGGAGTTCGACGCAGAGAGTATGCAAGGCAGAAATTCGCAAAGGAAAAATCAGAAAAGGTACTGAAAATAAAGCCTTCACCAGACAATCATAAGTTTTAGCAGCCCTCTGAAAAAAGACTTGAAAACATTGTGGCAAAGAAGAAAATGCTGGTGGCCAGCATTTTCTCCATATCCCACAATGTTACACTGTATCTACCCTTTCAAAGACGAATGTAATCATTTGAGCAATATTGCATAGTACATCTGCAAATGCTTTCAAAACGAACATGTCTGAAATGTTGTCGTCTGGTAAAAAGTTAACTGTACAAGCGATCAGAGCTGACAATATTCCTCTTTTCCTCGGCAAATCATTTAAATTTATGAAAAGACGAAATACGTAAATATCAGCCATGCTCTGGCAAAAGGGTCTTAATGCATCTCGGTGCTGCATTACACCAAGCAAGTCATCAAGTAGTTTTGGATCCATAAAACCTGCTTTTTCTAACAATCAGCTGAATCTGGAGGTAGTATGATCTTTTGATTTGCAGAAAATTGACCATTGGCAAAAAATTTCAACACATTTCAGCAAATGTGGATAGTGCAGGTTGGTATAGGTCGGTTCTTTTTGCAGATGCATTTAGCCCCCTTTTCACAGAGTATGGCTCAATTATGTATGGTTATAGATATACTTACCAAATATGTAAGTGAATTTTCAGCAATTTGTGTCCATTGATAACTCATTCACTGATTTGGTTGCTTAATGTTTGAATCATCAAATTTTAACCCATGAATGTACAAATACAACTTTTTACTCCCATGCAGTTGACAGCTTTTCTTCAACATGGTGGGAAAAGAAGCAATTGCTATTAACAAGCAGTAGCTCTTTTTTGAATGCTTAGCAGATTATCAGATTTTCTGGAATGTTTATCTTATCATTTAATCCTTTACCACATGACAAAATTTTGGACACATCCAAATTGAAAGCATTTGCACATGACAAATGTTGCTAAAATGGTGATTTCTGTATTTGAAAAGAGAAAATGCTGGTTATCAGCATTTTCTCCTTTTCTCACAATGTTTTCAAAAGCTTTTTTCTTTAGGCTCATTAAACTTCGGGATTGTATGGTAAAGAGTTAAAAAACATCATTTGAATTGCCTAAATACATTATGCTCATCTCATCTGTGATTTGTCATAGTTTTCAGTATATCTAGCTTTAGGTGGTACAGAAATTATACACTTAAACTTTTTCAAGTTGCTCTTTACCATCTTAAAAAAGAAATTAGATTTGAATTAAGATACCATCGGCAAAGATACAGGAAATGCATTTTTGGAATGACGTAACTTCGGTGGATCGTAATGTCTGGGAGGCATATTTCTAGCTGGATACTTGCAATTTTAGCATTTTTATGGTCAGTACGAAGTCTGCCTGCATCTTACAGGAGGTCATCAATAAAATCCCTGATTTGGAATCACAAAGTTGGGGGAGCCTCATATAAGCAGAGGCGGCTTATAGTTGGGCACATATGGTAGGTTTATTTTGTATACTAGTACATGTATATGTATATTTTTGCATTGATAGGAATTAGCTGATGAAGCCTATAAGAAAAAAGTAGAGGAGAATCTAAAGGATGCTGAAGACCGAACAGCTAAGAAGAGGGCCAAGAGGTTTGTAACTTTCTATAGATCTGTCAGCCAAGTCCAGGTAGCTAGAGGGGTCCTTCATCACTCTGTAGCCCGGATGGGTAGCTCAGTGGTTAAAACTCTAACTCGTGACCTGATGGTTGCTGGTTCAATGCCCTATTGTGGCTTCTTTCTGGCAATTTTTGCCTCTCACCTCTGATGCATGTGAGATAAGTAGTCATTTGGTAACACCCATACAATTAGCCAATCATATAGGTACCTCAGTTGGTGACACACTGGGTCTGTTATCCAAATTGATAGTGTACCTGAACACTGCTGAATACTTCCTCAGCTTAACTCTTTACCAAATGACAAAATTTTAGACCAGTCCAAGTTGAAAGCTTTTGCAGACGACAAATGTGAATCATAATTAGAAATTTGTTTTTGGAAGAGTAGAAAACATTGTGGGAAAAGGAGAAAATGCTGGTTACCAGCATTTTCTCCTTTTCCCACAATGATTTGGAAAGGCTTCTTCCTAAGGGTCGTTAAAAGTCGGGACTGTGTGGTAAAGGGTTAATCCTTTCCCAAACACCAAATTTTAGACTCGTCCAAATCCAAAGCATCTGTAGACAACAAATTTAATTGGTACGAATGAAATAAATTCTCTGATAGGATAGAGAAAATTGTGGTGAAAGGGAGAAAGTGCTGGTTACCAGCATTTTTTTCCTTTTCCCACTATGTTTTCAAAAGCTTAACAGGTTTGTTATGACATGGGATTGTTTTGTAAAGGGTGTATGTGGAAAAGCTGCCAGTTGCTAAATTTGTTGCATTATATACTATTTAAAGAAACATAAGGAATGAATGTATTGATTTGCTCGAAGTTCAAGGCCTTTTCAGCCAGAATATCTCAAGAAAAGTGTCAGAGTGTGTAGATCTAAGATCAGACTCACTGCATATTCAGTAGGGGTGAAACAATACGGTAAAAAGCGTATTGCAATATATTGCAATACGGCTAACCCGTATTGCAATACGTATTGCAATATGCTGTATATGCTGACATTTAGCATATCTGACCACTTGTAGTCACTGTTAGGGTAGCAAATGCTCAAAAGGTGATAAAGAAAACTAGTACATGTGCTTGGAACTCTTCCATTCTTTCAAGATAATGAACTAAAAAGCAATTCTTTTGCATGAACAAATAAAAACAAACTGAAATTGACTAGTCTTTAACACCGACTAGATTGAAATGACTAAGAATTGTCCATAGAAACAAGTAAATGACTAAATGACATGTCAGTTCATGTTCTTTTTAAAAAAAATTAGCATGCCAACCTTGTCAGCATCAAGAGAAGCCCTCTGTGCTGACAAAATGTCACCAGCAGTACTGAACACTCGCTCAGAGGGCACACTTGTGGCAGGTACACACAAATGTCAAACTCTCTATCTTGACGATTTTCGTCTGCCATTTTTTTTCTTCAAGAGCGTACTTGTTTATATAAAAACCAGCGCTACTATACCGAACTTCGGGAGATCAACAGAGTAGACAGTGCGATGCACTAACTTACTCAGTTGCTTACTGTACTAACACTAATACTTTGCCGCTTAACTACCGGAAAACGCAAATATAAGTGTGAGCAAAGTTATAAGAAATGAATAACATACAAACTCCGTTGATCCAAAAGCACTAAAGCTCGACGGTCATTTGGAGTTCGTGTCGTGAATTTTATGTAGTCATAGTTTTACCTAAACACCGGTGACACCGCCTGTGGAAAAAATAAACAACTTTCGCTTTCGGAAATCTTTAGAACTGTAAGTTGAAAAACGATCGATTTCTGACAGAATTTTTGGGAAAACCGGACTTTCTGATGCAGTTAAGAGAAGTTGACATATTGCAGAAATACCGATACGGTAAAATTCGAACCGGTTTCGGCTTTTTTCTTTGAATAGACCGCGATTAATCGGTTAATCGGTAAACCGTTTCACCACTAATATTCAGTGCAGTTCAGTCTTTATTTACCCTGACTGCAAAAGTTTAGCATGTTGACAGTCGCATTGTTGTATTCTGTTGATGGTATTTGATCTAAAAATTTGATTTTAATCTTTTTATTCCCCCAACTTTTTTTCTCCTCTCCCCTTCCTCAAGCTTCTCCAAGCTAGATAGGACATACTGTCCATTTGTAGACACTCTAGTAGTGTCAAATTCTTCTTCAGTTTTCAACCAGTGCTGGTTGTACCATTTTCTGGAACTTTCCTACCCTAGAGGGCCAAATCAACTCAAGACTCAACACCATCAACATTTTCAGTCTAGAAACAAGAATCAAGTGTTTCCAATTTCAGCATTGCTTTTGTCCGAAAAGTCTCAGCAAATGTGGACAGTGTAGATCGAAGATCAGACTGCAGGTTTTGTGCAGTCAGCAGATCTGCAAAAACTGCAAAGGCAACTGAAGTTGTGAAAGGCTCTTTAAGGGTTACTGTAATTCAAATGAGTGTTTGTGTTTGAGTTGCCATATTCATTAAATATTGATAGGGGAGAGGCTGTGAACAAAATACCATGGACTGAAAGATACAAATATACTCTTTTTTTTACCTTTTATAGACAGCTTTTGCAGAAACTGCGAGAAAAGGAGCAACTTGTGTATGTTTAAAAAAAAAGACATTTTCTTTCTTTCCTTCAAAGAATATTTGTTGTAGACAAGGAAAGAAATAGCAGAGGGTGGATTAGCTCTTTACCATACAATCCATGTCTTAGCAACCCTGAGGATGAGGGTTTTGAAAACACTGAGGGAAAAGGAAAAAATGCTGGTAAACAGCATTTTCTTCTTATCCCACAACACTGTCAACCTCATCATTGGGCCACATTGGTTTTGCCATCTGCAAACACTTTCAAATTGGACATGTCTGTTGTCTTTTGGTTTAGAGTAAACACAAAATGTAAAAGATAACTGGAATGCACCAGGAGTGAGTTGATAGTAAGTAGGTTGAATTATGTGTATTTCTGCTTGCTTGCAACATTTTTCTTGTATTACCATGCATAGCTCGCTATTGATGTATTTCTTTATGCAGGTTAAAGAAAAAACAAAAATTCAAGAACAAAAAGATGAAAAAGACAGAGCAACAGAAATCTGAAGGTTTGTACTGTTATTATTCCACACCAGAAGACGTCTAGGGATATTTGTTTGGTGTTGTCCACCTGTTCTGTCAGATAGATCATGTACAAATGAGCCATGCTCAGGCAAAATGGGGCTGAATACATCTCAGTGAAAATTGACAAATAGCGAAAAGTTTCAGCCCAGATCAGCCTGTGCAGAGTGCACAGGCTGACCTGGGTTGTTAACTTTTTTTGCAGATGCATTAAGCCCCCTTTTGACAGAGCATGGCTCAAATGTATGCCCCATTGCCCAATGCTTCCCCAACTGATAATGCATCTGAACAATGATATCAATCACAGCTGCATGTATTTCTATTTTTCCAACAAATTGCAACAAATTTAGCTATTAATACCTTAGAAAAATATTTTGGAATTTGTTAGTGTTTTTTCAAATTGACACTCAATGCCCTAGGTGAATGAAGTGAACATTTTCAAACCTTAACTCCTTACGAAACGACAAAATTTTGGACTGGACCAAATTGAAAGTATTTGCAGACGACAAATTTATGTTTCTTAAATTGTTATTTCTGTATTTGGTAGGGTAGAAAACATTGTGGGAAAAGGAGAAAATGCTGGTTACCAGCATTTTCTCCTTTTCCCACAATGATTTTAAAAGCCTTCTCTTTCAGGGTCATTAAAACTGGGGATTGTGTGGTACAGAGTTAAATATTGCAGAAGAATTGCATCAAAGCTTTTTTGGCCAGAATATGTCGCGGTAGTCTTTTCAGACTGATTTTGATCTGGACTATTCACAAAAGCCATTGAAGAATAGACTTGTCTACCACTAAGGTTGAAGAGAGCTCTTAAATTACAATTGCAACAATGAGATTAATGATTTCATACCTACAAAACTGAAATACTACATGAGTACAAAATACCAGAATCCATATTGGAATCTGTGTAGTCCTGAATATGAATTTTTCAGAACTAGGCTGGAGTAAATGATATCAATATTTGCATGGGCAAGTAGTCTACGGAAACTGTTGTCAAATATCACCATTTTTCGCCCGACTGTTTTCGAAGAAAATGTTGACTTGCTGCCGTAGCCCTGTTGTCGGCTGCATTGTCATTGTCTGGTAAAAACTCGGACATTTTACAATATCTCTCTTATTACAGAAGGTATTTACTTCAAACTAGGACAAGCTGTTAACTGTTAAAAGAGGAACCCATACAATAAGGACAGACAACCATCAAAGTATTTTTGACACAGCTATGCCCTTTTTCGACTTAAAAATTTCACTTAAAAATCAAGCACCTGCAGCTGATCATTGGCACCCGCATGCGGTGCTGTTGTTAAATTTAAAAAAAACACTTGTTTTGCTTCAAAAGTTTTCTTTTATTTTTCAAATGAAATCACCCCGATATTTGTTTTTAAAAGTAAAAGTGTTTGTGTTAAATGAAGTGGTTATTTAACCCTTTACCACACAATCCCGACTTTTTAACGACCCTGAGGAAAATGCCTTTTGAAAACATTGTGGGAAAAGGAGAAAATGCTGGTAAACAGCATTTTCTCCTTTTCCCACAATTTTTTTCTTCTCCATCAACGACAGAAATAATCTTTTGAGCTACATTTATGATGTCGTCTGCAAATGCTTTCAATCTGGTCGAGCCCGAAATTTTGTCGTTTGGTAAAGAGTTAACATGCTTAGGTAGCAAAACTGAATTCTGTTGGATGAGTACACTGTACAACTGGTCTCCATTTTGGACTCGGCTTGGCCAATCACATGGCTAGTCTTGTAACGCAGCATTAGAATTGAAATTATATTGATTGATTGATTGTATGGTGTTTAACGCCAGTTAAATTGCGGCGGCCAGTGCACCTATCCATGCTTTCCTGGAGTTTCTTTTACCAGTACTACGCACAATATTCTTTCCAAGCCACGGGCTGCTTTCCCACATAACCATTGTCGAAACAATGGTCAGCGGTGAGAGAGGAATGAATCCTGTCGCAATGGCTATCATCAATCCTCGGAAAGAAATTGGCTGAGCTGGGGATTGAACCAGCGACCTTCTGTTCTCAAGTCCTGTACGCTACCGACTGAGCTACGGGGGCTCGGCAATTGAAATTATAATGGCTGGTGATTATAGCTCCTTGACCAATTCTGAATGTTTAGAATATAGTGAATTTTTCAGGTGAGAGTGATAAGGGTAGGAGTATACTGGTAGAATGTCTTGTTCTATTTATAGAATCCTCAGAGGAGGAAGAAGGAGATGGAAGTGATAATGACAATGAAAAAAACAGTACAGAAACAAACTGCAAGACAGCGGTACAGAGTGAGGATAATTCTGTTGACACTGTTTGCGAAAGAGAGAAAGTTGAAAATGGAAATGGCAAGGGTGTTCCATGTGGGTCATCCAATAGACAAGATGTTCAAAGATGATTGGGGTTGATTTAACTCTTTACCACACAATCTCAAGTTTTAATGACCCTGAAGAAGAAAGCCTTTTGAAAACATTGAGGGAAAAGGAGAAAATGCTGGTAACCAGCATTTTCTCCTTTTCCCACAATGTTTTCTACTCTTTCACAGAAAAATAATGCCAATTTAGCCACATTTAAATTGTCGTCTGCATATGCTTACAGTTTGGACCAGTTTGAAATGTTGTTGTTCGGTAAAGAGTTAAGTACTGTACAGTAGATCATGATATTGATAATTTCAAAGAAGAGATGTAGGGAGTGAGAGCACATAACCATCATCAAAACAATGGTCAGCGGTGAGAGGAATGAATCCTGTCATGATGACCATCATCAGTCCTTGGAAAGAAATTGGCCAAGCCGGGGATCAAACTAGCAACCTCCTTTTCTCAAGTCCTGTACGCTACCGACTGAGCTACGGGGGTTTGGCTTTGGTAAATGAAGATTGGGACAGTATCCGTTGTTGCCACAGCTTTCACCAAAGTTATCTGTAGTAGATGGATGAAAGTTTGGGCACATGAAGTTCAGGGTTAACCTTTCACTAAACAGTTCTGTAAGGAAAAAGGCTTTTGAAAACATTGTGGTAAAAGGATAGTAATCAGCATTTTCTTCTTTTCTCACGGTGTTTTCTGCCCTTTAAAAGATAAGTCATATCATTTGAACTTTAATTTGTCATAAGCAAATCTGAATTTTGGTTATATTCAGATCCTTACCAAACAATCTTGTATTTTTACAACCCTGAGGAAGACAGTTTTTGAAAGTATTGTGGGAAAATGAGAAAATAAATCCTTTTTCCACAATGTTTTCTGTCCTATCAAGAAAAAAAAACTTGATTTATGACATATTTAGTACTTTTTCTGCAAATGATTTTAGTTTAGATAAGTCTAAAATTAAATTGTGTGATAAAGATCAAATTGGTGTTTACAATTCGTATTTTTACTGTTAACCTTTTACCACACTCCCAAGTTTTAAAAACCCAGAGGAAGAAGGCTTTTGAAAACATTCTGGGAGAAGGAGAAAATGCTGGTCATCAGCATTTTCTCCTTTCCCCACCATGTTTTCTACCTTGCCCAAGGCCAATATCAATTTTTTAGTCACATTTAATTTGTCCTCTGCAGAAGCTTTCAGTAAGGACAAGTCTTAAATTTTGTTGTTAAGTAAAGGGTTAAAGTCACTCAGTGAATTTTTTTAATAGTACATGTAATTAAATTGATACAACCTGGAAATTTCTTTGGCGATGGTTTTTTTACCCTTTACCTCCAAATCCTTAGTTTTAACAACCCTGGGGTAAAGAGAATTTGAAAAACATTGTGAGAAAAAGAGAAAGTGCGGTGACCAGTATTTTCTCCTTTTCCCACAAATGTTTTGTACTCTTTCAAAGGGAAATCTCAATTGAGCCTTGTTTTAACCCTAGTTATTTTGGAAGCCTAATATACATTCGATTTGGTCAAGTCTAAATTTTTGTTGTGTGATAGAGAGTTAAGCAGTTATTTATCTTGAAGCTGAACGCAGGTATGTAGTTACATTTTGATAAGGGCAGTGGCACTGTCCATTGGTATTAAATTTCCAGTATGATGTAAATAAAATGCAAATAAACATCTCTCCTTTTATTGTTCTTTTTTTTCCCCTTTTTCTGATTTTATATACAAAATATTACCATGAATAAAACAGTAGCAAGACTAAAATGCAATTTGCAATCGTAAATTAGTCATGTGTAACAAGCAGTATAGGAAAGGAACTTAACTCTTTACCACACAATCCCGAGTTTTAACAACCCTGAGGAAGAAGCCTTCTGAAAACATTGTGGGGAAAGGAGAAAATGCTGGTAACCAGCATTTTCTCCTTATCCCACAATATTTTCTACCCTATCAAAGACAAATTACATTATTTAAGCCCAATTTAAAATGTCATGTGCAAATGCTTTCAGTTTGGACAAGTCTACATTTTCCATATGTGGGAAAGAGTTAATAGGCTTATAGCTATCGATCCAGTCCCTTTCATGTACATGTAGTTAGATGTCCTAGAATATGAAAGTGTATGTGAAGATTATATAAATAAAGTTTGTTTATAGTAACAAGCAGTAGCTCCACCCTCAATGTTTTCCACATCATTCAAGACAGAGTTATTTCTTTTATGAATAATGTCTAATAGTTAGTAGTCTGTTGTACAGTAGCTGGTACGGCCATTGGCTATTGAACTCTTTTAACTCTTTACCAGATGACAAAATTTTGGGCTTCTCCGAAATTGAAGGTATTTGCAGACGACAATATAAATGTGAGTCAAAAATCAAATTTGTTTTTAGACTGGTAGGAAACATTGTGGGAAAAGGAGAAAGTGGTGGTTAACAGCATTTTCTCCTTTTCCCACAATGTTTTCAATAGTCTTCTTTTTTGGGTCATTACAACTTTGAGGATTGTTTGGTAAAGGGTTAACCTTTTACCAAACAATCCTATGTATTAACAACTCTGAGGATTAAACCTTTAAACCTTGTAACCAGCATTTTCTCCTTTTCCTACAATGTTTTCCACCCTTTCATAGAATTTAGGCTCATAAGTACCAATTTTCAAAATTTGTCCTCTGTAGAAGTTTTGAAATAAGAAGATAATAAAATTTTACTTTTGGAAAAGAGAACACCAGCAGGGTCCGTATTCACCAACCATTCTTAAGAAAGTTCTTTGTCTTGTTCTCCATAATTTTCTACATTTGAAAGTAACACAACTCCTGATTGGCTAAACCATTTGGTTTAGCCAATCAGGAGTTGTATTACTTTCAAATGTAGAAAATCTTGGAGAATAAGACAAAGAATATTCTTAAGAATGGTTGGTGAATATGGACCCAGAATGTCAGAAATGTTTGCAGAGTTTAATAAGAGGGGCATGAAGGCCCTGTATCTTCCCACTGCCATTCAAATGAAAGTGCAATACCATTAATTAGCATGGACAGAGATATTCAAGCATAGGAAGACTGTATGAGAAGAAAATAAGCCTAGCCCCCCCCCCCCCCCCACCCCACCAAAAAAAAAAAAAAAAAAAAATCATCTTTTTTACATGCCAAGATGATGTCAGAGAACAAAAGCAGGTCAAATCAATAATGATTTTTACAAGGCATCAAGATGATTTCCAGAACTTGGCAGAAAAATATTTCTTCTATGGCATGAATGGTTAAGTTGTGGAATAAAGATATAATGATATAAACCTCACTTCATGTTAAATATTTAAATGTGAGCATCATCATAAACAAACAAATAAAACATTATAACTGAAACATTTTCTATCCAGAAGATTTGAAAACGCAAATCACTTATGTAAAAAACATCTAGACAGAATTGTTGAATTGTTTGCCAAATAAACAAATATTTGAGCAGAGCTCTGGCAAGAGGGGTTTATACTGCATCTCCATGAAGCATTATACCAAGCAAGTCATCACAGTCATAACCGTGAATGCATAAAATCCATTTTGTGTAACGACCGACTGTATTATAAGTTACAGTTTTAACCAAGATCAGCCTGCACGGACTGCACCGGCCAACTTTGGACGATACTTTTTGCAGATGCATTTATCCCCCTTTTCACAGAGCATGACTCATATTTAATAATAAATGGTACGAAACCTTTTCAAACATCAATTTTATGTGAACAGATAAAAGTGGAAAAAAAAATTAACGTCAAATTTTCAATAAAAATTTAAACCTAAAAAATCTAGGTATGATTAATTGTAAGACTTACCTTTCCTTGAATTCCTCACAAGTTCAACCATGCACAGTGACAGTCAGTTTGTTTCAACAGTCTGTCTTATCACCATGAGAGCTCATTTATAAATGTCTGTCCTAGGTTACACCATTGCTAAATTGGGACCTTGCCCATGGACACTTCAACACGACCATTGCTGCCTTTGAGGATTAAACCAGGGTTTTCTGAGTACCGAGTACAAATCTAGCAAATTAGCCACTGGGCTGACGAGGACCCTTAAAGCAAGAAGTCTTATATAGATTAATTTGCCAGACCAGCTCATGTGCTTAACTCTTTACTGCACAACAAATTCTTGGACTTAACCCAACTAAAAGCATTTGCAGACAATAATTTATATGCTGTTTAATTGATGGAATTTATATTTGATGGGGTAGAAAACATTGCTGGAAAAGGAGAAAATGTTGGTTACCAGCATTTTCTCCTTTTCCAACAATGTTTTCAAAAGGCATCTTCCTCAGTTGTTAGAACTGGGGATTGTGTGCTAAAGCATTTAAGAACTGGCACAATGGAATTCAATTACTTCTTTACCAGACAACAAACTTTAACACATGTCCGAAATTAAAACATTTGCAGAGGAAAAATTAAATGTGACTCAAATGATGGGGTTTGGCATTAAAAGGGTAGAAAAAATTGTGGGAAAAGGAGAAAATGCTGGTTACCAGTATTTTCTCCTTTTCCAACAATGTTTTCAAAAGCTTTCTCCTTCAGGTTCGTTAAAACTTGGGAATGTGTTATAAATGGTTATTGGCTAATGTATTACATCATCTGGTACAGGGGAATATAGGATCGATGCTATCTGACCTCTCTCCACATTAGTATTGTTTGTACTTCTTTCATTTTTCACAAAATGAAAACTAATTTCCCCAACCTGAACCAATGGAATTCCGCGCAGCCCATAATATGTAGGTGGACCCCTGCAAACCAAACAGATTGCATACTCTTGATTCTTCCGTACAATAGCTGCTTCATCAAACATAAGGTTATATGTTTGTTCTTTGCAGTTTGTTTCCACTATTGCATATTTTGTCCTGATGAAAGCATTTTTTCGGTCCACTAACATGAGGGTGACTTCATAGTTGGCTGTTTCTTCACCTGTTGAAAACAGTTCCACCCCTTTTACCACAATATCATGTGAACATGTGAATGATATAGCATCTTGCTTGTCCCTTTTGTAGCCCCAGCCCTTGGCAACCTCATGAAAACGTGAAGCCTTTTTCAGCATATCTCTTGGCCTTGTAATAAAAAGGTTGCAGCCACTTGCTGGATTGATGAAATATTTGAACACTTTCACAGTCTCGTTATCTGTAAGTATTCCACTTGGTTGGACAACATCAGAGAAGAATCCTGGGCTCAAGCATGGAAAACGAATTTGAGAACGGGCTGCTCCAAGTACTGCTTGTTTATTTTCTGCGGTTGGTTCAATGGAGAAGATATGGCATTTTGACTCTGTGTATTTTAAGGCTGCATGAAAGATCATCTCCTCATTCAGGGAAAGTCTCTCATCCTCGAGAATCAAGCAGAGACAATCAGAACATAGCTCTACCATTTTATCAGAGACAAAAACTTTCTCAGGGTCTCTTACAATAAAATTTAGGCATCTGTGCCGCAATTCTTCATTGTTGTTTACATGTCCAATTTCCATCATACGACACACAGATTCTGGAGTCATACTAGACTTCAATATGTTGAGACATTTGTCACCTAGACCCTGGACAGCATAAGTTTTGGCTGCATCAAGAATTTTCAAGCAGTTTTCTAGACCAACATCACTGTTCCCTGTGTACAAAAATCTGTAAAAATAGGTATTCATTTCTTGTAACTATGACTGACTTTGTCATCATCTATGAAGCCTGGCAGAATGCATAGATAAATGCTGGAAGGAACAGATTGTGTAGTCTGATCTTAGATCTACACAGTCAGCTACTTGATTTGAAACCATAACTTAACTCTTTACCAAAAGACAAAATTTTAGACTTAATCAAAATTGAAACAATATGTAGGTGACAAGTTAAATGTAACCAAAATGATTTGACATGTCTTTCAAAGTGGTGAAAACATTGTGAAAACAGAAGAAATGCTGGTCACTAGTATTTTCTCCTGTTTCCATATTGTTTTCAAAACCTTTTATGTCAGTTACACTAAAACTTGCGATTGTGTGGAAAAGATAGGCTCTTCATTTGTAGCTGAGAATGTTTGTTTCTCTTTAATGCCACTTTCAACATTCTTTCAGTTATGGCATGGAAGCCATGTACCTGGAGTTTCTTTACCAGTACTTCGCACAATACTCTTCCAGAGCCACTGGCTGCTTTTCCCATGTAACAATTGTCAAAACATAGCAGAAATGTGTAAGCCCCTGAAAACAACAGCAGTGCATGCAGGTCCAAATACTTGGCTGGAGTTGCTTTTACAAAAACACGGGGTTTGGTTCAAGGCAACAGAACCACTTAAGTCAGAAAGGGGCATAACTGTGTCAAAAGCATTTTGAGGGTACCTGCCCCAGTTTGAAGTAAACAATCTTTAGTAGTGACAGAAATATTAGAAAAAGTCAATCTTTTCTCAGGAGGGCAGGCTGTGACAAGACCTCGATGTGTTCTTCAGAAACAGCCTCTCTAAAAGTTAACTCTTTACCGTACAATGCCGCCTTTTGACGCCCCTGGGAAAGAAGCCTTTTGAAAACATTGTGGGAAAAGGAGAAAATGCTGGTAACCAGCATTTTCTCCTTTTCCCACAATGTTTTCTATCCTATCTAAGAAAAGTTGCACCATTTGAGCCACGTCGAAATTGTCGTCTGCAAATGCTTTTAATTTGGTCAAGGCTAAAATTTTCTCGTCTGGTAAAGGGTTAATCTTTTGGTAGCAAAAAGGTTTAGACACGATGAGTACTAAATGAGTTTTTATTCATTTTCTGTCAGAGAAAAGAAATTCAAATGAATTGAGATCATTTAATTTCATTTATATTCAAGACTGTTCCTAGTAAAATACCTAATGATACAACAAACAGTGTAGTTCCAAGATCAGATTGTGTGCTGTGTGTAAATCAATGATCAGACTGCACATCAAACTAACCCAAATTAACGACAAAATTTTAGACTCGACCATACTGAAGGTATTTACAGGCGACAATTCAAATGTTTTTCAGATGATAGTATTTGTCCTTGAATAGATAGAAAACATGGTGGGAAAAAGGAGAAAATGCTGGTTACCTGCATTTTCTCCTTTTCCTACAATGTTTTCAAAAGGCTTCTTTCTCAGGGTCGTTGAAACTCGGGATTGTGTGGTATAGGGTTAAAGATGTGCACAGTGCTTTAAGCTTTCACCAAACAATTCAATGTTTTAACGGTCCTGAAGAATAAGGATTTTGAAAACAGGGTGGGAAATGGACAAATACTGGTACTACATGAAACCAGCATCTTTTTTTCCTTTTCACACAATGTCTTCTTCCCTTTCAAAGACAAATACCAATGACTTTAGCCACGTTTTCTGTCTGCAAATGCTGTCAATTTGGACAAGTGTAAAACTATGTCAAATGGTATAGCTTACAGCCATTTTATTTGAGCCATGCTCTGGCAAAATGGGGCTTAATGCATCTCAGTGATGCATGATATCAATCAAGCCATCACATAATTATGGATTCATAATAGCCACTTTTTTTTAACAACCCACTTAATTGTGAGGCAGACTGGTCCTTGGACATACAGAAAATTGACGAATAGCAAAAGGTTTTGGCTAACGTCAGCCTGCGTAGTCCACAGATGCATTAAGCCCCCTTTTTCACAGAGCATGACTAATTTAACCCTTTACCACACAATGCCGCCTTTTGACGCCCCTGGAAAAGAAGCCTTTTGAAAACATTGTGGGAAAAGGAGAAAATGCTGGTAACCAGCATTTTCTCCTTTTCCCACAATGTTTCCTACCCTATCAAACAAAAGTCACATCATTTGAACCACACTGAAATTGTCGTCTGCAAATGCTTTCAATTTGGACTGGTATAAATTTTTGTCGTGTGGTAAAGGGTTACTTAACATACTGTTTGTTTCCTTTTGAAAGTCATGCAAAATTTACCTCAGTCAATCATCAGCAAAAGTTAAAATTTACTAATTAACCCTTTACCACACAATCCCGAGTTTTAACGACCATGAGGATAAAGCCTTTTGAAAACATTGTGGGAAAAGGATAACATGCTGGTAACCAGCATTTTCTCCTTTTCCCACAATGTTTTCTACCCTATTAAAGAAATATATTATTTGAGCCACACTGACATTGTCATCTGCAAGTGCTTTCAATTTGGGCGAGTCTAACATTTTTTCATGTGGTAATTGGGATAAGTATTATTTCACCCTTTCCCAAGCGAAAAACTTTAGACTTTAAAAATTCAAAACATCTGCAGTTGGCAAATCAGAGTCAGCGCAAATGGGCTGAAGTTCTCTGATAGGGTAGAAAAAGTGGTGGTTAAAAAAAGGAAATGCTGGTTACCAACATTGTCTTGACAAACACATTAAATGTGGTTCAAATGATTGTATTTGTTTCTGAATGGTTAGAAAACATTGTAGGAAAAGGAGAAAATGCTGGTCACCAGCATTTTCTCTTTTTCCCACAACTTTTTTTCCGAAGCTTTCTTTCTCAGAGCTGTTAAAAGTTGGATTTATTTAGTAAAGTTTACATATAAGTATCAAAATAATATTCAGAGCATGATTTAAATCTGACATTATTGAACTAGCCTACTTCATACAAAATACAAGTTGGCTTCTTTAAAAAGAAGCCAGGAGAGGTCGGCATCTATGTTTTCCAATAGTTTATTGGCTTTTGATTTCAATATATTTTGGTAGACGTAAACAAACAATTTAGGCATTAATGAATGTCAGAAAACATTTTTTTTCAATTTTGCTGGTGTTAAGGCACAAAACAGTACATGTTCCACATTCTTATAATATTTGTAGGCCATTTGCTATTAACATGCTCAGAAATGCATATTTTTTTTTTCAAAATTCAAGGACACAAAACTGAAGATGATGATCCAACTTTGCTCATTTTCAAAAGGAACAAAGCTCTAATGAATGTTTGTAATGTGTGCTCAGATAAGCCAAAATATTTTTGGAAAGGAGAAATCGTTCAATTAAAATTTGATACAATATGCTAATTCCACTGAATAGGCAAGAATCTTACCTGATGACAATAAATAAAGGTGGCCTATACATAATACTAGTACCAGACATGTTAAAAATAAATGTAACATTTTTTAATCTTTTAACAAACAGCAATTTTTGGACTGGCCAAAACAGAAAAAGCATGCAGACAACAATTCAAACTTTGATAATTAATGTGGAAGATGGTGCTTTGATGTGATGGAAACCATTGTGACAAAAGGAGAAACTGCAGTGACTAGCAGCTTCTCCTCTTCTCACAATATTTTGAAAAGTTGTCTGCTGCAGACATGTAAAATGAAGAGGTTGTTTGTCTAAATGTTAAAAATTTAAGAAAGTAGATAAATGAGCCATTTGGAGAAGAACTTTATAAGCTTAATTCAGCTTCCGTTCTGATCCATTTCTTCAGTATATGTGTAATATGATTATATTGTTTGCTGTAGATTGTTATATACTGATGAATAAAATATGTTTAAACTAAAACTAAATGAGCCATGCTCTGAGAAAAGGGCCCTTAATGCATCTGCAAAAAAGTATCAACCCATGTCAGCCTGCGCAATCCGCCCAAAACCAAAGGACCACGGACTCTTTTGAGGTGTGTAGAACGTAGGGCGAAGAGGCACGACTTTTTTTCCCGCTCATAAGTTGATTTTCACGTGATTCTCGCAATCCCACATAATAGAGGCAACTCCGTGTGTTATTTCATCAAATCTATAATTATCATTATAAATCCATAGAATTTTTGTATAAAACTGAGAAAAATGCTAGAGTCTAGTCAGTTTTGAAAAATAAAACTTGAAACCATACTGATCAACCTATTTATATTTATTTGTGGGGTACGAATTCTCCAGAGAACTCGTGCTCACGAGATTAGGGTACAAGTTCTCCAGGGTACGAATTCTCCAGATATTGTCAAGTCACGTGATCTTTTCCCGCGGTGTTCTTTCTCTTTTTTTAACGATTTTTTTTTTTTTCTCTTTGCTTAGATTTATTTGTTTAATGAAAAATTGCAATTATTGGAGAGATCATTTACAATCAATATAGTATAATAAATCTTTTTGGAAATCCGTCATATAAAAAAAAAATAAAAACGTTTATTTCCTATTTCAGTTTTTTGATTTCGGTTTGTTTATAAAACCATGACAAAATAGACTGTGTATCAGAACAATTTCGCAAAAACAAATGGATTTAGACAGCGATTTCTGTGGCAGTCTGCCTTTTAAACTCACCACTGTTGGAAAGGTCTGATGACCTCTCCAATCAGGTATTTGGTATTTATCCACACTTGTTTGTGTGATCTTTAATCTATACTGTCTACTTTGCTGAAATACGACTGATAAAAAGCAATGATGAAATTTCATATACATTTGGGTCTTATTTCAGACTGAAAATGTCTGTTGGGATTATTTGGCACTCCAGAGGTCTCCTCCGTGTACCACACAACACAATTTTGGACTGGATCAAGTTGAAAGCATTTGCAGATGACAAATTATATGTAGCTTAAATAATGATTTCTGTCTCCGATATGGTAGAATACATTTGGCAAAAGAGGAACATGCTGGTTAACTGCGTTTTCTTCTTTTCCCTAAATGTTTTCAAGAGTCATCTCTTTCAGGGTCATTAAAACTCTGGACTGAGTGGTAAGAGTTAATTCTATGATGTATACTAAAAAACAAAAGAAATCATTTTTAGTATGTAAAAATGATATACATAAAACAAATTTGTGATGGTTCTGTCAAGCATACCTCTTTAAATATCTAACAAAGTAGATCAAAGATCAGGCTGAAGATTCTGTGCAGATTGAGTGGGAACTGTACATTTGCAAAAGCACTTGATTTTCTCCCCCATGATGCTTTGAGTTATAAAAAATTATACAATTTAAAAAATCAAAACACAATTTCACCAGGGATGTTCTGCCAATCACATGGCTAGTTTTGGAATTTAGAACCTAAATACATCATGAAGTTGGTGAATTACAACCCTAGGAGAGATGAAGATCTACTCATGTAATGCTTTTGGATTGTGTATTATAGGGTTATAAGTAGTGATACTATTCTGCTACGGTGGTGCAGAATTCAATTGCAAATCTTGAAAACTGGTGTATTCTGATGTGCCCTATTTGCACAGGCGTTTGTTTTGTGACAAACTTCGCCATCTATATAATCTAATATAAAAGACTACATTATATAGATGGTGAAGTTCGTCACAAAACGAACGCCTGTGCCTGTTTGGTACTGAGAACTGAAAGTAACTATATGCTGTAAGAACTGACCTGGCAGGGCGAAGCTATATTACAGTTCACTGCATTTTAGATTGAGGTAATTTTAAGACAGGTATTTTGGAAATTATCCTGAGTAGCCACAATGGATCGATCGAAAAAGTACTGTTATGATGCATGTGTATACGTAGATTTACGACAAATAATTCCTATTTGGCTTGAGGCCATCAAAATGAAAATTAACTGGTCGACTTATGTCAAGGGTTAGCCACGCCCTGCCAGGTCAGTTCTTACAGCCTACATGTATATAGTGGCATGAAACAGCAAATAAACCCATTATCTCTTTACCAAACAGTCCCAAGTTTTATTGACCCTGAGAAAAAGGCCTTTTAAAAACATTGTGGGAAAAGGAGAAAATGCTGGTAACCAGCATTTTCTCCTTTTCCTGCAATGTCTTTGACTCATTTAAGGCAAGTTCAATCATTTGAGCCATATCTCTGATTTGTCGTTTGCAAATGTTTTGAATTTGTACAATTTAAAATTGTGTGGTGTGGTATAGAGTTATTCGACAGATTTGGTCAAGATCATGTGGTTTCAGCATTGCCCTTGTGATTAGGCAGCTTCCTGCATGAATGTGTATGTTTAATATTCTAAAAATCATCGTTTTTTTTTTTTTTATACACAGTTGCAACCAACTGGTAAATCAATCTCATTAAGATTAGTATGAAAAAAAAAAGCAACATTAACACTGCAATTATTCAGGTCTTATTTCTGAAATGAAAATGTCTGTTGGGTTTATTCACTGCTCTAAGGGTTAATATCAAATTCATACTCGTATTTCGGTCATGTTCTTTGAAGAGGGCCTGAAGTCTTTACCAAACGACAAATTCTAGACTGGTCCAAATTCAAAGCAGTTGCAGACGACAAATAAAATAACACTCAAATGGTTGCATTTGTATCAGAAAGGACAGAAACATTGTGGGAAAAGAAGAAAATGCTGGTTACCAGCATTTTCTCCTTTTCCCGCAATGTTTTCAAAAGTCTTCTTCTTTAGGATCATTAAAAGTCAGGATTATGTGGTAAAGGGTTAATGCATCTGCAAAAAGTACCAACCCATGTTATCCTGCACAGCCCACACAGGTTGACATGAGTCAATACTTTATGCTCTCTGTAAATTTTCTGCATGTCCAAGGACATTTCTATCTCATGAAACAGTTGGTCGTTAGACAAAATGGATTTTATCGATCCATAATCATGTGATGAATTACCTGATAATAATGCATCATGGAGATGAATTAAACCCCCTTTTGCAAGAGCATGGCTCATTTAGAATTTCATTTCAACCTGCTGTTATGGAATTACTTCATACAAGATAGCAGGAATTTGGCCTGTATCCACACTTGTATTGTTTGTACTCTTTGGACAGTTTTTGAATTTAAATACAGCTCCCTCTTGTACTATCTCGGGAGCACCATTGACACCTTTATATGACGTTACAGCTGGTTCTTTAAAAGTAACACTAATGGAGTATTCTTTGTCCTTTTTTACTTCGGCTGGCTTGTCAAAAAAAATGTTGTACAGTTTCTGAGCACCGTCAGTCTTGATGTGTATTGAGGGTTTGTTGGCAACAACAGCATAAAACGGAACTTGTTTTAGGGCCAAGTTTATGTCGTACTCTGCTGAAACGCCACATGACCCATAAATTACAACTCCGTGAATTAAAAGATTCGCCGATGGTGAAAAGATAATAGCATCCTGCTTATTCCTTTTGTAACTCCATCCAGGGGAAACATCATGAAATCTGAATAAAGACTTCTGGTGACTTCTGGGTTTTGTGTTAAAAATCTCACAGCCACCTCTGTTGTTCATGAAAAATTTCATGACTTTCACACAATCACTTGGTGCCAGAATCCCCATAGGCTCTACTTTATTTGAAAAGAAATTTGGATCCATAAGAGGAAACCTGATCTGATGGAAAGCTTTGCCTAGTACCAAATGTTGATTTTCTGGAGAAACTATGACCCCTTTGTCCCTACATTTCTTCTCTGCATACAAAATAACCGCTTGAAAGATCTCCTCTTCCTTCAAAGAAAGCATATCCTGTTTCAGGATCAGTTCTAGGCAATCAGAACAAAGATCAGTAAAAACTTCACTTTGAAAAACCTGGAGAGGATGTCGTAACACCATTTTTAAACAATCTTCTCTCAGCTGTTCATTGTCGTACGTGTGTGCAGCCTCCATTATAACACAGATATTTTCTGGGTCCATCTTACTCTTCAAGCGGTTCAAGCATTTACGGATCAGATCTTGGATTGTGTATTTTTGTGACACATACATCAGAGCAAGAACATTGTTTAAGTCAATTTTGATCTCTTCATAATACAGGAATCTGTAATGATAAACAGCGGTTGTCATAACTATTAGATTCCTTTTCCTCTAAAGTTTTTAATGACTCTTTTGATTCTCAGTTTTAATATTTCTCTTTTTCATTTGGATTTGTGCTAATCTTTAAGACAAACAGAATCCCGAAAATTTTACGACTGGAGAAATTGCCCAAAACTGATCAATTTCACAATTTGCCTCAAACTATGACTTGGTTGTGATGAAAACAAATGGGTGGCAATCTTGGAAAAGATGCTTAACCCTTTACCAAATGACAAAATTTTAGACTGGTCTAACTTGAAAGCATTTGCAGACAACAAAATAAATGTTACCGAAAAATGGAAGTTTGTTATGGGAAGGGCAGAAAACATTGTGGGAAAAGAAGAAAATGCTGGTTACCAGCATTTTCTCCTTTTCCCACAATGTTTTCAAAAGGCCTCTTTTTCAGGGTTGTTAAAACTCGGGATTGTGTGGTAAAGGATTAAACTGTCTGACCATTTAACAAGGTAAATTCTATTAATGAATTGCAAATGACCCTCTTGTACATGACACAACACGCATTGAAAGACCTTTTGCTTTTGCCTCTTTTTCGGCATTGTTTTTATTTCCCGAGCATATATATATAAGGGGGCTTAATGTATCTCCATGATGCATGATACAAAGCAAGTCATCATAGTATTATATATTGCTAAAATCCATTTTGTATAGCAACCTACTGAATCATGAGGTGATGCACAGAAAATTGCCCAAAAGCAAAAACTTTTGGCCAAGGCCAGCCTTGCAGACTGCGTAGGCACTTTTTACAGATGTGTTAAGCCCCCTTTTCAAAAAGCATGGCTCACATTTTATTTCATTTATCAGTGGTATGCATAAGTTTGGCGCAGTCAATGTAAATTTGGAAGATTTTAAAACATCTCTATACATAAATTGCCCTTAATTTCTGATCAACATCAGGCTTTTCATATGACCTTTAATTCCAATCCACTCCCCAACTAAACAGGCAATTTTTGATTGGTTAACCCTTTACAAAACTAGGAAATTCTAGACTGGTCCAATTTGAAAGCATTTGAAGACGACAAATTAAATGTCGCTAAAGTGATAATTTCTGTCTTTAATAGGGAAGAAACCATTGTGGGGAAAGGAGAAAATGCTGGTTACCAGCATTTTCTCCTTTTCCCATAATGTTTTCATAAGGCTTCTTTTTCAGGGTTGTTAAAAGTCGGGATCGTGTGGTAAAGGGTTGGATCATTTGGTTTTAGCCATTCAAAAATTGCATAACTTTGCAACTTACAAAATTTTTCAGAACTGGACTCAGAATGTTAGTAAGAATGGTTGGTGAATAAGGGTCTACTTCAGCCCAGATCCTTGTACATTTTGATTTTAATTTAGGCCAATTACTCCCAAATTAATTTTAACAATGTTCTTGCTCATCATGTACCAAGAAAAAGTTAGATTTCAACTGTCATAACTATAAGCATTGTCATGTACTTTTTAATGGTAAACAATAGGTAAACTTGTACATATGAGTATTCATACATTATATAAAAATAAATATTAGATATTTCTAGATGATTTGTAACATTGTAGTCTCACATTCATTGCCTGCCTGTTTCATCTTAACTATTGTCACTACTAAATGAATGAAACAGACATTCTCAATCAGGACTGTAGTAAAGATATAATTATTCATCGTAGCTTCGTCGGAAGAATAGGGTGGGTGGGGAAGCTGTGCTACCTTTTCCGTTTCCAGGAAATTCTAAACAGTTGCAGACTTGTGAGCAGCTGCCTTGTCATGAATAAGGCACAGGCCTCTTAATCTGGTTTCAGTAATATAGCCAGTGTATATGACTGCACCTTCTTTCAATAACTTTTGAAAGAATGAACCTATTACAATGAAATTACGTGCCGTTATTCAGAACAACTTCCTTGCGAAAATACCGTTATTTCCTTGTGATACGTACGGTCATGCGGTATGGAGGCCCATTAGTGACACAATTAAATGAATGACTCTCGTAAATGTAGTTAGAAAAAGCAAATGGTCAAAACTAAAATTTTCTCCTCTCACAATGTTTCAAAAGCCTCTCTCAACAGGGTCGTTAAAATGCGGGATTGTCTGGAAAAGGGTTAACAAAGAAAAGAACCGTTTATGGATAGATCAAAATGTCTTCATTGCAATATACACTGGTCAACACTTTGATCTGGTAAACTTTGCATCAGTTAAACCTTAAAGCATCTTTCACAACTATTATATAGTTGCTTTTGCAGCTAGAGTAGATCAAAATCAGATTGAACAAAATGTGCAGTCTGAACTTTGATCTACACTGTCAGCTTTGCTGAAATACCATATGGACAAAAGCAACCACAAAATTGTAATTATCTGGGTCTTAGTTTAGACTGGAAATGTCTATTGGGTTTATACAGCACTTTAACCCTTTACCACACAATCCCGAGTATTAACGACCCTGAGAAAGAAGCCTTTTGAAAACATTGTGGGAAAAGGAGAAAATGCTGGTAACAATGTTTTCTACCCTTTCCAAGACAAAATTTCAATTTTTCCGTCACATTTATGTTGTAGTCTGCAAATCTTTCAATTTGGAAGAGCCTAAAATTTTCTCGTTTGGTAAAGCGTTTAGGGTTAAGACATCTCTTTTTTTGTTAATCCTTTACCAAACAATCCTGACTTTTAATAACCCTGCCTGATGAAGAAGGCTTTAGAAAACATGGTGGGAAAAGGAAAAAATGCTGGTAACCAGCATTTTCTCCTTTCCCAACAATGTTTTCCAAAGCCTTTAAAAGACAAACTCCATCATACAAGCTACATTTGATATGTCATATATGTAAATGCTGTCAATTTGCACAAGTCTAAAATTATGTCATTTGATAAAGAGTGAATGGCTGAAAGAAGACCTTTAAAAACATTGGTAACCAGTATTTTCTTCTTTATCCACAATGTTCCACCCTTTCAAAGAAAACCTTCTTACAGAGTAGTTCAAAATAGATCTACAGAGCTCCTGTACTAAAAACTTACTTATTTGTTTACTTCTGTCTTGTTGCACAAAATTCCCTCTAATATGGAAATGCATTTAAACACATCTGCTTTTAAAACTTTACCAAACAAATTCTCAATACCAACCAAGAGGAAGAGCGCTTTTGAAAAATGTGGGAAAAGGAAAAAAAACTGATATACTAGCATTTCATCCTTTTCATGGGAAGTCTGATACCCTTTCACAAAGAGAAATGTCATCGTCTGAGTTTCAAATATAACCCTTTACCACACATTCCCAAGTTGTTATTCCCTAGAGAATAAGGCTTCTAAAAACAATGTGGGAAAAGGAGAAAAAGCTGGTAACCAGCATTTTCTCCTTTTCCCACAAAGTTTTCTGCCCTTCCTGAGACAAATCTCATCATTTTAGCCAAATTAAATTTGCCATCTGCAAGTGCTTTGAATTTAGACAAGTCTATGATTTTGTCATGTGGTAAAGAGTAAATTTGTTTTTTGCAAATGTTTCTATTGGAGAAATCTGAAATATCGGAAGTACCATGGGAAATATTGATGACCCCGATATTGGACAGATTCTCCATTTTATTTCTATATAGCCATAGATCTACATGTATATGACTTGTCCATATTTTCTATTTTTCAAGTCAATACTATATGTGATGTTTACACCTTCCATTTTTGCAACATGAAGAAAATCACATGAGAAGAAAGAGGTACTTTTTTACTTACTGCATGACAGTTCTAAAGATCGCTGGCTCTATGTCTGGAATATCGATCACTTCACCTTGACCTTCTCTCATGCCATCAGCAAACATGGCATAGAACACACAGCTTCGACTTGCAAGGACATACTTGTGTGCTTTGATGATCTGTCTCTCTGTTCCTACTCGAAAAGCTACATCACAAAGAAGCTCATTTTGCCACATATGTCTGTTACATTCAGTGACAGATTTATTTGACTGCCAGTCATAGAATGCCATGGCACCTGGTTTTCTTATTTACTCTGGAAGAAACAAACATTTTTGACTTGATACTTCTTTTTTCTTTCATTGTTGCATCAAAAGTTCAAAAAGAAGTTAAACCTAAGTTATAAGGAAAACTTTTTTAGTGAAATTTAACATCTGTATACAGTGTTAAAAATTAACATAATTTGAAGGTAGCAACTACTTGCTACCTGGCTTAAAATAAGGTATCAAAAGGAATGTTCCTGGTTGCAAATAGGGGCAGACAAATAATGGCTCTCCCTCGCACCAATAAAACCATGCTTGAATTGCTGCCTTTGCCCATGAATTGCTTGGCAGAAGTAAAAACAGCACATCTTTAAAGACATAGAGACTGCGTGGTTTGGCAATTGCTGTTTCATGGGGTCTCATTTCGATGGGTGAGTACAACACTATCCTAAGTGCCTATACTTTGTATAGGCACTTAGGATAGTGTTGCACTCACCCATCGATTTATACTTGTATGTTTTCACCCACTTGTTATAACGCAGACCGTTTTCAAATGGACATTCGTGAAGATTCTCAAAGGTAGCTATAAATATAGATGTTAAATATAGCGTCATCAAGCACAGACATGTTCTATTGCGTGACTCAGTGATGCTTGCATGTTTTTTCTACCTATGTGGATGATTGCGAAGATCATTTCAACAGATTTCTCAATTAGCAAGTGGAATATTATTTCATTGAAAATTGGCAAAACACTTCAAGCAGACTGAATTACCAGGTAGCAACCTTTTGCTACTGCTTTTGTGCCCAGGTAGCAAAATTTGTTTTCCTGGTAGTAAATTTGCTACTTGCTACTGCTAATTTCGAACCCTGGTATATCTCATAAGATTTATCATTATCAAGAGCATAGCCAGGTGGAAGCCCGGAAGCATGCATCAATCATTAAAGTATCAAATAATAGAATCAAGAAAAGAGACCAAATCATATCAATTTCAAAATGCTTTTGCCAGAAAATAAAAACTAAATAGTGGACAATATAGATAAAAGATCCGACTGCATGTTCTGTGCAGTCTGATCTTGAACAACATTGTCTGCAAAATGCAGTTTGATCTTGATTTACATTCTCTAAAAAATTGACAGAGTTGTGCTTGGCTCTTTTAGCTACATACATCTATTTTGCTAGAGGAAAAACAACAAAAGAAAGGGAGGAAAAAAAAAAAGAGAGAAGTAAATTTAGAATAAATTGGGCTTTATCTTCCCTAAATTCCTGGAAACACACCAGATTATTAAATCCATGTATACATGCTTGTATTATGTTGTGTTCTAGCTGTCAAAAACAAAAAAAAATAGTAAAATTCAGTTTATCATCATTTTAAGTCCATTACTGTAACACACAATGTGGCATTGGGTTATGATCAGCAAAAATTGGCAAAGAAAAACAAGGATTTAGATTGCCAGGTTTTATTCTGTTTCCAAGAATAAACTCTCATCAACACTAACACATGTTTTAATGACCCTGAGAAAAATAGGCTTCGAAAACATAGTGGGAAAATGAGAAAATGCTTGGTAACCACCATTGTCTCCTATTCACACAATATGTTCTACTCTTTCTGTGATAAATTACATCATTAAAACAATATTTTAAATGCTGTCTGCAAATGCTTCAATATGGACACAACAGAAAAACCCTTTACCATATGGCAAAATTTTTGACCACACCAAATCAATAGAATCTGCAGACAACAATTAAAATGTTTTTCAAACTATAGTATTTGTTCTTGAATAGGTAGAATACATTGTGGGACAATGAGAAAATGCTGGTTACCAGCATTTTCTTCTTTTCTCATAATGTTTTCAAAAATCAAGGCATCTTCCCAATGGTCGTTAAAACTTGGGATTGTAGGGGAAAGTGTTAAACTGAGGTCAACAAAAAAAAAAAATGATTATTAAATTATTTCCTGCTCTAGGACTCATCACTAAAAATTTTGTGTCATACTTTTAATCAAATGATTAATTCTGTCTGTATTTTTTGCTCAGTAAGTCTACTGGTATATATTTGGAAGCTATTGAGTATTGAAGTCTTTGAGGAGGAAAAAGTAAACAGACAAAAAAAAAAATGACATCACAGGGAACCAAAACCCATGGCTTTAATAGAACTGACTCAGCACTGACTAAGCCACTGCACATTGTGACAGTTATATCGCGGGTTTAACGCAAAACGGTTGTAACTCCGTTTTTTACCAAAAATGACTTTTTTACATTTTTGTAATGTAAATCTTCCAATACATAATCCCTAAAAATATTTTCCACAAATTCCAACTATTGACAGAGAAAATCTAATTGTGTCAAAAGGTTGTATCTCAAATCCACCAATTTTCTTCATGCAAAACGGTTGTAACTGAGTTACAACCATTTTGCCAGAAGAAAATCTGAAAATAATAAGCAAGTTGTAATGAGTTACTTCCTACATTATGATGTCACTGATAACATCAAGTCAGTATCATGACAAGATAAAGATGAAACATCATTATTGATTTTCTGATGTGTACAAAAGCTGGTAGGAAGGGGCTAAAAGACATGTAGACCCTTGGGACATTTTATTAGATCTTCTTACGTTCACAATTATCTTTGTGCAAAATGGTTGTAACTCGATTAGAATTAAATTTTATTAACTTTACCACATAGAATATGGCATCCTCTACAGGTTATTATTAATACTTTAACAAAACACATGTTTTTGATGGTATACTGGAGCATGTCTGTCCATTTATCTGCCCATGTGTTTGAATGAACATACACATTTTGTGCACAAATTTAGTGTTGCTTTCATTACATTGAAACAACACACACATATAAAAAATATAGACCAGAAACTGGATGTTCAAGTCACAGCTTTGGATAGCACTTCAGTTGTTCAAGAACTGCTTTTCATGTAGAAAAGACATACAAAGATAGGACAGGATGCAGTACATGCAGCCTCTGCAAAAAATGCATCTAGACATTATATCCAACAAAATCAACAGATCATTATTACGAGTGCTTGTCACAAACAGCCTTATAAAGTAAATGTTGTGACCATAAGATACTTTCTTAAAATTAAACACTTAATAATCTCCAGATTTTTTTAACATTAAAAAATAATCATGATAGAGAAGCAGGGGAAATGCTTTCCCCGGAGTTTCTTATACCAGTACTATGCACAATATTCTTTCCAAGCCACTGGCTCCTTTCCACATAACCATAGTTGAAACAATGGTCATCAGTCCTTGGAAAGAAGTTGGCCGAATAGGGGATCAAACCAGCGGCCCCCTGTTCTTAAGTCCTGCATGCTACAGACTGAGCTACTGGGTCTCAGCAAAAGATGTGAAGAGAGGTATGTAAAAGAGAAAAAATTTCTAAAAAATTATGGCAATTATTTTTTGTGAAAATCTAAATCATACCATGATGATGCCCTGGTATTCTAGTTTTAATAGTCAGTCATTCATGTGCTAATTGGTACAGGTAAAGGTTTAGCTATATATTTATTTACCTTCATTAACAGTGAATATCAGTATTACAATTGCATGCAACCAGATTTTGTTTCACACAATTCGGACAAAATTTTTCACACAAAAAAAATATTTATTCACTTCTAAAGGTAGAATTTGGACTAATATATCAACAGAAATAGAGTCATGTACAAAACACAAAGAATGTCCCAGTGTTTTATATTTTTTCTGTACAATTCCTTATCTCATTTGGCACGTTATTATGGAACAAAAGATAAAATACAATCCAATCATGTTTAATACATGTAGTTAATTGAATGGATGGCTCTGTTGATAGAGTAGCTCATTTATGGGTTTGATGGTTGCAAGTCCAAACCCCAGCTATGGCAGTACATTGGTGTGGTACTCTGATGGGTTTTTACCCAGACTAAGAGTAAACAGTTATGTTATTATGATTTTTCCTAACAAAATATCAACGTTATTAAGGAGAAACAAAACTTTTCGTCCAAGGCTTATGTTTCATTCATCTCCATGAGAAGTTCATTAACAAATTTCCAATAGCCAAAATATATATATGGGCATGTAATTAATGAAGTTAACAGGAAAACTTTTAAATTTAGCAGACCTAAGTCTAATGGTGTAACAAATAAAGATCTTTAAAAATCTTCCATTGTCCTTCTTTTCTTGAGCAGTAACAAAAATCTACACACAATTGATTCTGTGACAGTGAACATCTTTGAAAAAGCCTTATCCAAAGGGCCACTTTCGCCAAGTTTGACAAAATTCGAATGTGTCGAAAGTGGAAGTTATCACTTTAACTTCTGCAAGGGTGCAAAATGCTGTTTTATGGTAATGCAGAAATGAAGCAATAAAAACGTTCATGGGAAGACTTTTGCAGTGGGTCATGCTTAGTCATGCAACATCCATCAATACAACGTCCATTACCTGTTGTCAACAAGTACTAAAGACATCTTTTCCTCCAACACTTTTGGGCTGTTTTCAATCAAACCTTACACATATTTGGTCCTTTTTCAAAATTTATTCAAATAGTGCTGAGCTCTAGCAGAAATATGTCACAGGAAGTAAATAATAGATTCAAAAATTGAAATTTATATAGACCTTCGCAAAAACGGAAGGGCAACTTGTACTCAAACTACATGATCATGAGTACATGTGCAGAGTTCCTAGCCCCATAGAAAAAAAAAATGCAGGATCATTTAGACTGTGTGACCCGTGAATATGGTAACCATTGTCAAACAGAGAAAGGAAAAAAAAGGAGATCAAAAAGTTTCCCAAACAGAAAGCTAGTGCTGAAACTTGGCATGAATGATTAGTGTAAGTAGTGCTACAAAAGTTGTCCTTGAAAATGATGACATTAGGCTGTAATGTTACCTATGTTTTAATAGGTCAAACCTTGGCTTCTGTGTTCCATTATGTTTTACAAGAAAAATTCAGTAGACTTTGTTTGAAATCGAAAGGCTTAGGTGATTATAGGGCATTGCCTAGCTGTAGTCCATCATATTTAAGCAAACAATGTCCCTTTAGTGGTGGCCACAGCCAGGGATCATTCACTAACTTTTACATAGCGTTATTATGTGAAAAGAAAAAAATGATATTCTGGTTTGTGATCTTTACCCCTAGAGACAATGATATTTGCAATGTTTTATTACTTTACAGATCTTTGCGCATGCTCGTATCGTTACTCTGTGGCATTGTCCATTGGGTCAGATATTTTACATGTATACTGTTGCTGAAGGAAAACTATATGCCTGATATATGGAAATCAGTATTATGAAACATTAGTAACCTATACCAAGGATTTTGACATTTTAGTTCTGGGCTCTAAAAGCTGCCCAGTCTTCATTTGGGGGTCACATGCTTCACATAGAGCTATATATCATAGACATTTTTGTCTCAAAATGCAA
The DNA here is from genome assembly GCA_945859785.2 of Tridacna gigas. Classification (NCBI taxonomy): domain Eukaryota; kingdom Metazoa; phylum Mollusca; class Bivalvia; order Cardiida; family Cardiidae; genus Tridacna; species Tridacna gigas. The sequence continues at coordinate 18,284,814 of OX244042.2, read as the reverse complement.
GGCTTAGAGCTGTATTTTGTATGTTTTTTGACCTAAAGGACTTCTTTTTAACTATTTCAGATACCTCGCCTGAAGTTAAAGATAGCCAATCCTTGAAAATCAGATAGTTGATTAGGTTTTAATATGTCAAAGTGAAAAATATAAAAAATCTTCTTCTTCCAAACATACAGACATAGAGGTTTGATATTAAGTATATACAAAGTCATCCAGTAAAATCTTCCTGAAGTGAGTTAAAACCTGTTTTAGGTGTATAGTTACAGTTTCTGGGGTAAAAAAATTGATCCTTTCATACACTTGAAAAAATAAACATTAGACCCTGATGTTTTACACTATTTCAGGGCAAGATGGCTCTCTGTCATGTATATTTTATCATTTAAAATAGAGAATTAAACTTTAAAAACTTACATTATTGGCAGATACATATTTTCCATAAAAATGATGCCTTTCAAAGCAAAATTGAGGTTTTTTCAAGTGAATTACAACTGTTTTGCATAACGTTTTTTCTTCACTTTTCCAAATTTTTAACTGCAAAAGGGTTGTAACTCAATCTTTTGCAAATATCTCATTTTAGAAAATTCTTTTCCCAATTATATTAATAGTACATTTAATGTAAAGATAAAAGGAATTTAAAAAGAACTGTTTTCAAACAAAACTATCTTCCACTGAAAAAATAATCAGTTTTTTCCTTCTCCTGTAAAATATTGAAAAAGTGAGTTACAACCGTTTTGCGTTAAACCCGCGATATGTAAGCTTGTAAGAATTAATTCATAACATGTTATGTAATCGTAGCTACTTCAGGTGACTTACATGATAAGAAATTTCACAGAAAAGTAATGATGATAATGAAAAACGGATGACACAACAAAGACACAATCAAAGGAAATGAAAATGTATTTTTAGTAACATGGAAATAATGGCGGAAAAAGATCTATTGCTTGCCACAGAAATTCCTTTTCAAGCATCGATTTCGGACTCTATCCAAGAGCAGTGTAAAACCTGACATTTGTAAAAAGGTTATTTTATATCATCTAATACAAACTCTTTGATATATATATGCTGCAAACATTAACTACATGTATACATGTACCTTAATTATAACCTTTTACCAACAATCCTGAATCTCAACAACCCTGACGAAGAAGACTTTAGAAAACATGGTGAGAAAAGGAGAAAATGCTGGCAAACAGTATTTCCTCCTTTTCTGACACTATTTTCTAATCCATCTAAGATCTTCAGCTACTTTGTACCTATTTTGAATATGTCATCTCCAGATGGTCTCACTTTTGTTGAGTCTAAAATTTTGTCCTCTTGTAGAGTTAAAACTATACATTTTGACAAAATTGTTGAAAAAATGAAATTTGTAAACCCTTTACCAAGTAATCTGGAGTTTTTTCAATTTGTAGAATAATGCTTATGACCAGCATTTTTCCTTCCCGGGCCACAATGTTTTCTACTCTTTCAAATACATATATCATCTTATCTCAGCCACATTTAATTTGTCGTCTGCAAATCCTTTCAATATTGGAACAGCCTAAATTTTGTCATCTGATAAAGAATAATCAATTTTAAAAAGCACAAGAAATCACCACTTTTTAATGAGATGAGAACAGCAGTGTTACCTTGCATTTTATGGTGATATTATGATCCTAGACTAGTATGTAAACTTCTATTGCCTCACTTATAATCTTCAGAGCAATCTTTTTTAATGAATGGTGTTACGCTGATTTAAAGATTATTTCAGTCAAATATCAACAAAAGCTCACTTATTCATGCATGTATTGGTTTTCACAAGCACTCTAGGCTAGGCCTTAGGCCTTAATTAGTATCTTTACCAAGGACACCCCCATGAAAACCCTGGTACCTCTAACGAGGATCACAACCCAGGCCTTAACCTTACAAGTGAGTCATTTAAGACCCCCTATCTAGGCCTATGTAAGCTCTTTAAAAGACAAAAGAATTCCAGACTCATCAGATCAGAAATATTTGCAATTAACAAATAAATAATGACTTCTTTGAGTGGTTTTGTATTTCAAAGAGTAAAAAATAGTGTGGGAAAAGGAGAAAATTACAGTAACAAGCATCTTCTCCTTATTTCACAATGTTTAATTTTTCAAAAGTCTCTTTCCTTAGGTTTGTTTTAAAAACACAAGGTTTTTTTGGTAAAGGATTCATGACAGTGAAGATCAAGATCAGGAAATGTCCAGCCTTATCATGGGTCTACAACATCCAGGGCCACCTTTCACTAAACTGCTTATGCACGAAATTTGCACACACAGTTTAACTCTTTACCAAACGACAAAATTTTAGACTCATCCAAATTGAAAGCCTTTGCAGATGACAGAATAAAGGTGATTCAAAATTAAAATTTAATTGGGGAAGGATAGAAAACATTGTGAGAAAAGGAGAAAATGCTGGTTACCAGCATTTTCTCCTTTTCCCACAATGTTTTCAAAAGGCTTCTTTCTCAGGGTTGTTAAAACTCAGATTGTGTGGTAGAGAGTTAAGAAAGCAAGCATCAAGTCTGAAAACAAGTTTCACTAAACAACAAGAAATTTAAGATTTGAGCAAAAATTTGCATAACTTTACGCTAGCTCATAACTTTTGGTAAAGCAGGGATCATGTGTGTGTATTTACAGTTCCAAATAATTTGCATTTACAAATCTACGCAGTTTATTGAAACGCAGCCCAGGACACCATCATAAGCCAAGACATGTTCTGATCTGCTAGCCTCTCTTTAACCCTTTACCACACAATCCCGACTTTTAATGACCCTGAAAAAGAGGCCTTTTGAAAACATTGTGGGAAAAGGAGAAAATTTTCCCACAATGTTTTCTACTCTGTCAAGGTCAAATTTTGTCATTTGAGCCACCTTTAATTTGTCATCTGCTAATGCTTTCAATTTGGACCAGTCTAAAGTTTTGTCGTTTGGTAAAGAGTTATACTGTCTAAAAAGTGTTTAATGGAATCCCAGAGATAAAGATGACAATATTTCTTTGATTTTGTGTATGAAGTGATTGTTGCCTGTTTTTTGTACCACCCTTTACCAAACATCTCCTTTTAGTGACCCCTAAGGAAAAGACGCTGTATGAAAACATTGCACGGGAAAAGAAAAAAAAAACGCAGATAACCAGCATTTTCTTCTTTCCTCACAATTTTTTTCTGTCCTTTCACTGGTCTCAATAATTAGATGTTTGCGGTGCTTCTTTTTTTATTTGGACATTTACTGTGCACCGCATCGTCTCAAGTCCATCGTGAATTTTCTGGTGGCAAAGCTACTGCGCTGCACTGACTTTCTGTTTCGTTGGTTCAATCTGTATTGCAGAGAAATACAATTAATTTTTAGTGGCACACATGACCATGGACAAATTATTAAACATTTCATTACCTAAAGCGCTTGTAGATGTCTTTTATAACACATAAATCTCGAAAAGAACGAACAAAACTTGTTGTGTTTGGCAGCCATTTTGTGTGTATTTTGGGGAACATAAACACCTCAAGCGACAGACGAATTAAACTTTTTTCACATGTTTAGCGTAAAAATCGAAAAGATTTGTATCTGAAACAAAGGATTATTGAATACTTTAGCAACAGGTATGTTCAAGTTCTAGTTTTGTCCTCAATATGTGTAAATAAGAGAGTTTCAAAGTGCGCACAAAATCTGTGTGCAGATTTCAAATGTTTTTTTCATGATTTTCTCTGTACCCTGAGGCGACCAATCAAAAACTAAAATCGCTTTCGGGGACAGTTATCTGTACTATCCTTTCACAGGCAAATGCCATGATTTCAACCACTTTAATAAGTTACCTGCAAATGCCTTTGAAAGACTAATTTTTGGTGTCTCACAGCATGGAGTTAAGAAGGTGAATTACAGTGCTTTCGGCGCTTTGAATTTGGATACGGAGAAATACCAAGTGCTAAGTACTATAAAATAAATAATAATATCAACGATACCTGAGTTCCACGTTTAATATAATACGCAGGATTTCGTTTGTGCATAACAGGTCTGTCACAATCTCTGGCGCGGAAGTACTTTATAAGCGCAGCAACGATTTGATCAACGGATAAAATACTCTATATTTGAAGCGGGAAAATCCCACTTGTTACTATTTTTGGCGTTGTCCATTTCCTCCCTGCATATCAAGACGTTTTTGTAGAACTTGTAGACAAAGAAAGTGTTGGTCGAGTCGGATCTTAGACCAACAAAAGAATACAACTTTTGAAGATGTCCAGGCTAAAAAAGGGGGGAACATGAATAGATCTGTGTAGATTTAGATACATCCAGATCCATCATTAATTCATATACCGACTGCCACCGGCATTTTTCTCAGAAACTTAACTTTGCTTTCGTTTTCTACCCCCCTTCCCACTTAATCCCTTACCATGTCATTTGAGTTTAAGGTACAATTAGATCTAGATATATATTCTAGTAGGAAGATATGCTTAATTGTGATTGATTTCTTATTTACATTGCGACACGGGTTTAGATCTATAGACCAGATAAACAGAGGAATGGAACAATTTGTAGGGTTTTTTTTAATTTCTTTGCAATCTTTTCATTCATTAGAAGCTTTATCAACATATCATACAAACTAGATTTAGTATTTCTCTTGACTTTAGAACTGTTAAAAATAACAGAATATAATGGAAACGGGACGGTTTAAAAATAAGAGAATATAATGGAAACGGGTCAGTTAACTTCAGTCATATCCAAAGTATCCCCGCCAAATGTATCAGGGGAATACCATTCAGACTATAAATAGACCCATGGTTTCTGGGATTTCCAAACAGGCGTAAGGAAGGACGTGGTTTTCAGTTAGATCTGGAGTTCCATTTCTTTCAAGACAGATTGAACCTCAGGGTGAGATTGGTATTTGCTCTTATGTGTTTACAATTGAACCTATATTTACTTCTCTAGTAAAAGAGTTTGACGGTGTTAGTGATCTGCTCTTATAAGCTGATATTAACCCATATTGCCATTAAAACGCAAGTTTACCAGTTTCAGGTAAACCGAACCTTCAGTCTGAAGGTGAGATCCGATGTTATTTTTGTGACTGACTCAATCACAAAATAACATAGGAGCAGCCCTACAGACTGAAGATAGGTAAACCAGAAAATCTAAATATAGCTGACTGTCAGCATAATGTTGATCGAAGATCAGGCTTCGTGTTCTCTGCAGTCTGATCTTGATTTGATATGTGCACAGCTGAGGATTTTCGTTTGTATTCTCAGATTTAAAGCAGGGTGACTGATTCCTATCAAAATACGGATCTATGGATCCAGTTTAACGGCGTTACATTCTCAGGAAGATGGCGCATTTTGCAACTTAAACTGAAAATCGGCAAGACAGACATCTATAGATCGTTCTTCAAGACTAGATCTAGTCTACTAATATATTTTATTGTAGATCTAGATCTACATATTAAGGTAACATATATCCTCTACAGGCATGTTGGATTGGAATGTATTCTTTCACGTGTCTCTAGATCTACAATGGTTTGGGAATTCTTTTTTTTTTTCTCACTTGTCAAAGGACATCACATGAACATGTATAAACATGTATGTGTCAGAAAAGGAATATCTCCTTGCTCAAATTTGTGTACACTAGATCTACCGTACTTCAAGGGCAGATATTGTCAATAGTTTTATCAATAATTTAATTTCAAATACTCCTGCCGTAGTCTTGTACATGTATTTGATTGTTAACTCTTTACCAAACGAGAAAATTTTAGGCTGGTCCAAATTGAAAGCATTTGCAGATGACAAAATAAGTACCCGTATTACCGAAAAATTGAAGTTTGTTTTGGGTAGGGCAGAAAACATTATGGGGAAAGGAGAAAATGCTGGTTACCAGCTTTTTCTCCTTCTCCCACAATGTTTTCAAAAGGTTTCTATCTCAGGGTCGCTAAAAGTCGGGATTGTGTGGTAAAGGGTTAAAAGAAGTGTTTGTTTGACCATAATTATAAATCTAGATCTATTTTCTGAAAAAAAAAAAATTCCACTCGCATTTGGTCCTGGACCCCTACATTATTAGCTTGAGGGCTGACTTTGGGGAAAAGATTAGGGTTATCAGATGAACCTTTTACCGCACAAACCCGAGTTTTAACCACCCTGAGGAGTGGGCCTCTTGAAAACATTGTGGGAAATTAAGAAAATGCTGGTAAACAGCATTTTCTTCTTTTTCCACAATGTTTTCTACCCTATGCAAGACAAATTTAATGTATTGAATAACATTGAATAGATCTGTCGTTTGCAAATGATTTCAGTTTGGGCCAGGCTGAAATTTGGTCGTTTCGTAAAGAGTTAACCTTTTACCAGACGACAAAATTGTAGCTTGATCTAAATTTTTTTTACATTTTCAGACATCAAATTAATTTTGGCTCAACTGAGGGGATTTGCTTCTAAAGTGGTAAATATAGAAAACATTGTGAGAAAAGGAGAAAATGCTGGTAACTAGACTTTTGTCTTTTTCCTACAATGCTTTCAAAAGTCCTCTTCTGTAGCGTTCTTTATCAGAATTTGGAATGGTTGGTAAAAGGTTAGTCACTTGGCTCAGACAAAACTGTCATGAAGGTTGTCAAGAAATGGTCATGTGTGATTGGAATAAAATCTCCATCTGTCTGAATGGTTTTAACTCTTTACCACACAATAAAATTTTAGACCAGTCCAAACTGAAAGCATTTGCTGACGACAAAATAAATGTGACTGAAAAATTGAAATTTGCCATGGGAAGGATAGAAAACATTGTGGGAAAAGGAGAAAATGCTGGTTACCAGCATTTTCTCCTTTTCCCACAATGTTTTTAAAAGACCTCCTTCTTGGGGTCGTTAAAAGTCGGGATTGTGTGGTAAAGAGTTAACCCAATAACAAATGACAAAGTTTTGGCCTAGACAAAATCGAAAGCTTAATTTGCAGACGACACATTAAAGGTAGCTGAAATGATGATTTCTGTCTTTGATAGGAGCTGAAAACATTTTGGGGAAAGGAGAAAATGTTGGTAACCAGCATTTTCCCCTTCTCCCACAATGTTTTCAAAAGGCTTCTTTCTCAGGGTCGTTAAAAGTCGGGATTGTGTGGTAAAGGGTTAAAAGAAGTGTTTGTTTGACCATAATTATAGATCTAGATCTATTTTCTGAAAAAAAAGAGTTAACCTTTTACCAGATGACAAAATTGTAGCTTGATCTAAATTTTTTTTACATTTTCAGACATAAAATTAATTTTGGCTCAACTGAGGGGATTTGTTTCTAAAGCAGTAAATATAGAAAACATTGTGAAAAAAGGAGAAAATGCTGGTAACTAGACTTTAGTCTTTTTCCTATAGTGCTTTCAAAAGTCCTCTTCCATAGGTTTCTTCATTAGAATTGGGAAAAGTCTTTACCACACGATAAAATTTTAGACCAGTCCAAATTGAAAGCATTTGCAGACGACAAAATAAATGTGACTGAAAAATTGAAATTGGTCATGGGAAGGATAGAAAACATTGTGGGAATAGGAGAAAATGCTGGTTACCAGCATTTTCTCCTTTTCCCACAGTGTTTTCAAAAGACCTCCTTCTTGGGGTCGTTAAAAGTCAGGATTGTGTGGTAAAGAGTTAACCCAATAACAAATGACAAAGTTTTGGTCTAGACAAAATCGAAAGCATAATTTGCAGACGACACATTAAAGGTAGCTCAAATGATGATTTCTGTCTTTGATAGGGAAGGAAACATTCTGGGAAAAGGAGAAAATGCTCCTTTTTCCCCAATGTTTTCAAAAGCCCTCATTTTTAGGGTTGTAAAAACTCAGGATTGTGTGGTAAAGACTAAAAGAGTTAAATACCATTTTATTTCGGGTGCCTCAATTAGGCTCTTGCATGTGGAAAAGGGTTATTTTTTGAACACCTAGAAAGAAGCAGGTTGTTAATTTGTATGGTGTTTACTGCTGCTTTCAACATTATTTTATTTTACATTGCGGCTACCAGTTTCTTCTACCTGTACTTTGTGCAATATTCTTCACAAGTCACTGGCTGCTTTCCAACATAGTCAACGTCGAAACAACGATCAGAGTTAAGAGAGGAATGAATCATGTTGCAATGCCTTGGAAAGAATTTGGTCGAGCTGGGAACCCCGAAACAGCAACCCCCTGGTCTGAAGTTGTGCATGCTAATAATTGTACTTCTATGCTCAAGAAAAGAAACAGACATTTCCAGTCAGTAAAAAAAAGCCCTATGCAGTAATGTGTATCTGAAAGTTCATGAAAACACCCATACCCATTGAGCCAGATGCACTTCATTTCAAAGTTTCCAAAACTCTTCTTTGCCAGAGCCATTAAGCTCAGGATTGTTTGGCAAACAGTTTTAGGAGGGTACCGTAACTATGTCTATAAGGTTTTCATTGTCCATCCATATGTAAAGGAAAATATATTACTCCACTGTATAGAGTAAGTCAATACTTGGTAAAATACCCTTGTAGTACATATTTTCACACGAATAGTAACAATTGTAGTTTGCAAAGGCCTGTTTGAATATCACATGATCAAATACAAAGGTCTATATTTGATTCTTATACTGAAACAGATATGATGATTTCATGGGCTTTCTCATTAAAAATAGACTGAGTTCCTATTTGCTACTTTTGTTAATATAAAATAATTGTCATGTGTCAATAATTGATCATATGACATTACACAGGCCTTTGAAAAATTATGAGGTAAACTAACTTTTAACCCTTTACCACACGATCCCAACTTTTAATGACCCTGAGAAAGAAAGCTTCGGAAAACACTGTGGGAAAAGGAGAAAATGTTGGTAACCAGCATTTTCTCCTTTTCCCACAATGTTTTCTACCCTTCCCAAAACAAATCTCAGTTTTGAGTCACATTTATTTTGTCGTCTGCAAATGCTTTCAGTTTTGACTACTCTAACATTTTGTCGTTTGGTAGAGTTAAGTACTTTAAGAAGGCACACATAACTTTTTCTGAAATAAATATGATTTTTTCCCCCTCCTGTACACTTCTCTTTGTTACTAATTGATCGCATACAAGCTGTTACAATACAAAATCCCATGTTAAAACACATTTTGAGTTTGCTATTAGTCCTTTACAAGAGAAAACAAGTTTTGGACTTGCCCAAACTCAAAGCAGAAGACAAAATAAATGTGACTCAAGAATTGAAATTTGTTTTAGGAGGGGTAGAAGACATTGTGGGGAAAAGGAGAAAGTGCTGGTTACCAGCATTTTCTCCTTTTCCCACAATGTTTTTAAAAGCATGCTTCCTCAGGGACATTAAAAGTTGGGGTGGTGTGGTAAAGGGTTAAAGTACCTATACAAGTCTGATCAGCCCGGTTAAAAAAGGCTCATCATGTGGTTGATATTGCTTAACTCTTTAACACACGATCCCATCTTTTAAAGACCCAGTGAAAGAAACCTTTTGAAAACCTTGTGGGTAAAGGAGAAAATGCTGGTAACCAGCATTTTCTCCATTTCCCACAATGTTTTCTACCCTACCCAGAACAAATTTCAATTTTTCAATCACATTTATTATGTCGTCTGCAAACGCTTTCAATTTGGACCGGTCTAAAATTCTGTCGTTTGGTAAAGAGATAATCTTTAGAAAGAGTTTGGTTCTGCATGGTTCAGTGGTGAAGAAGCAGGTTTTGAAACCTGATGGTCCCAGGTTCAATCTTTACTCAAAGTGTTGGGCAATTAATGCAATTCAGAGCCCTAGCCTCATACTGGTGATTGATTGATTATATAGTGTTTAACGCCGTTTTCAACATTATTTCAGTCATAATGCCTGTCCATGCTTTCCTGGAGTTTCTTTTGCCTGTACTAAGCACAATACTCTTTGCAAGCCACTGGCTGCTTTCCCACATAACCATCATCGAAACAATAGTCAGTGGTGAGAGAAGAATGAATCCTGTTGCAATGACCATCATCAATCCTTTGAAAGAAATTGGCTGAGCTTAGGGTCGAACCAGTGACCTGTTCTCATGTCCAGTATGCTATAGACTGGGCTACCTGGGCTCGGCTCATACTGGGGAGGCCGAGTACATACATGAAAATGTGAAAAAGCTGTTGCCATGATATGAATAAAAAAATGTTGAAAGCAAAGTAAAAATATCTCCATAGTAAGGTTAGAAAATTATTTCTTAATTTTAACCCTTTGACAAATAATCCTGAGTTTTAACAACCTTGAGGAAGAAGGCTTTTGAAAACATTGTTGAAAAAGGAAAAAATGCTGGTAACCAGCATTTTCTCCTTTTTCCACAATATTTACTACCCCTTCAAAGACAAATTTCACCTATGGAGGCACATCTGTGATTGTCATCTGTAAGTGCTTTCAAATTTTGATAAGTCCATTCGTTTTCCGTTTGGTAAAGCATCAATACTTGAAATAGTTATCATGAATCTTATATTTACTGGTTTCAGAGTTTTTCTAGTGTTTCAGAGCTGAGCTAATTATCACAAGATGTCAGATGTTCCTCAAATAAATACTGACTGGCAGGTCAACAAGGGCCTGTCTGAGTCACTGTGGTACATGTTCGAGAACCAAATATTGTGTGATGTTGTGTTTGAGGTTGGGAAAGACTTTGAACGTATAGGAGCACATTCTGCAGTTCTTGCTGCTCGAAGTTCCATATTCTTCAAGCAGTTTACAACAAAACAAGTACAACCCAAGGAAATTGAAATTGAGAACACGCCTGCTACAGAGTTTAAAATGTTTTTAAAGTAAGAGGTTGTTTAATTATTTCAGCGGAACTTTCAAATTTTTGAAGAAACTGTGAACAAGACTGACATTTGGTAGGGTTTAACCCTTTACCAAACAACAAAAACTTGGTCCAAGCTGAAAGGATTTTCAGATGCCAAATGAAATGTAGCTCAAAATTAAATGGTGAGTTCTGTTTTGGATAGGGTAGAAAACATTTTGGGAAAAGGAGAAAATGCTGGTTGCCAGCATTTTCTCCTTTTCCCATAATGTTTTCAAAAGCCTTGTCTTACAGGGTTGTTAAAACCGAGGACTGTGTAGTAATGGGTTTAACCCTTTACTGAAGAGTCCAGTGTTTTAAAGACCCTAATGCCGCCTTTCGACCCTGGGAAAGAAGCCCCTTGAAAACATTGTGGGAAAAGGAAAAAATGCTGGTAACCAGTATTTTCTCCTTTTCCCAAACTGTTTTCTACCCTATCAAGAGAAAATTGCACCATTTGAGCCATACTGAAATTGACATCTGTAAATGCTTTCAATCTGGACCAGTCTAAAATTTATATGCTTGACATAGGGCTAATTCTTTAATACCAGATAACAAATTTTAGGCTTGTTTACATTGAAAGCAGTTGCAGATTACAAATCAAATATGGTTCATGGATGGAAATTGGCTTTGAGAGGGTGGAAAACATTGTGGAGAAAATGATTTAGTTTGTTTAAATTAGAGTTTAATGCCTTTTTTACAGCTTAGGTCATATCACGGCAGTCAGTGCACCTGTGCATGTGTTCCCTGGCTTTCGCACACCAGTATTGACACAACTTGCATTCCAATGCACAGGCTACTTTTCTCAAATGCATCACAGGTGAGCAGCAATAAATCATGGAGAAAATGAAAAAGGCTGCTTAACAGCATTTTCTTATACTCCTATCATGTTTTCAAAAGCCTTTTCTCCCAGGGTCATTAACCCTTTACCACACAATCCTGACTTTTAAAGACCCCGAGTTAGAAGGCTTTTGAAAACATTGTGGGAAAAGGAGAAAATGCAGGTAACCATCAGACATTTTCTCTTTTTCACAGAATGCTTTCTGTCCTCCAACAACAAATTTCAACTTTTGAGTCACATTTATTTGTCATCTGCAAATGCTTTCAATTTAGACAAGTCTGAAAAATTGTCATTTTATAAAGGATTAAAATAGGGAATTTATGGTAAAGGTTTTTTTTTTCTCTTTTTTCCTTTCATCTAGGTACCTCTATACTGATGAAGTTACCATAGATGGCTGTGATACCCAGGCAATATTGGACATAGCTGAGAAATATAAAGTAACCATCTTATCAGAAAAAGTAACTGTGGAAGCATTAAAGTCAAAAAATCCGCAGGAGTTTTGTGAGTTTGCCACAGGCTATGACAACTTTTCCCCATCAGTACAAGAAAAATGCCTATGTTATGTTTTCGAGGATCCAAAGTCAGTTTTTAGCTGTGTACAATTTGCAGTTTTACCATACATCTTCCTTAAAGATTTGCTTGACCAAGACTATTTAGTCTTGGATGAAGAACTTATTTGTACTTCCTTGTTGCTATGGGCAACAAAAACATGTGAAAATAACAATATGGAGGTCAATGGATTCAATCAAAGAAGTGTTTTGAGGGATATTTTAGCTCTCATACGATTTCCTCTCTTAAGCCAAGATTTCTTTACTGAGAATATTTCAGAGAAAGGTCTCCTTACCTCTCAGGAAGAAGTACAGCTGTTGAAATTCTTCTTGACTAGGAAGCCTGTTCCTGGCTGGAAGTTTAAGACAGATAAGCGTATGAAACCTAAAGAGCCCTTTATACTTGACTTGAAGGCCCCAACTGCACCATCTTTGTCCCTCTCATCTTTTTCAAGCTCCAAGTCAGACAGTTTTGTCATTAAAGGTGCATCCAATTGTCCAAGTAGTCCCACAAAAAATGGTGACTTGAATGGTACATCAAATACTGCAGCAGATACAGTAGGATCACATGAGGTAATGAGATTTTCTAACCAAGGTCAAGGCTGGGGATATCGCAACAAGAAAAAGGATGCTGTAGCATTTTCTTCATCTCAAGACATCATACTGCAAGAAATATTTGTGTATGGAAGCAGCAGGCAGGAAAAAAAGGTGCACGTAAACATATCTATAAAACAAAAAGATGATGAGATCTTTTCGAAAGAGACCGAGTTTTTCAGTATGAAATCAAAGCCAATATACAAAATAGAGGTAGGTAATAAAGGTATTGGTATACCGGTGAAAGCAAAAGAAACATACCACATTGTCATTATGGTGCACTCCGAGGCAGATGCTGGATACTATGGTAAAGGTGGTAGGAGCTCTGTTAAGAACGACAACCTTACAATAAATTTTATGAGAAGTAAGTTTTCCACAAATAATACCACAGAGAGTATTGGACAAATACCAGGATTTCGATACACATGTACCATATAATAATTGAGTGAGTCAAAATCTTACTGTGGAGATATTTTATACATTATTAGTTGTGCGGTCAGGTGGCAGGGGACTTGGAAACTTGTTCATGGCTGTGGCAAATATATCGCCCCGAGCTGAAGGCGAGCTCCCAAGTCTCCTGCCACCTGACTGTACAAAGAATTTACTATAATGCAAATTTTACCATTCAAGTGTGCATCGGCCAAATTTCTATGTTCTATGGGTCTCAAAAATCGAGTATGTATATGAGATCGAATTTCCTTTTGAGTGCCAAAAACGCTCTGAAAAATGACATAACTGAAAACTGACTGTCAGGGTAACCTAGGTAAAATGTGTAGTTTTACCTAGGTTTACAGACTTTCAAGCGGGCCCTACTTTTCCTGCTTTTCCCTACTGTTTTTTCTATCCCCCTACTTTTCCTTACTTTTTTTCTGAAAATGCCCTACTATCCATACTTTTTTAAAAGGGAAATGGAAAATATTTATAAAAAGAGTAAAAAAGGTGAAAAGTCATAGGTGAAAATTTTCATATTATGATGGAATTCTGTATTTTCAGGATCCAACTAGGTCATATTTCCAAATCGTCTAAAAAAATCTTGTATGTACGGCATATTGCAAGTCAGCTGATCTCCAGGAGTTGTATCAATAAAGTGTATTTCCTATCTGCATTTCCTTCAAGGCTCTGGTCTAACATCAGGTTACAAAGATTGCGTTAGGAAGCAGATGAGTTTAATGGTTTAGTATACTTGGAATATTTATAGGAGCATTTCATGCTACCTACTTGAAAAACATCTTATGATAGACCAAGACATATCAATCAATCAATAGATAATTATTGAACGGAGAAATTTCGTCCTGCATTATAACATGACTGCCGAGTTAAAATGAAGATTGTCACTATTATTATGAAAACCTCCCGGTTTAACCATTTTAATTCAAAAGAAATTGAAAAGGACATGCAAAATAAATGGGGTTGGGAATGGCTAAATGAAAGAGATTTTAGGCAGAGAAGGATATGCATCTAGTTAATAATACCCCATGTAACTTGAGTTGCATTTTTGAAGTGTGCATGAAAATGGTCAACTACAGATCAAACAGAAAGAAAGCCTTTAGGCCTACATGCCTGTACATGTAGAAGATTTTTATGTATAAATGAATGTAAGTTCAAAATGTTGATTATTAAAAGAACCATGTCCTTGAAAGTATCAATCCCTCTGTTAACCTGCCTGGGTATGGCACTAGTTTATTGACAAACACTTAAGTTGTATTTTAACTTAAAAATAAAAATTGAGAGGAAAAAATTACATAAATCCTTTTGCAAAGGCCGCTGGCCCCCTGCAGCCCAAGCCAGGGTGTTGCCCTGGACCCACCAGGGGCCCTAGCAGCCCCCTGGCCCCCAGGAAAAAAAGTTCAGTATTTTCAGTTTTTTGAACTTTCACCCAATGGAAAAAAAGCATTTCTTATATTCTGGTCTGTAGTTATATTTCAGAATGTCTTTACGAAAGGCATATGGGAGGGGAGGGGAAAGGTGGAATTCATGGTGATATGTATGGAGCTAACCCTTGTCAAGCCTAACTGTCTATGTAAGGTTACTCCTATTGCTGTGCTATGAATTCTGTCTGAACACAGATGTAGCTGGATGTGTGGAGAGCAAGTATATTTACATGAAGTAGTCAAATATGTAACTGGAGAGTGAAATCTTCATTATCATTGATAAAGAATATGTAAGTTCTCTGTAAATATGCCCTACCATCCCTACTTTTTCTTCCTTATAATCCCTACTTTTTCACCACTTTTTATAAAAGCTTAGCCCTACTTTTTCCCTACTTTTTTGCAGAAGGGCACTTGAAAGCCTGATTTTATGGTTTGTTGGCAAAAGTAAACAGCCATTAGTTTATCATTATTTTTTTTTAATGACCAATGCATGACCTTTAACACTTCACGGTTTGTTTTCATGACGATCCGACATTGCTATCTTTGATTTTGCTGTGCTGTACCCGGGGAACTGCCAGTGTACATCACTATATATTTTGAGCATATTATCCAATAAGATTGCAAGAAATTTCTTTGCAGTATAATAAAAGAATTGTTTCTTGTACAATAAGATTTGATGTGTGTTGTTTTCTTCTTTCACATTTGTAACTGCTCATGATTTCTATTCAGATGAATACTTTTCTCAGCTATTTACCAAACTAAAAAATTTAAGGCGCTGGTCCAAATTATAACATTTGCAGATAAAATAGTGAAATTAGCTGAAATGATGGTACTTGTCTGCGAAAGTGTAGAAAACCTTGTGGGAAAAGGAGAAAATGCTGGTTACCTGCATTTTCTCCTTTTCCCACATGGTTTTCAAAAAGCTTTTTCCTCAGGGTCGTTAAACTCTGTACTGTATGGTAAAGGTTTAGACCGGTCCATTTTATCCCTTTACCAAACAACAAAATTTTAGACTGGTCCAAATTGAAAGCGTTTGCAGATGACAAAATTGATTTTATTCAAATGATGTGATTTGCCCAAGCAAGAGTAAAAAACATTGTTGGAAAAGGAGTAAATGCTAGTTACCAGCATTTTCTTTTTTCCCCAAATGGTTTCTACTCTTTTAAGGACATAATTTAAGCAGCATTCAATTTGTAGTATCCAGTGCTTTCTATTTGGAAAGGTATAACTTTTTGTCTTATAATAAAGAGGTAGCCCTTTTCGTCACAATCCCGAGTTTTACCGACCCTGAGAAAGAAGGCTTTTGAAAACATTTAGGGAAAGGAGAAAATGCAGGAAACCAGCATTTTCTTCTTTTCACACAATGTTTTCTATCCTAGGAAAGACAGAAATCATCATTGAGCTACCTTTAATTTGTCATCTGTAAATGCTTTCAGTTTGGTCAAGTATAGAATATTTTGTTGTTTGGTAAAGAGTTAAATGATTGGGTTTGTTATTGAAAAAGTAGAAAGTACTGCTGGAAAAGGAGAAAATACTGGTTAACAGTACTTTTTTCTTGCTCACTTGATACTTTTGAAAGATTTCTGTTCAGGGTCAAAGATTACATGATTAATGAAGCCTTTACCAGACGACAATATAGCCTGGTCTAAATTGAAAACATTTGCAGACGACACATATAATGTTACTCAAAACATGAAATTTGTCTTTGAAAGGATAGGAAGCATTGTTGGAAAAGGAGAAAATGCTGGTTACCAGCATTTTCTCCTTTTCCTGCAATGTTTTCAAAAGCCTTCTTCCTCGGGGTAGTTATAAAAAGGATTATTTGGTAAAGGGTTTAATAAGGGATTAGTTACTTTGCATTCCTAAACAGTGAGCACAGTTGTTTTGTTTGTTTCTTTTTAAGCATCTATAGCCATTTATTGTCTTTATACATGATTATCAATGTGTAAATAAATCCTGAAGTTTAAAATTCTTAACACTACTAGAACAGCTTTTACTCCAATATATATCTTCAAAATTTTCTTCCAAGCTGTGGTTACCATAGCTATTGCAGCAGAGAGGGGCAACTGAGAAAAGAAACAATTTTATCACATAACTCCCCTTGTTTTCAATGTGGCCCGCAACATGCAAAATGGGACCTTTGGACATTTGCGTAAAGTGTCGTCTCGGATTAGCCTACACAGTCCGCGCAGGCTAATCCGAGATGGCACTTAACGAATACATAAGATTTTTTCATACAGTAGACTTTCGCGAAACAGAAAATCGCACAAAAACGGGAAGCGTCATCTCTGATTAGTCACAGACTGCACAGGCTTATCTGGGACAACACACTTTTACGTATATGTCCGAAGGTCCCCTTTCATGTGTTGCACACCATATAATACAGTCATTACAAATTTCCTTCTAGTCTACTACATGTTAAGAGTTAAGAAAACAGTGCCGTATTGGTCAACATTCTAATTATACACCTCATTTTTCAAAAGATTGCTCACCTAGATTTCTGTGTGAAATTAACAGTCAAACTTAGTACTTGTGATAAATTTGCAAATTTAATCACTTTTAGTATCAAAACAAAATTAATATAATTATGCAAGTTTCTTTGAAACTATTTTTTGTTCGTAATGTACCGTACCTGTCATAGAAGCAAATAGGCTTCATGTAAATTTCATTACACATTGTACATGTATGCCTATGTTTTAACACATCATGGACTATAATTCTTGTTTTACAGTTATGTGATAAAAAGAATTGACATTCGTTGGCTTTTGAGGTAAAAATTCATTGAACTCGTCCACAAAAAATGTTACTAAGTTCACCAATGACTCACTTAATAACCTTTTTTGTAGACTCATTTAATAAAATTTTTTCTCAAACACCAACTCATTCCAGGTCCTATATCTTACAGCTACAACTTAAAGGGGCATTAACTCTTTACCAAACAGCTAAAATTTGGAATTGCCCTAGTAGTACTCAAGCGTTTGATGACAATTTAAATGTGGCTGGAATAATGAGATCTGGCTTTGAAAGAGTAGAAAACATTTTGGAAAAAGGAGAAAATGCTACCAGCATTTTCCCCTTTTCCCACAATGTTTTCAAAGCTTTCTTTTTCAGGATCGCTAAAACTCGGGATTGTATGGTGAAGGGTTAAACCAGATTTGGGCCCAAAATTAGAAGGGGAGCAGTGCAAAATATTGATATTTTGAAAGGAAAAATCCTATGGAAGTGACTGTTTACCCACAGATAGAAAAAAAAATACTGGAAAAAAAATCTCTGCAATGGGGCTTGTACCAACCACCTGCAAAACCAAGGTCAGCAACTCTACCAAGTGTGCTATAAAGGCAACTAACATGTTGCTAAGTAAGATGGTAGAAACAACTTGACAACTGTAGAATAATTATGTACCCAAAACCTTCCATGAGCCAAAAGGTGTAGCTATATACATGTTTTTCTGAAAAAAAAAAACAATGCCTAAATGTGTTTTTTATACCCCCGAAAAAAATTTTTAGGGGCATATAGTTTTTGTTTAGTCTGTCTGTCTGTTGGTCTGTCTGTCCATTTTGGTGTGCGGGCCATAACTTTTTTCCCTATTGTTCACTTTCAATATAACTTGACACAAATGTTAACCACATCGAGACGATGTGTCATGCGCAAGAGATATGTACGTAGATTAAAGGTCAAGGTCACAACAAGGTTAAATAAGTGTGTGTTTGGGGGTGTTAGTATTCATATCCAGTCTGTAACATTTTTAATTATGAATAAATTTCAGTATAACTTTGCCGAATTGTTAACCACATAAAGACGAAGAGTCATGTCCTTGAGTCAAAGGTCAAGGTCACAGCTAGGTCAAATGTGTTGGGGGAATAGCCGTTTTCGTGTCTGGCCATAACTTTTTTCTTTATGACTTAATTTCAAAATAACTTTGCACAAATATTAACCACATTGAGATGATGCATCATGTGCCAGAGTCATGTCCATAGGATAAAGGTCGAGGTCATATGTGTTTTCCGGGGGCATCAGTCACTTCTTAGTGACAGGTCTTGTTGTTCCTTTTCCCATTTTGTTTTTTTTCTTCTTCTCTTCCACCTTCCCCCCCCCCCCCCCCCCCACACACACACAAAAAAAAAAAAGCTTTATTGCAACATATATTTACATAACATTTTGGTTGGTGTGTATGTAATTTTGGAGATATATTATCTTAATAAAATTGTAGGGTATGTTGAGGGATGGCCACGACTCGCATACCAATGGATGTGGCTAATAAAGAAAAAAAGAAAATCATGTGGCTGCGTTTAAAATGTATTTATTACTTTTTATACAATAAATGCTGTAATATTCCTAAGGGTATGGGAAACATTATATATTTAAATGTAAAATCCTTGGTAATTCCTTGTGTTTTCTACCTGTATTTCTATTTGTGATCTTATTTTAAGGCCATCAGTGTGCGCAGGTGGAAAGTACCCATCTTTGATAAGATTTTCTAAATGAACTTGCGAAATTCAATCCATCTGGCTTTAAGTCCCTTTAAAATATCTTACTGCCTCGACTTAACTAGATTCCATATCATGGCCACAAGATAATTAGGATGAGATGTTATTTTGTGGCCACAAAAAGTCATCCAATGAAATGAATATTGTATTAACAATTTCCGACTGAACCAAATAAATTTGGGAAATATCACAGGGTAAGACAGCTTTTCTACGCAAATAATCATAATTCTATCACTGCAACCAACATTTGAGCCATGCTCTGGCAAAAGGGGGGTTAATGCATCTCTGTATCCATGATACCAAATGAGTTATTACATGATTAGGGATCCATAAAAATCCAATATGTCTAACAACCAACTGTATCATAAGGTAGACCGGTCCTTTGACGTATAAAAAATTGACTAATAGCAAAAGGTTTCGGCCCAGGTCAGCCTACTTGAACTGCGCAGGCTGACCTGGGTCGACACTGTTCGCAGATGCATTAAGCCCCCCTTTCACAGAGCATGGTTCATTTATGTAACACACATCCACTTGAGAAACATGAGTAAGCAGAAAACATACATACGGTAGGTTAACAGTTATGACACAACTAGATTTTAGACCTGTCCTAATTGAAAGCATTTCCTGTCAGTTAATTAAATCCAGTTCAAATGATAGAAAGTTTTTCAAAAGTAGAAAATATCGAGGAAAAGGAGAAAATGATTGTTACCGGCATTTTTAGCTCACTTGAGCATGAAGCGCTCAAGTTGAGCTTTTGTGATTGTGCTGTGTCCATTGTATGTCGTCCGTCGTGCTTTATCAAGGCATCAACAATCACTTTGTGTGCACTCTACAGGCCACATTCTCTGTTGAGAATTCATGAAAATTGGTCAGAATGTTTGTCTTTTTGTTTCAGACAAGTTTGATATTGGGTCACATTGAGTCAAAATATTGGTCACCAGGTCAAATCTTAGAATTTTCAGTCTGACACTCATGAAACTTTGTCAGAATGTTTGTCTTGACAGTATCTCTGACACCATGAAATTAGGTTACATTGGGTCAAAATGTAGATACTCAGAAAAAACTTAGAAAAACCTTGTGTGCACTCCTTAGACCACATTTTCAGTCATACTGTTAAAACTTGGCCGCCAAGCCCCCGTAGCTCAGTTGGTAGCATACAGGACTTGAATACAGGAGGTCGCAGGTTCGATCCCCGGCTTGGCCAATTTCTTTGATTGATTATAGTCATCGCGACAGGATTCATTCCTCTCTCACCGCTGACCATTGTTTCGATGATGGTTATGTGGGAAAGCAGCCAGTGGCTTGGAAAGAATATTGTGCAGAGTACTGGTAACAGAAACTCCAGGAAAGCATGGATAGGTGCACTGGCTGCCGTGATATAACTGAAATAATGTTGAAAATGGTGTTAAACACCATACAATCAATCAATCAATCATTAAAACTTGGCCAGAAATGTCTAAATAATATCTAGTACCAGTTAAAAAAATTGGATCATGTTGGGTCAATAAGTAAATCACAGGAAAAAATCGTAGAAAGAGCATGTGTGCACCTTAGATGCCATATTTTCTGTCTGATTCTCATGAAACTTGGTCAGATTGTTTGTCTTGATATTATGGACAAGTCTGAAATTGGGTCATGTCAGATAAAAAAGTAGGTCATTGGGTAAATTCTTAGAAAAACCTTGTGTGCACTCAAGAAGCCACATTTTCAGCCTGATGTTTGTCTTTGTAATATCTCAGACAAGTTTGAAATGGGTCATATCAGGTCAAAAATTAGGTCACTAACACTCATGTGTTTACATCATCACAACTAGGGTGTGTTCATCTTTATCAATCCTAGATGACTATATGTCTTTATTTAGGTGAGCATTTTAGGGCCAATGGCCCTTTTGTCTCCTTTCTCACAATGTTCTCAAAAGCCTTCCCCCCCCCCCCCCCGGGTCATTTAAACCTGGGATTGCTTGGGAAAGGGTTAAATGCCTTTGAGAAAAAAAAAAAAGCAACATGACGCAATGCTGGAAAAGCTATCTCTAAAGCAAGATTGGATTTATAGCTTAACCCATATTAAAGAGCTGAACAGGCATTCATTAGCTTATGTGGACAGTGTAGATCAAGATAAGACTACACAGAATATGCAGTTGATCTTAGATCCACACTGTCTGCTTTTAAATTAAAAAAAAAACCCCTTTGATGTAACAAATTTTGCAGCTTTAGAGCTTACTGAAAATGTCTATTCTGACATACTCAAAGGGACCGATGTTATGCCCCTGGTCATCTGTCCACCTGACTGCAGTTTAGTGTCAGCTCTACATCTTTTGAACCCTTTGTCTTGATTTTAAGCTTCGCCTTAGCACAAAGTGCTAAAGATGAGCTTTTGTGATCGTGCTGTGTCCATTTTTTTACCTTGTGTGCACTCTAGAGGCCACATTTTCAGCCAGATACTCATAAAACCTTGTCAGAATGTTTGTCTTGATAAAATTTCAAACAAGTTCAAAATGGGGTCATATTGAGTAAAAAGTAGGTCACTAGGTCAGGTCTTAGAAAAACCATGTGTGCACTCTAGAAGCCACATTTTCAACCTGATACTCATGAAAGTTGGTCAGAATATTTGTTCTGATGATATGTCGGAAAAGTTGAAAACTGGGTCACATAGACTGAAAAGGTAGGTCACTGGGCCAAATCTTAGAAAAACCTTTGTTCACTCTAGACCACATTTTCAGCTTTATACCCATGAAAGTTGGTCAGAATGTTTGTCTTAATCAAATCTCAGAAAAGACTGAAATTGGGTCATGTTGGGTCAAAAAGTAGGTCACTTTGCCAAATATTTAAAAAAAACTTGTGCGCACTGTAAATGCCAGTTTTTTAGCCCAATACTCATCAAACTCTGGAATGTTTGTCTTGATGAATCTGGGGCATTTTCGATATTGGGGCATGTGGGATCAAAAAATAGGTCACTGGGTCAAATCATAGAAAGATCTTGTGTGTACTCTAGATGCCACATTTTCAACCAGATACCCAAAACGACTAGTTCAAAATAATTTTTTTGATGATATCGGGGACAAATTTGATCATGTCAGGTTCAAAAGTAGGTCACTGGGCCAAATCTCAGATAAACTTTGTGTGCACTCATCAGGCCACATTTTCAGCCCAGCACTCATGAAACTTTGCAAGAATGTTTGTCTTGATGATATCTCTGACAAATTCAAAAATAGGTCAAGTTAGTCAAAAAGTAGGCCACTTACACTCATGTGTTTAACATCACCTCAACCAGGATCTCTTCAGCCTTATCAATCCTAGATGACCTTACTTAGGTGAGCACTGTAGAGCCAATGGCTCGCTTGTTGAAAATTTTTCGACGGAAATGGGCATCTTGTTGATTTGACATGCAGAGTTAAGGTTTCAGATGCCAGGCTACAAGGTCAAAGTCACAGGGTAGTGTGGGAGGTCACAGCTCTTCATTTGTATCTGCTCTACATCTCTTGAAACACTGATCTGATTTTGCAAAATATTCACATGTGTACATGTTGATGATAGGACACGCAGAGAAGAGATTTCAGATGCTAGGCTCCAAGGAAAAGGTGACAGCAGGGGTCAAAGGGGGCATAGTTTAGACAACTTCCTTCTAGGGCATTATAACACCCAGCTTTGTAAAGCTTTTCTTTTTATGTAGCACAATAAAATTCAAAACGAAAATGTTCATAACATGTTCATAACTCTGTATACTCTGAATGGAGAGACATATCTAAACACAGTAAGACAATATGTTCACCCTAGACTCTTTACCAATGGGCAAAAAATTTTGGCTAAACCAAGCTGAGAGCATTTCCCGACGACAAATTGAATATGGATCAAAAAGGGGTATTTGAGAGAAAATATTTTGGTAAAAATGATAAAAGGCACATTACCAGAATTTTCTCCTTTTATCACTATATTTTCAAAACTTTCTTCTTCAAGGTTGTTCAAACTTAACAATCCTGTGTTTCGATGTCTATGGGTGAAAATGGTTCGAAAACATTTTTGGAAAAGGAGAAATGCCAGTACTATAGACATTTTCTCCTTTCTCCACAATGTTTTCGGTCACGATACGAAGCAAAACTTCATTTCTTTTAAGAATCTGGAAAGTATGTTAGAATGATACATTTTGTACAAAAGGAGATGACAAAAATCATCTTTCGATTTTCAAGATCTATTTCAAACATGTGCACGCACCCATTTTCATTTGATTTTTGTCGTGGGTCGAATATATAATGTGCCGAATTAACTCAACAACAACAACAACAATTTCGCGCACGCGCGAGGAATTCCGGCTTTGAAAGTAAAGCGGGACGATGGACGATTTAAATGAATGGGAACTGAGCAAGGAAAACGTCCAGCCTCTACGGCAGGGCCGAAGAATGGCTAGTCTGACAGCTGGCCTACAACCACAAAATGAACAAAAAGTTAGAAACGAAAGACAGTATGTATACAGTATTTGTTTTGATCGATATTCGTACCCTGGAGAACTCGTACTCAGATTCCAGCTCAGTTCCTCTAGGCACACATTTCCCTTGATTTCACTCCACACACACACACACACACACACACACATATATATATAGGTATATGTATATATTTTCAAGTGAATACCCTAGAACGGGGTTGGGTATTGCCGAACATGCGGATTTTTCTGAACAAATAATTTATAGCATTATATAGTTGCTTCCGGTATTATCGTGGGTTCTTCAATATCGTGGTATTTACAATTTCCGAAAGTAAGCCTGAAATGCGCCTCCTTGAGGATGTCCTCACATGAGCGGTCCCCTCACATGAGCATTTTAGGTCAGTCAACACACTTTGCAAACTTACTTTTAAATAAATTTAAGTAAATTTTCCAAAAATGGTAGGTAAAATTGAGTTTTCATTCGAAAAGTAGGAAAACTTGGCTCTTTGCAAAATCACTTTATCCACAGATGAAGTTGATGATCTTCTCAGCGTAACAGAATCAGTATCATTATTAGTCCTATTTATAAGCCCCTACGTACGTTATTTTTCATTCTGACATTCATCGTGTACGTAGGGTCTTATCGGCTCCTTCATAGTTTCCTTTAGCAAACTCCGACATCGAATTTTGTCACTGTTTGAACAGCAAATTTGGATACTTTCAAGTGAACTTGTTCAATAAAATATACATCAGAAGTAAGATAAATGAATAATTTCTCGATTGAAAAAGGATATTTGTCCAAAACTTGCCTATTTATGAGCTAAATCCATTCCGATTCAACACCACTCTGTTTTGTTATGAATTGCCGTGGAAGAGATATGATTGTTCCGAATGAACCGTCATGTGCGGGTCAATGCAACTTACAGAATGGTATTATGTCTTTTTTTAAAACGAAATTTTGTTCGCTTCGGTCTTGTTTGATTGTTGTAACAGATTTCGTTCATAAACTTAAAGTCGATTCTTATTTGTTATGCAACCGTCTGCATGACTGAAAAACATGGCGGCGACTCTGTCGGCAATCCAACTTGCGAGTGATTTTATTGAATTCTGAATGAATCTGCCCATTATTTATCAAGACACGGCTGAATATTTTCAAAAAAAGTTCTTCCTACAGGTAAATGAAGTTCTCTTTTTTTATAATACTGGTTTTAGAGAGATCGGATTTGCTACATAGAACTGAATGGGACCCGTTTAGACGTTACATGCAATAAGAAAAATCAAATGTGAAATGTCCGATGATAAATGTTGAAAGGTAAATAAGCATGTATACGTCTAAATTTTGGACTATATCATTATAAGTCCTGTAAAATTTGTTTTCCTGTCACTGAAGTTTATCAAACAGGAAAGTAAATTTCAGACGACCGTTAAATGATGACGTCACTGCTTTCCAGCTATGGGAATGAAAATAAGAGGCCCTGACAAAATTTTTGACTTGCAAATTATAAAAATCTTCTTCTCAAAGCACTACATTTTTTTAATTGAGTTCCCTGATCTAGTGAAATGAAAGAACACTCTAGAAATTATATATTCATTTTTTATCCACAAAAGAGGTCCAAAATGGGGTATGCGATGCTATTTTAATCAAATAACTTGATTATCATTTGCCAAAGTTTTGAACATAAATAGGGTGAGCATGTAAATCATCCAGGGCCTCATCTCAATGCCACGATAATACTGGAAGTAAGCCTTTTTGAAAGTTGGTCAATGCTGTCTCCTACTTTGCATTGATTTAGAATCCATAACTGACAAACAGAAAATCAGTTATCGTAGAAATATACATGAGGTATCATTGCATGTTTTTGCAACAGAAATATCAGGTAGGACACTATCTTTTCTACACACAGTGGAATGTTTTAGTACCACGATAATAGGGAATTCAACGCTATGCATAGATCAATAAATTGCCTGGAAATATGATGTAGGGATAAACGTCACATACCGTACCCAACATTTTGAATTTTGCAAAAAATCGGGTATTTCCGAACAAACCAAGGGGTGTTGTGTGGCTAAGTGGTAAAATGATAGACTCGTGACCTAGAGGCCCCAAGCCTCACTGGATCTACTGGGTTTTTAGTGGGAGTGTCCTTGGGCAAGACACTTCAGAGCCCTTGTCTAGTATTGGTGAATTGATTCATTGATTGAATACCCACCTGCTTTACGCCGCTTTGAACATTATTTCAGTAATATCACGGTGACAGCACATACATGTATATTCATGTATTTCCTGGGCTTCACCAGTACTAGGCTAGGACTCTGAAGTGTCTTGCCCAAGGACATGCCCATGAAAAACCCAGTGGATCTAGTGAGGCTTGAACCAGGGGCCTCCAGGTCACAAGTTCTATACTTTACCACTGAGGCACATGGGACCCAGTCACCCTGGTAAAACTCAGAAAATATATGAATATGTGACCTGTCGCCATATGACTAAAACAATGTTTAAAGTGCCATAAACATCATTAAATCAAACGAGATTCTATACAGAGATCAATACATAAATCTAGATCTAATTAGTACTTATATAAAACCATGCAATATCCGAGAATGTAGCCGTCTAATAAAGGGAGAGAAAAAAATAGAACTTAATTAAGAGAAGAACAGAAGAAGAAGGATTTAAGAGAAAAAAAAAACAGAAGAAGGACAAAAGAGAAAGAAAAAAGAAAGAGAGAGAAAGTGAAAAACTTAGAAGCAGAAGAGAAAGCTAAGCAACAGCGTAAGCAACAAGAGGTGGAGAAGAAAAGGAGGCGATAGAGAAGGCACTAACCCAGTTTGACAACGATGAAGAGGTTGCCGTAGGTCTTTGTTACACTTGTGAACAACCCTATAGCAACTTCATCCAATGGTTATGACATCTAAAACAATATCCTGCCATAGTTATTCTGGCATACAAGGCTATACTCCTTCGCTTTACCATAGGCCTAATAAATTTTTTATCTCTTTCTTATATGGAAGTTTTAGAAGTTTTAGATTGCTTCAAACTTCAAGCATTTGCAGACGACAGACGTTACACAAGTTACAGAGTTTGTCTTTGACACACTTGAAATCACTGCAGGAAAAGGAAAAATGCTGGTTACTGGCATTTTCTCCTTTTCCCATAACTTTGTCAAAAGCCCTTTTCCTTTGGGGTTTTTACAACCCTGGATTGTGTGGTAAAGGGTTAAATAGATTGGAGAAAACAGCCTTAACCCTTTACCACAAAATCGCAACCAGTATTTCCTCCTTTTCCCACAATGTTTTCTACCCTGTCCAATATATAAATCACCACTTAAGCTACACTTAATTTGTTGTCTGCAAATGCTAAAGCCTAAAGATGCAATCATTTTTTCGCTGTTCTCAAACATATGAGCCATGCTCTGTGAAAAGAGGACTTAATGCATCTGCAAAAAGTATCAACCCAGGTCAGCCTGCGCAGTCTGCACAGGCTGACCTGGGCCGAAACTTTTCGCTATTGGTCAATTTTCTGCATGTCAAAGGATCATTCTACCTCGTGATTCAGACAGTTGTTAGACAAAATGGATTTTATGGATCCATAATAACATGGACACTTGCTTAACCTCCCTATTTCCAGAGCATAACTCTTATCTTTTTTTCTCTTTTTCTTTCACAGTGTATTTGAAACAGAATTAAGGATTTATACGGGCGATGATCCAGTTGATACATGGTACAAGTAAGTACAGTTTACACCCAGATTACATCAAACATACTGAGAAGGGCTGGTATAAAGTACTTGGCTTTACATAGTATCATCTACTGTCAGGGGTGTGAGTTTTTTCCTCCTTTCAGGGGATTTCCTCCCTTTGAAGCTTGAATTGAAATTTCAAAACTGCCCCAGCTCATCAGCTCAGAAGGATCTGCCCTGAAATGAGTTAAGACTGTGTACTGAAGCATGTGTGTGCCGGGGGGGGGAGGGGCATTTTTGTTCCCTTTTTCTTTCAAAAATTGGACCCCTGTTGTTGTGTAGTGTAATGACATAAATACTGAGCAAGTTGTCACACAATTATTGATACATAAAAACCATTTTTCTAACAACGCACTGGATCATGAGTATGGTTCAAGGACATATAGAAAATTTACAAATAGCATTAAGTTTTGACCCTTGTCAGCCTGCGCATGCTGACATGTGTTGATACTTTTTGCAAATGTGTTAAACCTCTTTTTACAGAGCATAGATTTTTTTTTTTTTTTTTTTTTTTTTTTTTTTTTTACTTTCAGCATTAAATTTCAAACCAGGGTGTACAACCATTCTCTGGTACATTTACACAGAGCTCTGTGACTGAAACAGTTTGAACCCTTGACCACACAGTTCTGAACTTTAATGATCCTGAAAAAGAGACCAGTAGAAAAAACTGAGGGCAAAGGGGAAATAGCAGATAACCAGCATTTTCTAACCTTTCTAAGGCATATTGCATCATTTGAGCCGTAACTTATTTGTGGTCTGCAAATGCTTCCAATATGAACAAGACTAAATTTTTAGCTTGGCTGTTTTCGAAGAAAACATTTACATATTGTAGCCCTTGCATCGTTGTGTGAAAACTTCGACATTTTATGATACCTCTGTTACTACTGGAGATATTTGCGTCAAACTTGCGTCATCCCCGTTCTGGAACATTGCTGTTTTCCCGTATCTCTATTATAACTGAATATCATACATACTTTAAACTTGGTAAAGTTGTTAACTATCAGAAGTGGAACCAATATAACAAGGGCAGGTAAGTGTCAACACATTTTTGACAGTTATCCCCCTTTTTTTTACTTAGCATTGTATCTGAAAAAAACACCTGCAGCCAAGTCTTGGTACCCATATGTGGTTCTCTTGTTTAATGAAGAGTTTGTTTGTTCTACAGGGGTCCTGCATGGCTCAGTGCTGGGGTGTGGGACTCGTAACCAGGAGGCCCAGGGTTCGAACCCCGCTTGATCCGCTGGGTTTTTCGTGGGAGTGTCCTTGGGTAAGACACTTCAGAGCCCCAGCCTAGTACTGGTGAAACCCAGGAAATACATGAATATGTGACCCGTCGCCGTGATACGACTGAAATATTGTTGAAAGCAGCGTAAAACACCATTCAATCAATTTGTTTGTTCTACAGGTATATCAGATGGGCAGAACAAACATTTCCCAAAGGCGGGGCAGAATCGAATTTGACATCCATTGTTGAAAGATGTGTGAGACAGTTTAAAGATGAAGAAAAATACAGAAATGATGAACGATACATTTATGCTTGGATGAAAATGGTACCAGTACTGTGTGTCTTGTTAATCTTTACAGGATGACAAAAATTTAAACCTGTCTAAATTGAAAGCATTTGCAGACAACAAGTGAAGGTCACATCAAGGTATTTGTATTAGAAAGGGTAGAAAACATGGTGGGAAAAGAACAAAATGCTGGTTACCATTATTTTCTCCTTTTCCCACCAAGATTTCAAAAGCCCTTTTCCTTGGGTTGTTAAAAGTATGGGATCGTTTGGTAAAGGATTAACCCTTACCACATGATCCCAAGTTTTAATGGCCCTGAACAAGAAAGCTTTTGAAAACATTGTGGGAAAAGGAGAAAATGCTAGTAACTAGCATTTTTTCCTTTTCCCACAACATTTTCTACTTGATCAAAGACAAATTTTTCTCATAATGAGTCTTATTTAAATTGTTGCTGCAAATGTTTTCAGTTTGGTCAAGTCCAAAATATTTTCATCTGGCAGTGATATGACCAAAATAATGTTGGAAGTGGTGTAAAACACCATACAATCAATTAATAGTTTTTGCTGACTGTGCAGAAGATAATAAATATCAGAGAAAAAGACTTGGAGGGAGGGGCAAGAAAAAACAATGCAGATTTTTTCCATTGAATTGAACAAAGGGTGATCTTATTTTTATTTATTTTTTTTTCCTTATTCTTTTGCTAAAATGACATTGTAATTGTATATGAATCATGTGCTGTGAAAAGGTGGTTTAATGCATCTGTAAAAGTGTGGACCTGTGTCAGCCTGTGTAGTCCACGCAGGATAACCTGGGTTGAAACTTTTTGCTATTGGTAACTTCTCTCCACACCAAAGGACTAAATGATTTTACATCAAGATTCAACCAGTTTGTAGACGGAATGGACTCATTTCATGCAGCAATTTGTTTGGTATAGCAGTGTCTATTCTAGGATACGCGATTGTGGGATTTACACTAATTTTTTTTGGATCCCGCATAAATTTCAGACCCAATGCGTGACAGTCCTGAGTAAACAATAAACAACAAAAATTCCCCCAAAAAAAGAATTTACTCTTGCCTTGCAGAAAATACTGATGTTTTGATTAAAAGTGCATCATTGCCAAAGCTGTTTTGCAAGATATTATGTCTATTTAAGTAACCTCCCTTGACAGGAAGTGGGTCAAAACGGCCCACTACCAAAACAACCCAGGCCAAAACGGCCAAATTTACCTGGTCTAAGACTACTGCTGTTGCAATAAATTTTCTTCTTTATTTTTCAAAAATGTATTTAATTTCAGCAAGTACACAGGTCAGTAAGTCTACTGTATAGGTTTGGATAGGAATGAATTTTTGTTGTATAAGCTATATATGTGTTTTATCTGCTCAGAAATTGTCCCGCCCATCTTAAAAATCCCGCATATTTTTCGAATGGAGGAGGGAAAATCCCCCCCCCCCCCTTTTCAGTTTCTAGAATAGACACTGTATAGTAGATTTTGAAGATGCAATAAAATCCCCTTTTTCTGAGCGCTGTTCATACATTTGAGCCATGCTCTTTCAAAAGAGGGCTTATCACATCTCCATGATGCATCATACCAAGTAAGACATCACATAATCATGGATCCATAAAATTCATTGTGTCTAACAACCAACTGTATCATAAGGTAGACTAGTCATTTTACATATAGAAAATTGACCAACAGCAAAAAGTATCGACCAAGGTCAGCCTGTGCAGTCCATGCAGGCTGACCTGGGTCGATATTTTTCGCAGATGTGTTAAGCCCCCTTTTCACAGAACATGGCTCATTTTTTTTTTTTTTTTTTTTTTTTTTTTTTTTTTTTTGTACATCATTTTCATTTGTTTTAGCAAATTTTCTAAAATCCCTTGACATATGGCAAAAATGGCTTACCTTTTTAAATTCAAACAAACATGCTATTATGAATCAGTTTCAACATTTCCTGTAAAATTATATTCCATGTACTTTCTAGAACACATGTGTCTCCTTTTCAATTTTTTATGTGAAATCCTTGATGCTCTTAAAAGCAAACTGCTGAAAATTCATCTCTTAGAGGAATGACATAAGTCTCAATGTTCATGGTAATTACCCATCCCTTTGTTTTATTTTAGGCTGATATCTGTAATGAACCGCTGGAAATCTACAGTTTTATGTACGACCACAACATTGGATGTGAACTGAGCTCTTTCTACATTGGTTGGGCCACTCTCTATGAAGAGCTAGGAAACATCAAAAAAGCAGACGCTGTATACCTGAAAGGAAAGAGGAAAAATGCTCGGCCATTTGAAGTTCTTACTCATAGGCATGAGTAAGTATCTTGCATAATTTTTTGTCCTGGGGTTAAGTCTGTACCAAACAACAAAATTTTAACCCTTAGGCTGCTAAGCGCGACTCGCTGACCTTGCAGACAGTATAGATCAAAATCAGACTGCACAGAGCATGCAGTCTGATCTTGTATATACACTGTCTGATTAGGGGATATTTTTCTCCAAAAGTAAATTTGTAATAATGTAATTCGGGTTTTTGCTATTGGCTTGAATGTTTTATTTTTATTTAACTTATTTCAGCAGGATAAGGGTTAATTGTAAAACCCTTTTATATACAGAATTGACTTTCATTATGAGATATTCTGTTTCAGAGAGTTTGAGAAGCGTGTGGCCCGGAAGATCATGGAAGGGCAGGAGTTGTCAGACCCAGAGGATTCCAGTGTCCCTCAATCTTGGGGCCAGGTAGAGGAACAGGGACAAAGACAAGTCTTCTCCCAGTTAAGAACAACAGGAAAAAAGCATTTGGCGCCTGTCAACAGGACTGGAAATGCTATTGCTGGTAATTATAGATCGTAGTGAATTGTCAGTCCTTATCCAGTGTTTCCCCTGGCAATTGTTGTTTATGCCCCCATCAAATTATGGTT
Source organism: Tridacna gigas (assembly GCA_945859785.2). Lineage (NCBI taxonomy): Eukaryota > Metazoa > Mollusca > Bivalvia > Cardiida > Cardiidae > Tridacna > Tridacna gigas. The sequence continues at coordinate 18,253,164 of OX244042.2, read as the reverse complement.
TTACTGTTCACTTGTTTGACCCTGTACCAAACAATCCCAGGGTTTCAATGACCCTGAAGAATTGATGACCCTGAAGAAAAAAGACGTTTGAAAACAGAGTGGGAAAAAAAGAAAATGCTGGTTACCAGCATTTTCTCCTTTTCCCAGTGTTTTCAAAAGCCCTCTTCTTCAGGGTCATGATAACTCAAGATTATGTGGTTAAGGGTTCGATTGAAAATTGTCCCACAGAAAAACAATTATAAGCTGTACCTGCAAAGTTGTCCAGCCAGTGAAAATATAATGAAATGTCTTACAGGAAGTGCGGGTGTTTTGTCTGGTGCCAGGCCAAAAACAACACAGCAAGTACCAACAGGCATTCAGATATATAAAGATGAAAACCAGACACGCTCATCATTACCACCACAGACAAATGAATGGAAGTCTGTGCCTAAACAGGATGTATCAGACAAAGAAAATGAAAAGAAAGCCGGGGTTTGGACCAAACAAAAGGTGAAATTAATTGGCTATTGGCCAATCCATTATTATACAAACCAATCAAAAGACATGCTAAAAAATAGAACAGTGTCTTTTTTTTATTTCCAGTTATGGATCAACGTGTTAAAACATTTTATGGACACCTGATGCATGTGTCTACATTGTATATTCTCAAAGAATGTTTTTGCTTCACCATTGAATATGTTTGGGCCATTTGGACTGTGTTCTAATACAAGTCTTCGACCAAAGCTTATTTTGTTGTTCATGTCTTTGGGGATTGATGACATAGAATCATATGTGATATTTCAAATGATTAATAACAACCTATTCTACTGCAGTAACATGCACCAGTTGGTGAGTGACAGCCAGTAGAACAATTAAGGCCAGTGTAGTTCTCTTGTGGCATGGAAAAATGGTGCCAGAATAGTTTCAGTCAGTGGTATCATTCAAAGATATGTTCATTCCAGCTTGGACTTGACCCTTTCCCACACAATCCTGACTTTTAACGACCTTGGGGGAAAAAGGCTTTTGACAAACATTGTGGGAAAAGGAGAAAATGCTGGTAACCAGCATTTTCTCCTTTTCCCAGAATGTTTTCTGTCCTTTTCCAGAAAATCTTCATTATTTGAGTCACTTTTTATTTGTCATCTACAAATTCTTTCACTTTTGATGATTCTAAAACTTTGTTGTGTAGTTAAAGGGTTAAACCAATAGATACCGTCCAGTTATCCGTCAGCTTCATCAGATCAGGATTTTCATTTCATTGGGACTACATCTTCCTCAGAGCTTCTTTTTGTTTTTGTTGCAGTTGGGAAACCGTGGTCTCAATATACCTGTATCATCTGTGAGTACATACAGACAGCCTAATTTTACTGTATATGTGGACGAGACAGACCCATCTCTGAGGTGAATAGTTGCATGGTTTCCTTTCATTTGAAAAGTGTTATTAAACTCTTTACCAGACAACTAAATAGACTGGTCCAAATTGAAAGCAATTATAGACAAAAAATTAATTTTTGAATGAATTTTGAAGTATGTCTTTCAAAGGTAAGGAAACATTGTGGGAAAAGGAGAAAATGCTGGTTACCAGATTGTTTTTTTTTTTGTTTTTTTTTGTTTTTTTTTGTTTTTTTTTTTTTTTTTGAGGGGGAGGAGGGGGTCATTTCAACTTGGGATTGTGTGGTAAAGGTTAAAAGCAAAATGTCAAAGATAGAAATTTTGAAATTGAGTTTTCCTAATATTTTACAGCAAATTCTCTTTATACCTAAACCCGACTTTATTTAGGGAAGGGTGGCGTTTAGATGATCATGTGATTGAAATATAATGAAGAGGATACAAAATTATCCTTTTCCTACCTTTGAAGACAACTGTTTCACCATTGAATGTTGCCTGGTGAAAGAGATAAATCTTAATTTCTTGTTGATCATCCTTATTTTATGAAAGCATTTTCAAAACTTATCTAGTGTAATTTGTGTAACACTTTACCTCACAATCCTGAGTGTAAACAACCTTGAACAACAGGGCTGATGAATACATTCTGGAAAAAGGAGAAAATGCTGGTAAGTAACATTTTCTCCTTTTTCCACAATGTTTTCTTCTTGTTTATTGTGAAGCCCCTTATTCTAGCCATGGTTAAATGTAGTCTGCGAATTCATTTAATTTGGACAAGTCTAAAATTTTGCTGTGTATTAAAGGGTGAAGAGGTAACCAGTTAAATGTTTCTTTATACTTTCTGACAGAACACCTGTCAAGAAACCAGAACTAGATCAGCAGGTACTGAGGTAATTATGAATTTTAAATGCCATTTTTGTGTACAGCCTCTTTGTTTCAAAGTCATATGATTTTTTCTTAACACTTAAGCTGCTGAATAAATGAAACACAAATTTCTACTCAATACTAAAAGCCCAAACATTGCGATTTCAAAGCTGATCTCACCGGAAAGAAAATACCATATCGGACAGTGTAGATCAAAGATCAGACTGCACGTTCTGTGCAGTCTGATCTTGATCTACACTATCCGCAAAAGGTCAGTGGGTCGCGATTAGCAGCTTAAGGGTTAAAGGCCCAATAGCAGCCTAAAAAACAAGGCAGGTATTAACCCATAAAGCACTGGAACCGACTTAAGTTGTTTTTGCGGACAGTGTAGATCAAGATTAGACTGCACAAAATGTGCAGTCTGATCTTGGATCTTCACTGTCTGATAATTTTTTGCACATTCTGGCCAAAACAAGCTTGAAATGACAATATTTCAAATGGTATTTCCTGTTTAAAGAGGTCCATTTTATTAATTCAACATTCTAAAAGTTAAATGCATCTAGATTTAAAGCATGCCATTTAAGAGTATGGAAAATATTGTGAAAATGACAATCAATGTATTGTGTGGTTGGTTCAAATGTTAGTCGCTGGCAGAAAAATGAATTTTAAATCAGGCAAAAATTAAACAAATGATAGAGTGACCTGGCAACTTTTAAACTAGTTTCGAAATTAATTTATTTTTCTGCCAGAGACTGACACTTTGACCAACCATTCAAGAAATTGAATACCTGTGTATAATACAGGTTCAAGAGTTAGTTTCTGCTGGGACATAGAATATGGTTGAAAGTAGTAGCTTTGTGTCTTCTCTGCTTTAAGAATATGTCAGTCATTTAGCCAATCCATAGAGAGATTATATTACTGATTAAGATTTGGATAAAAAGAAATCTATAAAAGCCAATGTGAATGCTTTAAAGGCTGAATTTTACTTGTCAAATCTTAACCAGTAATGGGATTTCTTGTTGCAGAATCCTGACTGATAGGGATCATAGCGAAACAAAAAGGAAAAAAGCTTGCCAAGAGCATTTTCTCCTTTTATAGTTTTGTTTTCAGAAGTCTTTTCCTTCAGAGTTGTGTAAAACAAAGGATTGTTTTGTAAAAAAACGTTAACCCTTTACCAGATGACAAAATTTAAGCATTACCAAAATTGAAAGCATTTGCAGACTACAATTTCAGTGTGGCTGAAATGGTGCAATTTTTCTTTGATAGGGTAGAAAACATTGTGGGAAAAGGAGAAAATGCTGGTTACCAGCATTTTCTCCTTTTCCCACAATGTTTTCAAAAGACTTCTTTCCCAGGGTCGTTAAAAGGTGGCATTGTGCGGTAAAGGGTTAATAGCTGGATTTGAAATGATGGAGAATGTTTGAGGGCTTTACCTCTTTACAAAATCAAGATCGAAATTTTGGAGTGGATCAAATTGAAAGCATTTGCAAACGACAAATGTAGCTCAGATGATGATTTCTGTCTTTGATAGTGTAGAAAACATTGTAGGAAAAGGAGAAAATGCTGATTACCAGCATTTTCTCTTTTTCCCATAATGTTTTCAAAAGCTTTTTCTTTCAGGGTTGTTGAAACTTGGGATTGTGTGGCTAATGTGGGTTGAATATGGTTATTATATAAATATATCTCTTAATACACAGCTCCCGTAAAGAGAAACCCACAAGTACGGTAGATTACCTACGCAGCATGACGGCAAACCCAAATAAAGATGAAAAACCAATGTACTGTAAAGAAAAGATTTATGGGGGAGTTGAAGAATTCTCGTTTGAAGAATTGAGAGCATTCAAATGGAAGAAAGAAAATGAACGAAAGAAACAAGAGGAAGAGACCAGAGAACTTGAAAGTAGGACAGATTCTTCACATTTCACAGTTTTGATCATGCATTAAATGGTTTAACCAATCAGAAGTCAGAAGGGCCTGTATTCACCAACCATTCTTAGTTTCATTCTTAATCTTATTTTAGATTTAGAAAGTAAGACAACTGCTGAATAGCTTAAACAAATGGTTTACGCAATCATAAGTTGTGTTACTTTTGAATTTAGAAAATTCTTCAGAATAAGACTCGGAATGTTCTTAAGAATGGTTGGTGAATACAGACCCAGGACTTGAGACCCAAGGGCTGCTGGTTTGGTTCAAGCATAGTTTTAGAGGATTGATGATAATTATTGGATTTATTCCTCTTTTACCGCTGTACATTGCTTTGATGATTTTTTTGTCAGACTGCAGGAAGTGGCATGGAAAGAATTTTGTGTGAAGCACCTGAAAAAGAAACTCCAGGAAAGCTCTTGTTGATGCAGTAGAACTGAAATACATGTATGGTCAAAAACTGTGTGCAACACCAAACAAACCTTGATCACCTGCCCCCAAGGCAATGTCAGAAGCATAACAGGGCAGTCAATAATGGCAATGTCATTAGAATAGGTGGCACAGCTTGGTAGCTCAGTGGTTAGAGTGTCTGACTTGTGACCTGGTGGTTTCAGGTTTAACATCTGGTTGAGTGCAAACTTTCTTTAAGGTGATTTTCCCCCTCTCATCTCTGATGCATATGAAAAAAGTTGTCAGTGGCTTCAACTGGCTTGGTAAGAAAGTTGTGTCAGTGCTGGTGTTAGAAAATCAGGAAACACATGCATAGGTGCACTGCCCACCGTGATACAACCTAAGCTGTTAAAATGGTGTTAATGTTCGATACAAACAAACAAATTAGAATAGGTACAGACACACAAACAAACATATTGACAATAAGGTATATGTACAGAGTGTCTAATAAGACTTTTGATGGAACAAATTTTGTTTACATGTATCATGTAGATTCTAGGCAGAGACTCGAGGAAGAGCGACGGTTGCTGCTTGAGGAGTCGCAGAGAGTTCAAAATGAACGAATGAAGATCCAGCAACAGGAGCAGGCTCTGATTGAATATTCTGTACGAAAATTACAAGAACAGAGGCTGCGGATCGAACAGGAAGGGTAATTGTTTAACTCTTCAACATGAAATACCAGGATGTGGAGATAGAGGGGCTCGGGACTAAAAAAAATAATCATTTCAAAACCTTTGACCCTTGATAACCCTTTACCACACAATCCAGAGCTTTGACTGCCCTAAGGAAGAAGGCTTTGAGAACATTGTGGGAAAAGAAGAAAATGCTGGTCGCCAACATTTTTTCCTTTTCCCACAATGTTTTCTATACTTCCAAAGAGGGAATTGCAGTGTTTGAGTAACATTTCATCTGTTGTCTGCAAATGCTTTCAATTTGGACTGGTATAAGATTTTGTTGTTTGTAAAGATAAACTAATGTGGAAGCTTTTTCTCAAGTGAAAGGTAGTCATTAAGTAGGAATTTTTTATGCTAACTCTTTACCATATAATCCTGACTTACAACGACCCTGAAGAGTATGGCCTTTGAAAACATTGGGGGAAAAGGAGACCAGTATTTTTTTCCCTTTCCCACAATGTTTTTTTATCCATCCAATGACATAACAATCATTTTAGCCACATTAGATTTGTCTTGTGCAATTGGTTTCAATTTGGATAAGTCTAAGATTTTGTCGTTTAGGAAAGATTTAATGTTAGTAATCACATGGGGTAGTTGCATGTGTTGTGTGCTTTGCCATTGTCGAAGTGGAATGTGTTCTATTGTTTAGAGCCAGTGAGAAAGTGATAAACATTTCAGATCACCTACTTTTCTAGCAAATGTACATGGGAATACCATCTTGACTACTTTTGAAAACTATATGAACCATGCTCTGTGAAAAGGGGGATTAATGCATCTGCTAAAAGTATCAATTGGGTAGGCTAACCTTGGCTGAAATTTTTTACTATTTGGTCAATTTTCTGCAGCTTAAAGGACCGGTGTACCTCACGATTCAGTCGGTTGTTAGACAAAATGGATTTTGTGGATCCATGATACAGTAGACTTGCTTGGTATTTTGCATCAAGGAGATGCATAAAGCCACCTTTTGTCAGATCATGACTCATCTGTTTATTTGAGTAGCCCACATGGTGGAATTTTTGGGAAACTTGCCTCACATATTTTACGTTTTCAGGCAAAAGGAGCTGGAGAGACATAAGGAGATGATTGAGCAAACTATTCAAAGACGGATTCAACAACAGATGTCGACGTCTAATAGTTTGTATGTACCAGTTAGAATGAAGTATTGAACTGTTGCTGTACCTTAAGTCTGTACCAAACGACAAAATTTTAGACAGGTCCAAATTGAAAGCATTGAGGACGACAAAATAAATATGATTAAAAATTTGAAATTTGTTTTGGGAAGGATAGAAAACATCATGGGAAAAGGAGAAAATGCTGGTTACCAGCATTTTCTCCTTTTCCCACGAGGTTTTCAAAAGGCTTCTTTCACAGGGTCGTTAAAACCTGGGATTGTGTGGTAAAGAGTTAACTCTATCAGACAAAAAATGTTTAGACTTGTCTGTTTGGAAAACATTTGCAGTAAACATATTAGATATTTATAACTCGAAAATATTGTCTTTAGAAGGGTAGAAAGCTTTGTTAGAAAAGGAGAATATGCTGGTAACCCACAGTTTCTTTTTCCCACAATGCTTTGAAAAGGCTTTTCTGTCATGGTTGTTGAAACTTGGAATTATATGGTTAAGGGTTAACAGAAAAAAATATTGATATTTTGTTAACTCTTAAGCCTTTACCTAATGAGCCGAGCCAGATAGTATAGTCTGTAGGGTATAGGACTTGAAAACAGAGGGTGCTGGTTTGAATCTCAAGCTCAGAATTTTTTTTTTTTTTTTTTTTTTTTTTTCAAGCATTGATGATAGTCATTGCAACAAGGTTCATTTCTCTCTCTCCACTGATCATTGTTTTGATAATGCTTATGTGGGAAAGTAGCCAGTGGCTTGGGAAGTATTGGGAGTTAAGAAACTCCAGGAAAGCATGGATGGATGCACTGGCAGCTGCTGATATATCTGAAATCATGTTGAAAACTGTATTAAAACCACAGAAACTTTACACAATGAAAAAAACTTGAGGCTTGTTCATATTGAAAGCAAACAACAAATTAGATGATGCTTAGTTGATGGTGTTTTGGCTTTGAAAAGGATCAAATACTGTGTGAAAAAAGAAAAATCCTGGTGACCAGGTATTTATTCTTTTTCCCATGGTGTTTTCTAAAGCCTTCTCCCTCAGGGTGATAAAAAAGGACAGTTGTTTAGTATCAGAATAGACACAAAAGGAACCAATCAGCAAGTACTAGTAAACATCTTTTTAAGATAAACTTTTTGATGGACTTAAACATGTTCCAAACAATCCCAAACATAGTGAAAAAGGGAGAAAATGCAGGTAGTCTTAACTCTTTACCAGACAATCCCGAGTTTTAACGACCCTGAAGAGGAAGGCCTTTGAAAACATTGTGGGAAAAGAAGAAAATGCTGATAACCAGCATTTTCTCCTTTTCCCACCATGTTTTCTACCCTATGAAAGACAGAAATCATCATTTGAGCTGCATTTATTTAGTCGTCTGCAAATGCTTTCAATTCGTTCCTGTCCAAAATTTTGTCGTTTGGTAAAGAATTAAAATGCTTTCAATTTGGGTAAGTCTACAATATTGTTGTCTGATGAAGGATTTATATTAAAATTTTGTTTTGAAATAAGAAGTTGAAGCCCCAAACTGCAGGTTGCATCGCACTGGTATCTCTTTCTTGCATCAAATGAAATAAAAACCTGTTTTTGGCCCAAAGGAATTATCTGTCTGAAATGAACCCTGTGTACATACTTATAATTGAAACAAATATGGTTCTTTCTCATGATTAAATTACAGAAATTTTAGTTTGAAAGTTTATTTTCCTTATTAGTTCATCCAGGCCACATCCATTGGAAGACAGTCATCTTGACAGTAGTCAAAATACAGGAAACATTTCACCAGAAATGATGGCTGGGTTACATATCTCTCAGGGCAGACAGGATGGCTTGAATACCAGTAACAGAACACCAACCTCGGACTCGGCAATAGGGAATAATCCAAGATCGAGTGAAAGATCTGACCAGGTAGGGAGTGCTTTTGAGTCTTAGTCTTTAGTCCTGTATTGATCTCTTTGTCTCATGTACAGTCGAACCGCGTTTATCCGGGCTCCATAATTCCGGAAATCTCAGGATCCGGACAAAAACATCAGGAAACGGATATTTTCTGTACAAATTTTACTTTTTATTCCGGAAATCCGCGTTCCGGAACCGGAATTAAAAAAATCGGGTACGAAGGGTTAAAAATTAGTACAAACCTTATCCAAGAAACCGGACGTGGCCTGACTGTGTATCACACAATTTAAACTGGTACCCGTTACATCTCCCGTAACCGTCCGATAAATACAAAAATCGATAACAGGCTACTAGTTTACACACAATTTAGACTTGTTATTTTCCCCGGGACCATAGACTGGTTATCATAAATATCATAAATACAGTCTACTCCTAGCGATTTCGGACTGGTTCGTCGTGAATAACACGGGTATCAGTCTAAATAGTGTCAATTGTTGCAGACGATTTTCACACGTTTTGAAAACACGCGTGTTAATTAGTACTGTTTTCGAAAACTGTTAAATGACGTTCTCGTGCCATCGACAATTGTCAACTTAACAGATTATCCACACACATAGTACTGAAGTGACATTTCCACGCTTTTGTTGTTTAATTATTACTGGATCTACTTGATTACAGTAACAATCGCTAAAAAAATAACTGAAATGTCCGCAAAGATTTTGTGGGTATGTTTAAACTTATCTTTCAAAACTAAACGCAAAACTAAAATATGAACATACCGTCTGCTTGCATATTCAATAATCCTTCGTTTCAAAAACAAATATTTTCAATTAAAATGGTAAACCATAGGAAAAAAAAAAACAGTTTGATTCATGTGTTAACTCGAGATGTTTATGTTCCCCAAAGTACACACAAAATGGCCGCCAAACACGATAAATTTCGTTTGGTTTTTCGAAAATATTTTACTCCTAACAGACTGTAAAGATGATTGAAAATATGCCTGTCTTCGATATCGAATCAATTGGCAATCAATCTCAATTAGTCTTTGCCATTTTACCACTTTGAAAGTACGACTATCAGAAGCCAACAGAATGTCTACACCACCAGCAAAAGACGAGTTGAAGTTTCGACTTCCGTGAAAAAAGACGTTTGTCAGTACAAAGAAGACCATCCAAAAACACACTTTTGCAGGAATTTGACAACACGTCATGTTCATTCAAAATACTGTGCATATCGTGTTTTCCTTTTGTTTCGCCCTTTTCATGGTGTTTTCAAAGTCATAAATGTGCCGAGCTTTACAAGCTCACCTGTTTGTACAATAGGTATGCATGTGCATGTAATTAGGTACAAGTAAAAAGACACGTACAAAAACACACAAATAACAAAAAGGCAAATGCAAATTTATGACACCCTTTATTTTATAAACCTGAACAATCGTAGGAGCAATAATGACATGTATACAAGTGCTTGCGTAAAACATACGCTGTTGTAATTCTTACGATACACGGTGTCCCTTATCAACATGGAGGTTATTGACCTAGCTTAACTTGGATGCCATGCCAGCAATCAAAGTTCGTCGATCCGGAAATACGGCTGATCCGGAAACAGAAGTGGCCGGATAAACGAGGCTTGACTGTATATGATTTCTTTTTTGCCACAGAACACTTCAAGACCTTGTAGTGATAGGAGAAATTACTCATAATAGCAATTTCTCCTTTACCTGCAATGTTTCCACATGTGTTTATGAACATTTTTCACCAAAAAAAATCCCATATTTTTCAACGCTGACAAGATAGATTTTGAAAAGACTGTGGGCAGGGGGAAGACAATAGTAATCAACATTTTCTCCTTTTTCAACAGTGTTTTCTACCCTATCAAAGACAGAAACTATCACTTAAGTTACATTTATTCAGTCATCTGCAAATGCTTTGAATTTGGTCAAGTCCAAAATTTTGTCTTTTGGTAAAGAGATAAGAACATTCAAAAGCTTATTCTCAAGAATTTTCAAAATTTGAAGGTAACACAAACCAAATGGTATAGCCAATCAGAAGTTGCCTTACTTTTTTAAATCTAGAATTTGACATGTTGAATACAGACCCTGATGTTTTCTGACCTTGGAATCTACAAATGAGCCATGCTCTGTGAAAAGGAGCTTGATGCATCTGCAAAAAGTATCGACCCAGGTTAGCCTGCGCAGTCTGCGCAGGCTGACTTGGGCCGAAACTTTTTGCTATTAGTCAATTTTCTATATGTCAAAGGACCACTTTTCCGCATGATTCAGTTGGTTGTTATACAAATTTGATTTTATGGATCCACTTGTGTGTGATAACTTGTTTGGTATGGTGTAGCACGGAGATGCATTAAGCCCCCTTTTGCCAGAGTATGGCTGAAATATGTTGTAGAAGGTTCAGAGTTGATTAACACTATACCAAATGACAAAATTGTGGACTGGACCAAATTGAAAGCATTTGCAGACAACAAATTAAATGTTGCTCAAATGATGATTTCTGTCTTTGATAGGGTAGAAAACATTGCGGGAAAAGGAGAAAATTCTGGTTACCAGCATTTTCTCCTTTTCCTATATTTTTTTCAAAAGCAGTCTTTTCCAGGGTTGTGAAAACCTGGGGTTGTTTGGTAAAGGGTTAGCAGTATTAGTATGGACACACTGAATTGAAATCATGCTACGTATGAAAAATGAAACTGCGCACACAAAGCAGTGTTGAGGTTTCCTTATCATACTGTACCTTAACTGAATTGATGAACTGGATAAAAATATGGAACAAATGGAATTTGGCCAAGATTTTTATTTTGCTGTCTCACAACAAGGATGCCAAAGGAGAATTGCTTGATGCATTAAGCATTAATTGTTCGTTTTTGATTTGGTGTCAGAATTGGCAAAATTTAGTTGTAACTTAATTGTGTGTAAATGAAAAAAAATCATTATTTCTCTGCCTTCATAGTGAAAATAGAGAAGATATCTTGAAAGCTTACTTGTCTTTCCTGGCTCTGGGACTAGGTTGAAAAGACAAGCAATTGACTTTAGCACCCTTGGATGTGAAGAAAGTTTTAAGATAGAAAAATACTGTTTATCAACAGGAGTGCAAGATTTGTAGCCTGATACCCCTTGTGTTTTTCTGGTGGACAAATCATATATTTTCCGTTACCTTTTTTTATATACAGGGAATAGCTTCTATTCCTGCCTGCAATGCTTGCAAAAAGTTTAGGTGCATGGGTGTGAAAAGTTGTATTTGGGTTGCCTTGAAAACATGTAAATTTTGATCATTACATTGAATACATTACTGTTTCCAAACATGGCCTACCTTATAAAGTATAAATCTGCTGAAGTTACAATAAATTTGAATTTTCAGGCAATGTTTGGATCAGCCTCACCGACAGTAAATACAAAGGAAGCTTTGATGCTTGTGAGAGGGATGTTTAACTCTTCTTTAGAAACCAGCAAGTCAAGGATTGAGGAGGAAACAGCCATGGACCAGGATGAAGCTGAGGCCATACTTCCTTCAGGTAGGTGATTAGTTATTGCAGAGCTGTAGATAAGGGGACTATTGTAGGGTTTAATCCTTTACAAGACAATCACAAGTTTTGTCACTCTGAGGGGAAAAGTTCAATCTTTTTTACCATTTGAAAATAATTTAATATCAGTTGTTTTCATGAATATTGGTGAGTTCTGATTGGCTGAAAAAAAATTTTCATAGCTCCATGAAAAAAAAATCACGTTGTGCCGGAACTGCTTTAGCTTTCAAACTGATGTAAACAGACATGTATACAATATCACATTTTTTTTTAAAGAATTTTATAAAGAGTCCCAAGTTTATTAGTTAGCTTTTTTTTTGCCCTGAATATCATTTTATGAAGAAAAAAAAATATAACAATTCAACAATAAAAGTTACGAGAGAAAAAATATTCACCATGCTTCTACTCAGAGTGAAGGTTACACATTGCGGGTCCTACACACTGCCGTGTTAATTTACTTTCGTTTTATTGGTTGATTTTCAGGACACGTTAGTATTGGGGATCTGAAAACTGCTTCCCTATTGTATTCTTGCGCCATACATATATCAGTGGAAGGGGCTTTAGAAACTCCAACGTTATATATAAAAATAAAGAAAATGAATGCAGTTTGAGTTATTTCCATGGGTGTATGTTGTCTGTAATATTAAATTATAAGGAATGAAGAGATTTTTTTTTTTTTTTTTTTTCATGCAGGTATGAAAAAAAACCTAATCACACTTTTGTATGAAACCGCTTTGCAGTTTCATATAGCATGATTAGGTTTTTTTTTTCATACCTCCATGAAAAAAAAAAAAATCTCTTCATTCCTCAAGACAAATCCAATGATTTTAGCCAGTTTTTGAGTGGGCAGGGGTGACCTAGCCACTCACTGATGTCTTATGCATGTCAAGATTACACCTAATCCTTCTGCAGTGTAACACTTTTTACTGCCAGTGCATCATCTTATTAAAATCTGTTGAAGGTCAAACAATCCCCCTTTATCATCTTTTAAAACAGATATGCATGCCAGTTGTCCAAAAGATTTTGATGCACCATAAAACACTATTCATTCATTTATTTTGCCACATTTACTTTGTTGTCTGCAAATGTGGCAAGTCTGAAATTATTTCTTTGGAAAAGAGATCCTTCTTTACCAAACAACAAAATTTTAGCCCCGTCCAAATTGAAAGTATTTGCAGAAGACAATTTCAGTGTGGCTCAAATGTTGCAATTTTTCTTTGATTCGGGTAGAAAACATCGTGGGAAAAGGAGAATGGTTACCAGCATTTTCTCCTTTTTCCACGTTTTCAAAAAGCTTTCCCAGGGTCGTTGAAAGTCAACATTGTGTGCTAAAGGGTTAAGTGTTGTAGAATTCAATGTAACACTCAGATAGTTATAGCCTTGTCTGACTCTCATTCATTAGGACAGAACCAGGGCAGAGTACCTTTCCAAATATTTGATGAGAATGAAGGAAGAGCTGACATCCAGAAGACAAAGCCAAGTGCCACACCATTTCAGATTTATGATGAGACAAAGGAAAACAGACAAGAGAACAGACTGAAGGAAGCACCCTTTACAATATTTCAGGATGCTGTGGCAGATGTTAGGTATATCAACCTGGAACACCATTATAAGTTATATTTGGACTGTTCCAACTGAAAGGTTTATAGAGAATATCAACAAGTCTCGTGAGATGGGGCGATATTATTGGAACCAACACAGTGCTTGTAATGTAGCCAAATCATTAACTAATGCATTACATGAAAAGCAAATGAGAAATGAAAATTTTGATTTACTTATTAGATGCTGTATCACAATGAAATAAGCCTCCGATAGTGCAGATGGCTGCGTTTGATTGTACTGCATATAATATGATGCCATTCATTTTTGTTTACACATGGTCCCAGTCGTAGGTCTAAACGCGCCTTTGATTTGAAGAGTTCCACAAATGGAAATAAGAAGTATAGAAAACCATCCCACATAATGTACAGTATGTTGTTGATCATTATGACATTTCCACAAACATACTGGCTATGATGACTTCTTACTGAAAATGTCCTGTACTCAGTTGACAACAGCATATTAGGTTCTTGCTTGAGAAAATTTGTATAAACATGTATGTTGTATCTTTTGATACACAATGTGAAATTTGCTCAAGATAAGTCATGATGTTTTCAAAACCTTGTTGTTGCCAAGCCCCTGTAGCTCAGTCAGTAGCAAACAGAACTTAAGAACAGAGGGTGATTGGTTTGATCCCTGGATCGGCCAATTTTTGAACTGATTTTAGGATTGATGATTGTCACTGCAACAGAATTCATTCCTCTCTCACCGTTGACCATTGCTTCAACGATGGATATGTGGGAAAGCAGCCAGTGGCTTGGAAAGAATATTGTGCATAATACTGGTAATGAAACCTGAGGAAAGCATGAAAAGGTGCACTGGCTGCTGGGATATAACTGAAATAATGTTGAAAACAGGACACCATACAATCAATCACAGTAGGTTGTTGAAGCTCCAGCATTTGTAGAAATAGAAGCAAATTTGTTCCAAATTAATTTGTGCAGGTCACTTAATTTTCTGTAACAAGTCATAGTCTGATACAGTGTGACTGCTTTCTTTCTACCAGTTCCCCATCCAGACAGACCAACACACCAATGACTACAAGTCCGTACCATACAGTTGACAGCTTGACAGACCAACAATCAAGACAGAGAGAAACACACCTACAAATACAGTCAAAAAGGGTAAGATTTATTTTTTGTCTTTTTAGCTCACCTTAGCACAAAGTGCTAAAGGTGAGCTATTGCGATCGCCCTATGTCCGTTGTCCGTCGTCTGTCGTCCGTCGTCCGTCAACAATTTCTTTAAACATCTTCTTCTCCTAAACCACTGGGCCAATCTTGATGAAACTTGGCAGGGATGTTCCTTGGGTGAAGCTCTACCAAAATTGTTCAAAGAATTAAATTCCACCCACAACTCTGGTTGCCATGGCAACAAAAAGGAAAAAAAAAGCAAAATCTTTGAAAATCTTCTTCTCTGAAACTAGAAGGCGCAGAGCTTTGATATTTGGTATGTACCATCTCCTAGAGGACCTCTACCAAGTTTGTTCATTTGATGCCCCTGGGGTCAAAACTGGCTCCGCCCCAGGGGTCACAAGTTTGAGCATAGTAACAAAGAAGGAAAACTTTAAAAATCTTCTTCTCCGAAACTTTAAGGCATAGAGCTTTGATATTTGGCATGTAGCATCTCCTAGTGGACCTCTACCAAGTTTGTTCATATGATGCCCCTGGGGTCAAAACTGGCCCCGCCCCGGTGGTCACAATTTCCAACATAGGAACAAAGAAGGAAAACTTTAAAAATCTTCTTCTGTAAAACTAGAAGACATAGAGCGTTGATATTTGGCATGAAGCATTTCCTAGTGGACCTCTACCAAGTTTGTTCATATGATGCCCTTGGGGTCAAAACTGGCCCTGCCCCGGGGGTCACAAGTTCGAACATAGGAACAAAGAGGGGAAACTTTAAAAATTATCTTCTCTGAAACTGGAAGGCGTAGAGCTTTGATATTTGGTATGTAGCATTGCCTAGTGGACCTCTATCAAGTTTGTTCATATGATGCCCCTGGGGTCAAAACTGGCCCCACCCCGGGGGTCACAAGTTTGAGCATAGTAACAAAGAAGAAAAACTTTAAAAATCTTCTTCTCTGAAACTTGATGGCGTAGAGCTTTGATATTTGGCATGTAGCATCTCCTAATGGACCTCTACCAAGTTTGTTCATATGATGCCCCTGGGGTCAAAACTGGCCCCGCCCTGGGGGTCACAATTTCCAACATAGGAACAAAGAAGGAAAACTTTGAAAATCTTCTTCTGTAAAACTAGAAGACATAGAGCGTTGATATTTGGCATGAAGCATCTCCTAGTGGACCTCAACCAAGTGTGTTCATATGATGCCCTTGGGGTCAAAACTGGCCCTGCCCCGGGGGTCACAAGTTCGAACATAGGAACAAAGACGGGAAACTTTAAAAATCATCTTCTCTGAAACTGGAAGGCGTAGAGCTTTGATATTTGGTATGTAGCATTGCCTAGTGGACCTCTACCAAGTTTGTTCATATGATGTCCCGGGGGTCAAAACTGGCCCCACCCCGGGGGTCACAAGTTTGAGCATAGTAACAAAGAAGGAAAACTTTAAAAATCTTCTTCTCTGAAACTTGAAGGCGTAGAGCTTTGATATTTGGCATGTAGCATCTCCTAATGGACCTCTATCAAGTTTGTTCATATGATGCTCCTGGGGTCAAAACTGGCCCCGCCCCGGTGGTCACAATTTCCAACATAGGAACAAAGAAGGAAAACTTTAAAAATCTTCTTCTGTAAAACTAGAAGGCGTAGAGCTTTGATATTTGGTATGTAGCATCGCCTAGTAGACCTACTAAGTTTGTTCATATGATGCCCTTGGGGTCAAAATTGGCCCTGCCCCGGGGGTCACAAGTTCAAACATAGGAACAAAAAAGGAAAACTTTAATTTTTTTTCCTCTTAAATGGGAAGGCATAGAGCTTTGATATTTGGTATGTAGCATCTCCTAGTGGACTTCTACCAAGTTTGTTCCAAGGATGCTGCTTGAGTCAAAACTGGCCCAACCCCTGGGGTCACAAGTTCGAACATAGGAACAAAGAAGGAAAACTTTAAAATTCTTCTTTTCTGAAACCGAAAGGTGTGGCGCTTTGATATTTGGTATGTTGCATCTCAGAGTGGACCTCTACCAAGTTTGTTCATATGATGCCCCTGGGTCAAAACTGGCCCCGCCCCGGGGGTCACAAGTTCGAAGATAGGAACAAAGAAGGAAAACTTTAAATTTCTTTTTCTCTTAAACGGGAAGGTGTAGAGCTTTGATATTTGGTGTGTAGCATTTCCTAGTGGACCTCTACCAAGTTTCTTCATATGATGCCCCTGGGTCAAAACTGGCCCAGCCCTGGGGGTAACAAGTTCGAACATAGGAACAAAGAAGGAAAACTTTAAAATTCTTCTTTAAAACTGGAAGGCGTAGAGCTTTGATATTTGGTATGTAGTGATTCTCTTCTAAGTTTGTTTGCCCATCTAAGCGCAACTAGTTCAAAATTGGGTCATCTTGGGTCATAAACTAGGTCACTAGGTCAAATTAAAGAAATACCTTGTTGGCACTCTTGAGGCCACATTATTTGCTCAATTGCCTTGAAAATTAGTTAGAAAGTTTGTCTTTATAAAGTCTCACGTAAGATTAATTTGGGTCAACTTGGGTCATAAACTAGTTCACTGGGTCAAATTAAAGAAATACCTTGTTTGCACTCTGGAGGCCACATTTATTGCTCAAATGACCAGAAATTTGGCCAGAATGTTTGTCTTGATGAAATACCAGATGAGTTTGGATTTGGGTTACCTGGAACCATAAACTAGGTCACTAGGTCAAAATAAAGAAATACCTTGTGGGCACTCTAGAGGCCACATTATTTGCTTAATTGCCTTGAAAATTGGTCAGAATGTTTGTCTTTGTAAAATCTCACATGAGTCTGAATTTGGGTCAACTGGGGTCATAAACTAGGTCACTTGGTCAAATTAAAGAAATAGCTAGTGGGCACTCTAGAGGCCACATTTATTATTCATATGATTTGAAAATTGGTTAAAATGTTTCTTTTGATATAATCAAAGACCAGTTCAAATTTGGGTCACCTGGGGTTATAATCTAGGTCACTAGGTCAAATTAAAGAAATATCTTTAGGGCACTCGAGGCCACATTTTTTGCTCAGTTGACTTGAAAATTGGTCAGAATGTTTGTCTTCATGAAATATGAGTTTGAAATTGGGTCACCTGCAGTCAAAAACTAGGTCACATGGTCAAATTAAAGAAAAACCTTAAAGGCACTCTACTAAGGTGAGCGACCCAGGGCCATCATGGCCCTCTTGTTTTTTTTATGCCCTCACTATTCAAAGAGGAGGCCTATAGTATCACCCTCTTCCATATGCAATCTTGTGTGCAGGAAAAATGGTTTCTTTTCATTATCTTTTGCTTGCATTTGTGTATTGAATTCAAATTTCCCACAGCTAAAATGGGAGACAGAAGAGGTAGAGTGTCGGCCTCTCACACCAAAGGTTTCAGGTTTTGAATCCCCTAATGGGCCGGCACAACCTTTGGAACCATCCACGTCATGGCACGAATACTAGTTAAGATTATCAGGAGGAACTAGTGTCACGACCAATGAACATTTTACTTTTTTGCAATAGTTTTATCGTTTAGCTCAAAATCCTGAGTTTTGAGGACCCTGATGAATAAGAGTTTCGAAGCCATTGTTGGGAAAATGGTTACCAGCATATTCTGCTCTTCCAACAATGTTTTCGACTCTTTCAAAGACAAATCCCATGGTTGAGAGGCCCACTAAATGCAAAATGGAAACAATTTGGGATGCAGATTGCAGACAAGTTTAATTCATGCCATTTAAAAGTATGGATGAGCCATCTCTGTGAAAAGGGGGCTTAATGCATCTGCAAAAAGTATTGACCCAGGTCAGCCTGCGCAGGCTGACCTGAGCCGAAACTTTTCCCTATTGGTCAATTTTCTGTATGTCAAAGGACCACTCTACCTCATAATTAAGTCGGTTGTTAAAAAAAGAGGCTATCATGGATCCATAGTTATGTGATGGCTTGACAGGTATCACACATCATGGAGATGCATTAAGGCCCCTGTTGCCACAGCATGGCTCAGATATTATTAGTGAATCTGA
This sequence comes from Tridacna gigas, assembly GCA_945859785.2. Lineage (NCBI taxonomy): Eukaryota > Metazoa > Mollusca > Bivalvia > Cardiida > Cardiidae > Tridacna > Tridacna gigas. The sequence continues at coordinate 18,234,624 of OX244042.2, read as the reverse complement.
TAATGTCTCACAGTGGAATCTGTCAAAGTTTCACTCACTGGCAGAAAAGTGTATTCTAAAGCTAGAACAAAAGTTTGCAACTGCGTAAAATTTTGACTTGTTAGGAAATAAAATGTTGTGTGGTAAAGAGTTAATAATCTTATGCTATTAATGTATCAGTGTGGCAGTTATTATTTTCAATCAACACTGTTTACTTGTTTATAACTGCTGGAATGAATCTGGACAATATTAAAAACATCCTTTTCAACAAAACAAAATTTCAACTCGTTCAAATTGAAAGCATTTACAGGCAGCAAATTGAACAAGACTCAGACGCTTTCAAGTTGAGTATGTCTAAAATTTTGTTGTGAAATGCCTTTTCTCAATGTTAGAAAATTCCAAATAGGGCAAGGCGCAACCAAACTTTGACATTTACTCTAAAATACACTACTTTCTGTAGACGACTTCTTTTTCCTACAGAACTATTAGCAAAACATCCTGAAACAAGGACAGATTTCTGGCAACAAACATCCTTTTGTTTCCAAATGTTTTTACACTGTGCAATAAACTTGAACCCAAAAAAAGCTGCCTTAATGAATTGGAAAAAAAAGACCCCAGTCCCAATTAGAACAAAAAAACCCAGCCCAAATACTGCTTTTGCATGGTTATTTCTGCCATGATACATACAAAAACTAATACAAAGTGTAGATGTAAAATCAGACTGCACATTCTATGCAGTCTGATCTTGATCTACAGTGTTTTTAGCAAAAATAATTTCATTCTGTTCCAGTGCTTTAGGGTTATTTCATGCTGATCACCGATATTTTACAAGGGTATTTTCAAAGTTGTATGCTGCAAGTCAAGAAGCAATGAGTCGTAAATTAGTATTCACTGAATGAAGCCCCCATTCATAACATGAGCTGTGCAACAGGAAGTTGAATGCATTTCCGTGATGCATTATACCAAGCAAGTCGTCACATTATCATGGATCCATAAAGTCCATGTAGTCTAACAATCAACTGGTTGTGGAGGTAGAATGGTCCATTGAAATGTTAAAAATTTACAAATAGCAAAAAGCTTCGACACATGTCAGCCTGACATGGCTCCATGTTTTTTGAAGATGCATGAAGCCCCTTTTCACAGAGCATGGTTCATATGATTTTTTTTAGACTCCTGCCCTGTTTGATGAGGACAACACGGTCAGTATTGAGTCCCATGCTAGAGAGGACATCACCCTTGCCCCACTAGGCTCCCATCAGAGTTTTGCCGAAGCAGCAAAATTTGTATCTACGCCATTCAACAAGTCAAAACTAGGGGCTGGATCCTCTAAGTCCTTTAATGATGAATCTCAGATGGAGATGAGGGCTGAAGGAGAAGAGAAAGTAGAACGGAAAACAGAAAACGAGAGTGATAGATCCTTAACCTCAAATAGTGCTGCTTGGGCAAAATCTCTCAGGTATCTCCTACAGACCCATTACCATAGAAATACAATTTTTTATGCATTTAATAAGACAGTTTTGGAAAACAATGTGGGAAATGGAGAAATAGATTGTAATAAACAATTTCCCCTTTTCCCACAGTGTTTTTAATGCTGTTGCAAAGGGTTATTTACCTTTCTTTTGTATGTTGGCTCTCAATGTAATTGAAAACAGTTTTTGATAGGTCTGTGCTGAGCCCTGATGGCTCAGTCGGCAGCGTACAGGACTTGGGAACAAGGGGTTGCTGGTTCAATCCTTGGCTTGGCTGATTTCTCTCCAAGGATGGATGATAGTCATTGCAACAGGATTCATTCCTCTCATGGCTGACCATTGTTTTGATGATGGTTATGTGGGAAAGCAGCCAGAGGCTTGGAAAGAATATTGTGTGTAGTACTGGTAAAAGAAAATCCAAGAAAGCATGGATAGGTGCACTGGACGACACTATATAACTGATATTATGTTGAAATTGGCCTTAAACACCATACAATCAATGATAGGTCTGAAAACGCCTGTACCCATATAGGTCAACTTTTTACCAGATAGCAAAATTTCAAACTAATTTCTGTTGAAACATTTCTAGGTAACTAATAAAATGTGGATCCAATGATGGGTTTTATGTTTGAAAAGGGGGGAAAATGTTTATGGGAAAAAGGAGAAAATACAGGGTACATGGGCAAATTCAATTCTAGTCCTAGCCTATCGATGTAAAGGCCATTTGAACTCTTTACCACACAATCCCATGTTTTGACGTCCCTAAAGAAGAAAGCTTTTGAAAACATTGAAGGAAAAGGAGAAAATGTTAGTAACCAGTATTTTCTCCTTTATCCCATAAACTTTCCTTCAGTTTTTCAGTGACTCATTTTTTTGACCACAGAAGCTTTCAATTTAGGCTTGTCAAAAATTTTACTATTTGGTAAAGGGTTAATACAGAACTGTTAATTGTGAGATGATAAAAGATGTCTGCAGGAGGCAGATAAGCCATACCTGTTTTTGAAGAAAAGGTCGAAGTATTGCCATAGCTCTGGTGCCGTCTGCATCATTGTGCAAAAACTTTAACATTCAATAATATATCCATTTTATCTGAAGATATTTGCTTCAAACTTGGACTAGTTAATTGTCAAAAGAGGAACCTATACAAGAAGGGCAGCTAACCATCAAAGTACTTTTGACACAGTTATGCCCCATTTTCAACTTAGAATTTTCATTTAAAATCAAGCATCTGCAGCCAAGCACTGGCATCAGCTGAAGGTGCTCTTGTTGAAACTTTGCATGACAGTTATGCTTTTACTCTGTACAGCCCAATAATGGAAGGATCTTCAGAGGATTCAGGAGCCAGCAGTAAGAGCACTTGCCAGACACTTCAACCAAAACATAATCCTAATTTAAGTACAATAGATGGGACGCCAGGAAATGTAGAACCTCCTGAGGATACCATGAGCTTATTACAATTAAAGCCTTTGGCTGAGGCGAACACTTCTAATACGCATGTCATTGACGTCTCCACGTACCTGCCTCCGGATATAGATGAGAAAACGGAGAACTTTCTCTCAATGTCAATCTGTTTGTATGACCCAAAAGATCCTTTTGATGTTGAAATGAAGGACAAGATATTGAAGAATTTGAAAGAGCCTTTAATGATGTATGATAGCTATGAACAGTCAGATACCTGTCTGCCTGATGTTCGGAAAGGCTCACTCATATCTTTCGGTAAGATTAACCCCTTTCTCAAATGAATTTTGCACTATTCAAAACTGAAAGCATTTGCAGAGGACTATTTAACTCTATACCACACGACAAAATTTAGGACTCAACCAAACTGAAAGCATTTGCAGACAACAAATTTGCTAATAATGATTTCTGTCTTTGATAGGATAGAAAACATTGTGGGGAAAGGAGAAAATGCTGGTTACCAGCATTTTCTCCTTTTCCCACAATGTTTTCAAAAGTCTACTTTATCAGGGTCGTTAAAACTCGGGATTGTGTGGTAAAGGGTTAAATATTGCCCAGATGATGAGATTTTTCTTGGAATGGGATGAAAACATTGTGCAAAAAGGAGAAAATGCTGGCTAATCCATGTTTTAAAAGGATTTTTGCCTCGGGTTCATGAATGTGATTGTTTGGTAAAGGGATCCTGCACTCATTAACTCTACCGAAGGACAATATTTTGACATATCCAAATTAAAAGCATTTGCAGATGACAGATGTTGCTCAAATGATGATATTTTTCTCGGAAAAAGGAAGGAAACATGCGAAAAGGAGAAAACTCTAGTTCCCATTTTTTTCTTTTTTTTCCAACAGTGTTTTCAAATGGCTTTTGCCTCAGGAACATTAAAACTTAATTGTATGGTAAACGGGTCCTGCATTATTTAAACATGTCTCAACCACTTTTTTAACTCTTTATGATTTGGCAATATTACAGACTTGTCCTAATTAAAAGCTTTTACAGACAACAAATTGAACTTGGCTCCAATCAAGGGAATAGTCTTTAACTCTTTACCAAACTATCAAGAGTTCTGATGACCCTAAAGAAGGCAGCTTTTGAAAGCATTGTGGGAAAAGGAGGAAATGCTGGTCACCTGCCTTTTCAAAAACAACTCTCCTTATTTGAACCACATTTAATTTGCCGCCTGGAAATGCTTTCGAATTCAACTGCTATAAAAATTTGGCATTTGGTACAGAGTAGAAAGCATTGTGGGAAAAGAAGAAAATGCTGGTTAACCAGCATTTTCTTCTTTTCCAACAGTGTTTTCGAATGCATCTTTCATCAGCATTGTTCAAATACGAGATTTGTTCAATAAAGGGTCAGTATAAGACCTTTAGATTTTGATTAATTATGCCGGTAAATCAGTCATACCTGGCTCCGTGGTAAAAGTGTAGGATTCAGCAGTCTGGAGGTTCTGGGTTAAATCTTCACCTGAGACAAATGTTCTTTTGCTTTTCAGTTTGTGCAAGTGTCCTTTTGAAAAAGGCTTCAGAGCCCAAGCTATATATTGATGTAACCCAGGATGTTCATGTGGAATTTAGCTCAAAAGCAGCATGAAACACTGATTGATTTGATTGGACTGTACACCCATTTTCTAGGCCACAATACTGAAAGTTGTTAGATCTTGGGCTGGTCAACTCTTTACCAAATGGCTAACTTTTAAACTTGTCCAAACTGAAAAAACTTGCAGACAACAAGTTGGAAGTGGGTCAGATGATGGAATATTTCTTTCATAGAGTAGACAACATTGTGGGAAATGTAAAAAATGCTGCTTACTTTATTTCTTTTTCCACAATGTTTTTGAAATAATTCTTCAGGATGGTCAAAACTCAGTATTGTTTGTGAAAGGATAGCAGGCCTCAGTACTCTGTTATGGACACTGTAGATCAAGATCAGACTACATAAAATGTGCTGTCTGATCTTGGATCAACACTGGGATGCAATATTTTCCCTAGAAACAAATTATGATATCACAATATTTGGAACTCTCTTTTGGCTGGAAATTCCCATTTAATTAATTGAGCAGTTAAAGCCCGAATAACAGCCAAAAAAAACATTGCAGATGTTAAAACGCATTTAAATTTAGATTTATACCATTTTAAAGTATGAAAATAATTGTGAGGATGACAATCTGTTACTGTACGGTCTGGCCGATTTTTAGTCACTTGCAGAAAAATGAATTTTAGAGATAGGTTAAAAGTTGCCAGGTTGCTTTATCTTTTGTTTACTTACCTGGTTTTAAAGTTCATTTTTCTGCCAGGGACTAACACTTGCACTGGCTGTACAATAACAAGCTGTCATCATCTCCCAATGTTTTCTGTATTTTCAAAAGCAAATTCCACTCATTCAAGTGGTATTTGTCATCTACAGTTCTCTAAAATTTGACGAGACTGAAATTTTGTTGTCTGGTAGAGAGTTAACAATACAATATTTCTTGTATACAGGTATGCATATGTACAGAATTCTGTCCAAAATAGGACAAGGCGGGTTTGCAAAAGTATATGTTGCTGAGAGGGACGATGATATGACCTTTGACTTAACCAGATCTACTGTGGAATACCAAGCCATAAAGGTAGTGTTACAAGTATATACTCTTACTAGAACATGGTACGGAACCAAACCTGTCTTTTTTTTTTTTATGATATGACCCTTGCTCTGGCAAAAGGGGGCTTAATGCATCTCCTCGATGCATTATACCAAGCAAGTCATCATATGATTGTGGATCCCTAATAGCCACTTTTTTTTTTTTTATTAACTGACTTGATCATGAGGTAGACTGGTTCCTGGACCTACAGAAAATTGACCAACAGCAAAAAGTTTGGGCCCAGGTCAGCCTGCGCAGACTGCGCAGGCTGACCTGGGTCGATACTTTTCGCAGAAGGATTCAGCCCTCTTTTCACAGAGCATATATTTTAGCCATGCTCATAGCCAAACCTATCGTTTTTCAATGATACGTTTTAGCCATGCTCAGACAAAAGGGTCTCTCTGATGCATTATACCAAGCAGGTCATCACAGAGGTATGGATCCATAAAATCCGCTTTGTCTAACAACCAACTGAATTATGAGGTAGACTGGTCCTTTGACATGTAGAAAATTGACCAAGAGCAAAAAGTTTCAACCCAGGTCAGCCATTGCAAACTGCTTAGTGGATATTTTTTGCTAATGCATTAAAACTCCTTTTAACAGAGGATGGCTCATTTTAAATATATCTGCAAGAAGAACAGTGTTATAAATGCTAGATAAACAGTGGTGGATGCATTAAACCCTATTTCTAAGAGCATGGCTCAAATGTTTTTTGGGGTTTTTTTTTTGTTACCATGTTTTAACAAATGCTGTTATGGACCGGGAAGGTGTTCAAGTTGATATCAGAAAACAAAAGCAGCATGGTAAAAAAATCAAGATCTATTTTTGTGTCTATAGGAAGTATATTGTTGAAATTTTTGCATTTAGCAGACCTCCAGATAAGAGGGAGTGATAGTATTCTAAATCTATTATTTCTCTTCTAAACCCTATGTTGTGGGTACCCATTAGAATTGTCTCAATGACACGATTCTAATGAGTACCCATAACATAGGGTTTAGTGGAGAGTGATTAATATTTTCAGTTTTGAAATCAAAATCACTCCCTCTATCTGGAACTCTAATCTAGGATGCGCTGAGTTGAAATATTTAGGCTGCCAAATGTTTGTTTCTTTTTTGTTATTATATTACATGTGAATAGTTAGCACTGAAAATACATATTACTTTCAGGTAGAAGAGCCTTGCCAGTATTGGGAATTCTATATTTGTAATGAAGTTCAGAAAAGACTTGGAGCTCTAAATGATCCTGTAGATATTGTATGTAGATCTAGATGTTTTGTTATATGAACAGCCTAGATTATGTAACAACTTTTCATAAGGCCATATTTAAACCTTCCCAAACATTCCTGTGTTGTAATGGCCCTGATGTAGAAGGCTTTCTAAAGCATTGCGAGAAAAGGATAAAATGCTGGTAACCAGCATTTCCTCCTTTTCTCACAGTCTTTTTAAGCCGTTTACAGACAAATCTGATCATTTTAGCCAAATTTGATTTGCTGTCTGCAAGTGCTTTCAACTAGAACAAGTCCAAATTTTTGTCGTCTGATGGGGAGTTATTATAATCAAAGTTTCTTGTTGATCGAATACCAAACAACAAAAATTTAGCGTTTTCCAAATTGAAAGCATTTTAACCCTTTACCACACAATCCGGAGTTTTAATGACCATGAAAGAAAAGGCTTTTGAAAACAATGTGGGAAAAGAAAAAAATGCTGGTAACCAGCATTTTCTCCTTTTCCCACAATGTTTTCTATCCTATCAAAGACAGAAATTGCCATTTGAGTTACATTTAATATGTCGTCTGCAAATGCTTTCAATTTGGTCCAGTCCATTTTGTCATTTGGTAAAGAGTTAAATAATGGGATGGTCTTTTGCAATCTATTACCCTGTCTATTTATATCAGATATGACATGATACTGATTTCAGTACAAATCCTTGCAATAGACCTGTGTTGTTGGTCTTGTGATATTCCCAGAAGTCTTTGCAAAACTGATACCAGTTTCATAAGTTACACTGATAGGCCACATAGCCCATAAAGCCTTTACTAAACGATCCCAGGTTTTATCGACCCCGGGAAAGAAGCCTTTAGAAAGCATTCTGGGAAAGGAGAAAATGCTGGTTTTGCACAACTTTTCGACCCTATCACAGATAAATTCCATCATTTGAGCCAAAGTTAAATTGTCGTCTGCAAATGCTTTCGATTTGGACAGGTATTAATTTTACTTGTGTGTTAAAGAGTTAAGGAAATACCACTGAAAAATATCTTTTCCTTTCGTTTATCTTCTCTACTGATGATATGCCTTTAATACTTAACTCAAGGTTAAATCATTTATAAAGTTTGGTGAGCTGACAAAAAAGCTGATATGTTCTCGTTAACCTTGACCAAACAATCCCGAGTTGTAGCAACCTTGAGGAAGAAGGCTTTTGAAACCATTGTGGGATAAGGAGTAAATGGTGGTTACGAGCATTTTTCTCCTTTACCTACAACTTTTTATACCCTTTATCGGGCAGATTTCACCATAATGGGCCACATTTTCACTTGATGTCTGCAAATGCTTTGAAATTGGACAAGCCAGTTTTCGAAGAAAATGTCGAGGTATCGCCATAGCTCTGGCATCGTCATTATCGTCTGCATTGTCATGGTGCAAAGACTTCGACATTTTGTAATATCTCTCTTATTACTGAAGATACTTGCTTCAAACTTGGACAAGTTATAACTATTTAAAGGGGAACCTATACAACAAGGGTAGATAACCATCAAAGTATTATTGACACAGTTATGCCCCTTTTTCAACTGTAAATTTTCAATATAAGTCATGCAACCCCAACCAAGCGTTGGCCCCTGCATGCGGTGCTCTTGTTTGAGAATTTTTCAGTTTATAGAAATTACGGTAAAATTTTTGCACAGTTATGCCCATTTTTTGTCTGAGAATTTTCACTAAAAGTAGAGCAATCGCAGATGAGCATGCATCTGCAAATTGGCATCTGTATACGGTGCTCGATATAGTTTTCAGTTCGGTAAAGAGTTTAAGCTAAATTTGATTCATGGTGTTTTGTTTACAACAGAAGGTCAATGTCTAATGTAAAACTTTGGACTTTTTCAGAGACCGGCTATGGTGAACATACACAAAGGGTGTTTTTTTAGGAATGGTAGTTGCTTAATTACAGATTACCATCCAGACGGCACTTTGGTGGTGAGTTAATAGCTTTTAATCAAACAATTACAGGAGTTTTTATTTGTTGAACAGCTTAGGTCACATCACGGTGGTCAGTGCACCTATGCATGTTTTTCCTGGCTTTCTCACGCCAGTACTGACACAGCTTTCTTCCTAGGCTACTAACTACTTTTCTCACATGCATTAGACAGGATTTTGCAGACCCAAGGTACACAGTGTAGGACCAGATTCATTTCATCTCAAAACTGGTTGAAGCATGATGGAGAATGATCCTTTGACAAGCAGAAAATTTTCCGTAGCAAACAGTTTAGACCAAGGTCGGCATGGATTGATGCTTTTTGCGGATGCATTAACTCTTTACCAAACGACAATATTTGATACTAGTCCAATTGAAAGCATTTGCAGACAACAAATCAAATGTGGCTCAAAATTTGAATTTTGTTTTTGGAAGGGTAGAAAACATTGTGGGAAAAGGAGAAAATGCTGGTTACCAGCATTTTCTCCTTTTCCCACATTGTTTTCAAAAGACTTTTTTCTCAGGGTCGTTAAAAGTCGGGATTGTGTGGTAAAGGGTTAACCTAACTTTTGACAAAGCATGACTCAGTGTTGTTCCTAGGTCAAAAATATTGAGACATGTGTGTCCCCCTGGGTAAAATCTTAGGGGACATTCTGGAAAACCTGGGTAAAGTTTTAGAGGATATTCTGTAAAACAGAGGGACAAAGACCACTTTAAATAAAGTTGATGAAATTGACTCACTTTACATTTCGATGTTAGGGAATTGCTTATTCTAAGCTGACGACGTTTACACCCCATGATACCAGCTGCTTAACAGAATGTTGTTAAATGCTACATTTTCAAAATAATTTGTGGGAAGCCCACAGTGGGGCAGCCTGGACACAACACTGATGACTCATTATTTTTAAGTGTCTACTGATTCATTGGTACATTTCAGGATTTGGCAAACCTTTATAAGAAGAAAGAAAAAGAAGATAGTTCACAATATGCAGAACCTGTAACAGCCTATATGACCATAGAACTCTTACACATGATAGAAAAATTACACAAATGTAACATTATTCATGGAGACGTCAAACCAGACAACTTTCTCTTCCTACAATAGTAAGTTTTTCTGGTACGTTTTGGCCAAGATAGACCCTCAGAGTTTATTTAACTCTTTACTGGAACAAATTTTTTATATAGGTCCAAATTAAAAGTGTTTCTAGATGACAAATTATACATGGCTAAAATAATGGAATTTTTCTTTGAAAGGGTAGAAAACAATGTCGAAAATTGAGAAAATGCTGGCAACCAGCATTTATTTATTTTTTTTATTTTTATGCCCCTTTTTTTAAACTTAAAACTTCCACTGAAAGTCAATAACCTTTGAAATTTCTTTTTACTTTGACTACAGTCCAAAGTTACCTAACAGTGCAGATCCAGTGGAAGTGTTCTCTGGGCAACAGAGATTTGCACAGCTTATTGATTTTGGCCAGAGCATAGACATGACAAAATATAAAGCTGGAACTACATTTATGACCAAAGTAACAACCAAATGCTTTCAATGTACAGAAATGAAAACTAACAGGCCTTGGACGTATCAGGTATGTTCTACAGTGCTTTAAATCTTTACCACACAATCCTGAATTTTAACAACCCGGAGAAAGAAGCCTTTTGAAAACATTGTGGGAAAAGGAGAAAATGCTGGTAACCAGCATTTTCTCCTTTTCCCACAATGTTTTCCACCCTTCCGAAAACAAACTTAAATTTTGGAGTCACATTTATTCTGTCGTCTGCAAAAACAAATTTCAATTTTTTCATATACATTTATTTTGTCGTCTGCAAATGCTTTCAATTTTGACCAGTCTAAAATTTTATCATTTGGTAAAGAGTTAAGACTTTCCATCGAACTCTTTACCAAACAAAGCAACGTTCAAACATTTCCAAACTGGAAAGCATTTGCAGATGACAAAGTAAGTGTGGCTCAGTTGATGGGATTTGTAATTGAAAAAGTAGAAAACAATGTAGGAAAAGAAGAAAATGCTAGCTACTACATACAATTATTTATCAAAAGTCATGTCAAATTTATTTTCTGCGAATGCATTCAATAGAATTCAATTTTGTTGTATTGTAAAAGGTTAACTTGGTACCAAACAAGCAGATTGTAGACTTGTCCGATTTGAAAGCATTTGCAGACGACAACTGAAAGCTGGCTTAAATTTTGACATTTGTCTTTGATAAGGTAGAAAACAATATGAAAAAAGGAGAAAATACTGTTTGCCAGCATTGTATCGAATTCCAACATTTGGGCGACAATTGATTTGTCATCTCCAATTGCTTTCAATTTGGACAAGTCTAAATATTTAGCATTTGGTAAGGAGTCAAATGGCATGATGTTGATCATATCATCAGTATATTCTCTAGTAGAACAGATACATGAGCCATGCTCTGTGAAAAGGGGGCTTAATGCATCTGTAAAAAGTTTCGACCCAGGTCGAAGGCTGACCTGGGACGAAACTTTGCGATTGATCAGTGATCCACATGTCCAAGGACTATTCTACCTCATGATTCCATCAGTTGTTAGACAAAATGGATTCTATTGATCCATAATTATGTGATGACTCGCTTCGTAAAATGCCTCTCGGAGATCCATTTAACCCCCTTTGCCAGAGGATGGCTCACATGTATTAGGTCTGTACTAGAGGACAAAAATTTTAGATCTACTCTATCATAAGTATTGCAACAGTTAACCCTTTACCACACAATCCAGAGTTTTTATGACCCTGAGAAAGAGGCCTTTTGAAAACATTGTGGGGAAAAGGAGAAAATGCTGGTAACCAGCATTTTCTCCTTTTCCCACAATCTTTTCTATCCTTCCCAAAACAAATTTCAATGTTTGGGTCACATTTATTTTGTTGTCTGCAAATGCTTTCAATTTGTACAAGGCTAAAATTTTGTCGTTTGGTGAAGAGTTAACATTTGGTTGAGAGACAAGGGTTTCTCTTAAGAAGGGTAGAAACATCTTTTGCCACGCTGTTTTCGAAAGGCTTTTTCAAAGGGCTGTAAAAGGATGGGGTCCTTTGGAAAAGAGTTACCACAATTGTTATATTTTCAGACTGACTACTTTGGACTGGCAGGAACAATCCATGTGTTAATTTTCCAACAGTATATGAATGTGTACCAGGAAGGAGGGGAGTGGAAAACGACTTCAAGAATTAATAGGTAAGAACGAGTAGTAAAGAGCGTAATATTTTTGGGACAAGGACCAGAAGGGGTGGTTGGTAATTACTTCATTCAACATACAAGGTATAAACAGAATTGTTAACTACTGCAGTCATTGAACACTGAAGTCTTGTATCTGTGTTTGTCACTTGGGGGGGCACTACAGTCAACATACAAAATATACATATGAGCCATGCTCTGAGAAATGGGGGCTTAATGCATCTGCTAAAAGTATCGACCCATGTGGCAGTCTGCGCAGGCTTACATGGGTCGAATCTTTATGCTATTTGTAAATTTTCTGAATGTCCAAGGAACACTCTTCATCTAGATCCAGTTCATCGTTAGACAAAATGTGTTTTAAAGATCTATAATTATGTGACGACATGCTTGGTACAATGCATCACAGAGATGCATAAATATCCCTTTTGCCAGAGCAAGGCTCACATAGAACTTGGAATTACTCCATTTATTCAACACAGATTGTGCAGACAACTTTTCTCAGCAGGCATCAGACCATTTTTTAAAACGATTTCTTTTAACCCTTTAACAAATAATTCTGAGTTTTAATGACCCTTAAGAGGAATGCTTCTGAAAAGTTTGTGGTAAAAAGAGAAAATGCCAGTGAATTTCTGCAAATTTCTTAGTGAGGATATAGGATTGCAACAAGATTCATTCATCTCTCACTGCTAATACAGTAATTGTTTTAATGATGATTATATGGGAAAGCAGTTCATGGCTTGAGAAGAACATTGCGCAAAGTACTGATATAGGAAACTCCAGGAAAGCATGGATAAGTGCACTGGCTGCTGCTGTCTAACTGAAATAATGTTGAAAACAGTGTTAAAACATACCATACCCTTATGTTGGATTTTCAAAACATTGTAGGATAAAGAGAAAATGCTGGTAATTGACATTTTTTCCCTTTCCTATGTTTTTTCACTCTTTAAAACCAATCCCCGTCATTTGAGCCAAACTTTTTTTTTGGTCTGCATAAATTAGACCTCCAGATAGAGGGAGTGATAGTATTCTAAATCCATTATTTCTCTTCCAAACCCTATGTTGTGGGTACTCATTAGAATTGTCTCAATGAGACGATTCTAATGAGTACCCATAACATACGGTTTAGTGGAGAGTGATTAGTATTTTCAATTTTTAAATCAAAATCACTCCCTCTATCTGGAGCTCTTATAATTATGCTTTCAATATGGACAAGTCTAAAATGTAATAGTCTTGGTATGGAGTTGAATTATTTGTGACATAGGTTTATTGCTTTGTTTTTAGACATTGGAATACAGATCTGTGGAAAAAGTTATTCCATATCTTACTGAATGTGCCAAGTTGTGATGAATTACCGGATCTGTCAAAGATAAGACGTGAATTTGAAGAGTACTTTGTCACAAGTTTACTCCCAAAATACAACAAAAATTGTGACATGTTTAATACTATGGTTTTCAAAGCGGGTAATAGGAACTTAGACAGGAATTGAAATCTGGTGAACAAAACTACAGATAAGAGTCAGACTCCTTTTTTGTGTGGATTTAGTGCCTGTTCAATCTTTTTCCAAACAAATCCTTTTTTTAACCACTTTGAGAAAGAATGCTTTTGATGGCATTAAGGGAAAAGGAGAAAATGCTGGTAACCGACATTTTCTTCTTTTTCCTCAATGTTTTGAAGTATTTCAGAAATAAATAAGATCATTTGGCCTGCATTTTGTCATCTGTAAACACTTTCAATTGAGCCTTGCTCTGTGAAAAGGGGATTTAATGCATCTGCAAAAAGTATCCACCCATGTCAGCCTGTGCTGTTCATGCAGGCTGACCTAGGTCGAAACTTTTTGCTTTTCGCAAATTTCCTGCATGGTGAAGGACTATCCTTCCTCATTCTACCTTGTAGTTCAGCCAGTCTTTGGGTGAAATAAGGTCTATCTTAGCAACAACTTGCTTGGTATTGTGCATTACAAAGATGCAATATTCTGCTAAATAAGTGAAATTAAACTTTCAAGCTGGCAGTAAAAAACCAAATTCTGCTGTTTCAAGGGTATTTTTGGGGGAAAAATATCTTCTTATCTGAGAGTAGATCCAATATCAGACTGCACATTACGTGCAGTCTGATCGTGATCTATACTGTCTGGAAAAGGTCCTTGAGTCGCACTTAGCAGTCTAAGGGTCCTTTTTCACAGAGCATGATGCAATTATGATTTATCTAAAATTATGTCATCTGGGTTGGTTTTCACCAACCGTTCTTGATAGCATTCTTTAGTCTACTTCTCAAGAATTTTCAACTCTAGAGAGTAACCCAAGTTCTGATTGACAAAACCAAATGCACCAAAAAATGTGAAAGGTACTGTGGAGATTTAATCTTTTATACCAAATAACAGACTTTTACACTTGTAAGATCTGAAAGAATTTATAGATGACAAATTTAATGAAGATTTATCAATGGGATATATCTTTGAAAGCATATAACGCATTGTGGAAAGGTAAGGAGAAAATGTTGGGTACCAGCATCTAACCAGAATTTTTTCCATTTAACACAATATTTCAACAGCCTTTTCTTTAGGTCATTTAATCCTTTACGAAACAATAAAATTTTAGACTTGTCCAAATTGAAAGCATTTGCAGACAACAAAATCGATATTACTGAAAAATTAGAACTTGTTTTGGGAAGGGTAGAAAACATTGTGGGAAAAGGAGAAAATGCTGGCTACCAGCATTTTCTCCTTTTCCCAAAATGTTTTCAAAAGGCCTCTTTCTCAGGGTCGTTAAAACACAGGATTGTGTGGTAAAGGGTTAAACAAGGTAAATGTTTTTCAAGGATTAAAACTACATGTAGTTTGTGATCAGCCTTTTATATAACTTTTTTTCCCTATTGAAATGTTGTTGTTTATGCAAAGACATACTGTTTCTGATTAATTTGTTTTGATATTACAGTATCATCACTTATCGTAGCTTGAAAGTAAGGGTTTGAATCCTTTTAAATTCAGTTGGAATCTGAAAATTGATTTTTAGCTCCACTGGCCGAAGGCCAGCGGGCTTATGTCATGGCCCGGTGTCCGTCGTGCGTCCGTCCGTCCGGTTGTCCGTCCGTCCGTGCGTTAACTTTTATTTCAAACATCTTCTTCTCTGAAACTACCCATCCGATTTTCACGAAACTTCACAGAAATGATCCTGACATGGTCCTCTTCAGAATTTCTTGAAAGAATTTGATTCCTTCAAAAACTCTGGTTGCTATGGCAACAAAACTGAAAAATATTGGAAATCTTTAAAAATCTTCTTGTCTGAAACCATAAGGCATAGGGCTACCAAATTTGGCATGTAGCTTTATGTAGTAGACCTCTATCAAGTTTCTTCAAATTATAGCCCTGGGGTCAAAATTGGCTCTGCCCCAGGGGTCACAAGTTTTACATAGGCTTATATAGAGAAAACTTTAAAAATCTTCTTGTCTGAAACCATAAGGCATAGGGCTACCAAATTTGGCATGTAGCTTTATGTAGTAGACCTCTATCAAGTTTCTTCAAATTATAGCCCTGGGGTCAAAATTGGCTCTGCCCCAGGGGTCACAAGTTTTACATAGGCTTATATAGAGAAAACTTTAAAAATCTTCTTGTCTGAAACCATAAGGCATAGGGCTACCAAATTTGGCATGTAGCTTTATGTAGTAGACCTCTATCATGTTTCTTGAAATTATAGCCCTGGGGTCAAAATTGGCTCTGCCCCAGGGGTCACAAGTTTTATACATAGGCTTATATAGAGAAAACTTTAAATATCTTCTTGTCTGAAACCATAAGGCCTAGAGCTACCAAATTTGGCATTTAGCTTGATCTAGTTGGAGTCTACCAAAAGTGTCCAAAGTATAGTCCTGGGGTCAATTTGGCCTCATACTTGGAGGGGGGGGGTTCACAAGATTTACATAGGCTTACATAGGGAAAACTTTTAAATCTTGGTGTACATAGCCATAAGGCTTAGGCTACCAAATTTTGCATATAATTATAGCATTATTTAGTGGACAGTTACAAAGAGGGCCCAAGTTACAGCTCTAGGATCAAGTTTGGCCCTGCACCAGGGATCACAAGTTTTACATGGGTTTATGGAATGAAAAGTTCAGAAACCATCTTGTTACCAGCCATAAGGCCAAGAACTCCCACATTTGGCATGTTATTCTTCTAATACAATATTCCCCATTTAGTCAGACTGTAGCCATGAGGTCAAAGTTTTATAAGGGCTTATATAGTGAAGACTTTTCTTCGTGGTTTATATTTATAAGCCAGTGGAGCGATACAGGGCCATCATGGCCCTCTTGTTTAGAAATTAATTTTGACTTTTTTTTTTTTTTTTTTTCATTTTACATGTCAAGCCCTGGTAGCTCTGTCATATGGATCTTGAGAACAGGAGGTAGCTGGTTTGATCCCCGGCTCAGTCAATTTCTTTCTGAGGATTGATGACGAAAGTCACTGGGACAGGATTCATTCCTTTCTCATTGGTGACCATTGTTTTAATGATGATTATGTGGGAAAGCAGCCAGTGGCTTGGAAGGATAGTGGTAAAAGAAACTCGGGAAAGTATGGATTGGTGCAATGGCCACTGTGATATAACTGAAATACCATAATGTTGAAAACAGCATACAATCAATCCATATGACATTTCACTGTTGAACTCTTTCAAGAAATACTTGTATGTAAGACCCTGAACAGCCCTGTGTTGTAATTGACCCTGAATGAGAAAACTTTTGAAAACAGTGTGCGAAAAGGAGAAAATGCTGGTAACCAGCCTTCTCTCCTTTTTCCACGATGCTTTCTACCTTTTCAAAGGAAATTCCATCATTTGAGCTAGGTTCAATTTGTTGTCCACAATATCTGTCATTGTTGAAGAGACTGAATTTTTTCATTTGGTAAAGGGTTATAAATACTATCTAATGCAGTTTCATGAAAAATAAAACAAAAATCTTAAATCAGAAACATCATGTGCTGTATGTTGTATCATGGTATGGTTGCTGTTTATCTGTTGTACATGTAGGTTTGTTTGTTCTCTATTCATTGTTTATTTTTTTTTTTGCTTATCTTTCTGTTTGTCTGTACTGTTTGTCTGATTTTTGTTTATCTCTTTTTGTAATTTTTGTTTGTGTGTCAGGAAGAGGGAGTGAAAGAGGGGTATTTCTCTTTTCATCTGTGTTTTCTTGTTTACACAGTAAAAAGGTGTTCTATCCAAGTCCAACTTACTTGTTGGTAGTTAAAGTCTTATTTATTCATGGACCTATTGTTTCAACCTATGCATTGCATTAATTGTTAGTGCATCCAATATGACCGTTGATGTTGATGGGCCTTAAAACTTCATTGATTAATTTGTTCATTCATTCATTTCAACTTTTGCCATCAGAATGTTTTTCAAAAGCCTTTATCCTGAGGGTCTTTCCTTACCATAGATGATTCAACCCTATACCACACAATCTCGAGTTGTGGGGAAGAGGCCTTTTGAAGACACTGTGGGAAAAGGAGAAAATGCTGGCAACCAGCATTTTCACCTTTGCTCACAATGTTTTCTACCCTGTCAAAGACAAGTTCAAGCAATTAAACAGCATTTAGATTGTTGTCTTTAAGTGTTTTCAGTTTGGACAAGTCTAAGATTTTGTCATTCGGTAAAGAGTTAAGAAGCTTTTGTGGTCAGTGTGGATCAAGATCAGACTAGACAGAACATGCCGTCTGATCTCTGATCTACACTATTTACTACCGGTACTTTATTCTACATTATGACTGAGCTGCCTCCTCATCTTGCCGCTGAAACATATTTGTAGCTGAAGGAAAAGGTGTAATTAATTTGAGCCTTACTCTGGCAAAAGGGGGTTTAACTCTTAACCAAGTGACAAAATTGTAGACTTGTTCAAATCGAAAACATTTGCAGACGACAAAATAAAGGCGACTCAAACATCAGAATTTGTTTATGAAAGGGTAGAAAACATTGTGGGAAAAGGAGAAAATGCTGGTCACCAGCATTTTCTCCTTTTCCCACAATGTTTTCAAAAGGCCTCTTTCTAAGGGTCGTTAAAACTCGGGATTGTGTGGTAAAGAGTTAATACATCTCCATCATCCATTATACCAAGCAAGGAAACAGATTATTATGGATCCATACAATCAATTTTGTCCAAAAACCAACTAGATCATGAGGTAAAATGGTCCTTTGACATGCAGAAAACTTAACTAAAATTTCCTGCCCAGGTCAGCCTACGCAGAATGTGCAGGCTGATCTGGGTCAGTACTTTTTGCAGATGCATTAAACCCCTTTTCACAGAGCATGACTCATTATTTGGTAGTGAAAGAGTACATTCTTCCCAACTACTCCTAACACCCCCTGATAAGCCCAGTAACTGTTGGTAACAAACAGGGCTTATTTAGCCTTGGGATTGCTGGTTTTACTCCCAGCTTGGCTATATTCTTTTCACCCTTTACCACACAATCCTGAGTTTTAACGACCCTGGGAAAGAAAACTTGAAAACATTATGGGAAAATTTTGGTAACCAGCATTTTCTCCTTTCCATACAATGTTTTCTACCATATCAAAGACAAATTCCATCATATGAGCCACATTTAAATTGTTTTCTGCAAATGCTCTCACTTTAGACAAGTCTACATGTTTGTCATGTTGTAAAGAGTCAACCCTTTACCACACAATGCTGCCTTTTAATGTCCCTGATAAAGAAGGCTTTTGAAAACACTGTGGGAGAAGGAGAAAATGCTGGTAACCAGCATTTTCTCCTTTTCCCACACTGTTTTTTACCATATCAAAGACGAATTCCATCGTTTTAGCCACATTTAAATTGTCTTCTGCAAATGCTGTCACTTTGGACAAGTCTACATTGTTGTCATCTGGTAAAGAGTCAAAGATTGATCATCTATGATCAGCAGTGTGGGAGAAATGGATCCTGTTGCATTGACTATCATCATTGATCCATTCCTTGTACACTGCTGAGCTGAGTTTCCACAATGTTTATGTTGGAAAACAGCCATTGTCTTGGTTTGAGTGTTTTTCAAAATACATGTGAGAACCCTATGTGTAATCAGTGCTGAGGAAGAAACCGTTTGAAAACATTGGTAAATGAGAAAATGCTGATAACCAGCATTTTCTCCTTTTCATTCATTGTTTTCTGTCATTTGTTAAAACACTTTGTCGACTGTTTCTTAAGACTTTCCCATAATGTCTTACTAATACTCCATGCCAGCAAAATGTTTTACGTTAATGGATGATAGTTTCAGAATTACCCATGTTGAAAGCACTTGCAGATGATGAAGGAAATCTATTAAAAGATAGAATTTATCTTTGAAAGGGTAAAAAAAATATTGCAGAAAAAGAAAAGACTGGAAATCACAGTTTTGTCCCCCCCCCCGTTTTTTATACCCTATTCCTTCTATTAAGCCTTTACCACACAATCTTGAGTTGTAATGATCCTTGGAAAGGTGCCTTTTGAAAACAATGTGGAAAAAGGAGAAAATGATGGTAACCAGCATTTTTTCCTTTTCCCACAATGTTTTCTGCCCTTTTAGAGTCAAGTTTTATCAGTTGAGCCACATTTAATTTGTCGCCTGTAACGGTTCTGAATTTGAACGAGTTAAAAATTTAGTTGTTGGGTATGGGAAAAGAGTTACATGTATTGGGATTGTTGAAAGAGGTTATAGAACATGAAAGACAAATTTCATTGGTTTTTCTCTACTTCTTTATTAACAAAAAATACTTAGGCTATCTCTCAAGAAAAAGTAAACTACTATTGAAGACAAATATCTCTAAATTTGAAAATAAAACTGACAAAAAATATAAAAACCGTTTTGCTAACTTTGAAATTATCTGTGCTATTTTCATAGAATACTATGTCTCACTCAACAATCTCAGACATTGTCATTACATACAACAGTCCTATTAGTTTAGAACAGAACATGGTTGCAAGGTGCTGTGCAAGGATAACTGTAGTAGGGTGTTACAGGAGATCACTCCTTCCTTACAGCATAGCTTCTTCCTGTATAAATTCAATACCTGACAACTGCGTTAGGGAGAATTCTCTTTAGCTCAGGGGTTAGTGTATTGGTCTTTTAAACCTTGATAAACGAGGAACTTCGCTGCACTGGTTAAAATCCCAGCTGGAGCGGTCTATATCTGAGCTATGCATTTGTTACGAACTTTAATGTTTGTAAGGTGGGGACTCATCCAGGATGGCCTTTGAGCCATTTGTTGTCTGGCCGTTATTGGCCATTGAGCTGTTTGTTGTCTAAATAATAGACTTACTGCCTAATAAGGCTTTCCATGATCAAAATGATGACTTCTCTTAAGAGGGGCTGTGTTATGGGAGATCACTCCTTCTTTACAGTATAGCTTCTTCCCGTATAAAATCAATACCTGACAACTGCGTTAGGGAGAATTCTCTTTAGCACAGGGGTTAGTGTATTGGTCTTTTAAACCTCGATAAACGAGGAACTTTGCTCCACTGGTTCAAATCCCAGCCGCAGCCGTTTATATTTGAGCTATGCATTTGTTGCGAACTTTCACGTTCGTAAGAAGGGCCTATTTAAACATAAAAAATGCAGACTTCACAATGTATTACAGATGTCTTAAGTAATAGAAAATACTGAAAAACTCTTTACAAGACAACAAAATTGTGCATTTTTTTCAAATGCAAAGCATCAAAATTTTGCAGACAACCAGTTTGTTAAAACTCGTTCAAAGGATGGAAATGGTCTGTGAAAGGGTTGAAAATATTGCAGGACAAGGTGAAAGTGCTGGTAACCAGCATTTTCTCCTTTTCCCTCAATGTTTTCGGAAGCATTCTTTCAAAGTATCTCTAGCAATCAGGATCCTTTGGTAAAAGGTTGATTTTCAAGTGCTTTGCACATCCATTTTGAAAGACAGTTGAAAATCTTGGTTGGGATATGTGCTACATGAAACAGTAATCATGACTGAAAACAGCCGATTGATTGATTGATTGGTGTTTTATGCTGCTTTCAACATTATTTCAGTCATATCATGGCAACAGCTAACGAATTCATGCATTTCCTGGGTTTCACCAGTACTAAACTAGGACACTGAAGTGTCTTGCCCAAGGACATTCCTACGTAAAAAACCCAGCAGATCAGCTGGGGCTCAAACCCAGGACCTCCAGGTTACGAGTCCCACACTTTACCACTGAGCCATGCAGGACCCCGAAAACACCTGAGGATGGAGTCCCTACCATCACTTTCTTCTTGTACCACAATATCTTCAAAATCAGTAAGAACAAGCAATTTCGTTGAAATGATATCCCCCGCCGAAAAAGACCTTTTTTGATACAAACGTATAAGAGGTATTGTGTTTTGCATGTACATGTGGCCTTTTTGTTATTGGTCCATGATAAAATTATACATTAAGCTCCCTTGTTCCATGGCACAGGATTTCATTACATAATAACTCAAAAATCATAAAAAGCAGAGTTATCATTCTTGTACAATGCAGTCCCCCACAATAAAATCTATCCACGTATGAAGAAACATGTCATTAACTGAAATAAATTTTGAGTTATGTCCTGGACAAAAATTGAGCCTGAAAAATAACAAAGGGCAATAATTCAAAAATCATATTGCCAGAGTTATCGTTCTTGTACACTGCACTCCTCACAGTAAGATCCATCCACCGATTAAGTTACATGTTCATATCTGAAATAGTTTTTCAATTATGTTCTAGACAAAAGTTAAGCCTGAAAAATAAGAAGGGGTAATAACTCAAAAATTATGAAAGTTAATTAGAGTTATTATTCTTCTGCACTGCCCTTCTCCTTATTGAAATCTAGACACATACAAATTTTCAAGTTGATATGTGAAACAATTTTCAAGTTACGTGCTATAGAAAAAAAATTAAGCCTGAAAAATAACGAAGGGCAATAACTCCAAAAATTTGAAGGACAGAGTTGTCATTCATGTACACTGCACTCCTCCTTAACGAGATCTATCCACTTACGAAGTTTGAAGTTGGTATCTGAAATACTGGTTAAGTTATCTTCCTGATAAAAATTGGGGACGGAAGGAGGGACTGACAGAGACTATTACCATATCCCCCCCCCACCACCAGGGGGATAATAAGTATGAAAAATAAACTAGCACTTGTTCCAGAACAGGATAAATTCATCAAAGGGTAATCAGTCAAAAAAAGCCTGTGAATCTAAATAGAAATGTGCGAACAAAAATCCAAAGTAAAAATTTACAAAGGGCAATAACTCCAAAAATACTGATGATAGAGTTATGGTTCTTGTGCACTGCACTTCTCCTAAATTAGTTCTATATGTGTGTGAAGTTTCAAGTTCCTAGCTTTTATACTTTTGGAGATATGCTCCGGACAAAAATCCCAAGTAAAAATTTACAAAGGGCAATAACTCCGAAAATACTGAAGATAGAGTTATGGTTCTTAAGCACTGCACTTCTCCTCAATGAGTTCTATATATGTGTGAAGTTTCAAGTTCCTAGCTTTTATACTTTTGGAGATATGCTCCGGACAAAAATCCAAAGTAAAAATTTACAAAGGGCAATAACTCCAAAAATACTGAAGATAGAGTTATGGTTCTTGTGCACTGCACTTCTCCTTAATGAGTTCTATATGTGTGTTAAGTTTCAAGTTCCTAGCTTTTATACTTTTGGAGATATGCTCCGGACAAAAATCCAAAGTAAAAATTTACAAAGGGCAATAATCCCAAAAATACTGAAGATAGAGTTATGGTTCTTGTGCACTGCACTTCTCCTCAATGAGTTCTATATATGTGTGAAGTTTCAAGTTCCTAGCTTTTATACCTTTGGAGATATGCTCCAGACAAAAATCCAAAGTTAAAATTTACAAAGGGCAATAACTCCAAAAATACTGAAGACAGAGTTATGGTTCTTGTGCACTGCACTTCTCCTCAATGAGTATTATATATGTGTGAAGTTTCAAGTTCCTAGCTTTTATACTTTTGGAGATATGCTCCGGACAAAAATCCAAAGTAAAAATGTACAAAGGGCAATAACTCCAAAAATACTGAAGATAGAGTTATGGTTCTTGTGCACTGCACTTCTCCTCAATGAGTTCTATATGTGTGTGAAGTTTCAAGTTCCTAGCTTTTATACTTTTGGAGATATGCTCCGGACAAAAATTCCAGAAAAAAAGTGTACAAAGGGCAATAACTCCAAAAATACTGAAGATAGAGTTATGGTTCTTGTGCACTGCACACCTCCTTAACCCTTTCCCAAACAAGCCCTGGTTTTCACGTGTCTGCAGTACAAGTCTTTTGAAAACACTGTGGGAAAAGGAGAAATTGCTCGTAACGAGCAATTTCTCCTTTTCCCACAGTGTTTTCTACCCTTTTTGAGACCTTTCTGCCATTTTCATCAAATTTAAAATTGTCGTCTGCAAACTCTTTGAATTTGGACCAGTCCGAAATTTGTCGTTTGGGAAAGGGTTAATGAGATCTATCCACTTGTGAAGTTTGAAGATGATATCTCAAATACTTTTGGAGATATACTCCGGACAAAAATGTGGGACGGAAGGACGGAATGACGGACGGAGACTATTACCATATCCCCCGCCGCCTTTCGGCGGGGGATAAAAAGGGGATTGTTTCGTAAAGGGTTACCTCTACCACACGACAAAATTTCAGACCAGTCCAAACTGAAAGCAATTGCAGACAACTAATTAAATTGATTCAAAAATTGAAGTTTGTTTTTGGAAAGGTAGAAAACATTGTGGGAAAAGGGGAAAATACTGGTTACCAGCATTTTCTCCTTTTCCAAAAATGTTTTCAATAGGCTTTTTTCTCAGTCATTTAAAGTCCGGATTGTGTGGTAAATGGTTACCGGGTATGTACCGATATATTTCATAAAGTGCAATGCATAAGTATATCAAAGATTTTAGCCCTGGAAAAAAATGCAACATGGGTTCAGATTACTTGCAAGATTACTGCTGCTTCACTATTTCCAAGGTATGAATGTTCTTGCTTGTACTTTGATTTAACCCTTTACCACACAATTGCAAGTCTTAACGACACCGAGAAAAAAAAGCTTTTGCTGGTAACCACCATTTTCTCCATTTCCCGGAATGTTTCCAATCCTTTCAAAGACAAATCGCATCATATGTGCTACTTATCTTGTCCTCTTCAACTGCTTTCATTTTAAACCTTTACCACACAATCCCGAGTTTAACAACCTTTAAGAAGAAGGCATTTAAAAACATTGTGGGAAAAGAAGAAAATGCTGGTAACCAGCATTTTCTTCTTTTACCACAATGTTTTCAACTATCTCAAAGACAGATACTGTCATTTGTGCCCCATTTTATTTGTCGTCTGCAAAGCTGTCACATTTGGAATGGTCTGTAATTTTGTTGTGTGGTAAAGAGTTGAACCAGTCTAAAATTCTGTCATTTGGTAAAGGGTTAATCCTTCAAATGACCCAGAGTTTTAATGACCCTGAGGAAAAAAGCTTTTGGAAGTATTGTGAGAAAAGGAAACAAAGCGTATTTGCTCCCTCTCCACAATGTTTTCTACACTAAGACAAATCACTGAATTAACTCTTTACCAAACAACAAAATTTTGGAATGGACCAAATTGAAAGCATTTGCAGATGACAAATGATGCTAAAATGGTGATTTCTGCCTGTGATAGGACAGAAAACATTGTGGGAAAAAGAGAAAATGCTGGTTACCAGCATTTTCTCCTTTTCCCACAATGGTTTCAAAAGGCTTCTATTTTGGGGTCGTTAAGTCGGGATTGTGTGGTAAAGGGTTAACATTTGTAGTCTACAGAGTCTATCAAATTTGGCAAGTCTAAATGTTTTGTTTGTTAAAGGGTTCAAAGGTACTATGACCTAATCAACATAAATACATCTAGAAAGATTTTTCTATAAAATAAATCTATACCATAAAAAAATTACTGTACTCTAGCCGAAAATATGACATGGTTTCATATAAAATAAACAATGAATAGAATTAAGAAGAAGAAAATCTCTCAAAACAATACAACAAACAGGTGGAAGATTTATAAAATACCCGTGACTATATCTAGTGAGACATCCCTGTATAATGTTGGGGGTTTCCTTAACTCTTTACCACACAGCAAAGTTTTGGCTTTGTCCAAATTAAATGAAAGCATTTACAGATGACAAATTAGATGAGGCTCAAGAAAATGCTGGTTACCAAAATGGTTTCAAAAGCCAGCTCCTTCTGGACAGTAAAAACACAGGATTGTAAGGTAAAGGGTTAACTGTCGGGCAACAAAATTTTATGCTTTTCCAAATTGAAAGCATTTTCAGATGACAAATGTGGCTCAACTGATATGATTTGTCTTTGAAAGGGGAGAAAACATTGTGGTAAAAGGAGAAAATGATTGTAACCAGCATTTTTTCCTTTTATCACACTTTCCACATGCTTTCATGTCTTCTCTTTTATGGTCTTTAAAACTCGGAACTGTGTGATAAAGGGTTAAACCATTAACACTTTACCACACACAGAAATTCCAGACTGGCCTGCACTGAAGGCACTTGCAGACGAAAAATCAAATGTGGCTCAAATTATGTGATTGGTCTGTGATAGGTTACAAAACATTGTGGGTGAAAGAGAAAATGCTGGTTACCAGCATTTTCTCCTTTTCACACAATGTCACTATAATAACATTATGATGAATAATTCTGACAGCAAGGAATGTTCAATACCATTTTCTCAACAACAATCCAAAATTTAATGTGGTAGTAATTCTATGGTTCTCCATTACAAAGATATCTTTCTGTAATCCTTTATCACACATACCTGGTTTTCACTTCCCGACAGAAGGCTTTTGAAAAACTTCTGGGAAGAGGAGAATATACAGGTTAAAATTCTGATGACAAACTGGGATAGGAACAAATTCTTTTCAAAAGCAGTTGCCTCTCCATGTTTTCAAAAGATGTTTTCTAAAGATGTGTGAAAGTCTGTTTGTATAGTATTAGTTGAACTCTACCAAACAACAAAATTTTAGACTGGTCCAAATTCAAAGCATTTGCAGACGACAAATAAAATGACCCTCAATTGATGGGATTTGTATCAGAGAAGAAACTTTGTTAGAAAATGAGAAAAGACTGGTTATCAGCATTTTCTCCTTTTCGAAAAATACTTACAAATGCCCTTTACCTCGGGGGTCATTAAAACTTGGGATTGAATGACAAAACTTCAGACTTGTCCATATTAAAAGCATTTGTAGATGACATATGAGGCTAAATTATTGAATTTGTTGTTAAATGGGCTTAAAAGATTGTAGGTAAAGTAGGTGCTGGTTACCAGCATAGTCTGATTCTCCATCGTTTTCAAGTTTTTTCCCCAGGGTCATGAAAACAATGGACTGCTGAGTGAAAGGTGATGCCATTTGCCCGTAAGTACAGTAACTGCCCTTAACTCTTTACCACAAAATGAAATTTTGGACTGGTCCAAATTGAAAGCATTTGCATATGACAAAGGTGGCTCAAATGAGAAATCTGTCCTTGATTGGGTTAAAAACATTGTGAGAAAAGGAGAAAATGCTGGTTACCATAATTTTCTCCTTTTCCCACAATGTTTTCAAAAGCTTTCTTCCTCAGGGATGTTAAAAGTCAGGATTGTGGGGTAAAGAGTTAAAGAATAAAACATTTCATTAATTGCTAGCACTAGCTGACAGATTCCCATTACCAGTAGCCATTGCTGGTTTCACTAGTTCGGGGTGTTTCTTCATCATATGCGAATCGAGAAAAGTTTGCGACGAGAAATACTTCCCACATGCCCCACATCCAAATTCATTAATTCTATCCCCTAACTTCGCATGTTGGCGCCAGTGAACCTTTAAATTGAATTTCGTATTGAACTTCTTATTACAAGCCACGCATATAAATTCCTTCATGTCTAAATGAACAAATCGTACGTGCTGTTTTAAATTACTCTTGTTGGAGCATCTCTTGTGGCATTGTCTACACGTCAAGTTCTCTGTATCCATCAAGTTGGTCACTAAATCATCAAGTTTGGCTTTAGCCAGTGTTTTATTCACTAAGGAATCTGAAGCAATCCAGTTTTTGATAGAATTTAAATCCATCATCTCTGGATTGACAGAAGGAGAATCTGTGTTGTTTACATTCTCTGTTTTGTCATCAGAATCATTCTTTAGATGAGATTTTTGGTCACCTTTATGAAATACTGTTGAAGTGTTACTCTCACTCTCATGGGGATGTTCTACAGCATCAGGTAATGTCTTAATACTTTTAGGATCCTGAGACTGATAGTGGTCCGTAATACTTTCATCAATTCTCTGAGAATCAGTATTCATCATCTCTAAGTCTTTCTTTTGTCTTTTGCGTTTGCTCTTCTTCCCACTGGCCGTAATGTTCCCATTATATGCAGACCCAAGAAACATTCCATATGCTCCACTCAGAAGATTCCTATTAGCTTCATCTGTATGGTTTGGTATTGACTGATCTAGCTCTGTATTTTCAACAATGTCCACATCTTCAGACCCAGTGAATACACCACTTCCGGTGAGTTCTATCACTTCTTCAAGTTCTTTACCAACCAGATTATGTGATATTGTTAAATGCTCTCTTAGTAAATCTTGACTTCTGAAATAATTACAACAAATCGCACACTGAAAGGATTGAGTGTCCTTGTGTGTATGTACATGCTCTTCTGTCATGTGACTTTCTTCCTGACACTGGAAATCACAATATTTACATTGATAGGTCCTCAATTCTGGATCATCAGGAAACAGTATCATGTAGGGGAGATCACCTGCGGCTGTTTCTCGTCTTACTACTTCTATGTTTGTTAAGTCAATCTGTTCACTTTCATGCAGTAGAGAACTGCTTGCATCCTTGTTGTCATTATTTTGATTCATCAAAGCTTTATTTCTTTGACCTGCGGCAAAAACTTTGATAATTGCAGTTGAAACAGCATTTTCAATGGGTTTAGACTCCATTTTAGTATCATCCATACCTTCACTGATGTTTCTACTTGTTCTCTCTTCATCCGTTTTCTGTGTCTCATTATTTAGCATGTTACTGATAGACTGTTCAAATTCACTTGCATCTGTCTGTGAGTGATCAGTGAATGTTTCTCCTTTAGCATGGTAATCCCTTTCTCTTATGATCATCTCATCAACTTTGTCACTTTCTATAAAATGTATATATTTAAGATGATGTACAACATTCTGTTTCCGTGACAACCCTTTATGACAGAGGGCACACCTGTACAATTTCATACCCGAGTGTGATCGAACGTGATCCATCATGTTAGATCGATGATACATCACCTTATTACAGGTCTTACATGTATAGCAATGTCTTCTTCCTAGACTTTCCATCACACCATTGTTCCCTTGCTTGGAGTCTTTATAATATACATAGGATTCTCCCATATGTACAGTATAGGTATCTGTTTCTCCTACATAAACCATTTTCTCAGTGTCCATGGTGGCTGTTTCTTCAATCCTTTCTTTTTTCTGAGGCTCTTCTCTACTCTCCGTTACACCAGTGATTTCACGTCCCTCATTCCGTATGTACAAGTCAGCATTGGCTCTTTCTATGTGGTGTAATTTCATAATGTGGGCCCGGAGGTTATTCATTCGTGGAAAATATTTCAAACACACTTTACACTGATATGGTTTTTCTCCTGAAACAAAAGAACCATACAGTCTTTGAGCAGGTCAGTCTTTGAGCAGGTCATTTCATCAGAACATGAAGAATTTTTTTTCAAGACCCCAAAAATTTATTGACAGGGCTGTAAGCTCTGTGTTGTATGAAATGGACATATACAGTAAGGAAAAGAGACCTAAATACTGCAACTTCGAGGCAAGAACATCTTGCATAGTATAGGACAATGTCTATCTGATATCACACTTTGATTATTCACCGTGTTTATTATCATTCATTTTAACTCTTTACCAAACAAAAAAATTTTAGACTACTCCAAATTGAAAGCATTTGCAGATGACAACTTAATGTGACTGAAAAATTTAAATTTGTTTCTGGAAGGGTAGAAAACATTGTGGGAAAAGGAGAAAATGCTGGTTACCAGCATTTTCTCCTTTTCCTAGAATGTTTTCAAAACGCTCCTTTCTCAGGGTCGTTAAAAGTCGGGATTGTGTGACAAAGAGTTAATAGATGCACAGAAACAAACTATTCCCATTATAACTTCTGTAAAGACTCTGACAGAATTATTTGACCCCAAATTAACCCTTTACACACAATCATGAGTTTTAACGACCCTGCTTGATTAGAATTTTGAAAACATTGCTGGAAAAGGAGAAAATGCTGGTAACCAGTATTTTCTCCTTTTCCCACAATGTTTTCTACCCTATCAAAGCGAGAAATCATCAGTTTAGTAACAGTTAATTTGTTGTCTGCAAGTGCTTTTAATTTGGTCCAGTTAAGTTTGTTGTTTGGTAAAGAATTAATACGCTTTTACCAATTGCAACCAGGATCTTTTCATCAGGTTGTTAGTTACCTTTTCTATGAAAAGCTTGGAGCAAACAAACTTAAATGGTTGCAAAATATTGGTACCCTTTTACCCAATTATAACTTGTAAAGACCATATTTTGAAGATCTTTGATAACAGACCATCCTATGATGCTATGTATCAAATATCATTACTCTAGGCCTTAAGGTTTAAGGTTAGATCTTTAAAGTTTACAACATTTACCCCTTTACCACACAATTATGAATTTTAACAACATTGAGAAAGACGGATTTTGAAAACATTTGGGAAAAGGAGAAAGTGCTGGTAAGCGGCATTTTCTCCTTTTCCCAAAACCTTTTTACTCTTCCAATAACAGATTTCAGTTTTTGAGTCGCATTTAATTTGTTGTCTGCAAAATGCTTTCAATTTTGACCAGTCTCAATTTTTTTTGTTTACTAAAGAGTAATACATGGAAAATTGATGCCTGGAAGTTTATCCTCACCAGAAATAGATCACAGGCAAACTTGTGGTAATCTGCTGAACAACTGTCTAATACCCCTGCTGCTAATTATCCATGCCAGGTTTCAATGCCATTAAACTTGTTTCCTGATATTTTTCTTTTCTGCAATTTTACTAATTAATGTATTTTTAGCATCAGCTGCCATGAGACCTGAATAATGAAAAAATTTTTGTTACTTCCATTGGATCCAATGGTTCCTGAGAAGTTGCTTATGTGTCTGGGTAGACAGCAAGCAATCACACTAACTCATCTTGCACACTTCCTGCTTTGGTGAGCTAAAAGAAGTAAAAAAAAATCTAACGTATTCACTTACCAGTGTGTGTTCGAATATGAGAACTCAGATTTGAGCTCTTACTGAAGAGTTTACCACAAAACTCACACTTATAGACTTTCTGTTCCTCATGCAGAATCATATGAGATCGCAATTTGTAAAATTGTTTAAATGTTTCTCCACAAATGGGACAACTCATATCATCCATAGCTGACAAATGTATGCCTCTCACTACTATCTATGGCCTGAAAAAACATAAAATTAACAAAATATTACATGGATAAGTTTATTTATGATCCTGTTTGTCAATGCTCATGAAATACTCCGCAAAGTTACACTGTAACAAGAGCAAGAAAAATCTCATTTAAGAAATCTCCTCTATGTATTGTTTATTTTTGTAGTCTTTATTTTTGATAAATTCCCTTGAAACCATTCCCTTAGCATCAAGCTGGTAGTTGCTTGCCTGGCTTTGACAAGACAACTACCATGCTTTACATCCTCTGACTGATACATCTTACTAACACCTAGTATCTCTTCAAATTACAAATAAATAATATGTTGACTTTCTGTATATTGTTTTGAAACCTGGACTTTCTGGTATACCGGCAGCCACCCCCCTCCCCACCACATGGCAAAACTGCATAAAATTAAAAACATGCGGCATAAACATTGCAATTTTTCACAGATTCATACGGCATGCATCATATACAATACTGATCAATGGAATAACGCTGAAAACTTCATTATTTTTAACTTTTCACTCAAAAAACGTCACATAATTATACTGTATGCATAGAAGTGTATAGTGGTGTGGTTTGCCGGTATTAGGCCAGAGTTTGCTTAAAGTTTAACAGCCGAACCAAGTCCCGAGAAAACTTTCTTAGAAATTTCTAAGATAACCAAAGGGAGAGGCATCCGCTTTTGTAACTAGTCCGGTAATGTGTACACGTCGTTTTGTTTGGGCTGAAGTCAAGGTTTCGGTTAGGCAGTCGCTGAAGGTTTTTAACGCAAATACCATCAGTATTTCTCTTGAATTTAAAAAGAATTGACGAAAATATTGGAAATATCAATTTCTAGCCGTAAAAAAAAGTGCCTATACCACTTGAAAAAAGCCCCGATCTTCTATCGGTCTGTTCGGTAAATTATTGGCCTGCTTGATTTGTAAAAATGTAAGAAGGACAGTTCTTAAGCGAACAGACTCAATAGCTAAAGCAAACACTCTCTGATCAGTTCTCTTTTAAAAGCCATATAAATTTTGATCGTCTTTCAACATGTACAACTAAGAATAGGATTTGAGCGATCCACGCTGTTTTCAGGGGTATATAGATACCCTCAACCCATTTCAAGTAGCTAAGTATTATTAACCTAAATCTGTTTCAAATAAAAACGAAACTTGCCAGTCAATAGCAGTTCAAAGCCTAATTATTGCTACTTCAAAGTTTTTTTTTTTTGGAGTGGGGGGGGCGGGGGGGGGGGGAGTCAGGGGTGGTGGAGGGGGGATATCATCTTATCACACTTTAGATCAAAGATCAGACTACATGTTCTGTATGGTTTTATCTTGATCTACAACATTTAGTCTTGATCTATATATCTAAGCCCAATGAGTCACACTAAGCAGCCTAATATTTAAAGGGTTAAATTATATTTTAAAACCCTCAGAGCACTTAAAAAAAACCTTACTAATATTTTCAGTTTAGAGATAAGACCCAAAGTTTAGGCAATTCCATGGTTGCTCTTATCAAGAATGTCTTAGCAAGGCAGACAGTATAGAACACAGATTAGACTGCACATCTTGTGCAATTTGATCCTGATCTACATCAGCCTCACAGGGAACTACATTTATAGTAGGGTAATACAGTTGCTCAGTAGATTAAACATATTCCAGTTTCAATACCTTTCTTCTTTTCCTCAGTGTTTATTGCAAAATTCTGTCAGTGTAGATCCAGGATGAGGTTGCATGTTCAATTGCATGTTGTCTGTTATGTTTGTCTTATTCAGCTAAATAATAACAGATGGATGGATGGATGGATGGATGGATAGGTGGGTGGATGGGTGTGTGGATCCATGTGTGAATGGGTGTGTGGATTGGTGGGTGGGTGGATGCCTCCATACCTTTCACCATAATCTTTGTCAGAGAAAATTGGGAACACAAATTCATTGTGTGGCTAAGTGTAGTTGACTGCACTCTTCTAAAGACCTAGTCCTAGCTAGACTCTTTGCTTAAGTCTTTAACTTCACTGACTACTCTTCTCACATGCATCGGAGGTGAGAGGCGAATAATTGCCAGAAAGTTTGCCTTAACTCTTTACCACACAACCACTGGTTTTAACGACCCTGAAGAGGAAGCCTTTTGAAAACATTGTGGGAAAAGAAGAAAATACTGGTAACCAGAATTTTCTCCTTTTCCCACAATGTTTTCTAACCTTCCCAAAACAAACCTCAAGTTTTGAGTCGCATTTATTTTGTCGTCTGCAAATGCTTTCAATTTGGACAAGTCTGAAATTTTGTCCTTTGGTAAAGAGTTAACCGAGTATCAAACCCGCAACGACCAGGTCATGAGTCAGATATGCTAACCACTGAGCTATAACTGCATGCGCATTTCTGGTAATGAGTGCAGTGATTGAAAAGTGACCCTGCCACCTCATTATTTCAGCCATGCTCTGGCAAAAGGGGGTTTAATTCATCTCCATGAAGCATTATACTAATCAGTCATCACATAAATATGAATATGAGCCATGCTCTGGGAAAAGGGGGCTTAATGTATCTCCACCATGCATTATACCCAGCAAGTTATCACATGATTAGGGATCCATAAAACCCATTTTGTCAAACAACTAACTATCATAAGGTAGACTGGTCCTTTGACATACAGAAAATTGACCAATAGCGAAAAGTTTCGGCCCAGGTCAGCCTGCGTCGCAGATGCATTAAGCCCCCTTTTTACAGAGCATGGCTCATATATAAAATCCATTTTGTCTGATAACCTACTGAATTGAGAGATACACTGGTCCTTTGACATGCAGAAAATAGCAAAAAGTTTCAACCGAGATCAGCTTGTGCGGACTGTGCAGGCTGACCTAGGTCAATACTTTTGCAGATGCAATAAGCCCCCTTTTCACAGGGCATGGTTCATTTATAAGTTAAATGGGTTTTTCTTACTTCTTTATCACATACATGACCGAATTGAAAGCATTTGCAGGCAACAAATCAGAGGTGGCTCATCATCGTAGGAAAAGGAGAAAATGCTGGTTATTAGCACTTTCTCCTTTTCCCACAATGTTTTCAAAAGGCCTCTTTCTTAGGGTCGTTAAAAGTCAGAATTGCTTGGCAAAGGGATAAAAAGAGATACCTGTTAAATGTTATTATGTAAGATTTAAGGAAAGGAAAGTTTTCTCCTGAAAACTACAAATATTCCGACATTAAACGCCCAAAGGGGGCCAAAAAAATAAATGCAGGTAAAAAAATGCAAGCAAATTCATATCATATTATCTTAAAGTATGGAAAATATTATGAAGATGACAATCTATTATTGTGTGGTTGGTCCAAGTGTTAGTCGCTGGCAGAAAAATGAATTTTAAAAACCAGGAAAAAAGTAAACAAAAGATAGAGTGACCTGGCAACTTTTAACCTAGTTTTTAAATAAATTTTTCTGCCAGCAGCTAACAGTTGGACTGACTGTACAATAACAGATTGTCATCTTCACAATAATTTCATACTTTTACATAGTATTATTCAAATTTGAATACATTTTAAAACCCGCTTTGTTTACTTTTGGCTGCTACTGCTACTTTAACTCTTTACCAGATGACAAAATTTTAGCCTTGTCCAAATTGAAAGCATTTTCAGACAACAATGTCACTCTGACTCAAATGGTGCAATGTATTTTCTATGATAGGGCAGAAAACATTATGGAAAAAGGAGAAAATGCTGGTTACCAGCATTTTCTCCTTTTCCCACAACGTTTACAAACGGCTTCTTTCCCAGGGTCATTAAAAGGCAGCATTGTGCTGTAAAGGGTTAATGCAACATTACATTTGAGGTAAAGTATTCCCTTTTGAAACAACAGTTTTTTGAAAAGATCTGTTTTGATCCTATTACATTTGTATGGTGTAAGCTGAAAAAAAAAAACTGAACAGGTTGTCTCAGATTTAGATAGTTTGATCTTGTGTATAACTTCCCTTATTTGATCTCTCTTTCTTGCACTTCTTCTTGCCTTAAAATCAAGACAACTTTTTGTTTTTAATGTGCTTTGAGGAGTTAAATTCTTGCAGTATAACAGACAAAAGTTTCAACAGAATTTTTCACTGTTTACGCTGTTAAAACTCTTTACCAAACAACAATTTTTTTGGATGGTCTAAATTGAAAGCATTTGCAGACAACAAATTAAATGTGGTCAAATTATGGAATTTGTCTCTGAAGGTAAGAAAACATTATGAATACTGGTTACCAGCATTTTCTCCTTTTCCCACAATGTTTTCAATTGTTTCCTCTGTCAGGGTCGTTAAAACTCGGAATTGTGGGTAAAGAGTTAACCCTTTACCACACAATGCCTAGTTTTAATGACGCTGGGATAGAGGCCTTTTGAAAAGATTGTGGTAACCAGCATTTTCTCCTTTTCTCACAATGTTTCCTACTTTATCAAAGACAGGAATCTTCATTTGAGCTACTTTCAAACTGTCGTCTGCAAATGTTTTCAATTTGGACCTGTCTTAAATTTTGTCCTTTGGTAAAGAGCCAAGTGTTGAATGTATTTGAAACATTCCCTTGAATCATAGACATTAATACAAAACTAAATAGTGTGCAGATTAGGTAATTATGGTCATATTTCTGTATTTAATAATATTCAGGTTCTTTTTTGTATCAAAGTGAAGTGATCACATTTATAATTTATCATTCAACAGTCATGGTCGATTTTTAACTTTTTTCTGGTCAAAGGGAAAGAACTCATACAGCTTTAAATTCAATCTATGAAGAGTAACCTCCCTTATCCATCCTTTCAAACACTTTGGAACAAAAATCTAGATAAGGGATCGTCATCTATAAACGATCCCTGGCTGAACGAATCGTAACAGGAATCAACAGTCATTAACGCAAAAAAAAAAGGTGACGCTATCCCGTTAAATTTTGTCAAGAACCTTCGCCTAGATGGGTTTAATTTACCGGTGACACATGATTACTTCTTTCGGGATTATGAACTGAATTCTGCTTCCAGGCGTATCTCGTGATGAACAGCTGAGGATTTAATTAAAGATGAATCTCTTAACACACCAAGCTCTATTCATTCTCGTATATATACAGACCAATAGGGTTTTCAATGACGGTAACACGTTACAACTTACATTCGAACGTATTTGCGAGTAACATTGTTATGCTAAGTCAACGAAAATTTCATGTGCTCTAGCAGTACTTGAGTAATCTAGGTGATAAAATTAATTCATTGAATGGCTAGGTTTTCAAAGTTTTTATTAACTGCATTGATTTAAATATTTCAGGTGAGATCTTACCTCGAAAAGCAAGCCACAGTTTCCGACTTTGAATTTTGGCGGCTAAATATGTGTTTACAAAATGGTGATGAAAAAAGGGAGACTACCGCCCTTAACCAAATTGTATTTATGTTTATAACAGATCGTTTTAATTTCTGAATAATCGATGCCATAATATCTTCTGAACCTTTAAAAATTCTATTCCTTACACAGAACATTTTAATACATATCAGAAAACAAATTTAAAAAAAATGTCTTACGCCGATCGTCTTTAAGGCTTTACAAGTGTTTATTCGTCTTTGGCTTTATGCTGTTCCATAAATAAGGGATGCAACTCTGATATATTTCTAAACGAAACTTGTACAAGTTCTCTCCCTTAGACCATTAAACTTTTCCTAATTTCACCACTCTTCCATTGTATGATACTGGCATATTTTCGCGTTGTTTTTTGAGTGTAAAGGAAAGTAAAAGCGTAGATAGAATTAGGGAACAGAAAGGATGCAATAAATAGATAAAAAAAAAAAAAAAAATGGTAATATTTTAGTGTAAGATGTTTACCGTTTTTTCTTCTTACACTTCTTACTTTGGTTGCTTTTCAGGTAACAAATGAAATCAGATACATAACTGACCAAATAGTTATTATCAAAACTACCCGAAACAAAAGCATCGACTCTTTGATTATTATACAATAGTTCTTTTGGCTTAAACATACATCTATACTCGTTTTCAGCCAGTTTTAACCCATTTCATCTTTATTTTATCAAACTATAATCATTCTTGTATCTTAATACCAAATGTTACCCCTTACGGTTGCAAGGTTGCATCAGGGATCGTATGCATGTAATATACGATCCCTGATTGCATAGATTACAATGAATGTAAAGTGCATTTCATTTTCTGGAGGCCTTCAAAGAAATCACTGTTGTCGTTTCCAGTTTTAAATGAGGACAAATTCTTTGAGTTTCTCTATCTCTTACACCATATTGTTGGTAATTTATCTTTGTTTACACAGCTGACTAAATTCCGAGCCATTATACACACTACGAAGTATAAACAGGTTTTTTTTTTTCTCTCTGGCTGTAAGGATGTATCTTTAAGTACAACTTTAACAGGAACATTAAGAGAGCCGTCAAATTTTAATTATTCACTTTTAACCTATTGCCAAGCAATCCAGAGTTTGGCAACCAGCATTTTCTATTTTTCAACAATGTTATCTACCCTCTCAAAGAGCTTCAATCAGTTCATTTATACCACTTACAGATTTGTCGTCTGCAGATGCTTTCAATTTGGGATAATCTAAAATTTGTCACTTGGTAAGCCACTGCTATTGGCGTATCAAGTTTTAGAGTACTAACTTAACCCTATACCACACAATCCCAAATTTCAACGACCCTGAGAAAGAAGCCTTTTGAAAACATTGTGGGAAAAGGAGAAAATGCTGGTAACAGCATTTTCTCCTTTTCCCACAATGTTTTCTACCCTATAAAAGAAAAATTCCACCATTTGAGCCACAGTGAAATTGTCGTCTGCAAATGCTTTCAGTTTGGACAAGGCTAAAATTTTGTCACCTGGTAAAGGGTTAATGAAATGGACCTTTTCGATCAGAATTAACGACTAAAACAATGCCATTTCTAAGTTGTTTTGGCCAGAATATGTGAAAAGAAGTAGCAGTGTAGATCTTGTCTGATCTTGATCTACACTGTCTGCAAAAAAAAAAAAATTAATCAGTCCAAGCACTATAAGGGTTAAGTTTTTTTTCTCTCTCTCTCTCTCTTTTCTGCAAAAATTGTGACCATACTGCACAAAATATGCATTTTCAAGCACATTGCAAAAACAATCTCCTTTCTTTGTCGCGGATTAAATGATTAACTCTTTACCTTAAAATCCCAACTTTTAAATCCCTGAGACAGATTGTTGGTAACCAGCATTTTCCACCTTTTCCACAATTTTTCTTAACCTTTCACAGATAAACCCTATTGTTTACAGGCAGCAAATACTTTCAAATTGGATGAATCTAAATTTTGTCCTCTGGCAAAGGGTTAACCATATTTTACAAGGACAATTTCAAGGTTGTCTGCTGTGTTTTCTTTTTCCACTGGTTATGAATCAGTCCACCGGTTATGAATCATCAGTCCCGTACAAAATGACAAAATTTAAACAACTGCAACTGAAAGCATTTGCCAAGGAAAATGAAAAAAAAAAAAAAAAATCAGCCATGCTCTGTAAAAAGGGGGCTTATGCATTACCATGATGCATTATACTGAGCAAGACATCATATAATTATGGATCCATAATAGCCAATCTTTTTAACAACTGACTTAATCATGAGGTAGAGTGGTTCTTGGAGATACAAAAACTGACCAACAGTGAAAAGTTTTGGCCCAGGTCAGCCTGTGGTGACTGCGTAGGCTGACCTGAGTCGATACTTTTCACAGATGTATTAAATCCCCTTTTCACAGAGCATGACTCAAATAAAATGGCTCAGGTGTCTTCCAGAGGGTAGCAAAAAATGTTGGAAATAGAGAAAATACTTTGAGTCATGCTCTGTGAAAAGAAGGCTTAACGCATCTGCGAAAAGTATCGACTCAGGTCAGCCTGTGCAGTCCATGCAGGCTGACCTGGGCTGAAACTTTTCGTTATTGGTCAATTTTCTGTATGCATGTCCAAGTACCAGTCTACCTCATAATTCAGTCAGTTGTTAAAAAAGCAGCTATTATGGATCCATAATTATGTGATGGCTTGCTTGGTATAATGGATTTCTGAGATGCATTAAGCCCCTTTTTGCCAGAGCAAATGAGTTGAAGACATTTGTAGTTGAAAACATAAGATGCAACATGTACTAAGGTGAGCAATCCCGGGCCATCATGGTTCTCGTCTCCCCCTCCCCTGCATAAATTTTATTACATACAGTAATTATTATTTGTAGTAGTAGTAGTAGTATTATTAATATTTCTCTGTGTATGACAAGTGTTCACAAATGCAGCACAACAATATATACAGTATATCGGTAATTCCAAAAACAGTTTATGCCGCTTTATCCTCAGATTTAAATTGCGAGGTTACAGCTATTTATATAGAATCATACACTCAATTGGAACATTTGCTTTTCATTTTGTTTTATCAAATTTTACTAGATTGTCTTTATGTCAATGTGTTTCATGTGGTGCAAATGCATAAGAGCTTATGCTTATAATCTGTCCTCATTCATGGTATTTCACATGTAGCAAATGATGCTGTGAAGTCCAGCAAATGAGCACTCATCTTGACATAAACAGACTGGAAGAACTTATATCCTTTCACCAGAAGGGTTTGGATATCTGGAAATACATGTACATCCTTTTGTACGTCTATTTAAAGCAGATTTTCTACATTGCTTGAAACAAATTTGATCTCTATTCTTAATTTATATGCATGATTCTTTAGAATTAAAAAAAAAAAAAAAATGGGGAAGTCTTAGTAAAAATTCAATATCTGCTTTAAAGGAAGCTATTCAGATTCTTATACTCGCAACAAACTTGAAAAAAAAAAGGTATCACTGAATTAAGTATGCGAAAAAATGCCTGCAGAGTACAGACATACTTGAACACAATATTATCAGCTGGCAAATCACTTGTAAAGAAGAATGATAAATGTAAAAAAAATGTTGTATTTCCTTAATGGGCAACGTAGCACCTTTCTATTGAATGTGTCCGTATAGTTTATTCAATTGCTAAAAGAAACATATTCAATTGTATTTATCAGTTTTTTTTTTTAAGAAATTTTGATTTAGTCCGGCATAGTAAATAAATAGGCCCCTTAAGAACCGGATAAGAAAGTCGATTCGTTTCGGTAAGTGTACCAACCCCAACCGGAAGTTGCATGCAAGGACAGCTCAAACATGTCTGCTGTGAAAACATTGAATCCTAAAGCAGAAGTTGCTAGGGCCGCTCAGGCATTAGCAGTGAATATTTCGGCTGCCAAAGGCCTTCAAGATGTATTGAAATCAAACCTTGGTCCGAAAGGGACCTTAAAAATGTGAGTACTCCTCATAGAGTTAATAATGCCAATTCCAAAATTCGCCGAATGTTCTCGAACACGTGCGTGACTAAACTTGATAAACTGCTGACTTTGGTGTCATTTTTATTGTTCGGTGTGCTGCAGATTGTTAGATTAAATCATTTCATCAATTTAGAATATTAAGCTCGGTCCTAGTACCTTAACGAAACGGCCACGGAGTTTGGAACAGTAATGCACTAGGCCCCTGACAATTTCGAACCCCACGGAAGTCGTTTATATGCCAACATCTAGTGCTTTACTTTCACAAGTTGGCTTTAACTAAATTTCCTGTCATATTGCAGTGTTGATCTGCGGTGTGTCTGTAGCAGCGGAGCTTGTGTTCGTTACAGTAGTGGTCTCAGAATTAATGAAGCTGAAAATTGATCAGATGGCATATCTGTTTTTTCTTACTTGATTAATCAAACGGATGAAGTGTCATGCAAAAATTGCTGTCCTTTTGTCACAAGTTTTTTCTCATAATACTTGCTTTTAGGGACTTAGATTGCGATATTTTGATCAATTGACAACAGCAAAGTAACCTTGGAGACCCAAGATTTGATTGGCGAAAGCAAGCTAAGCTAGTCTGACTACTTGGGTGTTTGTATTCCACATTGCTCAAACATCACCTCATCTCCAAGTTTACGATTCATTGGCACAGTATCATGTGGTGGAAATAGGAACGTGTATTGTTTTTCCATGTTTACCACACGTTAGCAGACGAAGCTTAAAAAGCCAATATGTGATGTGTCCGAGGTTTTTTTCTTATTTTTTGAGCATCTATTTAGGATAAAAAAAAAAATCATGGAATCAGGTAAAAAAAAAGAATTAACACTATTTCCCTTTTGGAAATGGGCTGCAAAAAAGGAAGAAAATTCCCTGCATATGGTAGTCCAAGAATTATGGAACTTATTTAGTTCTTTTACTAATATTATTATCATTATTATTTAGTTATATTATTATCATCATTGTTTTTTTTTTGTCACAACATTTTTGATGTCATGAACATCATACAAGCAATTTCATATTGTGCATTCTAGTTATGTCTAACAGACTTACATATATATTTTCATTGATTTTATAGGCTTGTGTCAGGATCTGGAGACATCAAATTGACCAAGGATGGAAATGTGTTATTGCATGAAATGGTAAATCCTTTAACATTAATCTCTTTAACCCTTTACCTTACAATGCCAACTTATAACGACCCTGGGAAAGAAGTCTTTTGGAAACATTGTGAGAAAAGGAGAAAATGCTGGTAACCAGCATTTTCTCCTTTCCTAACAATTTTTTACTACCCTATCAAAGAAAAATTGTCCCCATTTAAGCCACATAAAAATTGTTGTCTGCAAATGCTTTCAATTTGGAGAAGGCTAAAATTTTGTCGTATTGTAAAGGGTTGAGACAGACATCAAATCAATGAGGAATAGTCAACTATTGTAGATTATGAAATCAACCTCATCCTTAACTCTTTACCAAATGACAAAATTTTGGACTTGGTCAAATTGAAAACAATTGCAGACAACATCATAAATGTGACTAAAAAAATTGAGAACTG
This sequence comes from Tridacna gigas, assembly GCA_945859785.2. NCBI lineage: Eukaryota > Metazoa > Mollusca > Bivalvia > Cardiida > Cardiidae > Tridacna > Tridacna gigas. The sequence goes on along the minus strand of OX244042.2, from coordinate 18,193,438 downwards.
TTTTTAGAAAGGTAGTAAACATCATGGAAAAAGGAGAAAATGCTGGTTACCATTATTTTCCCAAAATGTTTTCAAAAGCCTTCCTTGCCAGGGTCATTAAAAGTCAGGATTTTGTTGTAAAGGGATAAACATCTCAAGTCTTTACTAACAGGCAAAATTGTAGACTTGTCCATACTGAAGGCATTTGCAGACAACTAATGCAACATAGATGTAATTACAGTATGAAATCTGTATTTTTGAATTGAAATACAGTGGGAAATGGAAAAAATGCTGGTTACCAGCATTTTCGCCTTTTTCCAAAATGTTTTCAATAGCTTTCTATCTCAGGGTTGATTGTTTGGTTGAATGTAGGACCAAGCCTACCCTTACTTTAGCGCACCAGGGCAAAGTGTACCACAAAACAAGACTAGCATACCACAAGTGAAGTATGGAGCTGTTGTATAAGAGTTGAAATGATTATTTACACTGCGTAGGTAGAAAACATATTTGAACATGTGGTATTGAGCTACGTTCAGGGGTTTAGACACATTATAATATGTAAATACCCCTTTTGTAGTGACTTTAAGTGAATTTGACCCTTATATATGCAGACCTCCAGGTAAGTGGAAGTGATAGTATTCTAAATCCATCATTTCTCTTCCAAACCCTATGTTGTGGGTACTCATTAGAATCGTGTTGACGAGACGATTCTAATGAGTACCCATAACATAGGGTTTAGTGGAGAGTGATTAATATTTTCAGTTTTGAAATCAAAATCACTCCCTCTTTCTGGTGCTCTGTATATGTGATATTCTAAGTCTAAATGTTGAACATTTGACAGTGTTATGCTTTAGCATTGGTTGGCTTAACTCTTTACCATACAATCCTGACTTTTAACGACCCTGAGGAAAAGCCTTTTGAAAACATTGTGGAAAAAGGAGAAAATGCTGGTAACCAGCATTTTCTCCATTTCCCACAATGTTTTTTGGCCTATGAAAGACAATTTTCATTTTATGAGTTACATTTAATTTGTTGTCTGCAATTGCTCTGAATTTAGACAAGGCCAATATTTTGTTGTTTGGTAAAGAGTTAATCTGTTACACAGTGCTGATTGTTATTGGCAGTGAACTGTCAGGGACAGTTTATTCAAGAATTCAAGTTTTGATCGAGTGTAAAATTTCTGTCTGGTCAAATCAAGATGAGATTCATGTATTACGCCTTGTACTTTGAAAAATGAGATCATTAAAAATTTTGAATTTCCATAGACATTTCATATCAGGAGTTACAAGATTTTGTTATGTCTGAAGTTCAAAGTATAGAAATACGGATTAACATTATTTGATTTGATTGATAAATTGATTGCTTGGGTTTATAGCTTATTTGTTCTCTTTTCATCGGGCGTCCTGACCAAAAACCAAGGGGTACTGGGTTTGGTCATAACCTTATTTACTGTTTTTTTTTTTTTTCTATGGGACTCTCATTTGGCAAGGCATTTCTGGATCCCAGTGTAGTAGTGGTGAAACCCAGGAAGCAGATTTAAGTGAACCCAGACAGTGATATGACTGAATTATTGTTGAAAGTGGGCATAAAAACATTTAATGTATCAATCTTACCGCATGTTTTTTTCGTTTACAGCAAATTCAGCATCCAACAGCCTCCCTGATTGCTCGGGTTGCCACGGCCCAGGATGATATCACGGGTGATGGTACCACATCTAATGTCCTCATTATTGGAGAGCTTCTCAAACAGGCTGATCTCTATATATCTGAGGTAAAATGCCTTAAGGCTCTACTACGAAATCCTGACTTCAAATGACCCCGAGGAAGGAAGCCTTTTAAAAACATTGTGGGAAAAGGAGAAAATGCTGGTTATCAGCATTTTTTCATCTTTACAACAGTGTTTCTACCCTTTGAAATAGGAATTTCATGGTTTGAATAGCAAACCAAGTTGTCTGCAAATGCTTTCAGTATAGACAAGGCTATAATTTTGTCGTTAATGAAAGCGTTAATCCTTTACCAAATGATTATGCTTTTTATGTCTCTGAGGAAGGTTTCTGAAAACATTGCCGGAAAAGGAGAAAACATTTGTTTGCATCATCAAGTTTAGAAATACATGTATGATCATAGCAATAGATCAAGCTTAATCTTTTTCAAAAAAAAAAAGTGAGAATATGCTTTGCTAGCCTGCAAGGTTCTGCATGTCTAGGTGGTTAGAATGTAGGTGGGTTAGTAATCTAATATTCCTAGGTAGGATCCTCAGTTGTGACGGGGGAGGGGGGGGTCCGGCGTGGCCCATTGGTAAAGTGTAGTACTCGTTACCTGGAGAACCGGGTTCAAGCCTCACTGGATCTACTGGGTTTTTCATGGGAGTGTCCTTGGGCAAGACACTTCAGAGCCCCAGCCTATTACTGGTGGGATCCAGGAAATACATGAATATGTGAGCTGTCGCCGTGATATGACTGAAATAATGTTAAAAGTGGCGTAAAACACCATTCAATCAATCATGTGACACTGGGTTTTTCACAGTGTTGGTCTGGGCAAGATATGTCAGAGCTCAAGCCTTTTTTTGAGGAAACCCAGAACACTTGTAAATTGCATCTTTATCAAAAAACAAATTTTAGACTTGTGTTGCAGATGACTACTGAAATCTTTGCTACAATGATGCTTTTTTGCCCTTACCAGTATTTTCTCCTTTTCCTACAATGTTTTCCAAAGCCACTTCAGAGATTATTTATGTGAGTAGATGTTTTATGAACTCTTGCCTTGATATGATTTTAAAAAAAAAAAAATTGAAAAGCAGTGTTTTAATTCATTTAATTCTTTGCTTGCAGGGATTGCACCCACGTCTAATTACTGAAGGCTTTGAACTTGCCCGTAACAAGGCCTTGGAAGTGCTTGAGGAGGTGAAAGTCAAGCGCCAGAATGACAGGGACAGCCTGATCCAAGTTGCTCGTACCTCATTGAGGACCAAGGTTCATCAGGAGCTTGCTGATCTTCTCACTGAGGTAGGATAGGCCTTAGCCCTTTATCACACAATCCCATGTTTGAACTTATGTGGAAAAGCAGCGAGTGACTTGGAAAGTTTATTGTGCAGTGTACTGTTAAAAGAAAGTCCAGGAGAGCATGGATAGGTCCAGTAGCTGAAGTAAAGGGTTAACCTTTTACCACATGACAAAGTTTTAGATTAGACCAAATTGAATGCATTTGCAGATGTCAAATTAAATGTAGCTACAATGATGATTTCTGTTTTTGATTGGGTAGAAAACATTGTGGGAAAAGGAGAAAATGCTTGTTAAGAGCATTTTCTCCCTTTTCCACAATGTTTTCAAAGGGCTTACCCTTCAGGGTCATTAAAACGCGGGATTGTTTGGTAAAGGGTTAACTCATTACTAGACAACAAATTTTTAGTCTGCATTTGCAGACAACATATTAAGTTTGGCTCAAATGGTATGATTTTGCCTTGAAAGAGTTGAAAACATTTTGGGAAAAGGAGAAAAATGCTGGTTATTAGCACATTCTTCTTTTCCCCAAATGTTGTCAGAAGCCCTCTCTGTTAGGGTCTTAAAAACTTGGGATCATGTGGTCAAAGTTTAATTCTCAGTTTTCTTTGTTATCCACCACTGAAATGAGCATTTGTCTGCATGCCTGTACATACAGTTTTGTGACCCACTGCTCCTTCAGTAACTAGTTTTGCTGAAATTTTAACGAAAGCGTTCCTAACATGGAAACTAGACCACCTACAGTTTTCATTTTGATTGGTTGACTATTAATTCTTTATCACACCCCAAAATTTCAGACCCGTCCTAACTGACGGTGCTAGAAGACGTCAAATGAAACATGGCTCAAGTGATGGGATTTGTCTGTGAAAGGGCAAAAAGCAACGCGGGAAAAAAAAGAGCCAGCATTTTCTCCTTTTCCCACAATGTTTCCAAAAGGTCTCCTGGTGTTCCCTTGTACTTTGTCAGATGGGGGTCATTTGACCCTCTTCAGATGAATTTAAGAAGGCAAACATGTAAATGTTGGGCGACATTCAGACAATTTGGGGGTCCAAATTCAAAGAAATGAGGGGTCAGGGAAAAACCCTGGGTCTCTTTTATGAGGTTAGTAAAACTCAGGATTGTGTGGTAAAAGGTTGAAGGAGTCATGTTCCTTTGAATTTTTTGTATTTTAATCTTGGTTCTTTTGAAGTTCTATTAGAAATTAACTGATTGCCAGTGTGAAACATAATTGCAACAGAAAATTGCCTAACATGTGCAGTCTGATCTAGATCTACACTGTCAGCAACAGCAGCTAAATTTGTGATCAGCTTTTAATGGTTAAAAGGCGTTACTTTGCAACAGAAAATTGCCTAACATGTGCAGTCTGATTTAGATCTACACTGTCAGCAACAGCAGCTGAATTTGTGATCGGCTTTTATTGTATTGCAGCAAGTCGTAGATGCGGTGTTGGCTATACAGAAGGATAAGGAGCCCATTGATCTGCACATGGTAGAAATGATGGAAATGCAGCACAAAACTGACATGGATACTACGTAAGGCATCTTCATGTGATTTTTTTTCAGCTTCGCTTCATGTTGTTTTTTTTTCTGCATTTCTCCCAGACTTTTTATCTCTACACATGCAATGAGTCCAAAATCAGAGAAAATCCTTTTTATGCAATAAGAAGGGAATATTACAACAGTCTGCATTTCTGTGTGTTCGGATCAGGTTGAGTTGCATTTGAAATAGGTGCGTATTGGATGAGACTGAAGGTTAAATCTGATGCAAACCTTTTTACTCACCCAACTTGGCCTGATTAGAAACACACAGAAATGCAGACTGTTGTAATGATTTTTTTTTTAAATGTGCCTTTCCTTTATGGCTGTAAAAAAACATCAAAGATTAATTTAATCCTTTACCAAACAATACCAAGTTTTAACAACCCTAAGGAAGAAGCCTTTAGAAAAACATTGTGGGAAAAGGAGAAAAGGATGGAAACCAGCATTTTCTCCTTTTCCCACATTGTTTTCTACCCTATCACAGACAGAAATCATCATTTGAGCAACATCTATTTTGTTGTCTGCAAATCCTTTCGATTTGGTTGAGTTCGACATTTTGTCATTTCTTTAAAAGTTATGGAACGAAAAAATATTCAGAAAGCCACCCATTTCTGGGATTTGATGGAAAGAGCACAATATGAACACTTGAAAGTAGCCTGTGAACACAATGATGTTCCACACAGAGTACATGCATGATAAGGAAAAATCTACACCGAGTACATGTGTGATAAGGAAAACATATTCTGACGTGTTGTATATGCCTTTTAGCTAAGGTCCGTATTTTGTTCAGATCCTTTACAGATGTGTGTATAATAAATCTGTAAATTTGGTTCTATTCTCTTAGAAACATGGGTACAATTGTTGTCTTAATGGTACCGTGAATGAGTCATAGTAGGGGTTGTTGTGTAAAAAACCAGCTCATTTTGCCATATTAGGGTCTTCCCTGGAATTTTTTTCCTTTTGCTAATACTGTTGCCAAATTTAAAAAAATAGAGCTGAATTTGGTTCACAGTAGCCAACAGAGATTAAAAATTATATGAAAATATTAGAAACTCTTTGAAAGAAGATCTTAGACACTCTAAGCCCTTTGAATTTTTTTCCTGCTTCAGGGACGATGCAGCTGGCAGGGGATATTCATTGGCATTCTACAGTTCTAGTTAGAATAGCTGTGTTGTATATTTCAGTCTTGTTAGAGGTATTGTCATGGACCATGGAGCCAGACATCCAGATATGAAGAAGAGAACTGAGGATGCCTTTATTCTTACATGTAATGTTTCTCTGGAATATGAGAAGACGTGAGTATAGATCTTTATTTTGTGTCATTAAAGTGGACATTGTGCAAACTACTGAACTGTGGTAGGATACACTGCTACTTAAATTGACACGAGCTTGAACTCTGAAGTGATGATGCAGGTTTCCCTTGACTGCTAAATTTTCATGCATCATAATTTTGTGTATGATCTTTTATTATGTAATTCTGAGTCACAGCTTTTTCAAACGTTCCCTTGTTCACAACTCTTAAGGAAAAAACTCTTGAAAACATCATGGAAAATTATTTACATATTCTGAGACCTTGGTTACTAAATACAAGATTTTATATTGATGTAGCGATATTTCTGATTGGATAAACAGCCTCCACAGAGTAGTATTTGTTTTAGATTGTGAACATACCCACATAAATTCTTGGAGAAAAAGGCATGAATGTAGTTACTTTGGGGCATTATGTGGATCAACATCAGACTGCACAGAATGTGGCATCTGATCCCAGGTCTTCATTGGTTTCTAGCTGCACTGGCCAAAGGTCAGCGAGCTTATGTCGTGGCACTGTGTCTGTTGTGCGTCCATCCGTCCCTGTGTGCATGCTTTAACTTTTATTTTAAATATCTTGTTCTCTGAAACTACCCATCCAAATTTTACCAAACTTCACAGAAATGATCCTGCCATGGTCTTTTTCAGAATTTCATCAAATAATTTAATTCCCAGTAAAACTGTGGTTGCCATGGCAACAAAACTTCTTGTCTGAAAGTATAGGGCTACCAAATTTGGCCATGTAGCTTCATCTAATGAACCTCTACCAGTTTCTTAATGACATAGCCCTGGGGTCAAAATTGGCCCTGCCCCGGGGGTCACGGGTTTTATGTGGGCTTATATAGTGAAAACTTTAAAAAACCTATGGTTCTAAACCATAAGGCCTAGGATTACTACATTTGGCACGTTGCTTCATCTAATAAACCTCTATGAAAGTCCTTCATATTCTAGCCCTGGAGTCAAAGTTGGCCCTGCCCCCCTCCCCCCTTCGGGGGAGGGGGGGCGTGTTTTTTTTTACAAGTTTTACATTGGCTTATATAGTGAAAACTTTCAAAATCTTCTCATTCCAGTCCATAAGGCCTAGGGCTACCAAATTTTGCATGTAGTTTTATCTAGTGGGCCTCAACCAAGATGGCCCAAATCATAGCCAAGAGGTCAAATTTGGCCTCACCCTGGCAGACACAAGTTTTACAAGGGTCTATATAGTGAGAACATTCAACCAGTTGTTTCCTACTGAAGGATGTTTGTCAATATTTTTTTTTTCACAGTGAGGTGAATTCTGGGTTTTTCTACAAGACTGCAGAAGAACGTGAAAAACTTGTCCAAGCGGAACGCCAATTTATCGATGATAGAGTGAAGAAAATCATTGAACTGAAGAAGAAAGTGTGTGATGGTACAAAGAAAGGCTTTATTGTCATCAATCAGAAGGTAGGACAGAGCACAGACAGAATTAAATCTTTTACCAAACGATTCAGGGTTTTTACTGTTTATAAAGGAGAAAATGCTTTGTAGGGTAAAACAAGAAATTGCTTGTAAAATTTAACAAGCAAAGATTACATTCAATGGAACACATGAAGTATTAACCCTTAAAGTGCCTTTCATGACTATAGTTGCGTTTGCTGCCAGTGTAGATCAAGATCAGGCTGCACAAAACATGCAGCCTGATCTTTGATCTACACTGTCCGCTTTGCTGAATAACTGTAGACAAAAGCAATCATGAAACTGCAATTATTTGGGTCTTGTTTCTAGGATGAAAAGATCTGAAAGGTTTATTCGGCGCTGTAAAGGTTAAGCTTTTATCTTTAGTTAACCCTTGTAATTTGAGATTCAGGCTTTTTTTATTTGAATAAGTAGCAAAGAAGTGAACGGTGTAGATCAAAGATCATATTGCTTGTTCTGTCTGCTTGTTTTGTGCAGTCTGATCTTGAATGGTACTGTCTGCATAAGTGTTTCAATCTGGGTTCAGCACTTCAGGGTAAAAATAGATACAAAACAAGATTTTTGTTCAATGTATATTAAATTCTATGGCATCTTGCAGGGCATAGATCCCATGTCACTGGATATGTTAGCCAAGGAAGGAATTGTGGGATTACGACGTGCTAAGAGACGTAATATGGAGAGACTGACGCTTGCCTGTGGTGGGATAGCCATGAACTCAGTGGATGATATGACTCCAGATGTCTTGGGTCATGCTGGTCTGGTCTATGAACATGTTCTGGTAAGTCTATTCTACATTCAGACATGAACAAACAAGTTTACTAGCATTCCAGCTTGTCCTATAGGAGTAGAATTGCTTTCCTTCCACTCTATCAGATTGCCATTTTCTACTCTTTTTTTTTTTTTCTACGGAGCCTCAAGCTAGTACAATAGATGTCTAAAAAGGACATGAATAAATGATACGGCAGTGGTGAAAACCCCATCGGGTAAATTTCTCTACTATTGAAATTCATTGTTTCTGGTAGTGTTCAATCTAGCTTTGCTTGTAAGGGGGCCCATAGGGCCCACAGACATTGAAATAGGGGTCCATGTTGGAAAACTGGGGGCCACACAAAAAAACTATTTTATTACCGATATGTTAACCTTTTTATTTAACAAGTTTTGCCTTTTTAGCTCACCTGAGCACATAGTGCTCAGGGTGAGCTATTGTGATCGATCGTTGTCCGGCGTTCGTCCGTCCGTCCGTGTGTCCGTCCTTCCGTCCGTCCGTCCGTGAACAATTACTTAAAAAATCTTCTCCTCTGAAACCGCCCAACAGATTTCAGTGAAACTTCACAGAAATGATCCTTAGGTGATGCACTTTCAAAATTCTTCAAAGATTTGAATTCCATGAAGAACTCTGGTTGCCATGGCAACCGAGAGAAAAAACTTTAAAAATCTTCTTGTCCCAAACCGTAAGGGCTAGAGCTCTCATATTTGGCATGTAGCATCATCTAGTGGCCCTCTACCAAAATACTTCAAATTATGGCCCTAGTCTTGAAAATGGCCCTATGTTGTGGGTTCTCGGATTTCACATAGAGATAAAGAAGGAAATCTTTAAAAATCTTCTTGTCCCAAACCATAAGGGCTAGAGCTCTCATATATGGCATGTAGTATCATCTAGTGGCCCGCTACCAAAATACTTCAAATAATGGCCGTAGTGTTGAAATTGGCCCTATGTTGTGGGTTCTCGGATTTCACATAGAGATAAAGAAGGAAATCTGTAAAAATCTTCTTGTCCCAAACCGTAAGGGCCAGAGCTTTCATATTTGGCATGTAGCATCATCTAGTAGCCCTCTACCAAAAAACTTCAAATTACGGCCCTATTGTTGAAAATGGCCCTATGTTGTGGGTTCTCGGATTTCACATAGAGATAAAGAAGGAAATCTTTAAAAATCTTCTTGTCCCAAATCATAAGGGCTAGAGCTCTCATATATGGCAGACCAGCCGATATAGCTCAGCAGGTAGAGCGTAGGACTTGTGAACACAATGTCCTACAGATTGTGGGTTCGTATCCCCGGCTGGCCAACTAAAAATTACTAATAGTCTTTCGGATGAGACATTAAACCGAGGTCCCGTGTGACGGTGCTATATGCCGAGCACGTTAAAAGAACCAGGCGAAGCTCTCAGTAGTTTCGACCTGTATCCTTGCACTATCCCCCGTAACAACTAACCGTCTTCTGGGGGCGTCGCTCAGATGGGTAACCGGTAGCGACGATAAATAAACGGAAATAACCAACCAAATATATGGCATGTAGTATCATCTAGTGGCCCTCTACCAAAATACTTCAAATTATGGCCGTAGTGTTGAAAATGGCCCTATGTTGTGAGTTCTCGGATTTCACATAGAGATAAAGAAGGAAATCTGTAAAAATCTTCTTGTCCCAAACCGTAAGGGCTAGAGCGTTCATATTTGGCATGTAGCATCATCTAGTGACCCTCTACCAAAATCCTTCAAATTATGGCCCTAGTCTTGAAAATGGCCCTATGTTGTGGGTTCTTGGATTTCACATAATGATAAAGAAGGAAATCTTTAAAAATCTTCTTGTCCCAAACCATAAGGGTTAGAGCTCTCATATATGGCATGTAGTATCATCTAGTGGCCCTCTACCAAAATACTTCAAATTATGGCCCTAGTGTGGAAATTTGCCCTATGTTGTGGGTTTCTCGGATTTCACATAGAGATAAAGAAGGAAATCTGTAAAAATCTTCTTGTCCCAAACTGTAAGGGCTAGAGCTTTCATATTTGGCATGTAGCATCATCTAGTGGCCCTCTACCAAAATACTTCAAATAATGGCCGTAGTGTTGAAAATGGCCCTATGTTGTGGGTTCTCGGATTTCACATAGAGATAAAGAAGGAAATCTGTAAAAATCTTCTTGTCCCAAATCTTAAGGGCTAGAGCTTTCATATTTGGCATGTAGCATCATCTAGTGACCCTCTACCAAAATACTTCAAATTATGGCCGTAGTGTTGAAAATGGCCCTATGTTGTGGGTTCTCAGATTTCACATAGAGATGAAGAAGGAAATCTTTAAAAATCTTCTTGTCCCAAACCATAAAGGCTAGAGCTCTCATATATGGCATGTAGTATCATCTAGTGGCCCTCTACCAAAATACTTCAAATAATGGCCCTAGTGTGGAAATTGGCCCTATGTTGTGGGTTCTCGGATTTCACATAGAGATAAAGAAGGAAATCTGTAAAAATCTTCTTGTCCCAAACCTTAAGGGCTAGAGCTTTCATATTTGGCATGTAGCATCATCTAGTGGCCCTCTACCAAAATACTTCAAATTATGGCCCTAGTTTGAAAATGGCCCTATGTTGTGGGTTCTCGGATTTCACATAGAGATAAAGGAGGAAATCTTTAAAAATCTTCTTGTCCCAAACCATAAGGGCTAGAGCTCTCATATATGGCATGTAGTATCATCTATTGGCCCTCTACCAAAATACTTCAAATAATTGCCCTAGTGTGGAAATTGGCCCTATGTTGTGGGTTCTCGGATTTCACATAGAGATAAAGAAGGAAATCTGTAAAAATCTTCTTGTCCCAAACCGTAAGGGCCAGAGCTTTCATATTTGGCATGTAGCATCATCTAGTGACCCTCTACTAAAAAACTTCAAATTACGGCCCTAGTTTTGAAAATGGCCCTATGTTTCGGCTTCTTGGATTTCACATAGAGATAAAGAAGGAAATCTTTAAAAATCTTCTTGTCCCAAACCGTAAGGGCCAGAGCTTTCATATTTGGCATGTAGCATCATCTAGTGGCCCTCTACCAAAATACTTCAAATTACGGCCCTAGTGTTGAAAATGGCCCTATGTTGTGGGTTCTTGGATTTCACATAGAGATAAAGAAGGAAATCTTTAAAAATCTTCTTGTCCCAAATCATAAGGGCTAGAGCTCTCATATATAGCATGTAGTATCATCTAGTGGCCCTCTACCAAAATACTTCAAATAATGGCCCTAGTGTTGAAATTGGCCCTATGTTGTGGGTTCTCGGATTTCACATAGAGATAAAGAAGGAAATCTGTAAAAATCTTCTTGTCCCAAACCGTAAGGGCTAGAGCTTTCATATTTGGCATGTAGCATCATCAAGTGGCCCTCTACCAAAATACTTCAAATTATGGCCCTAGTCTTGAAAATGGCCCTATGTTGTGGGTTCTCGGATTTCACATAGAGAAATAGAAGGAAATCTTTAAAAATCTTCTTGTCCCAAACCATAAGGGTTAGAGCTCTCATATATGGCATGTAGTATCATCTAGTGGCCCTCTACCAAAATACTTCAAATAATGGCCCTAGTGTGGTAAATGGCCCTATGTTATGGGGTCTCGGATTTCACATAGAGATAAAGAAGGAAATCTGTAAAAATCTTCTTGTCCCAAATCATAAGGGCTAGAGCTCTCATATATGGCATGTAGTATCATCTAGTGGCCCTCTACCAAAATACTTCAAATTATGGCCGTAGTGTTGAAAATGGCCCTATGTTGTGGGTTCTCCGATTTCACATAGAGATAAAGAAGGAAATCTTTAAGAATCTACTTGTCTTAAATGATAAGAGCTAGAGCTCTCATATATGACATGTAGTATCATCTAGTGGCCCTCTACCAAAATACTTCAAATTATGGCCCTAGTGTTGAAAATGGCCCTATGTTGTGGGTTCTCGGATTTCACATAGAGATAAAGAAGGAAATCTGTAAAAATCTTCTTGTCCCAAACCTTAAGGGCTAGAGCTTTCATATTTGGCATGTAGCATCATCTAGTGACCCTCTACCAAAATACTTCAAATAATGGCCCTAGTCTTGAAAATGGCCCTATGTTGTGGGTTCTCAGATTTCAAATAGAGATAAAGAAGGAAATCTTTAAAAATCTTGTTGTCCCAAACCATAAGGGTTAGAGCTCTCATATATGGCATGTAGTATCATCTAGTGTCCCTCTACCAAAATACTTCAAATAATGGCCCTAGTGTTGAAATTGGCCCTATGTTGTGGGTTCTTGGATTTCACATAGAGATAAAGAAGGAAATCTGTAAAAATCTTCTTGTCCCAAACCGTAAGGGCTAGAGCTTTCATATTTGGCATGTAGCATAATCTAGTGGCCCTCTACCAAAATACTTCAAATTATGGCCCTAGTTTGAAAATGGCCCTATGTTGTGGGTTCTCGGATTTCACATAGAGATAAAGAAGGAAATCTTTAAAAATCTTCTTGTCCCAAACCATAAGGGCTAGAGCTCTCATATATAGCATGTAGTATCATCTAGTGGCCCTCTACCAAAATACTTCAAATAATGGCCCTAGTGTGGAAATTGGCCCTATGTTGTGGGTTCTCGGATTTCACATATAGATAAAGAAGGAAATCTGTAAAAATCTTCTTGTCCCAAACCTTAAGGGCTAGAGCTTTCATATTTGGCATGTAGCATCATCTAGTGGCCCTCTACCAAAATACTTCAAATAATGGCCCTAGTGTTGAAAATGGCCCTACGTTGTGGGTTCTCGGATTTCACATAGAGATAAAGAAGGAAATCTTTAAAAATCTTCTTGTCCCAAACCATAAGGGCTAGAGCTCTCATATATGGCATGTAGTATCATCTAGTGGCCCTCTACCAAAATACTTCAAATTATGGCCCTAGTGTTGAAAATGGCCCTATGTTGTGGGTTCTTGGATTTCACATAGAGATAAAGAAGGAAATCTTTAAAAATCTTCTTGTCCCAAATCATAAGGGCTAGATCTCTCATATATGGCATGTAGTATCATCTAGTGGCCCTCTACCAAAATCCTTCAAATTATGGCCCTAGTGTTGAAAATGGTCCTATGTTGTGGGTTCTCGGATTTCACATAATGATAAAGAAGGAAATCTTTAAAAGTCTTCTTGTCCCAAACTATAAGGGCTAGAGCTCTCATATATGGCATGTAGTATCATCTAGTGGCCCTCTACCAAAATACTTCAAATTATGGCCCTAGTGTTGAAAATGGCCCTATGTTGTGGGTTCTCGGATTTCACATAGAGATACAGAAGGAAATCCTTAAAAATCTTCTTGTCACAAACCTTAAGGGCTAGAGCTTTCATATTTGGCATGTAGCATCATCTAGTGACCCTCTACCAAATTGCTTCAAATTATGGCCCTAGTCTTGAAAATGGCCCTATGTTGTGGGTTCTCGGATTTCACATAGAGATAAAGAAGGAAATCTTTAAAAATCTTCTTGTCCCAAACCATAAGGGCTAGAGCTCTCATATATGGCATGTAGTATCATCTAGTGGCCCTCTACCAAAATACTTCAAATAATGGCCCTAGTGTGGAAATTTGCCCTATGTTGTGGGTTCTCGGATTTCACATAGAGATAAAGAAGGAAATCTTTAAAAATCTTCTTGTCCCAAACCGTAAGGGCTAGAGCTTTCATATTTGGCATGTAGCATCATCTAGTGGCCCTCTACCAAAATACTTCAAATTATGGCCCTAGTGTTGAAAATGGCCCTATGTTGTGGGTTCTCGGATTTCACATAGAGATAAAGAAGGAAATCTTTAAAAATCTTCTTGTCCCAAACTATAAGGGCTAGAGCTCTCATATATGGCATGTAGTATCATCTAGTGTCCCTCTACCAAAATACTTCAAATAATGGCCCTAGTGTTGAAATTGGCCCTATGTTGTGGGTTCTTGGATTTCACATAGAGATAAAGAAGGAAATCTTCAAAAATCTTCTTGTCCCAAACCGTAAGGGCTAGAGCTTTCACATATGGCATGTAGCATCATCTAGTGACCCTCTACCAAAATACTTTAAATTATGGCCCTGGTGTTAAAAGTTGACCCTATGTTGTGGGTTCTCGGATTTCACATAGAGAGAAAGAAGGAAATCTTTAAAAATCTTCTTGTCCCAAACCATAAGGGCTAGAGCTTTCATATTTGGCATGTAGCATTATGGTGTTGAGCGGAGTTGCATTTCAGGTGAGCGATTTAGGACCATTATGGTCCTCTTGTTATTTAACAAGTGTATTCCTATTTATTTATCTATGAATACTATGCTAACAAAACTGCAACGCTGCAGAAATTATCACTGTTAGTTGACTTAACCTTATTTCCTCCATTAAGTTAAACCTAGAGAATGACGAAATATGTCGGTCAGTGGTAGACTTTCAGAATTTTGATGTCCCATCACAAAGGGATTTAAGTTTCCCATCAATCACTCAAACTACAATTTATTTCCTTGTTATAAACTAACCATCTTCGATCCGATGGTCCGGGAGCCATTTTGGTTGAAACTCGTGTTACTGTGGGGTTTTATTTTCGTCACTTGAACAAGAGATAGGGCCTTGCCCAATTGTGCTTTTTGAAGTAATATTTTCAACAGGTTTTGCCTTTTTCACTCCATTGATACTTCCAAAGTACTCAGGAAATCACTTCATTGCGATATTGAATGATCAGGGGAAGCTCAAGGAATTGTAACTTACGGTACCCGTTGTATCTCTTGTAATCATCCGATATGAAGATCCACAACAGGTTACTAGTTTAACCTCAACATTTGTCTGGTTATCGATGAATACTCACTGGCAAGCTCAGCATCATGTTTCATTCGCAGAACGGTTCTTTTACAATCAAGTGTACCGGACAGGCCCGAGGTTGGTTTAGCATTGCGCCATCTGGGACTTTAGGGGGCTTAGGGCACTATGGTGCGCTCAGATTGAACACTGCTTGTAAAATTGGTGTACACAGTATGGAATATAATGACTGAATACACACATGATGAGGGTTTGCTCTTGCATTATGAGTTAACACTTGATACAAGAACATTACAGAAGTAAACAATCAAGGTTTTTATTCGCCAACCATTCTCAGAAATAGTCTTTGTCTTATTCTCCAAGATTTTCAAACTTTGAAAAGTATCGCAACTTCTGATTGGCTAAACCAAATCTAAACGAAATGGTTGAGCCAATCAGACGCTGTGTTACTTTCAAATTTATAAAAATCTGGAGAATAAGACTGAGAGTGTTCTTAAGAATGGTTGGTGAATACGGACCCAGGTGTCTTTACGAACGTGAAGAAGACGACTTTTGAAAATATTGGGCAGAGAAGAGAAATGGTGGTAACCAGCATTTTCTCCTTTTCTGGCAATTATTTTCTTTCTTTTCAATCCCAAATGCTTGAATTGAGCCACAAAAAAGAATTATCATCAACAAATGAGCCATGCTCTGTGAAAAGGGGCCTAATGCGTCTGCGTTTCACTATTGATCAATTTTCTGTATGTCCAAGGACCAGTCTACCTCATGATTAAGGCAATTGTTAAAAATAGTGGCTATTACAGGTCCATAATTATGTGATGGCTTGATTGGCATCATGGATCACGGAGGTGTATTGAGCCCCCTTTTGCCAGAGCATGGCTCAAATGCTTT
This sequence comes from Tridacna gigas, assembly GCA_945859785.2. Classification (NCBI taxonomy): domain Eukaryota; kingdom Metazoa; phylum Mollusca; class Bivalvia; order Cardiida; family Cardiidae; genus Tridacna; species Tridacna gigas. The sequence continues at coordinate 18,177,760 of OX244042.2, read as the reverse complement.
AACCCTTTCCCAAAGGACAGTTTTTGAACTGGTCCAAATTGAAAGAGTTTGCAGACAACAGTTTTAAATTTGATGAAAATGGCAGAAAGTTCTCAAAAAAGGGTAGAAAACACTGTTGGAAAAGGAGAAATTGCTCGTTACGAGCAATTTCTCCTGTTCCCAGTGTTTTCAAAAGACTTGTACTGCAGACACGTGAAAACCAGGGCTTGTTTGGGAAAGGGTTAAACAAGCCACAATAAAAACTATCATCAACAAACGCTTTCAAAATGGACAAACATAAAATTTTGTATAGTAATAAAGAGTTAACATCATCTGTTATAGGGAGAAGACAAGTATACATTTGTTGAGGAATGTCAGAACCCGAGATCTGTTACCCTGCTGATCAAGGGACCTAACAAGCACACCATAACCCAGATCAAGGATGCCATCCGTGATGGGTTGAGGGCAGTGAAAAATGCAATAGAAGATGAGTGTGTTCTGCCAGGGGCTGGAGCATTTGAGATTGCTGCCTACCAGGAACTGATGAGGTACAAGAATGAGGTCAAAGGACGAGCTAGATTAGGTTAGTTCAAAAGAAAACACAAGATGGCTCTTCAAGCCAAAACAAATAAGGCTTGTTGTGCTGTACTGGGCTAAGACAGAGAATGCAGACTTGAATAATGTGGCAAATATTTCATCTGATTTTGGTCCATTCTGTCTGCCTCTTTTTATAATATTTTTGGACATGATCCCGATTAAACCTTGACCAAACGATCACGTTTTAACAACCCTGAGCAAGAGGGTTATGGTAGCCAGCATTTTCTCCTTATCCCCCAGTTTTGTACCCTTTCAAAGAGAACACCATTATTTGAGCCATTTTCGTCATCCATTAATGCTTCAAATATCCATGAGTTTCGAATTTTACAGTTTCGTACACTTAAATGGAATTCAGCAAAGTCTATTATTGCAAAAAGTGTGAAACCTTTTTGTTGTATAGGTCATAGCACTGTTTAAAAGGTATGTTATTTTAACCCTTTACCACACCATCTTGAGTTTTAATGATCCTTTTCTCAGAATATTTTCAAAAACCGTAGTCTCAGAGTCGTTAAAACTTGGCATTGTTAGGAAAGGGGTTCAATCATTCATGGCTCGGCTATCAGAGCACTTCTAAAGTCATTTAAATATGATTTTTATGAAGAAATAGGACAGTATTTTATTTGCACAAAGTATTTGCATTCAAATTATAGGGAGTTCCAGTATCTTGTACTGTCATTGACATCTATTCCATATTCAGGTGTTCAAGCCTTTGCTGATGCTCTGTTGGTGATAGTTAAAACACTGGCACATAACTCGGGGCTGGATCCACAGGAAGCCATTGTCAAACTTCAGGAGGAATACACAGGGCCTCAACAAGCTGTTGGGTTAGATATTAAAACTGGTAAGTCTGTATAGTGCATTGTAAAATGTCAATGTAGGAATAATGATATATTTAAGTGTGGGGGAGAAAGACTGAATTGCGAAATACTGGCTTTTTAGCTCACCTGAGCACAAAGTGCTCAAGGTGAGCTTTTGTGATCGTGCTGTGTCCAGTGTCCATTGTGCAGCGTCAATATTTACCTTGTGTGCACTCTAGAGGCCACATTTTCAGCATATACTCATGAAACTTGGTCAGAATGTTTGTCTTGATAAAATCTCGCACAAGTTCGAAATTGGTTCACATTGGGTCAAAAAGTGGGTCACTGGGCCATATCTTGGGAAAACCTTGTGTGTACCCTAGAGGCCACATTTTCAGCCCGATACTCATGAAACTTGGTCAGAATATTTGTCTGGATAAAATCTTGGACAAGTTTGAAACTGGGTCATGTCAGGTCAAAAAATAGGTAACTTGGTCAAATCGTAGAAAAACCTTGTGTGCACTCTAGAGACCACATTTTCAATCTGAAACTTGTGAAGTTGTTTAAATGTTTGTTTTGATGATACCTCGGACGAGTTCAAAATTGAGTCATGTAAGGTCAAAAAGTAGGTCACTGGGCTAAATCTTAGAAAAACCATGTGTGCACTCTAGAGGCCACATTTTTAGCCTGATTCTCTTGAAACTAGGTCAAATTGTCTGTCTTGATGATATCTTGTACAAGTTGCAAATTGGGTCATGCCGGGTCTAAAAGTAGGTCACAAGGCTAAATCTTAGAGAAACCATGTGCACTCTACAAACCACATTTTTAACCTGATACTCATGAAACTAGGTCAGATTGTCTGTCTTGATATCTTGGACAAGTTCGAAATTGGGTCATGTCAGGTCAGAAAGTAGGTCACTAGGCTAAATCTTAGGAAAACCATGTGTGTACCATAGAGGCCATATTTCAGCCTTATACTGATGAAGATAGGTTAGAAGTTTTATCTTGTTGCTATCTCAGACAAGTTTGAAATTGTGACATGTCGTTTCAAAAAGTAGGTCACATGGTCAAATCTTAGAAAAACCTTGTGTGCACTCTAGAGGCCACATTTTTAGCCTGATACTCTTGAGACTTAGATTATTTGTCTGAATGATATCTTGGACAGGATCCATATAGGGTCATGTTGGATCAAAAAGTAGGTCACTGGGCCAAATCTTAGAAAAACTTTGTGTACACTCTAGAGGCCCCATTTTCAGCCTGATACTCATGAAATTGGAGTCCCTAGACCCATATGCCTGAAATTTTATTGCTTTACCACACATCCCAACTTTTAATGACCCGGAGAAAAAAAGACTTGAAAATATTGTAGGAAAAAAGAGAACATGCTGGGAACCAGCATATTCTCCTTTTCCCACAATGTTTTCCAACCTTCCTAGAACAAATTTCAGTTTTTCAGTCACATTTATTTTGTCGTCTGCATATGCTTTCAATTTTGGACTAGTCTAAGATATTGTCGTTTGGTAAAGAGTTAAATTTAGTCTCTGTTCACTGTGTTAATTTTACAGGTGAAGATTTTTGAAAACATTGTGGGAAAAGGACAAAATGCTGGTAACCAGCATGTTCTCCCTATCCCACAATGTTTTTCCAACCTTCCTGTTCTCCTTTTCCCACAATGTTTCCAACCTTCCTAGGACCAATTTCAGTTTTTCTGTTACATTTGAGCCATGCTCTGACAGAAGGGTGCTTAACACATCTCTGTGATTCATTATACCAAGCAAGTCATCATACAATAATTGATATATCAAAAATTTTGTCTAACAACCGACTGTATCGTAAGGTAGACTGGTCCTTTGACACACAGAAAATTGACTAACAGCGAAAAGTTTTGGCTCAAGTCAGCCTGCGCGGACTGCGCGGCTGACCTGGGTCGATACTTTTCACAGATGCATGAAAGCCCCCTTTTCACATTTATTTTTTCATCCGCAAATGCTCTGAATTTGGACTAGTCTGAGATATTGTCGTTTGGTAAAGAGTTAAATAAGTCTCTGTTCACTTTGATTATTTTACAGGTGAAGCTCTAATACCGATGGATGTTGGTATAGTTGATAACTATAGAGTGAAGAAACAGTTATTACATTCTTGGTAAGTATAGTTGTGACAAAGACCAAGTTGTCTTGAGTTTTACTCTCTTGGAAAGTTCAGTTGTAACAGAAACCAAGTTGTCTAGAGTTTTACTCTCCCAATGCTGTGGGAAGCATAAATAGGTTCTGCTGATGATCTAGGTCAAGATCGGACTCCCAAGAACAATTGATCTACACCATTAGATATTGTGTTCCAAATTATGATCTAAATGTTTCTTCATTTTAGATGGAATATTATCAAAAAATGTCTGGAAGTCTATCAACTTATATGGCAGGGAAGAGTTAAACATGTCATTTACTCATCATCTGGAACAAACTTGCATCCTACAACATTGATAACACCTGTATAGAAAAAGCATGATCAACATGAAGTGGATTTGATAGATAAACATATGGGAAAACATGGTAGCAAAAGGTGAAATCGCTAAACATGAGCAACTAGACCTTTTGCAATGGTGTTTCATAAGTGGACTGCTGTATGACAAACCTAGAAGATTGCCAATGGGTAAATAATTAAGCCCACAGTTGAAGAACAAGTAAAGACCCTTTTACACTTCTATGGGATGAAGTTACTTTTTAACCCTTTACCAAACAATCCTGAGTTTAACAAACTTGGAGAAGAAGGTTTTTGAAAACAATGTGGGGAATGGTCAATGGAGAAAATGCTGGTAACCAGCTTTTTCTCCTTCCCCCACGATGTTTTCTACCTTTTTGTGGATGAGTCCCATCATGTGAGGCCTGTTTAATTGGTCATCTGCTATTGCTTTGTTTTTGGACAAATCTAAAATTTTGTTGATTGGGAAAGAGTCAAGTTGCTTGCAATTTTTTCAGGTTTTCGGTTAAGTGTAAAATTGGCATAGAGGTCAATGCACCATGAGTAATTTTTTTGTAAATGTTTGATAATTTCAATTTGTATGGATTGTTCTTTGATCTTAAAATATGGGCCATGCTATGTTGGAGGGTTTTTCCATACATCTACAAAATGTTTTACCCAGGCCAGCCTATGAAAATGAAAACTTTTGCTATTTTCTAAATCTGTTTTTCTGTCTCTTATTTCAGTACTGTTATAGCATCCAACTTGTTACTGGTGGATGAAATAATGAGAGCTGGTATGAGTTCACTGAAGGGAGACTAACCCAAACACAGCTGATTGAATGATTACATATTGTGTGCTGATTTAGAACTTTCTTGTATTTATCATTGTGAACAAAGTTTTGATACACTTTCAGTCATAGTAGACCAGCTTTCTTTTATGTACAAGTTAATATGAATGATGTTTAGTGAAAGTTTTGAGAAAAATAATGAGTAAAATTGTCAGAATGTCTTTTCTGTATGCAAGCTTAACTCTTTACCAAATGACAAAATTTTAGACTGGTCCAAATTGAAAGCATTTGCAGATGACAAAGTAGATGTGAATAAAAAATTGAAATTTCATTTGGGAAGGGTAGAAAACATTGTGGGAAAAGGAGAAAATGCTGGTTACTAGCATTTTCTCCTTTTCCCACAATGTTTTCAAAAGGCCTCTTTCTCAGGTTGTTAAAACGCGGGACTTTGTGGTAAACAGTTAAGAGGAAATGTGAACAGTCGATCAAACAAAAATGTTGGAATGTAACAAATTGCATGTTGCGCTTATTCCAAATGTAGTTCATGAAAAATTTTTAGCAAAAAAGCATGGAAAGTTAAATGTATTTGCCCTATACCACACAATCCTGACTTTTAAAGACCCAGAGGAAGAAGCCTTTTTGAAAACATTGTGGGAAAAGGAGAAAATACTGGTAAACAGCATTTTCACCTTTTCCCACAATGTTTTCTACCCTATCGGAGAAAAATTGCGTCTGCAAACGCTTTCAATTTGAAGAGGTCTAAAATTCCGTTGTCTGGTAAAGGGTTAAGTCATATGTGCTGTTTATAGGTCTTCTAATATTGCAGTTGCTTTCTCTGTAATAAACATATGCAATATAAAAGCTCTGCTGCCTTTACTTTGTCATTGCAAACCATTATTTCATGCCTTCCTAATTTTACCAATATGAGGCTGGGGTTTATAGTGTCTTGCCCTAGGACACTCGGACAAGACCAGTACTGCAAATATGTGGGTTCAAACTAGGACTGCCTGATTACCACCAAATATCTTGAGTCCTAGGCTATCCCTTCATCAAACTAATCCTGTGGAAAAACATTTTTGAAAACATTGTTGGAAAAAGTAAATATGCTAGTAGCAAGCATTTTCTCCTCCGACAATATTTTCTACCTTTTATCTCTTTACCATCATTTACTGACGATTAATTGAATGTGGCTCAAGTGATGTCTCTGAAGGGGCAGAAAACCTTGTGGAAAAATTTTTTCAATTTAGCAAACCAGAGTTTTTAAAGGAATCAAAATCTTTCAAGAAATTCTAAAGATGACCATGGCAGGATCATTTCTGTCGAGTTTGGTCAAAATTGGATGGGTAGTTTCTGAGATGTTTGAAATAAAAGTTAACACACAGAGGGATGCACGATGGACACAGGGCCATGACATAAGATGGCTGGCCTTTGGCCAGTGGAGCTAAAAATTACCAGCATCCCACCAGCCAACCAGGAGCACATCATCATATGATCCTGTGAGCTTATAAATACAAAATTGATTGACATTTCATATCATTTCAACTAAAGTAAGATATTGCAAAACAAGCCACAACATATTTAGATGAAGATATTACAAAACCTAGTCCTTGTATCTAACTAGATTTAAGTACCAAATAATTAGAACTAAAAGCTTAACTCTTTACCACACTTCAAAACCCTAGACCTGTCCAAATTGAGAGCATTTTGTAGACACCACTTTGAATGTGGCTTAACCCTTTACCCGACGACAAAATTTTATACCTGTCTAAATTGAAAGCATTTGCAGACGACAATTTCATTGTGGCTTAAATGATGCATTTTTTCTTTCATATGGTAGAAAACATTGTGGGAAAAGGAAAAAATGCTGGTTACCAGCATTTTCTCCTTTCCGCACAATGTTTTTTTAAAAGGCTGCTTCCTCAGGGCCGTTAAAAGTCGGCATTGAGTGGTAAAGGGTTAAATGATGGGAATCACCTTTGAAACCATAAAAAAAAAAATACTGTGGGAAAAGGAGAAAATGCTGGTTACCAGCATTTCCTCCTTTTCCCACTATATTTCAAACCACAGGATTGTTTGGTAAAGGGATACCAGAGAGAGAGAACATGACATAATACCAAGCCTACTCTCTCTCCAATAGTACTTGAACTCCAATCCAAAATGAAACCCAAATGAAGCATTTACCAATTATACCTATTAGGTTTTGGTATTTGAATCCTGTAATTTACAGATAGACAAAATGACAGCAAAACCTTTGCTGTGACAGTTAACTCTTTAGCAAACGACAAAAATTTAGACTGGAATAAATTGAAAGCATTTGCAGACGACAAAATAAATGTGACCCCAAAATTTAAGTTTGTTTTCGGAAGGGTAGAAAACATAGTGGGAAAAGGAGAAAATGCTGGTTACCAGCATTTTCTCCTTTTCCCACAATGTTTTCAAATGGCTTCTTTTTCGGGGTCGTTAAAAGTCAGGATTGTGTGGTAAAGGGTTAAATAAAGATGAGTTTTCATATGGCCTTTTCTAAAAGTCTAAAATTACTCAACTCCCTCAACATTCTAAGTGAGCCAGCTATAGCTAGAGCTGATGCAAGAAATATATCTCCTCCCCCACCCCCCTCCAATAACCAACACATCAGGTTTACAAGTTCCAACCGTAGGAAAGCTTTTGTAAAATTTCAGCCAAATTTAATACTGTGGCTGGGGAAGGCATGAAATTCTGTCTACAGATGGATAGGCAGACCAACATCCTTCCTAAGCAAAAAGTTCAACAGCACTTCAATATGCTTGTATCCCCAGTGAAAGTTGCTCCTGTAGCTATGTCGCTATGCATGCTGATACCATTTAATACGTCTGAATTAAGTGGTGTATTCAAATTACTTCATGTTCAAAATATAATAAAGGTTTTACAATTCTTGTAAAACCTTCACCAGACAACCACATCTGAAACTAGCTCAATTTGACATCATCCAGAGATGACAAATGTGGCTCAGATAATGCGGAGTTTTTCCAAGAGAGGGTAGTAAACATTGTGGGAAAAGGAGAAAATGGTGGTAGCCAGCATTTTCTTCTTGTCTCACAATGTTTTGAAAGTCTTTTTTCTCATAGTCCTAAAATCAAAGGATAGTTTGGTTAATGACTAAACCTTTAACAAACATTCATGAGTTTTAAAAACCATTACGAAGGAGCCTTGCAGGTAACTAGCATTTTTCTCCTTTATCACAATGTTTACTACCCAAAATCCCATCATCTGAGCCACATTTATTTGTCATCTGAAAATAGTTTTCAATTTGGACCAGTCTAAAAATTAAATTTTATTGTTTCGTAAAGGGTTAAGGAACACACTCCACCACTGAATGGCAGAGTTTTATTTTTTGAGTAACAGGTTCCTGAAGTCACTGTTGCGCAATCCAGCAGGTTTAGCACTGTTCTCTGTCGTATCCATGTCAGTTGTAGCACTACTTTTCTGTTCCTGTGCAGTCACTGCTGTTTTCACCTTGGATGGACCTTTCTGCGTAAGGGCTCTTGGCATTAAAGATAACTGGGTTCTGGCTTTACCTCGACTGAAATGAAGCAATCAATCATCATATTAATCCATTAAGAGTACGCAAATGATTCTTCAGCCCTGACAACTTTGTGTTACAGTATAGGAAAAGGGACAATTAACTGAAACAAAAAGTTACTCCTTTTCCATAATGTTATATATTTAAAGATACATCTGTACTGCCAGAGAGAACAAAAAACACTGTTAAGATTTGAAAGACTGTAGAATGGTTCAGAATTAGCTGTGTAAACAATGAAAAATTACTAATAAATATAGTTTAACCCTTTCCCAAACAAGCCCTGGTTTTCACGTCTGCAGTACAAGTCTTTTGAAAACACTGTGGGTAAAGGAGAAATTGCTCGTAATGAGCAATTTCTCCTTTTCCCACAGTGTTTTCTACCCGTTTTGAGACCTTTCTGCCATTTTCATCAAATTTAAAATTGTCATCTGCAAACTCTTTCAATTTGGACCAGTCCAAAATTTGTCGTCTGGGAAAGGGTTAATGGGATAAATACATATATTGGAAATCTTTGATTTTAAACCTAAAATGTCACAACAGTGATTCCTTTGTAGGCCTCCAGAAAAGGAAATGCATTTTCTATCCGTAGTAATCTATGAAACCTTGCAACCTTAAGGGGCAACATTTGGCATAAAGATACAAGAATCATTATAGTTTGATAAAATAACAATGAAATGGGTTTAAAACTGGCTGAAAACGAGTACAGATGTATCTTTAACCCTTTACCAAAACAATGCTGAGGTTCAAGGACTCTGAGGGACAAGGCTTTGGAAATGTTGTGGGAAATGGAGCAAATACTGGTAACCTGGTATCCTTTCAAAAAAAAAAATGGGTCATACTAACCACATTTATTTCACCTGCAATTGCTCTCAATATGGACAAGTCAAAAATTTCATCATACGGTGCTGCCTTAACTATTAATTTGGTTACCTCTTTCGACAAAATTTTAGACTAATCCAAATTTAAAGCATTTCCAGACAACAAAGTTAATGTGGTTCAACTGCTAGACTTTCTCTGTGAAGGACAGAAAACATTATGGGAAAAGAAGACAACGCTGGTTACCAACATTTTTTCCTTTTCCCATGATGCTTTCAAAAGCCCTTTTCCTCAGTTATTCAAACATGAGATCCTTTGGGGCACAGTTAACCCCTTACCATACAATCCGTACTTTTAAAGACCCAGAGAAGGAAAGCTTTTGAAAACATTGTGGGAAAAGGAGAAAATGCTGGTAACCAGCATTTTCTCCTTTTTCCCCACAATGTTTTCAATCCTTTCCAAAACAAATTTCAATCACTGAGTTACACTTATTTTGTCATCTGCAAATGTTTTCAATACAGACTAGTCTAAAATTCTGTTGTTTGGTAAAGAGTTCAAATAGCACAAGACTATAACAAAACTACTCTCCTTCTGAACTACAAGAACAAGATTCTAGCCCCTACCTTTCTGTATCCTTCTTGCCCATTCCCAGTGACGGTACAAACTCATCCCTCTGTCCTAGCGGTTTGTTTCTGACAGGAGGATTGCTGATTGCAACAGATATTGTGTGTTCACCCATCTGTACACCATCTGTCTTCATCACAGCTTGGGCTGCACTTTGCTGTATGAAAATGAGTTTTAAAAAAAAGCCTGTTTACTAGTATGCTTACAGGTATTTTACAGCAAATGTAAATCATGTATTTCATAGCATCAGCTTACTGTATTCCTAGATTCTAACTGATGATAACGAAATGGGCCTCTTGCCTATCAATGACAAAATTTAAACTCTTTGGGCTGTATTTATAAATCTTTTTTGAATCTGATTCTGTATTTTTAATTCCCAGAAGTCTTCTATAGGCAAAGACAGAACAGAAAGATTTCCTTGAAATTCAAAATTATTTTTGGAATCTCATGATGTTTGTCCACCATATACCTGAAAGATCATTGCATGCACTTATAAAAAACTGAAATGCACTAAAACTATTAGCTTTGGGGTCCTGCATTGCTCAGTGGTAAAGTGTAGGACTTTTAACTTGATTGTCAGGGTTAAAACCTCATTGGAAGCACTGGGATTTTCGTAGGAGTGTACTTGGGCAAGACACTTCAGAGCCCTAATCTTGTGCTAGTGAATCCAGGACATGCAAGAATATTTGAGCTAGCACACTGATATGACTGAATTAATGTTGAAACCAGCATTAAACACCATTCAATCAATCAACCTAAAAGGTTTACAGTCAAGTCAAATTTATTTTACCTCATCTACATATTCCACATAAGCCATTCCCTTTGGAGCCCCACTTCTGTACGTAACTAATCTCACTTCTTTAACCTCTCCATGCTGCGATAAAATACAGTTTTTACATGTAATCACTTTCAAATCAGCAAGCTAAACACTACAAGAAAAGGAGATACTGCTTGTTACAAGCATTTTTTTTTTCCTTTTCCCACAATATTTTTATAAGACTTCTGCTGTAGACACATCAAAATACTGAATTCTTTGTTTAACCCTTTCCCAGACGACAAATTTTGGACTGGTCCAGATTGAAAGAGTTTGCTGACAACAATTTTAAATTTGATGAAAATGGCAGAAAGTTATCAAAATGGATAGAAAACACTGTGGGAAAAGGAGAAATTGCTCGTTACCAGCAATTTCTACTTTTCCCACAGTGTTTTCAAAAAACTTGTACTGCAGACACGTGAAAACCAGGGCTTGTTTGGGAAAGGGTTAACTCTTTATGATGGTCCCACATTTTAATACCCCCGAGGAAAATGGGGTCTGAAAACATCATCGGAAAAGGAGATAATTCCAGTAACAAGCATTTTCTCCTTTTCTAGAAATGTTTTCTACCACTTGAAAGGCAAATCTCTTAATTTCAGGCACATTAATATTGTTGTCTGCAAATACTTTCAATTTAGACATGTCTAAAATTTTGTCCTGTGTACAATGTTTTGCACTTAATTTTAAAACATCTGAACAAAGATCAAAGCTTTCGGACACAGCATAGTCTTATTAAGAGATCGTGGTTCATATCAGATCATTTTTTTTTGCACCAAAAATTCACTTTTATTTCATGTGGAGCAATCAGAACACAGGACTGACAAGGTCAACACAACAGAACATAATTTGTGCAACACAAAAGACTATCACTAGACACAGTGAGAATACCTGATGTATTGTTTTTCCATTTCAACACAAAACATTGCAGTATCAATAGGAAAGCAGTATAACTCTTTACCAAACAAGAAAATTTTAAACTGGTCCAAATTGAAAGCATTTGCAGAAGACAAATCAACTGTGGCTCAAAAATTGAAATTTGATTTCGGAAGGGTAGAAAACATTGTGGGAAAAGGAGAAAATGCTGGTTACCAGCATTTTCTCCTTTCCCCACAATGTTTTCTAAAGGCATTTTCTTCAGGGTTGTTGAAAGTCAGGATTGTGTGGTAAAGGGTTAATAACTCATTTGCTTGTGATTTATTTCATTTACTCATAGTGACTGATTGCCAAATGGGATGAAAATGCATCTACATTGGAAAAGATTCACGCAATAACTAATCTAAACATCAAGATGAACAATAATCCCTCGAGAGTGAAGGTAGAAGCAGGTGCAAAGTAAAGATTTAATCTATACTGTTCACAAACACAACTGAAGTTGTGCTCATGCTTGTCTTCCAAAATCTTGTAAGAAGAGAAGAGATTATCTTACCTGACCAAACAAAGTCTCTAGTGCTTCTTTTGTACATGTATGAGGAAGATTCTTCACAAATAATTTATTCTTCTCTAAACCCGTATTATACTGAAATGAAGTACAAAGAGGATATCTGTTTTTTTTTTCGCTGAAAGATTGAAATTCATTTCATTGAGTGAACATCATCGGTAATATTTTTACTTGTGGCTGCAATATTACTGAAGATGTTCACGAGATGAAATAGATTTTCATCTTTCACCGCAAAAAACAAACATTCTATTTATTTCATGCTTGTAACCTCTATGTTGTTGGAACTTCATCAAAATCATTTGCAGGTGTTTTCAGCAATTCCCTGTGGCATACCCCCCCTCGTCCCCTCACTTGACAATGCATTACAGTATTACGTAAAGCACGAGAAATACAGCGTAAATTACGGCATATTTCCCTCCCTTTGAATGGCATGCGCTGCTTACCTAGGTAACTAGTGCAAGGGAACTACTGTTTCCGCCTTCAATTGAAGAGTTAGATAGTATAAAATCGGTATTTTCACTGGTTGTAACCATGAAATAACAAACTATAATCCAACATTATTTCTCGATAAACTACTGAAAAGCACGAAATAAATGTTCATGTTTACTAATTCATCAGTGTTTGCTTCACCCTTTCCCAAATGACAAATTTTATTAGATTCTTTTAAATTCAATATATCTGCAGCCAACAAATTTGATCTTGGTTCAAATGAGCTTTAGCTCTCTTATAGGGCAGAAAACATTGTGGGAAAAAGAGAAAATCCTGCTTACTAACATTTTCTCCTTTTCCCACAATGTTTTCAAAAACCTTCTTTCCCAGGGTCATGAAACCCAGGGTTGTTTAATAATGGGTTAAGTTTTAATATACTTTACTTATTATCCCTTCTGTACTGTTTAGATTAACTCTTTAACAGCCCCGAGAATGAAGGCTTTTGAAAATATTGTGGGAAAAGGAGAAAATGCTGGTAATCAGCATTTTTTCCTTTTCCCATAATATTTTCCACTCTATCAAGGATCATCATTTGAACTTTACTTAATTTTTCATCTGCAAATTCTTTTAATTTGGTCAAGTACAAAATTTCATGGTTTGGTAAAGAGTTAACATAACTCAAGTATTGTTTTACTCTGAAATTCACAATTTCCGTTTACTTAAGATCTTGTCCACCTACTTTAAACACTTTACTCACTGTTGTAATTTTAAATTCCTAGACAAGCAATCTGATTGGCTGATATAGTACGTGTAAGCCAATCACGTTACAGGCCTTGTAATTCTTGGCTGATATAGCATGTGTAAGCCAATCACATGACCAGCCTTGCGATTTAGAATAAAAATTTAACTCAGAATGTTTGGTGAACGAGCAACATATTACATGTATTCTGTCATGGCCATTCAGCAGTTCTGTTTATTGCCATGGTATACTGGGTCAATCTCGTGAGTACTACAGATTGACATATACTTAGAAATTATGTTTGAGAGCTTTTAGTCCATAGACTTCTGAAACTCGACACCTTATATCTGCAGGAATGACCCAAATACTGCCCAACCTCTGTAGGGCTCTATTGACTAACTAGCCCACTAAAGCAAAATTTTAACCCTTTACCACACAACCCCGAGTTTTAACAACCCTGACATAGAAGGCTTTTGAAAACATGGTGGGAAAAGGACAGAATGCTGGTAACCAGCATGTTCTCCTTTTCCTACTAGGTTTTCTACCCTTTCAAAGACAAGTTCCACCATTTTAGCCATATTTAATTCGCCGTCTGCAAATGCTTTGAATTCAGACAAGTCTAAACTTTTGTCATATAATAAAGTGTTATTTGGTATGGACTGTGAAATTCCTCCAGTCAAAGTCTAAAAATTATTTCCAGTTTTACAACATTTGACCATGATCTCAATATCTCCAATTTTTTTATCTTTAACCCATTAACTCATAATACCAAGTTTTCACGACCCTGGGAAATTCGATTTTTGAAACATTGTGGGAAAAGGAAAAAATGCTGGTAACCAGCATTTTCTCCTTTCCCCATAATGTTTTCCAACTTGTCAGAAACAAATCCAATCATTTGAGCTACATTCATTTGTCGTCTACAAATGCCTTCAATTTAGACCAGTCTAAAATATTGTTTTGTGGCAAAGAGTTAACAACAACAAAAAAAAAAAAAGCCATACTGTGAGAAATACTATTCCTTGTTCAAACCTGACATGCATTCATGCATTAAAAAAATAATGGTAAATAATTCTTCAACTCCCAAAAAATGTGTCAGGGTATGTGCAACATTCCACTTACTCTAAATTCTGCTTTGCTCTTCTGTGTTCTATGTTCGTACTTTGACACATACATGGGTCGTCCCTCCATCAGTTCTCTGTCATAGGAGATTGCATTGGCAACTGCTAACTAAATATACACATAAATTTCTAATAGTAATATACACATAAATGTTTAATAGCAAGATATTTCTACACTGACTAACCTATTACACAACAATCCCATAATTTAACAGCCATGAAGAAAATTACTTCTAAAAACATAGTTATTAGGAGAGAATGCTGGTAATCAGCATTTTCTCCTTTTCCTGCAATGTTTTCTACCCTTTCCAAATTTAAACCCATCAATTGACCCACACTTAATTTGTTGTTTGCAAGTGCTCTCAAATTCAACCATCTGCAAGTGCTCTAAATTCAAAAGCTAATCCCATCAATTAAGCCACACTTAATTTGCCATCTGCAAGTGCTCTCAAAACTAACCACCCAAAAATGCTCTCAAATTCAACCATCTACAAGTGCTTTCAAATTCAACCATCTACAAGTGCTTTCAAATTCAACCATCTACAAGTACTCTCATATTCAACCATTTACAAGTGCTTTCAAATTCAACAAGTCTACAATTTTGTTGTTTGGTAAAGAGCTTATGGCAAATATCATATACACTATTGCTATACATATCTTTAAATTGTTACCACGTAACTAGAGGATATTTGTTTTTTTTTTTCAGTGAAACTTCGAAATTTATTTCATTGAATGAATTTCATTGGTAATATTTTCACGAGTGGCACAGCTATGAGAGAAACTATTACCAATGACGTGCAGGAGAGGAAATAAAATTTGAAGTTTCACCGAAAAAAAAGTATTCTATTTATTTCATGCTTCTAACTCCTGTTTTGTAAGGACTTTCATCAAAATTCAGTAGAGTTGTTCTTGAAAATTTCCCCTCACATAACAATGCATTACAATAATATGTAAAGCGCTAGAAATATAGGTTAAATGCGTGTAAATTTCGTCATATTTCTGACTGGTTGAATGTTTACCTAGGTAACTAGTGCGTGGGAACAACTGTTTCAACTTTCAATTGAAGAGTTAGAATATATGAAATCAGTATTTTTTACAAGTCGTAACCATGACATATCAAACCATAATCCACCATTATTTCTCGAAAAACTAATGAAAAGCATGAAATAATGAGGATTCTTTTGGTCTTTGCACCAGACCACATAAGAAAGCATTTGGGATAAAAGGGACGTTACTCATCAGAAAAAATTTCTCCTTTGGCCACTGTTTTTTCAAATGTTGTCCTGTATTAATTCATGTTGATTATCTATAATTCACAAAGAGATTTTTCAGTTTTTCATTCCAAATTCATTTATGATTAATTACTATTGCTATGCATAATTCCCACATATCGGGCAATTTTTTCATAGGTAGTCTGATGGAAGACAAAAAAAGGCATCAATTAAAACTTTTAAAAGTTATCTGGGCAACAGATACAAACTCTTTTTCTGCAGTACAATGTTTTAGAATTCATTAAATATGCACAGATAATAGAATATGATAAAATTTTCAATTTTTCACCTGAACCATGTAATTTTGTGTAAAAACCTTACCTGATCAACAAACTGGATGTAAGCATAACCTTTGGATCTTCCCTTTACATTCTTAACAAGTCTTATTTCTTCTATTTCTCCACACTGAAACATATAATATAAATGTCATAACTATGACACATCTTCAAAATTACTTTGTACTTTGTGTCATGTACATGTAAATGATCATTTATCAATGTAAAATGGACAACTTCTCAAACAAAAAAAAAAAAAACAGAGATATTTGTTGTGATGGAAAAAAACAAACAAGTGTAACACATGCTGGTGCCTACACACGGCTAGAGTTGTTTTTTCAAAGACAAAACTAGGGCATAACTGTCACTGTATCAACATATTGTGATGGATACCTGCACTTTTGGTAGTTTACAACTAGCCCGAGTTTGACAAAATCTTCAGGAATGACAAATGTATCAGAGAAAGTCGATTTTTGCAAGACAACGCCACAACAATGACAGGGCATTGACAATACCTTGAAATTTTCAACAAATAAAAAAAAAAACCCAAAAAACCAGAGCTAAAATGTACTTACTTTTTTGAAAAATTCTCTCAATTTTTCTTCATCTACATCAAACAAGAGGTTACTAATAAAGGCTGTTCTGTCACCAGTGCTTCCATCATGGAAATCTGTTACATCTGACATAGGCAAAGAAACCCTACTGACAGGCACGTGCCTGAAGAATGCTTCATAACTGAGATGGACATTATTTTAACTCTTTACCAGACAACAAAAATGTAGACTAGTCCAAATTGAAAGCATTTTCAGAAGACATTTTAAATGTTGTTCAAGACATAACATTTGTCTCTTACAGGGTAGAAAACATTGTGGGAAAAGAAGAAAATGCTGGTTACCAGCATTTTCTTCTTTTTCCACAATGTTTTCAAAAGGCTTCTTTCTTGGGGTCGTTAAAAGTCGGGATTGTGTGGTAAAGGGTTAATAAGCAATATCTTCTTAGGTCAGGCATATTTAATTGTCATCTGCAATTGCTTTCAATTTGGAAGAGTAAAAAAAATTATGTTAACCCTTTACCAAACGGAAAAATTTCAGACATCTCAAAACCCAAAGCAATAGTAGACAAAAAATTAACCCTTTACCACACAATCCCAAGTTTTAACGACCCTGAAAGAGAAGGCTTTTGATAACATTGTGGGAAAAGGAGAAAATGCTGGTAACCAGCATTTTCTCCTTTTGTCAAAATGTTTTCTACCCTAAAAAAGACAGAAATCATCATTTGATCTAGATTTAATTTGTTGTCTGTAAATGCCTTTACTTTGGCACAGTTAAAAAATTTGTTGTTTGGTAAAGGGTTACAGGAGGCTCAAATTTTGGAAGTTGTCAGTGATAGGGTAGAAAAAAACATTGTGGGAAAAGGCAAAATTGCAGGTCAACAGCATTTTCTTCTTTTCCCATAGTGTTTTCAAAAGCCTTCTTTCTCAAGGTAGTAAAAAGCTGGGTTTGTGTGTCCATATTGCTGGATCCAGATTTAGGAAGGCAAATAGAAAGAATTACAGGTGGAAATGCAAATAGTTCCAAAAGCAAATCTACAGTCGCCTCTCTTGAAACTAGACAGGGACATGCTCCTGATCAATAGGAAAAAAGCACACCATACACATATGAGTCAGGCTCTGGCAAAAGGGGGCTTAATACATCTCCCTGATGCATTTTACCAGTCAAGCAATCACATAATCATGAATCCATAATAGCCAATTTTTTTAATAGTAGACTGAAACATGAGGTAGACTGGTCCTTAGACATACAGAAAATTGACCAAAAGCAAGAAGTTTCGGACAAAGCCTGCGCACGCTGACCTGTGCAGATACTTTTCGCAGATGTATTAAGTCCCCTTTTCACTGCGTATGGTTCATATCTAATCAATACATCTTTACCTGATGACAATGTTTTAGGTTTATCAACACTGAAAGCATTTGGGGAATACAAAATTTGGCATCAAATGATGAGATTTGCCTTTGAAAGTGTAGAAAGTGTGGGAAAAGAAGCAAATGGAGGTTATGATAATTTTGTAAGAATTTTGTGGCAATGTCCCAAAATCCCTTGTTCAACATAAGACACAATATAAGCAGTATTCTACTGGCAAACTTTCATGAAGCACCAAAATTAATTTTAAGCTCAGCCTACCTGCAAGGCGCCCATTTCATGCTGCACAAACATCATGACAATTTGAGAGCGTTAGGTTTGTACTTCACAAAACTTTACGAAACCATGAAATTTACCAGTTGAATACAAAAACATGAAAAACCACAAGTACCAGTTGAATACGGCTATTGAATGTACCTGTTTTAATCTTTTTGGCTGGAGGCTCTTCAGAACTTCCCTCATTCTTAATTACAGCATCACCTTTATAACCAGGGGGAGGAGCTAATGGTTTCTTAAACTCTGGTTCAGTAGATGATATGCTAGTTTCACTGTTGGTTCTGTTAGCTGTGGGTGGAGTATAACCTGGGGGAGGAGCTTTGGACTTTTGTTCTTTGTAACTCGGGGGTGGAGCTAGTTTCTGACTTTTAACAGGAATACTTGTGGGAACTTTAAAGCCATCATCACTGCTGTTTGAGGATTCTGAATGCTGAATACGAGGAAACAAAACTGTTATTAAGGCTAGTATTTAGCCTATAAAACAGCAAACTTTTTCCCTGTTTCTAAAAAAAGATAAAGATTTAAAAATACTACGAACTAAGTAAACTCAATTTTCAACACATCTAAAACAAATAACTAAAAAAAAACCATTGCTCCAGGTCTACAAACTGAGAATTGTCTAATTTAACCCTTTACCACACAATCTCGAGTTTCAATGACCCTGAGGGAGAAACCTTTTGAAAACAGTGTAGGAAAAGGAGAAAATGCTGGTGACCAGCATTTTCTCCTTTTTCCACAATGTTTTCTACCCTTTGAATGATAAATTTCATGTCTTAAGTACCATTTAATTTGTTGTCTCTAAATTCTGTCAATTTGGACATGGCTAAAACTTTGTCATGTGGTGAAGGGTAAAATGTTGCCCTAGTTGTGATAATCTTTTTTATATCTATATCATTATTGCCCCCTCCACTTCCTACGTATAAAGAGAAGAAAGAGAACATCTGTGGTTTTTTTGGCAAAATTTTCAAAAGGCTGTTTTCTCAGGGTCTTTAAAACTTGGGATTGTGTGGTAAAGGGTTAACACAATTTTCATCATTATTTTGGATATATTTCACATAATGGCTACACCTATCCATGCATTCTTCAATTTACTTCTAGCAGTCCTTCGGAAAAATTTATTTCCGAGCCACTGGCTCCTTTCCCGCATAACCCTTTCCCAAATGACAAACTTTAGATTCTCCCAAACTGAGAGAGTTTGCTGATGACAATTTTACATTTAATAAAAAAGGCAGAGCATTCTCGAATAGGGTAGAAAACATTGTAGGAAAAGGAGAAATTGCTCCTTACGAGCAATTTCTCCTTTTCCTACAATGTTTTCAAAAGACTTGTACTGCAGTCACGTTAAAACAAGGGCTTGTTTGGGAAAGGGTTAAATGTCTCTGACACAATGTTCAACAGTAAGAGAGGAATAAATCCTTTTCAAATGACTATCCTCAATCTTCAGAAAGAATATGACCTAGTTGCGATTCCAATCAGTGACCTCCTGGTTTTAAACCCCATAATGTGACTGACTCATCAATTGAGTGATTGACTGACTGATTGATTGATTGAATGGTGTTTTACGCCACTTTCAACATTATTTCAGTTATATCACGGCCACAGCTCACATATTCATGCATTTCCTGGGTTTCACCAATACTAGGCTAGGGCTCTGAAGTGTCTTGCCCAAGGACACTCCTATGAAAAACGTGACTGACTGAGGAATGGAGCTATAAGTCTCGGTATTTTGAAAAGATAAGTGTATAAAGGCATATTCAAAAGAATAAAAGACTAATATAAGTATTTATCACATGAAACCTCCTCTGGCAGTGTATTAAACCCATGACTTATTTTTGATAATACACTAGTGTATTATCGTTTTTTGGGTCCTGGTTCTGATCAGTTTTTAGTTGTGAGCGCGTGAAGCCGGAGAAACCAGCCACAGCATGTGCCGGAATTTGTGCGACTACATCGTTTAGCGGGAAAAAATGACGTCACTGTTGCTAAGGCATATTCGTGCGCAAAGTTTTTGATTTTCATATTTAACAAAAAACAAAGAAATGCAGCGAAAGTCTTTTAAATCAACAAAATTGCGGAAATGGGTGGACTTATCCCCTCTAGAAACTGTTTCATTCTACTTTCGGTGTAAATATCAAAGAACTATCTACTTGTGTATGTACACATTTGAAACCAAACTACAACTGTAACTATGGACCTGTGAACGGTGTATAGGCTAAAGGTGATGATGCAGGATATATTTTGCCTGTCATTTGTTTTATGTGATAAATAGAATCTCATATTCATGTTTATGTTTTATCATTTTTATCAAACTTGTTGACTAAAATGTATTTGACACTCGCCAAGGCTCGTGTATACATTTTTAGTCAACTCGTTTGATAAAAATGATAATACATACACACTCATGTAAGATCCTCTATTTCTATAGCTCATCCTACAGCTTTACAGTCCTTACTTTACGTTTATAAGGCTGAATTGTAGTACTGAGGGATGACTGCCCATTCTGAGATACTTCATTCTGAGATTCTTCATTCTTTGGTTTGTTTTGTGGCTGGAATTTTTTCTGATCTGTCTGACTTGTTTGCTGCTGTTTCCTCTGTTCTCTTTGTTTGCCCTGTTGTTGCTGTTTGTTCCATTTGTTCCCTTTTTTATCAAGTTTTTTCTTGCTCTCTTGAATGGTCTGTTCTTGTTCTGCCTTAAAAAAAAAAAATGAGCCATGCTCTGGAAAAAGTGGGGCTTAATGCATTTCCGTGATGCATTATACCATGCTAGTTACGACATAATTTTGGAACCATAAAATCTGTTTCGTTCAACAATTGACGGGATCTGAGGGTAGAATGGGTTGACATGCAGAAAATTGACCAAAAACAAAAAGTTTCGGCCCAGGTCAGCCTGTGCAGACTGCACAGGCTGACCTGGGTCTATACTTTTTGCAAATGCATTAAGCCCCCCTTTTCACAGAGCATGGCTCAAATATAAACAAAGTTTTGGTTTTATATAGACAGCTAAACTCTTTCCCACACCACAGAATTTCAGATATGTCCAAATTGAAAGCATTTGCAATGAATTAAATGTAGCTCAAAGGATGGAATAAGTTTTTGATTAGGCAGAGAATATTGTGGGAAAACGAGAAAATGCTGGTAACCAGCATTTTCTCCTTTTCCCACAATGTTTTCAACAGCAGTCATTCTTAGGATTTGGTGAAGGGTTAAACAAGATTATATATCACAAGTGAGCGGATATATTTATGAGTAAGGAGGGCAGTATTATATCTCAAAACTTAACCCTTTACCAGATGACAAAATTTTAGCCTTATCCAAATTGAAAGCATTTGCAGACAACAATTTCAATGTGGCTCAAATAGTGAAATTTTCCTTTGATAGGACAGAAAACATGGTGGGAAAAGGAGAAAATGCTGGTTACCAGCATTTTCTCCTTTTCCCACAATGTTTTCAAAAGGCTTCATTTCCAGAGGCATTCAAAGGCGTCATTGTGCGGTAAAGGGTTAATATCTTCCATACAAAACTGGAGGATGTATCTACAAAGATTATCTTTCACAGCAGCATACAACAGCTAAAATACTTGCTACTGTTGTTATATTGAATTATCTCATTAAAGAAACATTTAGTTTAAAATAGAGAAATGGCTTTTTGCCCTTTTACCAAATATTCCTGTGTTTCAATGACCCTGAAGAATGCACATGAATGAGCAGTATGAAAGGAAAAAATGCTGGTAACCATCATTTCCCCTTTTTCCCTCTGTATTTTCAACCCTTTCTTAACCCTTTCCCAAACAAGCCCTGGTTTTCACGTGTCTGCAGTACAAGTCTTTTGAAAACACTGTGGGAAAAAGAGAAATTGCTCGTAACGAGCAATTTCTCCTTTTCCCACAGTGTTTTCTACCCTTTTTGAGACCTTTCTGCCATTTTCATCAAATTTAAAATTGTCGTCTGCAAACTCTTTCAACTTGGACCAGTCCAAAATTTGTCGTTTGGGAAAAGGTTAAACAAATCCCATCATTTGAATAAGACTTAATAAATCATCCGCAATTGCTTTAAATATGGGAAAACCTAAAATTTTATCGTTTGGTATAGACTTGACTAAATGCATTTTTAAATGTTCACAGTAGTTTGAAGCGCAAAATTCTTTACAGTAAGTACTTAAAAGCAATCAGTTACCTTTAGCAGGGTTAAAACCTTTCAAAGGGAATCTTAATGTCTCGAGAAATGAGCATTCATGTGGAATAAATTCAATCAGTGAATATAAAGTGCATTGAAATAATAATCAACAACATCAGCATCAGTATCACAATGTTAAAAATTTCCCTGGGGCAGTTTTCCTAGGGGGGGCACATTTTCCAGGGCAGTTTTCTGGGGGGCAGTTTTCCTGCTACGTTGAATAAGCTGTTGCTCAGATGAAGGAACAAGGAGGAACAAGAATTTTTGTGGTATGAGATTTTTCCTCCTCCCATTCACTGCTATAGAATGATTCACAGTAAGTGCAAAATTTTTGGTACATTTAAAAGGTTTGAAATACACATGAGCCAAACTCTGTGAAAAAGGGGTTTAATGCATCTGCAAAAAGTATCGAATCCTGTCGGCCTGCGCAGTCCATGCAGGCCAAGATGGGTCGATTCTTTTAGCTATTGGTCAATTTTCTGCATGTCAAAGGAAATTCTACCAGCAGATCCAGTCGGCTTTTAGACAAAATGGATTTTGTGGATCCATAATTATGCAACAACCTCCTTGGTATAATGTATCAGGGAGATGCACTAAACCCAATTTTCCTGCAGCACAGCTCATGCCAATCAAATGCTATTTAGATACACATGCAAAGGTATTTCAACAAGAGTACTTTTCTACAAATCCTATTCTTTCCAGGCCATTGGTTCCTTTTTCAAATAAAAATGTGCCATGCTCTGGCAAAAAGGGGGCTTAATGCATCTTCATAATGTATGATACCAAGCAAGTCATCACATAATTAGCGATCCATAAAATCCATTATGTCTAACAACCAACAGAGGTAGACTGGTCCTTCGACAGGGCTTGAAAATTCCACTCGTCCGCTTGTCATGACGAGTGAGCTCTGGGTTAGGAAGAGTAAAAAATTGCAATTGGTCATCCTGTTGGATGAGTAAGAAATTCTAAGCAACCTTTCAATTAAAATTAAGCCTGATGATCATGATCAAAGTCCAGCATAATAGTTAACTCAATATTTCAAGTGACAGCAAGTCAACTTCCAAAGTTACACAGTTCAGGGTAGTGATTAGCTGATTTTTGATAAATGCTTAATTCAAGGCAGTCAAACATCCACATGAAGAAAATCATGATTGAATCAGTATAAATCACCATGGCCGTCCTGCATTGTCTTTTTCATAGAAATAAAGGCATGTCAAAAAATTACCCAGATGAAACGTAAACCAAGTCAAATTCGATGTTTAAAATTGAAATTTAGTCATTTCCATTGATAGAATAATTAAAAATGTGAGTTTTAAAAGGAATTTAAATGTTATCATTTTTCTGATTTTTTGACGATGAACAGAAAAAGGAATATACCTTTTCTCTCCTCTCTGTAATTCTTGCCATTTGAGCTTCACATTTACTGACTGCTTGATCATACTGTTCAAGGGTACCTATACAAGAATGATATAAATCATTTAATCCTTTCTACATGAAAAAAAACTTTAAACGATACCATATTGAAAGCATTTGCCAACAATAAACCAAACATGGCTTATATGATTGAATTTGTCTTTGATAAGTATAGAAAACATTGTGGGAAAGCGAGAAAATGCTGGTTACCAGGATTTAAAGATTTTTTGACTTTCTCAAGAAATTAATAATATAACTTGTCAGCAGCCTTAACCTTTTACCACACAATCCTGACCTTTAACAACCCTGAGAAAGGAAGCTTTTGAAAACGTTGTAGGAAAAGGAGAAAATGCTGGTAATCAGCATTTTATCTGTTTCCCACACTGTATTATACACTACTATATATGAAAATTGCCATTTACACAACATTGTCTGCAAATGCTTTCAATTTGGTACAGTCAAAATTTTTGTCATTTGGTAAAAAGTTTAAATCACTGTTTCTCTCAAAGCCAAACATTGTTTCCAACAATGTCAGTGTGAGAAAGCAGCCATAGCCACTACCATACACATATAACATTTTACATGGAAATGTAAATCATGGTTTTTAGAAATGGAGGTCCTCTTAAAATGAGTGAAAAATGGTTCTTTGATGGTATACGTGTAAATACAACTTCAGTGTACAAGTATATGGGCCTTTTGTTGACACCTAAACTTTCATGGTCTGCTTCAAAGTACAAACTTGCGTCGCAAGCAAAAAAGGCAATATTTTCAATTAAATCATACCAGTATAAATTTGGTTTCTTTTTACATAAGGAGTAATTTAAATTATTTGATGCAATGATTTTGCCTATTCTTACATTCAGGGCAGAGATATGGGGATTTGAGTATTCTGATATCATTGAAAATGTTCATTTAAGATTTTGTAGAGAATTTTTAGGGGCAAACCATTCTGTTAACAATTGTGTTGTCCTATCCGAGTGTGACAGACTACCCTTATGTATTATCTATGAAACCAAAGTTGTCAAATATTGGTGTAAACTTTTACATATGGATAATCATCGTTATCCTAAACAATGCTATAAGATGCTTAAGGCACATGCCGATCTTGGTAGAGTCACTTGGGTTACACGAGTTAAAAATCTTCTTTGTATAAATGGTTTTGCTTATGCGTGGCTTTCGCAAGATATAGGGGATGTTGATTACTTCCTTAAGCTGTTAAAGCGAAGAATTTCTGATTGTTCGCTGCAATATTTAAATGAGTCAATTCAAAACTCACCTCGGTGTGATTTGTATAAACACATATTTTCCTTGTTAAATCCAGAGAAATATCTATGTGTGGATATTTCTCCGAGTTTAAGAAGAGCTTTTGCAAGATTCAGGTGTTCTAGCCATAAACTCAATATAGAACTAGGTAGACATTTTAACATAGAAAGAGATGATAGGGTGTGTCAGCATTGTTTATTAAACCATGACATTTTAGTCGTTTTAGTCGTAGAAACTGAATACCACTCTTTTTTTAATTGTTCTCTATTCAGTGCAGAAAGACAAACATTATTGTTCTCTTGGTATCGAGGTAGAAAAGATATAAGGTCATTTTACAATTTAATGAAAGTAAAAATAATGTTACTATTAAAAAGGTAGCAAAGTATATTCTATCAATTTTAACATTTAAGGATTCTTATTAATAGCGATTATATTTCTGAATGTAAATGCTATTTGCAACTCTTCACTGTAACGACTGTATTTAAAATTTTGTATAATGGGCCGGTGGCCTTCATGTACAGATAAAAATATTTGTATTGTACTGTATTACATTCCAGCACTAAAGAAGTTTTCAAATGAGGGGAAAAAAGTTTCAAACAGTTCAATAAGGAGAAATATTGAATTCATTGTGTTAAGAATTTAACAGACAAACAATTGGGAAGGAGCCAGGACATTACAAAGCTCTACTTGCCCTTGACCAGTAGAGCTAACAATCAAATACCTTCTTCTCTTTCAAAGTTAATGTAGGCATCTACCACTGATTCTGGCCAGTCTGTCACTGAATTTAAGGCTTTCTGCAAAACTCTCCGACAGTGTTTAGCATCACCATATGTCCTTTAGAAATAAAACATGACAATATTCAGTTTTCCCTACAACAAACGATCCCACTTATTAACAAACCTGTAAAAAAAAAAAAAAAAAAAACTTTCAAAAAAAGTGTTGTTAGCCAGCCTTTTCTGTCATCTTAACTGTTTAGTACATGACAAAAATTTAGACTGGTCCAAATTGAAAGTATTTGCAGACGACACATCAAAGGTGGCTCAAATGATGAAACTTGTCCTTGATAGGATAGAAAACATTGTGGAAAAAGGAGAAAATGCTGGTTACCAGCATTTTCTCCTTTTCCGACAATGTTTTCAAAAGCCTTCTTCCTCAGGGTTATTAAAAGTCGGGATTGTGTGGTAAAGGGTTAAAGATTGTCCCATTATTTCAGCATTATTTAATTTGTTGTGAGGAAATTCTATTAACCTCGGTAAGTCTAAAATTTTGTCATCTGGTAAAGACTTACCTCTTATAAGGCAAAGCTCAGCTTTAGCTGCTGTTGCCGACATTGATGATCAATATCACACTGCAAATCTACAGTGTCTGTGGGTAAGGTTTTTGTAAGATTCAGCCAAGTGACCTACTTTTGACCTGACATGACCCAATTTCGAACTTGTCCGAGATTTTATCAAGACAAACATTTCATGAGTATCTGACTGAAAATGTGGCCTCAAGAGTGCACAGAAGGTAAATGTTCACGACCACATGACAGTCGGCAGACACAGCTGGATTATAATAGCTCACCTTGAGCACTTCATGCTCACGTGAGCTAATCAAAAAGTTATGAATGAATTCCAAGAACTTTCTGCTCAGGACTCGTATTGTAAAATGTGAAAATTTTCACACGATTACGCAGATAATGACAACAACGATGCTAGGGCTACGACAATACCTTGATGTTTTCTTCAGAAACAGCTGAGCTAATAAGGGTAAAGAAATGACCATTTTCTCGTTTTTCACTATGTTGTCAAGGCTTTCTGCCTTAGGTTAAAAAAATCTCTGGATTGTTCAGTGAAGCGTTAATAAACATGCTTACCTTTCAAATCTATAAAATTCCATCCACAAAGATGCCTCATTTGCCTTGCCTACAGTCATAATCTCCTGCCATATCTCTCTAGCTCTTGGAAGGTTTTTACAGTACTTAGCCTATAAAACAGAAGAATCATTTTTCTCCCTTTTTTTTCATTTGCTTTGAGTTCAATTCTGTACAGAATAATCTTGTGCAATCTGATCCTGCGGAAAAAGCTTTAAAGAACACAGTGGAAATAAAAAAAATGCTGGTAACCAGCATTTTCTCCTTTTCCCCACAATGTTTCCCACCCTTTGGATGAAAAATTCCATTGGTTGATGCAACAATGCAGTTGTCATCTGCAAATGCTATCAATGCGGATGAGTCCATATTTTGATGTCTGGTGAAGGAAAATAGCATTTCAATTACAGTATGTCATGGTAGCACACATAAAGTTTCTGTAAAGGTTGCTGACAGTGTACACTGCTAGAAGTTCTCTGCTATTGAAATCATAGCAAAACTTGCCTTAAAGGAGGATCCAATTACATGTATACTGATAAAAAAAAAATTCATTTGCTTTCTGATTTTTATCCTTTTTCATCAACAACACTTAAAACCAGAAAAATACTTTTATGGGAGTGACGAAACAATTTTCACTCTTGTGTCAAAGCCAATCTTGTAACAACAAGCTATTTAGTTGTAATGATATCCCCCCCCCCCCCCAAAAAAAAGCTCCCATTTTCCCGACACGACATTAAATAAAAAAAAGCCTATATCGGCACATGATCATAAGGAAGACATGTACAAAGTTTCATCAATTTTCGTCAAAGATTTTAAAGGATATCTGTCCCAATGGACAAACAGATGGAAGGAAAACGCAAAAACTATATCCCTCTGCCTTCAGCGGGGGATAAAAATAGTGCATGTCTCCCTTGTAGGCACCTGTATCTGTCACATGATTAAACAAACATTATTGGCTTTTGTCACATGCATTTTTAAGCTGAGCAACTTCTTGTCTCATATAACACATCACTAAGTAAATAGCTATAATAAGATTAACATTGCTTGACCTAATATAAAGCAAAAACAGGAGAAGACTTAAACAAATCTCATAAAGAAAAAAAATAAACTGATCTGTCAATTTTGAAAATCTAATTCCATTTTTCATAATCGCAATGTAATTGGATGCTCCTGTTATGACAAGAAAAACATTTTGCAGCAGCCAAGAACTGCTGAATCTAAATAAACATAAAACAAACAAAAATATACAAACTTCTATAACAGCCCAGAACTGTCTCAAAGTCCCATTAGGATCACCCCCATTGCCAAATGCTGAAAAAAAAAAGGAAATAGAGCTGTCACTGAATGTGACTTAATACCCCCGCCAGCGCTTTGACAGAAAAAAAGTGTCAAGTTCAAGGGGAGATAATTCCTCAACCAGGGGGAGTTGACACTTGAAAATTACGTCTTGCAAATCTTCAATATATGATCAATATATGTGCAAAGTTTCAATGCAATTGAAGGAAAACTGTAGGAGGAGTTCACGACACAAAATTGCTAGTATTTTGTACACAGACGGACCCACGGACGGACGGACAGACAGGCTGATTCCAGTATACCCCCGAAAACATTTGTTTTGCGGGGGTATAAAAAGAAATTTGCATTTTTCATGTCCATGTATTCCGTTTTTCCAAAGGCAAAGATGATAAATATGTAATGTAATGTAAGCTGATATTCCTTTCTTGACGTTTCACATCAGCACAAAGTTCACCACTGGGATAAATTCACAGATTCAAGGCATTTGCAGATGATAGATTGGGTGTGGTTAAAATGATAAAACATGTCTTTGGAAAGTAAAGGACTGCTTTAACTTTTTGCCAAATGACAATATTTTAGAACCAATCCAAATTGAAAGCTTTTGCAGACAACAAAATAAATGGGACTGAAAAATTAAAATTTGTCTTGGGAAGAGTAGAAAACATTGCGGGAGAAGAAAACATAGTGGGAAAAGGAGAAAATGCTGGTAACCAGCATTTTCTCCTTTTCCCACAATGTTTTAAAAAAGGCTTCTTCCTCAGGGTCATTAAAAGTTGGGATTGTGTGGTAAAGGGTTAACCCTTTACCCCACAATCCAGACTTTTAACAACCTACAGAAAGAAGACCTTTGAAAACATTGTGGGAAATGGAGAAAATGCTGGTAACCAGCATTTTCTCCTTTTTCCACAATGTTTTCTACTCTATCAATGACAACTTTTGCAATTCCACCCCCATTTATTTGGGTGTCTGCATATGCTTTGGGTTTGGACAAGTCCAAAATTTTGCCATGTGGTAAAGGATTACCCCATAGGTTGCCATGCCTGACTTAAAAGTGGTTTCGAGGACATTTCAAATCAATATCAGACTGCATAAAACATGCAGATCTCAGATTTACACAATCCCATGAGTTAAAAACTTTGCCAGCAAAAAGAACTCTGCAAGGTTTTAACTATTTTTTTTAAATTTCCAATCAATTCATGAATTTGAGCAAGTTTTACACCAGGTCAAGTGAGTTTTACGCCATGGAGCAGGTTTTTTCCATGACCCCCTATTTCTTTGATCCCCAAATTTTCAAAATGGCACCCAAAATTTAAATGTTTGCCTTCTTTTATTCTTTTGAAGGAGGTCAAATGACTCCTTTATGAGAAAGTCCAGGGAAAACTCGGAGGTCCACATAGGTTGGAAGATAATAAAATATCCTACTGTCTAACTGTTCTACAGCTTTCTCCATGGACTGCTGAAAGGTTTCCAAATCTTCTGTATGATCTGATCGTAAACAAAAAGAAAATATTTGATATTAAAACACACAGATCCTTCTTGATTTAACTCTTTACCTAATGTCAGAATCTTAGACTGGTCCAAATTGAAAGCAATTGCAGACAATAAATTAAATGTGACTTAAAAATTAAAATTTGTTTTGGAAAAGGTAGAAAACATTGTGGGAAAAGGAGAAAATGCTGGTTACCAGCATTTTCTCCTTTTCCCACAACGTTTTCAAAAGGCTTCTTTCTCTGGGTTGTTAAAAGTCCGGATTGTGTGGTAAAGGGTTTACAGTTGGTGGCAGACTGATTTACAAAATCGCTTGAATCTACAGAAGTTTCATTTCACTGCTTTCTTCCAATGTTGGATATTTACAGCCAAAACGTGTATGCAACTATGAAGTACACAAAAAATATCAAAGGATGATGTTTGCTTGTGTCATTGTTTGGCGTTTAACACTTGTTTTCAACATTATTTCATTCTTATCACAGCAGCACATCCATCTACCGATGCATTCCTGAACATTCTTTGGCTAATACTACCAACTGCTCTCTTTCAAAGGCAAATATTTTTTGCCCTATCAAAGATATCTTTAAGCTACATTTGTCACATACAAATGCTCTCACTTTGGTTTAGTCAAGAATTTTGTTGTTTGGTAAAGACCATCAACTCTTTACAAAACGACAAAATTTTAGACTTGTCCAAATTGAAAGCATTTGCAGATGACAAAAAAATGTTATTCAAAAATTGAAATTTGTTTTGGGTTACCAGCATTTTCTCCTTTTCCCACAATCTTTTCCAAAGGCTTTTTTCTCAGGGTCGTTAAAAGTTGGGATTGTGTGGTAAAGAGTTAAAAATTTTTTCTTCTTATTCTATTCTTATATATTGATTGTTTTTCAGCTATAG
This sequence comes from Tridacna gigas, assembly GCA_945859785.2. Classification (NCBI taxonomy): domain Eukaryota; kingdom Metazoa; phylum Mollusca; class Bivalvia; order Cardiida; family Cardiidae; genus Tridacna; species Tridacna gigas. The sequence continues at coordinate 18,147,482 of OX244042.2, read as the reverse complement.
CTCTACTTGATTCATTAACAAAACATTTTTGTGGTTTAGCCTGATTAAAAAAGCAGAATATCCCCTTTTAAAAAAAAGGAATTATTGGGCAATCTTTCTCATCAGATTATATAGAGGATAACTGTCTGTTTTGGTGTATGATCAAAATTTCTTTTATCGAGTGAAAAGTAATGGATATATCTTCATGAGTGGTAAAGCCACACGTGAAAATATAGCCTTTGCTTTTCACTTGATGGAAGAAATTTCAATCATACACTGAAACAAACAATTATCCTATTTCTTTTATGGTCTTCACTTTAACCTTTCTTTTTATGTCTTACTTTTGCTTATCATAAAAAAAACATACATGTTTTTCAAGCAAAATAGATCTGGTCAGATATGGACTAGCTGTAATAACGATGCCTTGAGTGATGTTGACTATGTCATAAAACAGGACGTTCACCAGCTAAAAATTCATTCATGTTCTATTTCTAAATATCTGTGGCATGTTAAAAATACAAGTTATAACATTCACCAGTGAATTCTAACATTCATCAGTGAATTGTAAGGATAAAATTCACTGTTAGATTTCTATAAACTACTGAACAGCATACAAAAATACTGTTCAGATCCTATGTTAATTTCTGCTAGTCGTTGCACCAAGTATCAACACACCTTCATTCCATTTGATTCTACGTCTCAAATAGTCTAGGAACGCCGTCCACAGTAGTAAATACTCTGATCCCTGGGAAAACCCCGACAACAAGGCAGCTTCAAATACACCTGAAATGTAGTAAATGTATAAAAAATTAATTGTTTAAGCCTTAAAGTACCTTTACAACTGTAGTTGCCATTGAAATAAGCCTTTACCTGCTTGGTCGGAAATTACCCTTGCATGGTTTGGCTAATAATAAATATAATATATAATAAGCCTTTACATGTCTGATCTGAAATAAGCCATAAAATGGTTGGACTGATGTTAGCCTTTACATGGTTGGTCTGAATTAACCTTTACATCATAGGGCTAAAATTTAGCCTTCACATGGCTGGGCTGAAAAAAGCCTTTATGTGGTTGGTCTGAAATTAGTCTTTACATGATTGGGCTAAAATTAGTCTTTACATGGTTGGGCTAAGATTAGTCTTTACATGGTTGGGCTAAAATTAGTCTTTACATGGTTGGGCTAAGATTAGTCTTTACATGGATGGGCTAAAATTAGTCTTTACATTGTTGGGCTAAAATTAGTCTTTACATGGTTGGGCTAAAATTAGTATTTACATGGATAGGTTAAAATTAGTCTTTACATGGTTGGGCTAGAATTAGTCTTTACATGGTTGGGCTAAAATTAGCCTTTACATGGTTAGGCTAAAATTAGTCTTTACATGGTTAGGCTAAAATTAGACTTTACATGGTTGGGCTAAAATTAGCCTTTACATGGTTGGGCTTAAATTAGTCTTTGCACGGATGAACTTTGTTTAGCCTTTAAATGGTTGGTCTGGAATTGGCCATTACATGATTGTTCTAAAATTATCCATTATGTGTTTATCATTAAAAGAAAATCATGCAGTCCTTTAACTTCTAATCATTTTATAGGGGTTTGGAAAATAAGAAAAAAAAAATAACAAATAAAAATGTGACTCACTCTTTACTTTATCATATGGGTAATTTCCTCTCTCTAAACACAGAATGTAGTTCTGCCACAACTGTACACACCATGGACAGTTTCGAACTCCTCTCTCATATACAGGTACACTCACTGTACACACCTTTAAACTGTGATCCTGTCAATATATCCATGCAGAAAAGTTGTATATCAGCAATTTCAATTCAATTCATTAATTAGTATTTACAGTGGCAACAGATCCTTTTCTCTATCATTTTTTCCTGATAATTGCAGTTGAATATTTCTAGACATGTATGGAGTTTGAGGCTAGCAGTGAAGTGGCTGTTTACAGAGAATATAACTATATGTTTGTTTAACTGATAAAACAGTAAAAACCAAGAGAGAGTTTGTAAAAAAGACTTAGTGTAGTGTTTCCTCTTACTTCCTTTACTGATAATAAATTTATATTAATTGAGCACAGTAAACAAGTTTATTAGAATATACAGTAACTATGTTTCAAGGCATTGTTATTTGTTAAGTCATACTGGGTTATTTTACATCCAACAGTAAAAAAAATTCTAATGAATCTAAGAAAAAAGACTGAGCACATTTGTAGATACGGACATGCAGTCTGATCTTGTCTATGGTAAAGGATCGGCAGTTTTATCATGAATCTTTATCCTGTGAAATTTAAACCATGAACAGAATCAAGCATAGTATGGATCCACCACCGTTTTTAATTTGGTTTAGAAAAGTATACACAATTTATCCTTTACCAAATAATCCTGTGTTTTAATGACCCTGGGAAGAAAACTTTTGACAACATTGTGGGAAAATGAGAAAATGCTAGTAGTTAGCATTTCCCCTTTACTCACACTGTTTTCTACCCTTTCAGAGACAAATCTCATCATCAGAGCCACATATATTACTTGGTTGCTCTGATCTTGTTGGAGTCAAAAACATTGTTGTATAGAGTTAAATTGGTGAGGAGGGGAGCTGACCAAGATCAAACTGCACAGATATGCAGGTTTATATTGGTCTTAACTTTTTACAAAGATTATCTGAGGTGGCAATAGATATAAGCAATGCTCTGGCAAAATAGGGTTTAATGCACCTCTGTGATGCACTATACCATGCAAGTCATCACATAATTATGGATCCATAAAATCCATATTGTCTAACAACTAACAAAATCATGAGGTACACCGGTCCTTGGATATGCAGAAAATTTACAAAAATCAAAAAGTTTGAACTCAGGTCAGCCTGCCCAGTCTGCGCAGGCTGACCTCAGTCGATACTTTTTGAAGATGAATTAAGCCCCCTTTTCACAGAGCATGGCCCATATAATATCGATACACAACATACATACAGGATCTATCTAGCAGTACAAACCAAATAGTGTGTATACTGTAACCAAAGGTCTGTATTGAGACAGTTCTCCTGTAAGGACCGTTCATATAAACACTGTATTCTAGCAGGATCTCCCTCCTTCTGTTCGTGTTTGATATACTCCTTATATTCCTCTAGTTTTGGTGCATCAGCTGTAAGCTGTAGACAAAAAATACACGACCTGAATCAAACTAATGTAACATTTCCTAACATAAAGCTTTGTAGTGTTTGTTTGGGTTTATATACTTTTCAACATTATTCTAGTAATATCACACAAGCCAGTGCACCTATCTATGCTTTTCTGGAGTTCCTTAACTAATATCTTGCATGAAATTCTTTCCAAGCCATTGGCTGCTTTCCCAGGTAGTCTCTGTCAAAACAATGTTTAGCTTGAAAGAGGAAT